>CM038679.1:121798683-122398683 GCA_021605205.1 Aegilops longissima | reverse complement strand
TGTGGCACATCTTACTAAGTTAAATGATATAGCTGCCCCTGTTTACTAATAATGCGAGATCGCGCTACCTTTATTTACTCAAAATATTTCCGTTCTCATTAAAGGGTGATGCTAAGATATGGTTTAATTCTCTTGATCCTGGTTGTGTGCAAAGTCCCCAGGATATGATTTATTACTTCTCTGCTAAATATTTCCCTGCTCATAAGAAGCAAGCTGCTTTGAGGGAAATATACAACTTTAATGCAAATTGAAGAAGAGAGTCTCCCACAAGCTTGGGGAGGCTTCTCAAGTTATAATGCTTTGCTGATCATCCTCTTAAGAAACCTGAAATATTTGATATCTTTTATAATGGACTAACGATGCTTCCAGAGATTATCGGATAGTTGTGCCAGTTCTCTTTTAGGAAAGAACACGGATGGCGCTGAAATTCTATTGAATAATATGTTGGCAAAAGAAAATAATTGGGCACCTCCCGAGCCACCTTCCGAGCCAGCTCCTGAGCCAATTACTGAGCCTATTCCTAAACCAACTCCGAAGAAGAGAGGTGTTCTATTTCTCAGTCCCAAAGATATGCAAGAGGCAAACAAATCTATGAAAGAAAAAGGTATTAAAGCTGAAGATGTTAAGAATTTACCTCCTATTGAAGAAATACATGGTCTTAATTTACACTTTGTTGAAGAAGTATATGATCTCAATTACTTATTTCTTGAAGAACCTCCGATATCCCGACACGGTAGTAAAGGTAAATTCTCTCTATAGATATGATAAAGCTGAAGTCCCTCCTACTAAAATTGCTAGTCAGTGCTTGGATGAGTTTGATGACTTTATGTTTAAGCAAGATGACTTTAATGCTTATTTTGGTAGACAATTAAAACAGAATACCTTTATGATTAAACACTTGGGTGATTATATAGCTGATATTAGAGGTGAACTTAAACTTATTAGCAAACATGCTTCTATGGTTACCACTCAAGTAGAACAAGTACTTAAAGCTCAGAAAGAAGTGCTTGATGAAATGAATAGTAAGAAAAATGATTATGCTGTTAGAGTGGATACTAGGACTGGTAGAATGACCCAGGAACCTTTGTATCCTGAAGGCCACCCTAAGAGAATCGAGCAAGATTCTCAGAGAAATAATATTGATATGTCTAGTTCTTCTAAAAGGAAGAAAAAGAAAAATGATAGAACTTTGCAAACTTCTAGTGAACCTATTGCTGAACCACCTGAGAATCCAAATGATACTTCTATTTCTGATGCTGAAACACACTCAGGTGATGAACATGAACCTAGTGATAATGTTAATTATAATGTTCATGTTGATGCTCAACCTAGTAATGATAATGATGTAGAAGTTGAACCTGCTGTTGATCTTGATAACCCACAATCAAAGAATCAACGTTATGATAAAAGTGACTTTGTTGCTAGGAAACATGGTAAAGAAAGGGAACCATGGGTTCAGAAACCCATGCCTTTTCCTCCGAAACCATCCAAGAAAAAGGATGATGAGGATTTTGAGCGCTTTGCTGAAATGATTAGACCCATCTTTTTGCGTATGCGATTAACTGATATGCTCAAAATGAATCCTTATGCTAAATATATGAAAGATATTGTTACAAATAAAAGAAAGATACCGGAAGCTGAAATTTCCACCATGCTTGCTAATTATACTTTTAAGGGTGGAATACCAAAGAAACTTGGAGATCCAGGAGTACTTACTATACCATGCTCCATTAAAAGAAATTATGTTAAAACTGCTTTATGTGATCTTGGAGCCGGTGTTAGTGTTATGCCTCTCTCTTTATATCATAGACTTGACTTGAATAAGTTGACACCTACTGAAATATCTTTGTAAATGGCTGATAAATCAACTGCTATACCTGTCGGTATTTGTGAGGATGTGCCTGTTGTGGTTGCAAACGTTACTATTTTAACGGACTTTGTTATTCTTGATATTCCTGAGGACGATAGTATGTCTATTATTCTTGGAAGACCTGTGCTTACTACCGCAGGGGCTGTTATTGATTGCAACAAAGGCAATGTCACTTTTCATGTTAATGGTAATGAGCATACGGTACACTTTCCGAGGAAACAACCTCAAGTTCATAGTATCAACTCTATTGGAAAAATTCCATCGATTATATTTGGAGGTTTTGAATTTCCTCTCCCTACTATCAAGAAGAAATATGATATACTTATTATTGGGGATGTTCATATCCCCGTTGAGGTAACATAGTGTTATTAGAAATTTCTCCGGTTCCATGTTAATCGGAATGAGTTTGTTAACAAGACTTGATCAACCTTGTTAGTGGATTCTTTTTTATGAGCATGAGATGGATGAAACTACAAGCACAACCTTCCGTACCCTCTTTATATTTTTTATTACTTAGTAGAAATAAAGCAAAATAGTATTTTTACTGTCATTTCTGATTTATCCGTGCAATATAAAAATATCCCGAAAATAAAAGTCCTCAGAATGCCATGCCAATTTAATATGATTTTTTCGGTAATATTTGAGGATTTTTAGTGCAAAAATTGCCGCGGGGGGAGCTGCCACTGCCACGAGGTGGAGGTCGCCCTCCCCTGGGCGCCCTGCCTCGTGGGCCCATGGTGGCCCTCCTCCACTTATCCCTGCACCCATCTTCTTCCTCTCCCTTACACAAACCCGAAAAACCAAAAAAGCTCGTGTTCCAGCCGCTTTTGCTGTGATTTTCGATCTCCTTGCTCAAAGCACCTGTCGCAAAACTGCTTGGGGAGATTGTTCCTTGGTATGTGACTCCTCCATTGGTCCAATTAGTTTTTGTTCTAGTGCTTTATTCATTGCAAATTCATGCTGCATAGGTGACCATGTTCTTGAGCTTGCATGTCAAATATATATGGTTCCAAGTAGTTCTAATGCTTGATATATGCTCTAGGCACTTGTATGAGTAGTTGCTATCAGTTTTATTGAAGTTGGTTCACTTTTGTTTGAAGTTACTAAAAATTTCAGAATTATTTTTCAGAGAAAACAATATGCTTAGGAAGATGCTCCAAGGTGGTTCTTCAAGGAAGCAAGGTCCCAGGCTTGCAATGCGTGATGCTGACGAGGAACCACCAAGAGACGCTCTTGTGAGGCCCTGTGAATGGCCTTCTGAAAATTTTATGGATCAAGCTGGAATTAAAGAAGAATTTAACGCATATTTGCGTACTGCTGGTCTTGAGGACTTTGAAGCTGACAAATGCCCCCAGTATCGTGACCTCACAAGTTCATTTGTGGGGTGGTTTGAATTTTCATCTTCGCCGTAATTCTCCTTCAGTCATGTTTGACCTTTATGACAAATCTTATACCATGGACTTAGAGGATTTCACTTTTGCATGCAAACTTCCATCTTGGGGTAGTATCAGGGATCCCCCTAAATCTGAATATAGAGATTTTCTTGCTAGAATAACTGTGGGAGAAACCAGGAAGGTTTCTGATGCAAGATTTACTGGCATACACTTTCCTGTTTTACGCTACTTTGCCTTATTTGCTAGTCGTTGCTTGATTGGTCGCGGGAACTGTGGAAAGCTTAGCATTCCTGATATTATCATTTTGTTCCATGGTTTATACCGCAATAACTCTGTTAGTATGGGTGGAATTGTTGCTAGACAGTTAAGTCTGAACCGTACTAAGGGCCCCGTCCTTGGAGGCATTTATGCTTCACGCCTAGCTGAACATTTTGAAATACCTATTAGGCATGATGATAAATAAGAAACAGCGCTGCCCCGTGCTTATTTAGATTATAAGAGTATGATAGCGCATGATTTTCTTGTTAAGAGTCGCGAAGGGGAGCTCAAATATAAATTATACTTTGATAAACATCACCCTAAGACTATTACTTTGCCTGCTCCTTCTTTGTTTAACTTGTCTGCAGAACCTCACATTGTTCCGTGGTCGGCTGTTCAAGCCTATCGGAATCCTACACCAGCCCCGGAACCGGAGCCACAAGATGAGCCTCCACGAATGTCTGTTTATTCTTGGGATCCTGAGGCGGTTGCCCGACCGATGGCGATAAGAGTCCTCTTCATCACATTATGATCCCAACTATTCTTCATCATGATGACGACCCAGCTACACCTACGGGTATCCATGAGCTATCCCTAACAATAGACCAACTTAGGCCAAAAGCCTAAGCTTGGGGAGTATGTATTTCTCACCGACATTACATTTATGCTCACACACACTCATTGCTAGATGTCAGTGCTCATACTCTTTCACTGTAATATCCATGTTAGTTTAAATTTCTTTTTCTAGCTTTCTTCTTGTGTGTTTGATAAACCTTAAGAAAAACAAAAAATTAGTTAGTCTACTTTCCATGCTTGTAGTAGAATTAAAAGAAAACCCAAAACATTTCCGTTCTTCTTTTTACTTGTTGGGAGCTTTCCGTGTAAATAGTTTTTATTTTTCTTTTCCTTTCTTTGGGGGTCGAGAAGACCATATTGAAAATGATTAGTGGCTCTCATATGCATGATCGATTATTTAACTTAGAGCCCATATTACTTGTCTTATCTCTTGAGTTGAATGCTTGCAGATTCCAGCTTAGTCCAATGCACGTGCACTCTTATTATTATACACACCGTTCGGTCGTGCAAGTAAAAGGCAATAATGATGATATATGATGGACTTATTGGGATGAGAAAAGCTGGTATGAACTCGACCTTTCTTGTTTTTGTAAATATGATGATTCATCGTTCCTGATTCAGCTATTATGAAGTAAACATATTTGCAATGACATTTAGAGATTATAGTTGCTTGTGCCATGCTTGATTAGCTATGAGTTATAATGGTTTACCTTGCGTGCCGACATGCTATTAGAATGATTATGATATGGTATGATGGGATGGTATCCTCCTTTGTATGAATTGAGTGACTCGACTTGGCACATGTTCATGCATGTAGTTGAATCAAATCAACATAGCCTTCATGATATTTATATTCATGGTGGATTATATCCTAATCATGCTTGTATTCGGTGTAAATCAATTTTAATGCATGTTTACTACTGTTGTCGCTCTCTCAGTTGGTCGCAGTTGGTCGCTTCCCAGTCTTTTGCTAGCCTTCACCTGTACTAAGCGGGAATACTGTTTGTGCATTCAAACTCCTTAAACCCCAAAGTTGTTCCATATGAGTCCACTATACCTTCCTATATGCGGTGTTTACCTGCCTTTCCAAGTAAATTTGTATGTGCCAAACTCTAAACCTTCAAATAAACATTCTGTTTTGCATGCTCGAATAGCTCATATATCAACTAGTGCTGCCCTTATCTTCCGTGTTAGGCGGGTTATTCTCAAGAGGAGTGGACTCCGCTCCTCACTCACGAGAAAATGGCTGGTCACCGGGATGCCCAGTCCCATGCTTTATGCAAACTAAATCAAAATAATTGCAAACAAAACTGCCCTTGGAACCCGTTGAATGTTGGAGGATCTCGTTGTTTCGAGCAAGCCATGGATTGATGCTTGTGGAGGAAGGGGAGTATAAACTTTACCATTCTGTTTGGGAACCGCCTATAATCTGTTTAGCATGGAAGATATCGTCATCTCTTAGTTGTTATGTTGACAATGAGAGTATGCCGCTCAAAATATAATTTATCTCTATTTCAAAATCGAGCTCTGGCACCTCTACAAATCCCTGCTTCCCTCTGCGAAGGGCCTATCTATTTACTTTTATGTTGAGTCATCACCCTTCTTATTAAAAAGCACCCATTTGAGAGCACTGCTTGTCGTTTGCATTCATTATAATTGGTTTATATTAGGTATGACTTGTTGGATCTCTTTTACCATGAATTACAATGTTTAGTCAGTCCTTGATCTTTAAAGGTGCTCTGCATTTATGTTTTGCGGTCTCGAGAAAGGGCTAGCGAGATACCATTCGTTATATCATGTTATGATTATTTTGAGAAAGTGTTGTCATCAAGTTTTATTATTATGGCTCGCTAGCTGATTATGCTATTGATATGAGTAATTATGAGACCTCGTGTTATTGTGAGTATGGTTAGTTCATAATATTTGCTGAAACTTGAATGTTGGCTTTTCATGTTTACAACAACAAGAGCAAGCGAGTTTGTAAAGTTTTCTTTTCTCTTTCAGTTTGTCAACTGAATTGCTTGAGGACAAGCAAGGGTTTATGCTTGGGGAGTTGATCGTCTCCGTCATATCTACTTTTCGAACACTTTTGCCCTTGTTTTGGACTCTAACATATGATTTGAATGGAACTAACCGGATGGCGCTGTTTTCAGAGAATTGCCATGATGTTGTTTTATGTGCAGAAAACAAAAGTTCTCGGAATGACACGAAACTCCACGGAACACCTTAGAAAAATAATAATAAATCCTGCCAAAGATAAAGACCAGGGGCCCACACCTGCTCACGAGGTGGGCGCGCCCTCCCCTTGGCACGCCCCTACCTCGTGGGCCCCCTGGTGGCCCTCGGCGTAACTCCAACTCCATATATTGGCTTTGGGAGAAAAAAATCAGAGAAAGTTTCATCGCGTTTCACGATCACAGACGCCGCCAAGCCTAATCTCTCTCGGGAGGGCTGATCAGAGTCCGTTCGGGGCTCGGAGAGAGGATTCGTCGCTGTCGTCATCATCAACCATCCTCCATCACCAATTTCATGATGCTCACCGCCATGCGTGAGTAATTCCATCGTAGGCTTGCTGGACGGTGATGGGTTGGATGAGATTTATCATGTAATCGAGTTAGATTTGTTAGGGTTTGA
This sequence comes from Aegilops longissima, assembly GCA_021605205.1. Classification (NCBI taxonomy): domain Eukaryota; kingdom Viridiplantae; phylum Streptophyta; class Magnoliopsida; order Poales; family Poaceae; genus Aegilops; species Aegilops longissima. Next base: position 122,391,951 of record CM038679.1, on the reverse strand, counting down.
TCCCACAGCCTACGATGGAATTACTCACGCACGGCGGTGAGCATCATGAAATTGGTGATGGAGGATGGTTGATGATGACGACAGCGACGGATTCCCCTCTCCGGAGCCCCGAACGGACTCCAGATCAGCCCTCCCGAGAGAGTTTTGGGCTTGGCGGCGGCTCCGTATCGTAAAACGCGACGAATCTTTCTCTCTAATTTTTTCTCCCCGAACACAAATATATGGAGTTGGAGTTGAGGTCGGTGGAGCAACAGGGGGCCCATGAGGCAGGAGGCGCGCCCAGGGGGGCAGGCGCGCCCCCCACCCTCGTGGACAGGTGGAGGCCCCCCTGACGTGAATTCTTCTTTCAGTATTTTTAATATTTTCCAAAAATAAGTTCCGTGGAGTTTCAGGTCATTCCGAGAACTTTTGTTTCTGCACATAAATAACACCATGGCAATTCTGCTGAAAACATCGTCAGTCCGGGTTAGTTCCATTCAAATCATGCAAGTTAGAGTCCAAAACAAGGGCAAAAGTGTTTGGAAAAGTAGATAGGATGGAGACGTATCAACTCCCCCAAGCTTAAACCTTTGCTTGTCCTCAAGCAATTCAGTTGATAAACTGAAAGTGATAAAGAAAAACTTTTACAAACTCTGTTTGCTCTTGTTGTTGTAAATATGTAAAGCCAACATTCAAGTTTTCAACAAAGATTATGACTAACCACATTCGCAATAACTCTCAGGTCTCATGTTTACTCATATCAATAGCATAATCAACTAGCGAGTCATAATAATAAATCTCGGATGACAACACTTCCTCAAAACAATCATAATATGATATAACAAGATGGTATCTCGCTAGCCCTTTCTGAGACCGCAAAAAATAAATGCAGAGCACCTTTAAAGATCAAGGACTGACTAAACATTGTAATTCATGGTAAAAGAGATCCAGTCATAGTCATACCCAATATAAATTAATAGTAATGGATGCAAATGACAGCAGTGCTCTCCAGCTGGTGCTTATGATAAGAGGGTGATGACTCAATATGAAAGTAAATAGATAGGCCCTTCGCAGAGGAAAGCAGGGATTTGTAGAGGTGCCAGAGCTCGATTTTGAAATAGAGATAAATAATATTTTGATCGGCATACTTTCATAGTCAACATAACAACCAAGATATGGCGATATCTTCCATGCTACACACATTATAGGCGGTTCCCAAACAAAATGGTAAGGTTTATACTCCCCCTCCACCACAAGCATCAATCCATGGCTTGCTCGAAACAACGAGTACCTCCAACTAACAACAGTCCCAGGGGGAGTTTTGTTTGCAATTATTTTGATTTGATTTGCATAAAGCATGGGACTGGGCATCCCGGTGACCAGCCATTTTCTCGTTAGTGAGGAGCAGAGTCCACTCCTCTTGAGAATAACCCGCCTAACATGGAAGATACGGACAACCCTAGTTGATACATGAGCTATTCGAGCATACGAAACAGAATTCTATTTGAAGGTTTAGAGTTTGGCACATACAAATTTACTTGGAACGGCAGGTAGATACCGTATATAGGAAGGTATGGTGGACTCATATGGAATAACTTTGGGGTTTAAGGGATTGGATGCACAAGCAGTATTCCCGCTTAGTACAAGTGAAGGCTAGCAAAAGACTGGAAAGCGACCAACTAGAGAGTGACAACAGTCATGAACATGCATTAAAATTAATAAACATTGAGTGCAAGAATGAGTAGGATATAATACACCATGAACATAAATATCGTGAAGGCTATGTTGATTTGTTTCAACTACATGTGTGAACATGTGCCAAGTCAAGTCACTCGAATCATTCAAAGGAGGATACCACCCCACTATACCACATCACAACCATTTTAATAGCATGTTGGCATGCAAGGTAAACCATTATAACTCATAGCTAATTAAGCATGGCATAAGCAACTATAATCTCTAATTGTCATTGCAAACATGTTTATTCATAATAGGCTGAATCAGGAATGATGAACTCATTATATTTACAAAAACAAGAGAGGTCGAGTTCATACCAGCTTCTCTCATCTCAATCAGTCCATCATATATCGTCATAATTGCCTTTCACTTGCATGACCGAACGATGTGAATAATAATAATAATAGTGCTCGTGCATTGGACTAAGCTGGAATCTGCGAGCATTCAATAAACAGGAGAAGACAAGGCAATATGGGCTCTTCGTTAAATCAACAATAATGCATATAAGAGCCACTTCAACAATTTAATCATGGTCTTCTCCTATCGACCCCCAAAGAAAAGAAAAGAAAAGAAAAGAAATAAAACTATTTACACGGGAAAGCTCCCAACAAGCAAAAGAAGAACGGGAAATATTTTTGGGTTTTCTTTTTAATTATTATTACTACAGCAAGAAAGTAAACTAGCTAAAAGCTATTAGTAATTTTTTTGGTTTTTCTTAAGGTTTATCAAACACACAAGAAGAAAGCATAAAAAAGAAAATAAACTAGCATGGATATTACAATGAAAGAGTATGAGCACCGACAACTAGCAATGAGTGTGTGAACATGAATATAATGTCGGTGAGAAATATGTACTCCCCCAAGCTTAGGCTTTTGGCCTAAGTTGGTTTATTGCCACAGATGGCCTGGCGGATATCCATAATTATAATTGGGGTCGTACTGAGAAAAGGAGGACTCCGATTGCCACTGGTTGCCAATCATCTCCGGATCCCACTGGTAATTAGACTGTCGTGGAGGATCAAATTGTGGTTCCGGGTCTGGCTCTATGGCTGATGTAGGGTTCCGGTATGCGTGATTGGCCGCCAGCGGAACGAGATACTGGCCTACAGATAAATCAAACAAGGAAGGAGCAGGCAAGGTAATAGTCTCAAGGTGATGTTTATCAAAGAATAATTTGTATTTAAGCGCCCTTTCCCTGTTCTTAACAATAAAATCATGCACTACATACTCTTATAATCGAAATAAACAGTGGGCAATTTTTCTTCTTTTTCATAGTGCCTAATAGGTATGTTATAATATGCAGCAAGGCGCGAAGCATAGACACCTCCAAAGATGGGGCCCTTTGTACGGTTCAAACTTAACCATTTGGCAATAATACCGCCCATACTAACAGAGTCATCGCGGAATAAACCATGGAACAAAATAATAATATCAGGAACACTAAGGTTTCCACATTTTCCGTGACCAATTAAGCAACGACTAGCAAATATTGCAAAGTAGCATAAAACAGGGAAATGTATGCTAGTGATTCTTGCATCAGAAACCTTCCTAGTTTCCCCTACAGTAATAGTATCAATAAACCCGTCCACATCTTTACGATGTGGTTCCTCTAAGCTACCCTCGAAAGGTATTTTGCCTTGCAAAATTCATCTAGTGACATCTTCTTAACCACATCATATAAATGAAACTCTACTGATGGAGGTGATTCCTTAGGATAATAGTAGAAGTTTTGCACAAAAGTATTGGTGAGTAAGAATCTGTTCAGCGTTGGTCATGGAGGAAATCAGTGAGGCCTGCATTCTCAGCCAATTCATAAAATCATTATAAATCCCGGCTGCTCTCAAGAAATCATCGGAAGGCCATTCACATGGCGAACCTCCATGATCTTGAGGCAGATTATATTTGGGCCTCTCTGCTTCTTCACTTTGCTTTTCCTTCAAGCTTCGGCTCGATGAGCCCCTCAAAAATCTCTTCATTATTTTTTGAAAATTTCTGAAATTTTTAGTAACTACAAACAAAAGTAAACCATACTCAACAAAATTGATAGCAACTACTCCTACAAGTGCCTAGAGCCTATATCATGCATTAGAACTACTTGGAACCTTATAAATTTGACATGCAAGCTCAAGAACATGGTCACCTAGGCAGCACAAATTTGCAATGAATAAAGCACTAGAACAAAAACTAATTGGACCAATGGAGGAGTCACATACCAAGGAACAATCCCCCAAAGCAGTTTTGTGAGAGGTGCTTCGAGCAAGGAGATCGAAAATCGCAGCAAAATGAGCTAGAACTCGTGCTTGAGCTGGATGGTGATTTTTTTGGGAGGAAGAAGAAGTGTGTGGGTGCAGGAATAAGTGGAGGGGAGCCACCATGGGCCCACGAGGCAGGGGGCGTGCCCTGTAGGGGTGGGCGCGCCCTGGACCCTCTTGACCAGGTGCTTGCTCCCCCTGTTGTGTTCTCAGTGCCAGATATTCTCAAATATTCCATAAAAAATCATATTAAATTGGTCGGGCATTCGGAGAACTTTTATTTTTGGGGTATTTTTATATTGCACGGATAATTCAAAAAACAGACAGGAAAATACTATTTTTACTTTATTTCAACTAAATAACAGAAAGTAGAGAGAGGGTACAGAAGTTGTGCCTTCTAACTTCATCCATCTCATGCTCATCAAAAGGAATCCATTAACAAGGTTTATCAAGTCTTGTTAACAAACTCATTCCGAATAACATGGAACCGGAGAAATTTCGAATAACACTATGTTACCTCAACAGGGATATGCACATCCCCAATAATAAGAATATCATATTTCTTCTTAACAATAGGAAGAGGAAATTCAAAACCTCCAAAAATAATCGATGGAATTTTTCCAATAGAGTTGATACTATGAACTTGAGGTTGTTTCCTCGGAAAGTGTACCATATGCTCATTACCATTAACATGAAAAGTGACATTGCCTTTGTTGCAATCAATAACATCCCCTGCAGTATTCAAAAAGGGTCTTCCAAGAATAATAGACATACTATCGTCCTCGGGAATATCAAGAATAACAAAGTCCGTTAAAATAGTAACATTTGCAACCACAACAGGCACATCCTCACAAATACTGACAGGTATAGCAGTTGATTTATCGGCCATTTGCAAAGATATTTCAGTAGGTGTCAACTTATTCAAATCAAGTCTATGATATAAAGAGAGAGGCATAACACTAACACCGGCTCCAAGATCACATAAAGCAGTTCTAACATAGTTTCTTTTAATGGAGCATGGTAAAGTGGGTAATCCTGGATCTCCAAGTTTCTTAGGTATTCCACCCTTAAAAGTATAATTAGCAAGCATGGTGGAAATTTCAGCTTCCGGTATCTTTCTTTTATTAGTGACAATTTCTTTCATGTACTTAGCATAAGGATTCCTTTTGAGCATATCAGTTAAACGCATACGCAAGAAGATAGGTCTAATCATTTCTGCAAAGCGCTCAAAATCCTCATCATCATTTTTCTTGGATGGTTTTGGAGGAAAAGGCATGGGTTTTTGAACCCATGGTTCCCTTTCTTTACCGTGTTTCCTAGCAACAAAGTCTCTCTTATCATAACGTTGATTCTTTGATTGTGGGTTATCAAGATCAACAGCAGGTTCAATTTCTACATCATGGTCATTGCTAGGTTGAGCATCATCATGAACATCATCATTAACATTATCACTAGGTTCATGTCCATTACCAGATTGTGTTTCAGCATCAGAAATAGAAATAGCATTGGGATTCTCAGGTGGTTCAGCAACAAGTTCACTAGAAGCATGCAAAGTCCTATCATTTTTCTTTTTCTTCTTTTTAGAAGGAGTAGGTGCATCAATATTATTTCTCTGAGAGTCCTGCTCAATTCTCTTAGGATGGCCTTCAGGATACAAAGGTTCCTGAGTCATCTTACCAGTTCTAGTAGTCACTCTAACAGCATTATCATTATCCTTACTATTCAATTCATTGAGAAAATCATTCTGAGCTTTAAGTAATTGTTCTACTTGAGTGGTAACCATAGAAGCATGTTTACTAATGAGTTTAAGTTCACCTTTAACTCTAGACATATAATCACCCAAGTGTTCAAGCGTATCGGAATTATATTTCAATTATCTACCAATATAAGCATTAAAATCTTCTTGCTTAACCATAAAATTATCAAACTCGTCTAAGCACTGGCTAGCAAATTTAGTAGGAGGGATTTCAGCTTTATCATATCTATAGAGAGAATTTACCTTTACTACCTGTGTCGGGTTATCAAGACCATGTGATTCTTCAAGAGGTGATGAATTAAGACCATATACTTCTTCAACAGGCTGTGAATTAAGACCATGTATTTCTTCAATAGGAGGTAAATTCTTAACATCTTCAGCTTTTATACCTTTTTCTTTCATAGATTTCTTTGCCTCTTGCATATCTTCAGGACTGAGAAATAGAACACCCCTCTTCTTCGGAGTTGGTTTAGGAATAGGCTCAGGAGCTGGCTCAGGAAGTGTCCAATTATTTTCATTTGTCAACATATTATTCAATAGGATCTCAGCTTCATCTGGTGTTCTTTCCCTAAAAACAGAACCAGCACAACTATCCAGGAAATCTCTGGAAGCATCGGTTAGTCCATTATAAAAGATATCAAGTATTTCATGTTTCTTCAGCGGATGATCAGGCAAAGCATTAAGTAATTGGAGAAGCCTCCCCCAAGCTTGTGGGAGACTCTCTTCTTCAATTTGCACAAAATTATAAATTTCCCTTAAAGCAGCTTGTTTCTTATGAGCAGGGAAATATTTAGAGAAGTAATAAATCATATCCCGGGACTACGCACACAACCAGGATCAAGAGAATTAAACCATATCTTAGCATCACCCTTTAATGAGAATGGAAATATTTTAAGGATATAAAAGTAGCGAGTTCTCTCATTATTAGTGAACAGGGTGGCTAATCATCTAATTTAGTAAGATGTACCACTACAGTTTCAGATTCATACCCATAGAAAGGATCAGATTCAACCAAAGTAATTATATCAGGATCAATAAAGAATTCATAATCCTTATTAGTAACAAAGATAGGTGAAGTATAGTAAGCAGGATCATATTTCATTCTTGCATTCAGAGTTTTTTGTGTAAGCTTAGCTAATAATTTCTTAAGATCACTTCTAGCATTGCAAGCAAGAAAGTCTCTTTTAGTTTCTTCATCCATAACATAGCCCTCAGGCACGATAGGTAATTCATATTTATTAGGGGGAGAGTCTTCATCATCACTATCATCGATATTATCAGTTTCAATAATTTCATTCTCTCTAGCCCTAGCAAGTTGTTCATCAAGAAATTCACCAAGTGCCACAGTAGTATCAAGCATAGAAGTGGTTTCATCATAAGTATCATGCATAGCAGAAGTGGCATCATCAATAACATGCGACATATAAGAATTAATAGCAGAAGCAGGTTTAGGTGTCGCAAGCTGTAACATCCCAAATTTTCAATTTGGAATGTTATACATTAGGTCATCATGCATATCATATTTTCCCGCATTTTCCCGATCCTAGAAATTTCACGCAACTCAAGGACCCTCGGAGAGAGTTGGAAGTTTCATAATTTTCATATTTGGATTTTCTCAAATTTTGAAAATAGGATCATTGGATTATTTAAATTATCTTCATAAAGTTTTTCCTATAAAAAAAATATCTTGAGAGGGAATAATATGACTTTCCCAAACAAATAGGAAAAATGAAGATATTATAAATAAACCAAATTTGGGTTTTTGGAGATTTATTTTGCTTAGGCAAAAATGAGCATTTAAAAATATTTTTCATGCATTTTGTTTTTAAAAGTTCATTTTGTTCGATTCAATTTTAGGAGTCGGAGAAAATTTGTTTTAATTAATTTGGAGTTCATTTGATATTTATTTTATTTGTTTTTGTTTTAAAATTTTATTTTTAAAAAAAAACGCGCCCACTGGACCGAGGCCCACTGCCTGCCAGCCAGAGCCTCCCGCCCACCGCGCCCGCCCATCTCTCCCTCGCCTCCTCTCGCGCCGAGTCCGGCTCGAGCACAGCGCCCGCCGCCCAGCCGAGTCCCGCCCGCCCGCCTCCTTGACCCCTCCCCAAGCAACCCCGCCCCCCCCTCGCCTTTATATACCCCCCCCGCCCCTCTCTCTCTCCCAAACCCGCCGCCACGGAGCCGACCGCGCCCATGCCAAGCTTGCCGCCGCCGCCGCCTTGTCGCCGACAGCCGCCGCCGCCCGGAACCCGCCGCCCCTCGGCCTTGACCCCCCACCACCCCCCGCCGCCCGAGAGCCGGGCGATCGCGGAGGTAACCGCCCGCCCGCCGCCCGATTCGGTCTATTCCCGTGAACCGCCCGTTTTTTTTAAAAAAAACATATGTTGATTTTTAAAAAAACCCAGATTGGTTTTATTTTTTGGTTTTCTTAATTAACGGACGTTCACCGAACCGTTCGTTTCAAAGGAACGCGTTCGTTAGATTCGTTCTGTTAACTAACGTTCGCTTTTTAACTCGTTCGTCGCTTTTTTCTTTTAATCGGAATTAATCCGTTATTTTTCGATTTGATTTGGATCTGATTTTCAAAACTGTTTTATTTCTCGCTCGTTTATCGGAATCGGGTGATTCAAGCGCTGGAGTTTCAATGTGAAACCGCCGTTCGACTACTCTACTTTCACAGAGTTTTGCCACTGTGAAATTTTGACCTAATTTCGGATCGCTAACCGAGAGGTTTCTCTCTCGAGTTTCGACTTTCGGAGTTTGTTTTGATTCGATTCTTTTGCAACCAGGGTTCTTAAGTTGAACTATCTGGTTAGATCTTTTATTCGAGATTTCCCTGTGCATTAGATGAGTACTTATTGTATGCTTGTTGTTTGTCTGCGTTAGATCACCGGTCGCCGCTTGTTACTTGAATCTCTAGGACTCATGGATCATCGACAAGGCAAGTAACACTTTGATCATACCCTTCTACTACCCAGTTTTATGCATTAGATCTATTCCTCAAACACTTGCATGATTAGGATCTAATTAAATTGTGGGTTTGGGAAGTAGATTGAGGTAGTACCTATTACTGTTTTACTTATGAAACCTTGGGAGTTACTTCTCGTTTGCTTGTTCATGCCATGCTATGCTAGTAGGCGTGGATTGGGTGAGTGAATATCCATGACAGATGTGAGATTGTTAATTAATGGTTTATTTAAGGTGGCAACCTAACACACATCTGGGTGGATTGAGGCACTGGTTTCTATCGAGGACTTGCTGTATTTCTTGGACCGCCACCTGGGCTCTAAGGGATCATAAGATTATTCAAGCTGGAAACTTCCGTGTGCAGCCACAAGCCAATTATGGGCTCTGGCGTAGTTGACTAAGTCGTGCGAACTCTTACGGGTAGGCTAGCTGATGTAGGGGATGTAGGTTGGTACGGTCTACCCACATGTAAGGTGCTAGCGCTTACGAAAGACTATGTCTCGGTCATCCGTTTCTCAAACACCATGTAGTCACGAGAACCAAGCGGAGGCGATCGAGTCTTGTGGGGAAAAGTCGCAAACCTCTGCAGAGTGTAACAAACTAATCATGATTAGCCGTGTCCCGGTTATGGACAATTTGAGTATCGGTACTTGATTATCATGTGAATCTCAACATGTTACTTCTAAATAAAAGTTATTGGGTTTTGATGAGTACTTTTTAATTGGGATTGAGGATCTTGTCAACCATCTTCAATGTTTAACAACCACCATGATAGTTAAATAAAATTATTCCTTTGATATAGGGAAAAATCAGCTTTATGCAAATGTAACAGAGAGCCTTACCACCAGCCATATATGCATGTAGTATAGGCTTATTCATTCATTGCTCTTATGTGTTACATTGCGGCATATTCCATGTCTTGACCCGTTTTGGCTGCAACTTTTCACGCTAGACTTTTGAGACGATGAGTAAGGTGTTAGGTCGTGGTTCTATACTCGGTGATGCCGTTGGAGTTGATGGACTCGCTTATCTTCCAAGCCTTCGCTGTTATTATTAGATGGCCTTAAGCCATATTATTGTATTCAGTTCCTTGTGGACATCGATGTAATAAGTGTGTGATTGCTACTCGCTATAAATCCTTGAAATCTTGTGTGGTGTCGGCATTCTTGATCCGGGGATGACACCGAGCACGAGCGCTAGATCCATTTGGGTCTGGTCGCTCTGAGAATGGTATCGAGCACTGTTGATGTAGGACACGACCACTAAGTTAAAGCCATAGATCACTCTCTCTTCTCATTTTCTAACTCCTCATCTTTTCTACTCTCTTTAGGATGACGGACGCGAAGATCAAGTACACCCAACGGATGAAGGCACACCTTTTGGATTTCACTTGAAGGAAGTTACTAAGTGTCGAACATTGGATTACCAAGCTTCACCGAACTTTCAACGCCACTCTGCTGAAGAGGGCTGGAAGATTCATGCTCACGTTCGGGAAGGACATTCGCCCCAATCACCAAGCCAATAGATAGTGTTTTCATTGCACCCACTTGGAGTGCAGGAAGGAGCATGGCAGCTCACATCACCATGGGACGCATTGGAGAAGTCCATCAAGAAGATCTCAAGGACACCATCTACCAGATTTGCGGACGCCGAGATGACAAGCGGGACGTCGTCAACACCAAGAAGGATAGGTCCATTGCAGCATTCATCCGGAGTTAAATCAACACATTCGACGCCAAGAGAATCAAATGTGCAATGACATGTTGGAGTTGCGCGAAGGCGAAGGAAAGGATCATCGAATTGGAAGGAGAACTAAAGACTACACGCAAGGACTACATGGGCGAGATCGTAGCTCTGGCAAAACACAATAACGATCTTAAGTACGAGATCGAAGAACTCAAGAAGAAGTTGGCACTCAGGAATGAAGACCAGTATGTCGAGCATCAAATCGACTACATCAACATTGACGACTCAGATTCGGATCCAAGTGAACCCGATTTTGAAGGCGAAGTGGAGCAGTACATCATGGAGTCTTCCACGGTTCAAATTAGTAGAAGTCCCCATATATTAGTAGTATTCCTCTCCATGTAACGTTATAGTACACGCACTTTTGCGATAGTTAGATCGTTGTAAGCCCTTGTTTGATTAAATGAAGTGATTTTGTGTGCTTTTGCTCATGTGCATTTGGGTAGTGATTCCCCTTAGACCTCATTCTATTCTATTTCTCTTCTTTTCTAAACCCTTGAGATGCCTCAGAGACGCGACCCGGATTCGTTTTCCCTTGAGATCACCCAATTGATCCAGCAGCGAGAATACCTGATTCAAACATTGGTGCGAACAACAACAACAACAACAACAACCCACCGCCACCACCACCACCTGCGGATCATCGACTCGTTTCCTTAGACTGAACCGCGGTGTATTCCGATAGCACCGAGCCAATTGTAGCAGATATTTGGCTCCGCAAGATAGGAAGGGCTGACTACTGCAGGATGCAGATGGTGAAAGAGTGAAGTTTGCAGCACATCAACTTGAAGGACCCGCAGACATGGTGGGAGAATTTCACAGCCACTTACCCGTGACACCGTCACATGGGACCGTTTGACAAGCTTTTCGCACAGCCCATGTTTCAGCAGGAGCCATGGCCATGAAGAAGCGTGAGTTTCGCAACTTACGCCAAGGAGGAAGGACCGTTGGCCAGTATGTGGATGACTTTAGCAAATTAGCACGTTATGCCCCAGATGACGTTGCTACAGATGCAGCTAAACAGGAGAAGTTTCTAGAAGGACTGAATGATGAGTTCAGCATGCCGTTGATGGTAGCAAGTTTCAACAACTACCAGGAGTTAGTAGACCGAGCTCTCATGATTGAAGGAAAGCAGCAGCAAATTGAGAACCGCAAGAGGAAGTATGGACAAGGGAAGTATAACTCAGGATCCCAGCAGAAGCCTCGTTATACCCCTAAATCAGGAATTCAGTTTCAGCATACCCATGGAGGAGGTAATTCGCATAACCATAATGGCACCAAGAATGGGAGCACGGAATGGAGGAAGCAGCGGACAGAACCGCACCAACCCGTCTACACCATCCAAGGTAGACCTGAGTCACATTACTTGCTTTAAGTGCCGCAAGATGGGCATTTTGCAAATGACTGCCTGAAGGCCGAATGGAAATGGCAATGGAAGCTCGAAAGAAGCCCAACCCTTTCAACAGGGGACAAGTGAACCACATTGATGTGGAGGAGGTTGAAGATCAGCCCGATCGATGTCGGTAAGTTTTGGTTAAGTCATTTTCTGCAGTTGTTCTTTTTGATCTTGGTGCATCGCATTCATACATATCAAGGGATTTGTGGATAAGTACAAGTTACCAACCCAAGCCCTTAGGTCACCCATGCTAGTAACCTCACCCGAGGCGAGTACATGGCTAGTAAATGGTGTGATCGACCGCCACTACGGATTGGACACTATGTTTTCCCTCGGACCTAATAGTTACGGAATCCCAAGGATTGGATGTGATATTAGGAATGGATTGGTTATCAAAGTATGGAGGAAACATAGATTGTACCACACGGTCAATTTTGCTCACCACACCGGAAGGAAGAAGGATTAAGTATGTATCACGGCACGAGCGAGGAGAGCACAAGTTAATTGCTTAACAGAGTGGTACGGGAAGAAGTACCGATGGTGAAGGATTATCTGATGTATTTCGGAAGAGTTGCTGGAATGCCGCGGATAGAGACATTGAGTTTTGATCGAGCTGTTGCGTGAACAGGCCCGATATCGAAGCGACCGCATGAGGATGCCCGCAAAGGATTTGGCAGAAATCAAGAAGCGATTAAGGAACTATTGGATAAAGGTTTTATTCGCCCAAGTTCTTCACCTTGGGGATCACCCGTTTATTGGTGGAGAAGAAGGATGGATCGTTGAGAATGGTTGTTGATTATCGTGGATTGAATGAAGTAACGATCAAGAACAAGTACCCACTACCTATGATAAATGATCTGTTTGATCGCTTGCAAGGAGCCAAAGTGTTTTCTAAGATCGACTTGCGATCGTGGTACCATCGATTGAAGATTCGGGAGCAAGACATACCCAAGACAGCGTTTACCACGAGATATGGACTGTATGAGTATACCGTTATGTCATTTGGATTGACTAACGCACCAGCCTATTTCATGAACACGATGAACAAAGTGTTTATGGAGTTTTTGGACAAGTTAAATCGTGGTGTTCATTGATGACATTTTGATTTTCTCGAAGAATGAAGAGGAACACAAGGAACATTTGAGATTGGTTTTGAGGCGAGGGAACACCAGTTGTATGCCAAGTTCAGCAAATGTGAATTTTGGTTAAAGGAAGTTGGATTTCTCGGACATGTTATATCCGGAGAAGGAATAGCAGATTGACCCCACAAAGGTTGAGACCGTAACCAAATGGGAAGCACCAACGACAGTTGGAGAGATTCGAATTTCCTTGGACTCGCAGGATACTACGAAGATTCATTGAGAATTTCTCAAGGATTGCAAAGCCTATGACAGAATTGTTGAAGAAGGAAAACAAATTCATATGGGTGAGGACTGTGAGGCAAGTTTTCAGGAGTTGAAGAAAAGATTGGTTACCTCACCAGTTTTGATATTGCCAGATCAAACTAAGGATTATGAGGTGTATTGCGACGCTTCACGTCGAGGACTTGGAGCCGTACTTATGCAAGAAGGAAGAGTTGTTTCGTATGCTTCACGACAACTTAAGCCCCATGAGTTGAATTATGCCACTCATGATTTGGAGTTAGCAGCCATTGTGCATGCCTTGAAAACATGGAGACATTTTCTCATTGGAAATCATTGTGAAGTATATACGGATCACAAGAGTTTGAAGTACATCTTCACCCAGAAGGAATTGAATCTCAGACAAAGGAGATGGTTAGAGCTAATCAAGGATTATGATATGAGATTGCATTATCACCCGGAAAGGCTAATGTAAATAGCAGGCGCATTGAGCCGTAAAGCCACGTCGATACCCTAATGATGGGAGAAATACCCAATGAGTTAGCGAGGACCTTGAGAGCTATGTTTGGAAATAGTTCGAGAGGCTATGTAGCAGCATTGGAGATTGATCGACACGATGGACAAAATCGAGAGAAGCCCAAAAGGCGAGATAAGGAAGTTGCCTCTATAAAGGAGAAAATGAGCAAAGGAAAAGCTAAAGGATTTCGTGAGGGCGAGCACGATACCCTATGGTTTGAAGACCGTGTTTATGTGCCCAATGACCCGAGATCGGAAGTTGATTTTACAAGAAGCCCATGATTCACCTATTCGATTCACCCGGAAATACTAAGATGTATTTGGATTTGAAGAATATTTTCGGTGGACGGAATGAAGAAGGATATTGCGGAGTATGTAGCGATTTGCGGCGTATGTCGAAAGTAAAGGCCGAATGGAAGTGGGATAAACTAGGCATGGATTTCATCACAGGTTTGCCAAAGACCCGTTCGGGATATGACTCGATTTGGGTCATAGTCGACCGTTTGACCAAGGTAGCCCATTTCATACCGATCAAGACTACCTATAGCAGTGCTAAGTTGGCAAAAATATACATGACCAGAATTGTGTGTTTACGAATTCCAAGGAGCATTGTATCGCATGAGGAACCCAGTTTACTTGAAATTTTGGAACCGGTTACACGAAACATTGGGAACCCGATTGGAGTTCAAAGATGACTTTCCACCCATGACCGATGGACAGACCGAGAGAGTCAATCAGATTTTAGAGGACATCTTTGAGAGCTTGTGCACTAGATTATGGATCTAGTTGGGATGACAATTTGCCGTATGCAGAATTTTCCTACAATAACAGATTACCAAACCAGTTTAAAGATGGCACCTTCGAGGCCTTGTATGGAAGAAGGTGCAGGACACCGTTGTCATGGGACGGCGGAGATCGTCGGTTGTTTGGACCAGATTTGATTAAGGAGTGCGAACAGAAAGTTAAGTTGATTGAGACAGGCTCAAGGTAGCCCAGTCCGCATGTAAGAGCTATGCCGATTCAAAGCGCCAGCGATTGAGTACGAAGTTGGAGCGAGTATATCTCGAGTATCCCGCTTCGAGGGTGAAGCGTTTTGGAGTTAAAGGAAAGTTAGCACCCGTTTTGTTGGACCATATAAGATTTTGCAACGCATGGGAGAAGTTGCGTATAAGTTGGAATTGCGGAAGGACTGTCGGGGAGTTCATGATGTATTCCATGTTTCTCGATTGAAGAAATGTCACCCGAGAGATAGCAGAGGTACCGTTAAGAACACGGTGCCACTGGAGGCAATTCAGTTGAAGGATGACTTGACATATGAGGAAAAGCCGGTTAAGATTCTCGATTATGCCAGCAGAGTTACCCGCACAAGGTTATCAAGTTTTGCAAAGTTCGATTGGAGCCACCACACCGAGGATGAAGCCACACAGGAAAGAGAGGAAGTTTTGTAGGACCACCTCACCTATTTTCTAGCCAACCCGAATCTCGAGGGAGATTCATCTTAAGAGGTAGGTTTGTAACATCCCAAATTTTCAATTTGGAATGTTATACATTAGTCATCATGCATATCATATTTTCCGCATTTTCCGATCCTAGAAATTTCACGCAACTCAAGGACCCTCGGAGAAAGTTGGAAGTTTCATAATTTTCATATTTGGATTTTCTCAAATTTTGAAAATAGGATCATTGGATTATTTAAATTATCTTCATAAAGTTTTCCTATAAAAAATATCTTGAGAGGGAATAATATGACTTTCCCAAACAAATAGGAAAAATGAAGATATTATAAATAAACCAAATTTGGGTTTTGGAGATTTATTTTGCTTAGGCAAAATGAGCATTTAAAATATTTTTCATGCATTTTGTTTTAAAAGTTCATTTGTTCGATTCAATTTTAGGAGTCGGAGAAAATTTGTTTTAATTAATTTGGAGTTCATTTGATATTTATTTTATTTGTTTTGTTTTAAATTTTATTTTAAAAAAAACGCGCCTACTGGACCGAGGCCGAGGCCCGGCCCAGCCAGCCGAGCCTCGGCCCGGCCGCGCCCGGCCCATCTCCCTCGCCTCCTCCTCGCGCCGAGTCCGGCTCGAGCACGGCGCCGCCGCCGCCGAGTCCCGCCCGCCCGCCTCCTTGACCCCTCCCAAGCAACCCCCGCCCCCTCGCCTTTATATACCGCCCCCAGCCCCCTCTCTCTCCCCAAACCCCGCCACCGAGCCGACCCATGCGCCCTTGAAAGCCCCGCCCGCCACCTTGTCGCCGGACGACGCGCCGCCTGAACCCGCCGCCCTCGGCCTCGACCCGCCGTCACCACCCCGCCGCCCGGAGAGCAGCCGGCGATCGCGGAGGTAGCCGCCGCCCGCCGCCCGATTCGGTCTATTCCCGTGAACCGCCTTTTTTTTTTTTAAAAAACATATGTTCGGTTTTTTAAAAAAACCCAGATTGGTTTTATTTTTCGGTTTTCTTAATTAGCGGACGTTCACCGAACCGTTCGTTTTGATGAACGCGTTCGTTAGATTCGTTCTGTTAATGAACGTTAAGCTTTTAACTCGTTAAATCGTTTTTCTTTTAATCGGAATTAATCCGTTATTTTTACGATTTGATTTGAGATCTGATTTTCAAAACTGTTTTATTTCTCGCTCGTTTATCGAATCAGGTGATTCAAGCGCTGGAGTTTAAATATGAAACCGCCGTTCGACTACTCTACTTTCACAGAGTTTTGCCACTGTGAAATTTTGACCTAATTCGGATCGCTAACCGAGAGGTTTCTCTCTCGAGTTTCGACTTTCGGAGTTTGTTTTGATTCGATTCTTTTGCAAACAGGGTTCTTAAGTTGAACTATCTGGTTAGATCTTTTATTCGAGATTTCCTGTGCATTAGATGAGTACTTATTGTATGCTTGTTGTTTGTCTGCGTTAGATCACCGGAGTGCGCCGCTTGTTACTTGAATCTCTAGGACTCATGGATCATCGGCAAGGCAAGTAACACTTTGATCATACCCTTCTACTACCCAGTTTTATGCATTAGATCTATTCCTCAAACACTTGCATGATTAGGATCTAATTAAATTGTGGGTTTGGGAAGTAGATTGAGGTAGTACCTATTACTGTTTTACTTATGAAACCTTGGGAGTTACTTCTCGTTTGCTTGTTCATGCCATGCTATGCTAGTAGGCGTGGATTGGGTGAGTGAATATCCATGACAGATGTGAGATTGTTAATTAATGGTTTATTTAAGGTGGCAACCTAACACACATCTGGGTGGATTGAGGCACCTGGTTTCTATCGAGGACTTACTGTATTTCTTGGACCGCCACCCGGGCTCTAAGGGATCATAAGATTATTCAAGCTGGAAACTTCCGTGTGCAGCCACAAGCCAATTATGGGCTCTGGCGTAGTTGACTAAGTCGTGCGAACTCTTACGGGTAGGCTAGCTGATGTAGGGGATGTAGGTTGGTACGGTCTACCCACATGTAAGGTGCTAGCGCTTACGAAAGACTATGTCTCGGTCATCCGTTTCTCAAACACCATGTAGTCACGAGAACCAAGCGGAGGCGATCGAGTCTTGTGGGGAAAAGTCATAAACCTCTGCAGAGTGTAACAAACTAATCATGATTAGCCGTGTCCCGGTTATGGACAATTTGAGTATCCGTGCTTGATTATC
Organism: Aegilops longissima; assembly: GCA_021605205.1. Taxonomy (NCBI): domain Eukaryota; kingdom Viridiplantae; phylum Streptophyta; class Magnoliopsida; order Poales; family Poaceae; genus Aegilops; species Aegilops longissima. The sequence goes on along the minus strand of CM038679.1, from coordinate 122,374,584 downwards.
ATGTGAATCTCAACATGTTACTTCTAAATAAAAGTTATTGGGTTTTGATGAGTACTTTTTAATGGGATTGAGGATCTTGTCAACCATCTTCAATGTTTAACAACCACCATGATAGTTAAATAAAATTATTCCTTTGATATAGGGAAAAATCAGCTTTATGCAAATGTAATCAGAGAGCCTTACCACCAGCCATATATGCATGTAGTATAGGCTTATTCATTCATTGCTCTTATGTGTTACATTGCCGGCATATTCCATGTCTGACCCGTTTTGGCTGCAACTTTTCACGTTGCGAGACTTTTGAACGATGAGTAAGGTGTTAGGTCGTGGTTCTATACTCAGTGATGCCGTTGGAGTTGATGGACTCGCTTATCTTCCAAGCCTTCCGCTGTTATTATTAGATGGCCTTAAGCCATATTATTGTATTCAGTTCCCTTGTGGACATCGATGTAATAAGTGTGTGATTGCTACTCTGCTATAAATCCTTCGAAGTACTGTGTGGTGTCAGCATTACTGATCCAGGGATGACACTGAGCACAGAGCGCTAGATCCATTTGGGTCTGGTCGCTACACAAGCTTAGTCAAAATAGAAGGTGAATCAAGTGCAGAGCTAGATGGCAGTTCCTTACCTCCCCTCGTAGTTGAGGGATAAATTTTTGTTTTCGCGTCTTCCAAGTTCTTCATAGTGACCAGCAAATATAAATCCCAAGTGACTCAAAGAATAGAGCTATGCTCCCCGGCAACGGCGCCAGAAAATAGTCTTGATAACCCACAAGTATAGGGGATCGCAATAGTTTTCGAGGGTAGAGTATTCAACCCAAATTTATTGATTCGACACAAGGGGAGCTAAAGAATATTCTCAAGTATTAGCAGTTGATTTGTCAACTCAACCACACCTGGATAACTTAGTATCTGCAGCAAAGTGTTTAGTAGCAAAGTAGTATGGAAGTAACGGTAACGGTAGCAAAAGTAATATTTTTGGGTTTTGTAGTGATTGTAACAGTAGCAACGGAAAAGTAAATAAGCGGAGAACAATATATGAAAAGCTCGTAGGCATTGGATCGGCGATGGAGAATTATGCCGGATGTGGTTCATCCTGTAATGGTCATAACATAGGGTGACACAGAACTAGCTCCAATTCATCAATGTAATGTAGGCATGTATTCCGAATATAGTCATACGTGCTTATGGAAAAGAACTTGCATGACATATTTTGTCCTACCTGTTGGAAATATGCCCTAGAGGCAATAATAAAATGGTTATTATTATATTTCTTTGTTCATGATAATTGTCTATTATTCATGCTATAATTGTGTTATCCGGAAATCGTAATACATGTGTGAATACATAGACCACAACATGTCCCTAGTGAGCCTCTAGTTGACTAGCTCGTTGATCAACTGATAGTCATGGTTTCCTGACTATGGACATTGGATGTCATTGATAATGGGATCACATCATTGGGAGAATGATGTGATGGACAAGACCCAATCCTAAGCATAGCACAAGATCGTGTAGTTCGTTTTGCTAGAGCTTTTCCAAATGTCAAGTATCATTTCCTTAGACCATGAGATTGTGCAACTCCCGGATACCGTAGGAGTGCTTTGGGTGTGCCAAACGTCACAACGTAACTGGGTGACTATAAAGGTGCACTACGGGTATCTCCGACTGGGATTTGTCACTCCGTATGACGGAGAGGTATCTCTGGGCCCACTCGGTAATGCATCATCATAATGAGCTCAATGTGTCCAAGTGTCTGGTCACGGGATCATGCATTACAGTATGAGTAAAGTGACTTGCCGATAACGAGATTGAACGAGGTATTGGGATACCGACGATCGAGTCTCGGGAAAGTAACGTACCGATTGACAAAGGGAATTGTATACGGGATTGATTGAGTCCTCGACATCGTGGTTCATCCGATGAGATCATCGAGGAGCATGTGGGAGCCAACATGGGTATCCAGATCCCCCTGTTGGTTATTGACCGGAGAGTCGTCTCGGTCATGTCTGCATGTCTCCCGAACCCGTAGGGTCTACACACTTAAGGTTCGGTGACGCTACGGTTGTTGAGATATTAGTATGTGGTAACCCGAAAGTTGTTCGGAGTCCCGGATGAGATCCCGGACGTCACGAGGAGTTCCGTAATGGTCCGGAGGTGAAGAATTATATATAGGAAGTCCAGTTTCGGCCATCGGGAAAGTTTCGGGGGTCACCGGTATTGTACCGGGACCACCGAAGGGTCCCGGGGGTCCACCGGGTGGGGCCACCTATCCCGGGGGGCCCCATGGGCTGAAGTGGGAGGGGAACCAGCCCCTGGTGAGCTGGTGCGCCCCCCCTTGGGCCTTCCCCTGCGCCTAGGGTTGGGAACCCTAGGGGTGGGGGCGCCCCACTTGGCTTTGGGGGCAAGCCACCCCCTTGGCCGCTACCCCCCCTTGGAGATTGGATCTCCCAGGGCCGGCGCCCCCCCATAGGGGCCCTATATAAAGAGGGGGGAGGGAGGGAAGCCGCACCCCAGCCCCTGGCTCCTCCCTCTCCCTCTCCAACACCTCCTCCTCCTCCGTAGAGCTTGGCGAAGCCCTACCGAGATCCCCGCTGCATCCACCACCACGCCGTCGTGCTGCTGGATCTCCATCAACCTCTCCCTCCCCCTTGTTGGATCAAGAAGGAGGAGACATCTTCCCCAACCGTACGTGTGTTGAACGCGGAGGTGTCGTCCGTTCGGCACTCGGTCATCGGTGATTTGGATCACGACGAGTACGACTCCATCAACCCCGTTCACTTGAACGCTTCCGCTCGCGATCTACAAGGGTATGTAGATGCACTCCTTTTCCCCTCGTTGTTAGATAACTCCATAGATTGATCTTGGTGATGCGTAGAAAATTTTAAAATTCTGCTACGTTCCCCAACAGTGGCATCTTGAGCTAGGTCTATGCGTAGTTTCTATGCACGAGTAGAACACAAAGCAGTTGTGGGCGTAGATGTTGTCAATTTTCTTGCCACTACTAGTCTTATCTTGCTTCGGCGACATCGTGGGATGAAGCGGCCCAGACCGACCTTACACGTACGCTTACGTGAGACAAGTTCCACCGACTGACATGCACTAGTTGCATAAGGTGGCTAGCGGGTGTCTGTCTCTCCCACTTTAGTTGGAGCAGATTCGATAAAAAGGGTCCTTATGAAGGGTAAATTGAAATTGGCATATCACGTTGTTGTTTTACGTAGGTAAGAAACGTTCTTGCAAGAAACCTATAGAAGCCACATAAAAACATGCAACAACAATTAGAGGACGTCTAACTTGTTTTTGCAGCATATGCCTTGTGATGTGATATGGCCAAAAGATGTGATGAATGATATATGTGATGTATGAGATTGATCATGTTCTTGTAATAGGAATCACGACTTGCATGTCGATGAGTATGACAACCGGCAGGAGCCATAGGAGTTGTCTTTATTTTTTGTATGACCTGCGTGTCATTGAATAACGCCATGTAAATTACTTTACTTTATTGCTAAACACGTTAGCCATATAAGTAGAAGTAATCGTTGGCGTGACAACTTCATGAAGACACGATGATGGAGATCATGATGATGGAGATCATGGTGTCATGCCGGTGATGACGATGATCATGGCGCCCCGAAGATGGAGATCATAAGGAGCAAAATGATATTGGCCATATGATGTCACTATTTGATTGCATGTGATGTTTATCATGTTTTACATCTTATTTGCTTAGAAGGACGGTAGCTTAAATAAGATGATCCTCTAATAATTTCAAGAAAGTGTTCCCCTAATCGTGCACCGCTATGCGAAGGTTCGTTGTTTCGAAGCACCACGTGATGATCGGGTGTGATAGATTCTAACGTTCGAATACAACGGGTGTAAGCCAGATTTACACACGCAATACACTTAGGTTGACTTGACGAGCCTAGCATGTACAGACATGGCCTCGGAACACGGAAGACCGAAAGGTCGAGCATGAGTCGTATAGAAGATACGATCAACATGAAGATGTTCACCGACGTTGACTAGTCCGTCTCACGTGATGATCGGACACGGCCTAGTTGACTCGGATCATGTTTCACTTAGATGACTAGAGGATGTCTATCTTGAGTGGGAGTTCATTGAATAATTTGATTAGATGAACTTAATTATCATGAACTTAGTCTAAAATCTTTACAATATGTCTTGTAGATCAAATGGCCCACGCTAATGTTGCCCTCAACTTCAACGCGTTCCTAGAGAAAACCAAGCTCAAAGATGATGGCAGCAACTATACGGACTGGGTCCAGAACCTGAGGATCATCCTCATAGCTGCCAAGAAAGATTATGTCCTAGAAGCACCGCTAGGTGAAGCACCCATACCAGAGAACCAAGACGTTATGAACGCTTAGCAGTCTCGTCTTGATGATTACTCCCTCGTTCAAGGCGGCATGCTTTACTCGCTTAGAACCGGGCTCCAAAAGCGTTTTGAGCAACACGGAGCATATGAGATGTTCAAGAGCTGAAAATGGTTTTCAAGCTCATGCCCGGTCGAGATATGAAGTCTCCGACAAGTTCTTAAGTTGTAAGATGGAGGAAAATAGTTCTGTCAGTGAGCACATACTCAAAACGTCTGGGTTGCACAACCGCCTGACTTAGCTGGGAGTTAATCTCCCGGATGACACGGTCATTAACAGGATCCTTCAGTCACTTCCACCGAGCTACAAGAGCTTTGTGATGAACTTCAATATGCAGGGAATGGAAAAGACCATTCCTGAGGTATATTCAATGCTGAAATCAGCGGAGGTGGAGATCAAAAAGGAACATCAAGTGTTGATGATGAATAAAACCACTAAGTTCAAGAAAGGCAAGGGTAAGAAGAACTTCAAGAAGGACGGTAAGGGAGGTGTCGCGCCCGTAAGCCGATTCTTAGGGAAGAAGCCAAAGAATGGACCCAAGCACGAGGCGAGTGCTTTTTTGCAAGGGAAGTGGTCCTTTGAAGCGGAACTGCCCCAAGTACTTAGCGGACAAGAAGGCCGGCAACACCAAAGGTATATGTGATATACATGTAATTGATGTGTACCTTACCAAGACTGTAGTAGCTCCTAGGTATTTGATACGGTGCCGTTGCTCATATTTGTAACTCAAAGCGGGAGCTGCGGAATAAGCGGAGGCTGGCGAAGGACGAGGTGACGATCTTGGCGTCGGGAATGGTTCCAAGGTCGATGTGATCACCGTCGCACGCTGCCTCTACATTTACCTATGGGATTAGTTTTAAACCTCAATAATTGTTATTTAGTGCCAGCTTTGAGCATGAACATTGTATCAGGATCTCGTTTAATTCGAGATGGCTACTCATTTAAATCTGAGAATAATGGTTGTTCTATTTATATGAGAGATATGTTTTATGGTCATGCCCCGCTGGTGAATGGTTTATTCTTAATGAATCTCGAGCGTAATGTTACACATATTCATAGTGTGAATACCAAAAGATGTAATGATAGTCCCACATACTTGTGGCACTGCCGCCTTGGTCACATAGGTGTCAAACGCATGAAGAAGCTCCATGCAGATGGACTTTTGGAATCTCTTGATTACGAATCATTTGACACGTGCGAACCATGCCTCATGGGTAAAATGACCAAGACTCCGTTCTCCGGAACAATGGAGCGAGCAACCAACTTATTGGAAATCATACACACCGATGTGTGCGGTCCAATGAGTGTTGAGGCTCATGGTGGCTATCGTTATGTTCTCACTCTCATGATGACTTGAGTAGATATGGGTATGTTTACTTAATGAAACACAAGTCTGAGACCTTTGAAAAGTTCAAGGAATTTCAGAGTGAGGTTGAGAATCAACGTGACAGGAAAATAAAGTTCTTACGATCAGATCGTGGAGGGGAATATTTGAGTCACGAATTTGGCACACACTAAAGAAATGTGGAATCGTTTCACAACTCACGCCGCCTGGAACACCTCAGCGAAATGGTGTGTCCTAACATCGTAATCGCACTCTATTAGATATGGTGCAATCTATGATGTCTCTTACCGATCTACCGCTCTCATTTTGGGGCTATGCTTTAGAGACTGCCGCATTCACTTTAAATAGGGCTCCGTCGAAATTCGTTGAGACGACACCGTATGAATTATGGTTTGGAAGAAACCTAAGTCGTCGTTCTAAAAGTTTGGGGATGCGATGCTTATGTCAAGAAACTTCAACCTGAAAAGCTCGAACCCAAGTCGGAAAAATGCGTCTTCATAGGATACCCTAAGGAAACCATTGGGTATACCTTCTACCTCAGATTCGAAGGCAAGATCTTTGTTGCTAAGAACGGATCCTTTCTGGAGAAAGAGTTTCTCTCGAAAGAAGTAAGTGGGAGGAAAGTAGAGCTTGTTGAAGTACTACCTCTTGAAACGGAAAGTAGCGCAGCTCAGGAAGATGTTCATGTAGTGCCTGCACCGACTAGAGAGGAGGTTAATGATGATGATCAAGGTACTTTGGATCAAGCTCCTACTGAACTTCGTAGGTCCACAAGGACACGTTCCGCACCAGAGTGGTACGACAACCCTGTCTTGGAAATCATGTTGTTAGACAACGGTGAACCTTCGAACTATGAAGAAGCGATGGCGGGCCCAGATTCTGACAAATGGCTAGAAGCCATGAAATCCGAGATAGGATCCATGTATGAAAACGAAGTATGGACTTTGACTGACTTGCCCGATGATCGGCAAGCCATAGAAAATAAATGGATCTTTAAGAAGAAGACAGATGCGGATGGTAATGTGACCATCTATAAGGCTCGACTTGTCGCTAAGGGTTATCGACAAGTTCAAGGGGTTGACTATGATGAGACTTTCTCACCCGTAGCGAAGCTGAAGTCAGTCTGAATCATGTTAGCAATTGCCGCATTCTATGATTATGAGATATGGAAAATGGACGTCAAAACGGCATTCCTTAACGGTTTTCTAAGGAAGAATTGTATATGATGCAGCCGGAAGGTTTTGTCAATCCTGAGAATGCTAACAAGGTGTGCACGCTCCGACGCTCAGTCTATGGGCTGGTGCAAGCATCTCGGAGTTGGAACATTCGATTTGATAAGATGATCAAAGCGTTTGGGTTTACACAGACTTATGGAGAAGCCTGTGTTTACAAAGAAAGTGAGTGGGAGCTCTGTAGAATTTCTCATATTATATGTGGGTGACATACTGTTGATGGGAAATGATATAGAATTCTTGGAAAGCATAAAGGCCTACTTGAACAAGTTTTTTTCAATGAAGGACCTTGGAGAAGCTACTTATATATTAGGCATCAAGATCTATAGAGATAGATCGAGACGCCTCATTGGTCTTTCACAAAGTACGTACCTTGACAAGATATTGAAGAAGTTCAATATGGATCAGTCCAAGAAGGGTTCTTGCTCAGTATTGCAAGGTGTGCGGTTGAGCACGGCTCAATGCCCGACCACGGCAGAAGATAGAGAAAAGATGGCGTCGTCCCTATGCCTCGCCATAGGGTCTATTATGATGCCATCTTGTGTACCAGACCTGATGTAAACCTTGCTGTAAGTTTGGTAGGAAGGTACCAAAGTAATCCGGCATGGAACCTTTGGACAGCGGTCAAGAATATCCTGAAGTACCTGAAAAGGACTAAGGACATGTTTCTCGTGTATGGAGGTGACGAAGAGCTCGTTGTAAAGGGTTACATCGACGCTAGCTTCGACACAGATCTGGATGACTCTAAGACACAAACCGGATACGTGTTTATTTTGAATGTTGGGGCAGTAAGCTGGTGCAGTTGCAAGCAAAGCATCATGTCGGGATCTACATGTGAAGGGGAGTACATGGCAGCCTCGGAGGCAGCGCATGAAGCAATCTGGGTGAAGGAGTTCATCACCGACCTAGGAGTCATACCCAATGCGTCGGGGCCGATCACACTCTTCTGTGACAACACTGGAGCTATTGCACTAGCCAAGGAGCCCAGGTTTCACAAGAAGACCAGGCACATCAAGCGTCGCTTCAACTCTATTCGTGAAAATGTTCAAGATGGAGACATAGATATTTGTAAAGTACATACGGACCTGAATGTAGCAGATCCGTTGACTAAACCTCTCCCTAGAGCAAAACATGATCAACACCAGAACTCTATGGGTGTTCGATTCATCACAATGTAACTAGATTAGTGAATCTAGTGCAAGTGGGAGACTGTTGGAAATATGCCTAGAGGAAATAATAAAATGGTTATTATTATATTTCTTTGTTCATGATAATTGTCTATTATTCATGCTATAATTGTGTTGTCCGGCAATCATAATACATGTGTGAATACATAGACCACAACATGTCCCTAGTGAGCCTCTAGTTGACTAGCTCGTTGATCAACAGATAGTCATGGTTTCCTGACTATGGACATTGGATGTCATTGATAACGGGATCACATCATTGGGAGAATGATGTGATGGACAAGACCCAATCCTAAGCATAGCACAAGATCGTGTAGTTCGTTTTGCTAGAGCTTTTCCAAATGTCAAGTATCATTTCCTTAGACCATGAGATTGTGCAACTCCCGGATACCGTAGGAGTGCTTTGGGTGTGCCAAACGTCACAACGTAACTGGGTGACTATAAAGGTGCACTACGGGTATCTCCGAAAGTGTCTGTTGGGTTAGCACGAATCGAGACTGGGATTTGTCACTCCGTATGACGGAGAGGTATCTCTGGGCCCACTCGGTAATGCATCATCATAATGAGCTCAATGTGACCAAGTGTCTGGTCACGGGATCATGCATTATGGTACGAGTAAAGTGACTTGCCGGTAACGAGATTGAACGAGGCATTGGGATACCGATGATCGAGTCTCGGGCAAGTAACGTACCGATTGACGAAGGGAATTGTATACGGGATTGATTGAATCCTCGACATCGTGGTTCATCTGATGAGATCATCGAGGAGCATGTGGGAGCCAACATGGGTATCCAGATCCCGCTGTTGTTTATTGACCGGAGAGTCATCTCGGTCATGTCTGCATGTCTCCCAAACCCGTAGGGTCTACACACTTAAGGATCGGTGACGCTAGGGTTGTTGAGATATTAGTATGCGGTAACCCGAAAGTTGTTCGGAGTCCCGGATGAGATCCCGGACGTCACGAGGAGTTCCGGAAAGGTCCGGAGGTGAAGAATTATATAGGAAGTCCGCCGCCATCGGGAAAGTTTCGGGTCACGGTATTATACCGGGACCACCGGAAGGGTCCGAGGTCCACCGGTGGGGCCACCTATCCGGAGGGCCCCATGGGCTGAAGTGGGAGGGGAACCAACCCCTGGTGGGCTGGTGCGCCCCCCTTAGGCCTCCCCCTACGCCTAGGGTTGGGAACCCTAGGGGTGGGGGCGCCCCACTTGGCTTGGGGGGCAAGCCACCCCCTTGGCCGCCGCCCCCCCTTGGAGATTGGATCTCCCAGGGCCGGCGCCCCCCCTAGGGGCCCTATATAAAGAGGGGGGAGGGAGGGCAGCCGCACCCCAGCCCCTGGCGCCTCCCTCTCCCTCTCCAACACCTCCTCCTCCTCCGTAGAGCTTGGCGAAGCCCTGCCGAGATCCCCGCTGCATCCACCACCACGCCGTCGTGCTGCTGGATCTCCATCAACCTCTCCCTCCCCCTTGCTGGATCAAGAAGGAGGAGACGTCTTCCCCATTCGTACGTGTGTTGAACGCGGAGGTGCCGTCCGTCCGGCACTCGGTCATCGGTGATTTGGATCACGACGAGTACGACTCCATCAACCCCGTTCACTTGAACGCTTCCGCTCGCGATCTACAAGGGTATGTAGATGCACTCCTTTTCCCCTCGTTGCTAGATAACTCCATAGATTGATCTTGGTGATGCGTAGAAAAATTTAAAATTCTGCTACGTTCCCCAACACTACCCTCCCGTGGCAGCGGGATCCTAATGGAAACTAAGGGATATTAAGGCCTCCTTTTAGTAGAGTACCGGACCAAAGCATTAACACATAGTGAATACATGAACTCCTCAAAATATGGTCATCACCGGGAGTGGTCCCGATTATTGTCACTTCAGGGTTGTCGTATCTTAACACATAGCAGGTGACTATAGACTTGCAAGATAGGATCAAGAACTCACATATATTCATGAAAACATAATAGGTTCAGATCTGAAATCATGGCACTCGGGCCCTAGTGACAAGCATTAAGCATAGCAAAGTCATAGCAACATCAATCTCAGAACATAGTGGGTACTAGGGATCAAACCCTAACAAATCTAACTTGATTACATGATAAATCTCATCCAACCCATCACCGTCCAGCAAGCCTACGATGGAATTACTTACGCACGGCGGTGAGCATCATGAAATTGGTGATGGAGGATGGTTGATGATGACGACGACGATGGATTCCCCTCTCCGGAGCCCCGAACGGACTCCAGATCAGCCCTCCCGAAAGAGTTTAGGGCTTGGCGGCGGCTACGTATCGTAAAACGTGATGAATCTTTCTCTCTGATTTTTTTCTCCCCGAACACGAATATATGGAGTTAGAGTTGAGGTCGGTGGAGCAACAGGGGGCCCACGAGGCAGGGGGCGCGCCCGGGGGGGCCATGCGCGCCCCCCACCCTCATGGACAGGTGGAGGCCCCCCCTGACGTGGATTCTTCTTCGAGTATTTTTAATATTTTCCAAAAATAAGTTCCGTGGAGTTTCAGGTCATTCCGAGAACTTTTGTTTCTGCACATAAATAACACCATGGCAATTCTGCTGAAAACAGCGTCAGTCCGGGTTAGTTCCATTCAAATCATGCAAGTTAGAGTCCAAAACAAGGGCAAAAGTGTTTGGAAAAGTAGATACGACGGAGACGTATCAGGGTCGGACACCTAATACGCTCTGCTTTCTTTATCCAGCCCTGGAGGAAGATAGTCTGTTCAGTAACGTATTACGGCGTACCTAAATACAAAGTGTTCAGAAGTTGAGCGCTTACCGAGGTATCCGGATGGTTGCAGTCGAGGCCAAGGTCCTCGGTGGTGTCCGGCCACTGTTTTCGTTTCCCGAAAAACAACTTCCACATTCCTTTGTGCGTAGTGCCGAGTGTTGGAGGGTTCGTGGTCCTTCCTGATTAAACTCCCACATGCGGAGAGGCCTCGCTGACATGGCAGGGTTCGGCGGATTAGCATTACTTGAATCACATTCACAAGATCGATTCCCCTCTTGAGGAGGGTTCGGATGCGGCTCTGTAGAGTCTGCACTTCATCAACTAATCCCCAGTCCAGCCCCTTATTAATCCATGATGCAAGCTGTAACTGAGGGCCAGAACGGAACGCAGGTATAGCGGCCCACTTGGTACCGCAGGGTTCTGTGATATAAAACCACTCCCGCTGCCATTGGGTGGAAGTTTTGGTGAAAGAGCCTTTTGGCCAGTGAGTACTGGTAAGCTTGCTCACTACAGCACCGCCGCACTTTGTTTGTTTCCCGTCGACCACCTTCGGCGCCACACTGAAGGTCTTGAGCCATTAGCCGAAGTGTGGGGGAATTCGGAGGAAGGCCTCACACGTAATGATAAATGCCGAGACGCGGAGGAAGGAATCTGGGGCTAGGTCATGAAAATCTAGTCCGTAATAAAACATGAGCCCGTGGACGAAGGGGTGAAGAGCAAACCCTAGCCCTCGGAGGAAGTGAGAGATGAATACGACCCTCTCGCCGGATCTGGGAGTCGGAATAACCTGTCCTTGAGCAGGAAGCCTGTGCTCCATGGTCGGGTATCTGGCCGCCCAAAGCTTCGCAATGTCCTCCTCTGTGACAGAGGAAGCCACCCATCGGCCCTGCAGGCTGGGTTCGGACATGACTGGGAAGCTTGAAGCAATGGAGTTGTACCTTGGGTGCAAGAACTCGAGGTTGGGATGGCTGAGGAGAGGTTTGGCGTAAATGAAGACGGCCCTTGGCTCCTTTATAAAGGCAACGGGTATCGAACGCCTCCTCCTAAGCCTGAAAGCCTGTCTATTCCTAAGGAATCTTTCCAATGGAACTGTTGGGTTACCGATGCTCATATTGATGAAAATCCCGCAATAAGGGGACACGATCTCTGCCTCGACAAGATGTGCCAATAAAAACCGCGCCTCGAAACATGGAACGGCAGGACAGGAAACGGTTCGAAATAATGACCGCACAAGTGTGATGTCACGTTACAAAAAGTTGTCAGCGGATTGGACTCGTGAAATATTATACTCTCTATGGCTGTGTGTGGTACTTGTGTTGCAGATCCGGACGCGTTCGTTGCGTCCGAAGACTATCTTGGAGTATTCGGAAGGGAGAACCAGCCTTGCAATGCCGAAGACAATCTGCACGCCGGACACCTCGTCATTGAAGCCTGGTTCAGGGGCTACCGAGGGAGTCCTGGACTAAGGGGTCCTCGGGCGTCCGGCCTGTTGGACATGGGCCGGACTAATGGGCTGTGAAGATAGAAGACCGAAGACTCTCTTCCGTGTGCGGATGGGACTCTCCTTGGTGTGGAAGGCAAGCTTGGCAACCAAATATGAAGATTCCTTTCTTTGTAACCGACTTTGTACAACCCTAGTCCCCTCTGGTGTCTATATAAATCGGAGGGTTTAGTCCGGTTCGGGGGATAGCCTCATTACCATAGTCATACAGGCTAGACTTCTAGGGTTTTAGCCATAACGATCTCGTGGTAGATCAACTCTTGTAATACTCATATTCATCAAGATCAATCAAGCAGGAAGTAGGGTATTACCTCCATAGAGAGGGCCCGAACCTGGGTAAACATTGTGTCCCCCGCCTCCTGTTACCATCGACCTTAGATGCACAGTTCAGGACCCCCTACCCGAGATCCGCCGGTTTTGACACCGACAATAAGTACGTGAGTTCTTTATGACTAATGTTGGGTCCATGGATTATACGCACTCTCAGCCTTCCATCATTGCTTGCCTCTTCGGTATCGTGCATTGCCCTTTCTCACCTTGAGATTTGGTGCAAACTTCGCCAGTGCATTGCTACCTCTTGAGCACTGCGTTGGTTTTCCCTTGAAGAGGAAAGGGTGATGCAGTAAAGTAGCGTAAGTATTTTCCTCGGTTTTTGAGAACCAAGGTATCAATCCAGTAGGAGATCATGCACAATTCCCGCACACCTACACAAACAAATAATAACCTCGCAACCAACGCAAAAAAGGGGTTGTCAATCCCTTCACGGTCACTTACGAGAGTGAGATCTGATAGATATGATAAGATAATATTTTCGGTATTTTTATGATAAAGATGCAAAATAAAATAAACGGCAATAAAAATAGCTAAGTGTTGGAATATTAATATGATGGAGAATAGACCCGGGGGCCATAGGTTTCACTAGTTGCTTCTCTCAAGAGCATAAGTATTACGGTGGGTGAACAAATTACTGTCGAGCAATTGATAGAATTGAGCATAGTTATGAGAATATCTAGGTATGATCATGTATATAGGCATCACGTCCATAACAAGTAGACCAAACGATTCGCATCTACTACTATTACTCCACACATCGACCGCTATCCAGCATGCATCTAGAGTATTAAGTTCATAAGAACGGAGTAACGCTTTAAGCAAGATGACATGATGTAGAGGATAAACTCATGCAATATGATATAAACCCCATCTTGTTATCCTCAATGGCAACAATACAATCGTGCCTTGCTGCCCCTCATCCTTTGGGAAAGGACACGCAAGATTGAACCCAAAGCTAAGCACTTCTCCCATTGCAAGAAAGATCAATCTAGTAGGCCAAACCAAACTGATAATTCGAAGAGACTTGCAAAGATAACCAATCATACATAAAATAATTCGGAGAAGATTCAAATATTGTTCATAGATAATCTTGATCATAAACCAACAATTCATCGGTCTCGACAAACACACCGCAAAAGAAGAGTTACATCAAATAGATCTCCAAGAGAATCGAGGAGAACTTTGTATTGAGATCCAAAGAAAGAGAAGAAGCCATCTATCTAATAACTATGGACCCGAAGGTCTGAGATAAACTACTCACACATCATCGGAGAGGCTACGATGTTGATGTAGAAGCCCTCTGTGATCAATGCCCCCTCCGGCAGGACGCTAGAAAAGGCCCCAAGATGGGATCTCACGGGTACAGAAGGTTGCGGCGGTGGAACTAGGTTTTCGTGGATGCCTCTGATGGTTTGGGGGTACGTAGGTATATATAGGAGGAAGAAGTACGTCGGTGGAGCAACATGGGCCCCACGAGGGTGGAGGGCGCGCCTGGGGGGTAGGCGCGCCCCCTGCCTCGTGCTCTCCACGTTGATTGCTTTACGTAGAGTCCAAGTCCTCTGGATCTCGTTTGTTCCGGAAATCACATTCCCGAAGGTTTCATTCTGTTTGGACTTCGTTTGATATTATTTTTCTGCAAAACACTGAAATAGGCAAAAAACAGCAATTTGGGTTGGGCCTCCGGTTAATAGGTTAGTCCCAAAAATAATATAAAAGTGTATAATAAAGCCCATTAAACATCCAAAACAGAATATAATATAGCATGGAACAATAAAAAATTATAGATACGTTGGAGACGCATCATGCATCCAAATCCCGTGATACGATACGCTCTATCACACATAAGCCTCCTTATATCTTCCTCAAAACAGCCAACGTACCTACCTATCATGGCATTTCTATAGCCATTCCGAGATATATTGCCATGCAACTTCCGTCATCATCATATACATGACTTGAGCGTTTATTGTCATGTTGCCTTGCATGATTGTAAGATAGCTAGCATGATGTTTTCATGGCTTGTCCATTTTTTTGATGTCTTTGCTATGCTAGATCATTGCACATCCTGGTACACTGCCAGAGGCATTCATATAGAGTCATATTTTGTTCTAGTATCGAGTTGTAATATTGAGTTGTAAGTAAATAAAAGTGTGATGATCATCATTATTAGAGCACTGTTCCATGTGAGGAAGGGATGATGGAAGCTATGATTCCCTCACAAGTTGGGATGAGTCTCCAGACTTTACAAAAAAAATAGGCCAAAGAAGCCCACAAAAACTAAAAGAGGCCAAAGAAGCCCACCAAAAAAACAAAACAAAAAATGAGAGAAAAGGAGAGAAGGGGAAATGCTACTATCCTTTTACCACACTTGTGCTTCAAAGTAGCACCATGTTCTTCATATAGAGAGTCTCTTGAGTTATCACTTTCATATACTAGTGGGAATTTCCATTATAGAACTTGGCTTGTATATTCCGATGATGGGCTTCCTCAAATGCCCGAGGTCTTCATGAGCAAGCAAGTTGGATGCACACCCACTTAGTTTTCAGTTTGAGCTTTCATACACTTATAGCTCTTAGTGCATCCGTTGCATGGCAATCCCTACTCCTCACATTGACATCAATTGATGGGCATCTCCATAGCCCATTGATTAGCCACGTCGATGTGAGACTTTCTCCTTTTTGTCTTCTCCACACAACCTCCACCATCATATTCTATTCCACCTGTAGTGCTATGTCCATGGCTCACGCTCATGTATTGCGTGAAAGTTGAAAAGGTTTGATAACGTCAAAAGTATGAAACAATTGCTTGGCTAAAACCGGGGTGCATGATTTAAATACTTTGTGTGGTGAAGATGGAGCATAGCCAGACCATATGATTTTGTAGGGCTAACTTACTTTGGCCATGTTATTTTGAAAAGACATGATTACTTTATTAGTATGCTTGAAGTATTATTGTCTTAATGTCAAATGATAGACTATTGCTTTGAATCATTCGTTTCTTAATATTCATGCCATGATTAGATTACATGATCAAGATTATGCTAGGTAGCATTCCACATCAAAAATTATCTTTTTATCATTTACCTACTCGAGGACGAGCAGGAGTTAAGCTTGGGGATGCTGATACCTCTCGTATCTATAATTTTTGATTGTTCCATGCCAATATTCTACAACTTTTACATACTTTTGGCAACTTTTTATACTATTTTTGGGACTAACATATTGATCCAATGCCCAGAGCTAGTTCCTGTTTGTTGCATGTTTTTTGTTTCGCAAAAAATCCATATCAAACGGAGTCCAAACGGGATAAAAACTTACGGAGATTTTTTTTGGAATATATGTGAATTTTGGGAAGCGGAATCAGCGCGAGATGATGCCCGATGGGCCCACGAGGGTGAGGGGCGCGTCCCAGGGGGTAGGACGCGCCCTGGGCCCTCGTGGCCACTCCGTAAGGCGGTTGGTGCCCTTCTTTCGCTGCAAGAAAGCCAATATCCGGATAAAATCGTGTCCAAATTTCAGCCCAATCGGAGTTACGGATCCCCGGGAATTTAAGAAATGGTGAAAAAATCAGGGGCAGAATGTAAGGAAATAGAGAGAGAGAGAGAGAGAGAGAGAGAGAGAGAGAGAGAGAGAGAGAGAGAGAGAGATCCAATCTCGGAGGGGCTCTCGCCCCTCCGCCACCATGGAGGCCATGGACCAGAGGGGAAACCATTCTCCCATCTAGGGGGAAGGTCAAGGAAGAAGAAGAAGGGGGGATCTCTCCCCCTCTCTCCCGATGGCGCCGGAACGCCGCCGGGTCCATCATCGCGACAACGATCTACACCAACAACGTCACCGTCGTCATCACCAACTCTTCCCCCCTCTATGAAGCGGTGTAACCCCTCTTTTAGCCACTGTAATCTCTACTTAAACATGGTGCTCAACGCTATATATTATTTCCCAATGATGTATGGCTATCCCATGATGTTTGAGTAGATCCGTTTTGTCCTATGGGTTAATTGATGATCGTGATCGGTTTGAGTTGCATGTTTTATTATTGGTGTTATCCTATGGTGCTCTCCGTGTTGCGCAAGCGTGAGGGATCCCTGATGTAGGGTTTGCAATATGTTCATGATTTTCTTATGGTTGGTGGCGTGAGTGACAAAAGCACAGACCCGAGTAAGTAGGTTGTTTGCGTATGGGAGTAAAGAGGACTTGATGCCTTATAATGCTA
The DNA here is from genome assembly GCA_021605205.1 of Aegilops longissima. Lineage (NCBI taxonomy): Eukaryota > Viridiplantae > Streptophyta > Magnoliopsida > Poales > Poaceae > Aegilops > Aegilops longissima. Next base: position 122,357,631 of record CM038679.1, on the reverse strand, counting down.
TGGTTGGGTTTTACCTTAATGATCTTTAGTAGTTGCGGATGCTTGCTAGAGTTCCAATCATAAGTGCATATGATCCAAGAAGAGAAAGTATGTTAGCTTATGCCTCTCCCTCCAATAAAATTGCAATAATGACTACCGTCTAGTTACCGATTGCCTAGGGAAAAATAACTTTCTCGTGACAAAAAGCTCTCTACTGAAACTAACTTAGTTGTGTCTTTATCTTAACAACCCCTAGAATTTATTTACGTGCTATTTATTATCTTACAAACCTATCCAACAACACCTACAAAGTACTTCTAGTTTCATACTTATTCTAGGTAAAGCGAACGTTAAGTGTGCGTAGAGTTGTATCGGTGGTCGATAGAACTTGAGGGAATATTTGTTCTACCTTTAGCTCCTCGTTGGATTCGACACTCTCACTTATCGGAAAAGGCTACAATTAATCCCCTATACTTGTGGTTATCACTCCTCTCAACTGCAGGCTTCCGGGCCTAATCTGTCACTCCTTGCCTGTGGGCCTATTGGGCCTGCCGCGGGCCTGCATCCTGGCCCATGGTTAGATTTCTAGTCGTATTCAGGCTGTGGTGGCCCAGTAGGTGGCATTTTTTATTTTTTTCCAATTTTTGTTTTCTTTTTTGCTTTATTTATTTTATTTTGTTTCTACTTACAGCAAAATACTTACTACTTTTTCAGAGATTCTTTTGGCTTTTAGGTAATAAAAATTATAATCTTTCTGTTAGTACCATTGGTTTTCCAATTTGAATAGTTTAAATTTGAATTTTTTGAAATTTGTGTGAATCACTAGTTTTTGAATAACTTTACTATAAAAATGGGTTTTGAGTGATTCTTTTTCCTGCTATTTAATATTACTATATTTTATCATTATATTCAATTAGGTAATTTTAGCTTATTTGAAATGTCATTTTAATCAAAAACAGATTTTGTTATTTTAGTTTGCTATTAAAGTTTCAAACAAAAATTCTTTATGAAAATTCTTTTTGCTATTAATGTTTTGAACAAAAATACTTTGATAATTTTAGTTGCATAAATTTTATATAATTTTAGTTGTATAAATTTTATATAATTTTAGTTTCAAAATACTAGACGTTTATAAAAGCTTTTTAGTTGATTCCTTTTGCTATTAGAGTTTCATTAAAGTTTTCTAGTTCATTCTTTTTGCTATTAGAGTTTCATTAAAGTTTTCTAGTTCATTCTTTTAGTTCATTATTTTTGCTATTAGAGTTTCATAAAAGTTTTCTAGGGTTCATTCTTTTTGCTATTAGTTCATTCTTTGAGCTAAATGACCCTGAAATTGAAAAACACTTCAAATGAACTCTGAAGAGGTTGAAAGTTGGCATGGTATCATCATTTCACCCACATAGCATGTGCTAAAATGTTGAGAGGGTTACGTCAAAAACTGGATGCACTTCGTGGACAAAATGGACAATCTCTTTCGAAGTATCAGTGTTTCGGACAAAAGCTCATTTGTTACAAAGGGATTTCATTTTTTGAACTTATTTGAACTGCAGACTTTTTCTGTGTTCAAAATGCACCATTCAAAGCCACATCATCAATTTTCAACCCTTTCTGACTTCATTTGTTATTTTTCATGCATTTACTGATATTTTTGAGCTATATGACCCTGAAATTGAAAAGCACTACAAATGAACTCTAAAAAGGTTGAAAGTTGGCATGGTATCATCATTTCACCCACATAGCATGTGCTAAAAAGTTGAGAGGGTTACGACAAAAACTGGATGCACTTCGTGTACAAAATGGACAATCTCTTTCGAAGTATCAGGGTTTCGGAGGAAAACTCATCTGTTACAAAGGGATTTTTATTTTTTGAACTTATTTGAACTCCAGACTTTTTGTGTGTTCAAAATGAACCATTCATAGCCACATCATCAATTTTCAATCCTTTCTGACTTCATCTGGTATCAAGGTTTCATATGGAAACTCATCTGTTACAAAAGGCATTTCATATCATTTCATTTCTTCACTTTTTCTTTGCTTATTGCGCTGTAACCATGGATATTCTTCATCGTTTAACAGGGCGCTTGGGTCAACCTTGACTTTGAAGGTAGGAATTTCATGAAACTTTTCATAATCTTCAGACATGTCTGTCTTGCCCTCCAATCCCACGATGTCTCTTTTTCCTGAAAGAACTATGTGGCGCTTTGGCTCATCGTATGATGTATTTGCTTCCTTATCTTTTCTTTTTCTCGGTTTGGTAGACATGTTATTCACATAGAAAACATGCGCCACATCATTGGCTAGGACGAATGGTTCGTCTGTGTACCCAAGGTTATTCAGATCCACAGTTGTCATTCCGTACTGTGGGTCTACCTGTACCCCGCCTCCTGACAGATTGACCCATTTGCACTGAAACAAAGGGACCTTAAAATCGTGTCCATAGTCAAGTTCCCATATGTCCACTATGTAACCATAATATGTGTCCTTTCCCCTCTTGGTTGATGCATCAAAGCGGACACCGCTGTTTTGGTTGGTGCTCTTTTGATCTTGGGCGATCATGTAAAATGTATTCCCATTTATCTCGTACCCTTTGTAAGTCAATACAGTCAAAGATGGTCCCCTCGCCAACGAGTATAGCTCATCAGAAATAGTGTTGTCACCCTTGAGACGTGTTTGCAACCAACTGCCGAAATTCCTAATGTGTTCACATGTAATCCAGTCGTCACACTGCTCCGGGTGTTTGGAGCGTAGAATGTTCTTGTGTTCATCGACATACGGGGTCACCAAGGTAGAATTATATAGAACTGTGTAGTGTGCTTGAGACCAAGAATGCCCTTCCCTACATATTATTGAGTCCCCTCCTAGCGTGCCTTTTCTAGTCAGTCTGCCATCATACCGCGATTGAGGGAGACCAATCTTCTTAAGGTCAGGAATGAAGTCAACACAAAACCCAATGACATCCTCTGTTTGATGGCCCATGGAGATGCTTCCTTCTAGCCTAGTGCGGTTACAGACATATTTCTTTAGGACTCCCATGAACCTCTCAAAGGGAACATATTGTGTAGAAATACAGGCCCGTAAGCGACAATCTAAATCGACTAGATGAACTAGGACGTGCGTCATGATATTGAAGAAGGATGGTGGGAACACCAGCTCGAAACTAACAAGACATTGCGCCACATCACTACTTAACCTTGGTAGGATTTCTGGATCGATCACCTTCTTAGAGATTGCATTGAGGAATGAACATAGCTTCACAATGGCTAATCGAATTTTTTTCGATAGAAGCCCCCTCAATGCAACCGAAAGCAGTTGCGTCATAATCACGTGGTAGTCATGAGACTTTAGGTTCTGAAACTTTTTCTCTGGCATATTTATTATTCCCTTTATATTCAACGAGAAGCCAGACAGGACCTTCATACTGAGCAGGAATTCAAAGAAGATTTCCTTCTCTTCTTCGGTAAGAGCGTAGCTCGCAGGACCTTCATACTGCTTTGGAGGCATGCCGTCTTTTTCGTGCACACGTTGCTGGTCCTCCCGTGCCTCCGGTGTATCTTTTGTCTTCCCATACACGCCCAAGAAGCCTAGCAGGTTCATGCAAAGATTCTTCGTCACGTGCATCACGTTGATTGAAGAGCGGACCTCTAGGTCTTTCCAGTAGGGTAGGTCCCAGAATATAGATTTCTTCTTCCACATGGGTGTGTGTCCCTCAGCGTCATTCGGAACAGATAGTCCGTTGGGACCCTTTCCAAATATTACTTGTAAATCATTGACCATAGCAAGTATGTGATCACCAGTACGGATGGCGGGCTTCTTCCGGTGATCTGCCTCGCCTTTGAAATGCTTGCCTTTCTTTCGACATTGATGGTTGGTCGGAAGAAATCTATGATGCCCCAGGTACACATTCTTCCTGCATTTGTCCAGGTATATACTGTCGGTGTCATCTAAACAGTGCGTGCATGCATGGTATCTCTTGTTTGTCTGTCCTGAAAGGTTATTGAGAGCAGGCCAATGATGGTTACAAACAGCAACGCATGCAGGTCAAATTCCTGCTGTTTGTGGTCATCGCACACACATACACAGTTTCCATTCCATAGCTGTAAAAGTTCTTCAACTAATGGCCTTAGGTACACATCAATGTCGTTGCCGGGTTGCTTAGGGCCTTGGATGAGAACTGGCATCATAATGAACTTCCGCTTCATGCACAGCCAAGGAGGAAGGTTATAGGTACATAGAGTCACGGGCCAGGTGTTGTGATTGCTGCTCTGCTCCCCAAAAGGATTAATGCCATCCGCGCTTAAACCAAACCATACGTTCCTTGCGTCACCTGCAAAGTCCTCCCAGTACGTTCTCTCGATTTTTCTCCACTACGACCCGTCAGCGGGTGCTCTCAACTTCTCGTCTTTCTTACGATCCTCTCTGTGCCATCGCATCAACTTGGCATGCTCTTTGTTTCCGAACAGACATTTCAACCGTGGTATTATAGGAGCATACCACATCACCTTGGCATGAACTCTCTTCCTGGGGCGCTCGCCGTCAACATCACCAGGGTCTCGTCTGATCTTATACCGCAATGCACCACATACCGGGCATGCATTCAAATCCTCACACGCACCGCGGTAGAGGATGCAGTCATTAGGGCATGCATGTATCTTCTGCACCTCCAATCCTAGAGGGCACACAACTTTCTTTGCTGCGTACATACTGTCAGGCAATTCGTTATCCTTTGGAAGCTTCTTCTTCAATATTTTCAGTAGCTTCTCAAATCCTTTGTCAGGTACACCATTATCTTCCTTCCACTGCAGCAATTCCAGTATGGTACCGAGCTTTGTGTTGCCATCTTCGCAATTGGGGTACAACCCTTTTTTGTGATCCTCTAACATGTGAACGAACTTCAGCTTCTCCTTTTGACTTTCGCACTGTTTCTTTGCATCAACAATGACCCGGCGAAGATCATCATCGGGCACATCGTCTGGTTCCTCTTGATCTTCAACTTCCCCCGTTGCAGCGTCACCGTATTCAGGGGGCACATAGTTATCATCATCCTCTTCTTCTTCGTTGTCTTCCATCATAACCCCTCTTTCTCCGTGCTTGGTCCAAACATTATAGTGTGGCATGAAACCCTTATAAAGCAGGTGGGTGTGAAGGGTTTTCGATTTAGAGTAAGACCTTGTATTCCCACAGCTAGGGCATGGACAACACATAAAATCATTCTGCTTGTTTGCCTCAGCCACTGCGAGAAAATTATGCACGTCCTCAATGTACTCGGAGGTGCGTCTATTACCGTACATCCATTGCCGGTTCATCTGCGTGCATTATATATAATTAAGTGTGTCAAAAACCATTACAGAACATCATGAATAGATAAGTGACCAAATTAATAGACTTTTATCATCACATTAAAACCAAAGTACATACATAGTTCTCATTGAACAACATATAGCTCTCCAGAGCATCTAATTAAACCATACATTAAAACTATGTAAAACATTTCAATGCAACAACAAATGCGATCATAATAACAACCAAGGTAACAATTGATCCAACGGCATAATGACACCAAGCCTCGGTATGAATGGCATATTTTCTAATCTTTCTAATCTTCAAGCGCATTGCATCCATCTTGATCTTGTGATCATCGACGACATCCGCAACATGCAACTCCAATATCATATTATCCTCCTCAATTTTTTTAAATTTTTTCCTTCAAGTAATTGTTTTCTTCTTCAACTAAATTTAACCTCTCGACAATAGGGTCGGTTGTAATTTCCAATTCACATACCTCCTTGATAAAAAAATCTATGTCACATTGGTCGGCATAATTGTCATAAACACTAAATGAACCAAATAGTTATAAAAGATAATATATATATATACCACATCCGAATCATAGACAGGACAAGGGCCGACGGAGGCGGATACCAAAACCATCACACTATCTAATAACAAACAATAATAAAAGTAAGAAAATTACACAAGTATCTATCTAAATCATACAAGTAAGAACTTTTTTCTTTTAGAAAGAAGATAAGATCAAGAGGCTCACCACGGTGGTGCCGGCGATAAGATCGGCGCGGGCGATCGAAGGCGGTGAGGACGGGGACGGGACAGGACGGACCGCCAAACGTAGAAAAATCTCGAGGAAAATGGAGGTTGGACAAGAAGCTTCGAGAGGAGAAAGCTTAAGTGTGGCTCGGGCATTTCATCAAACACCTCATGTGCATAGGAGGTGAGCTAGAGCACCACAAAGCTCTCCCACGGCCAGCCAGAAAAATAGAGCACTCTACACTGCTCTGCTCGTGGGCGAGGGGGTATATATAGGCATCTCATTGATCCCGGTTCGTGGCTGAAACCGGGACTAAAGGTCCCCATTTGGTCCCGGTTCCAGCCACAAACCGGGACCAATGGTTGTGGGCCAGGAGCGAGGTCCATTGGTACCGGTTCGTGTCTGGAACCGGGACCAAAGGGTCCAGACGAACCGGGACCAATGCCCCCATGGGTCCCGGTTCATGACTGAACCGGGACTAATGGGCTGGCCCGGCCTGGACCAAAGCCTTGTTTTCTACTAGTGGAAGGTCATCGGCACCACCAAAATCCCAGTTTAGGATGACCTGGTAGCACTGGATTGATCTCTCTAGTGGTAGCCGATGGTAGATATGTAGGAGACAACACTACCACGTGTCGCCACCCTTGCCAGCAAACCCAAGACCACATGCATAACACATGCGTTATCAAGCGGAAGACTGCTTCATGGGGATGTAGATGGCAGTTGTCCAGACCTGCCGCTCTATCTTGTCGCTGGATGTTGTCGTACCGCCAAGATCCAATGTCGAGCAACTTGGAGTTGTGCCGAACAACTGGGTGGAGGATGGCAATGACGACAGTCGAGAGGCCACACCTGCCACCCACCATGGCTATGCACGTTGTCACTCAGACCAAACCGCACCACTATGACTACACCCACGGGCTAGATGTGGGGACCCTCTACCGCCAACCACTGCAATGGCACGAGCACCGCCTTCCGGACTGTCATGCCGCCCGCAACCGGTGGCCAACAGTAAGCCATGACTGTGTATTGCCTCTAGGACCCGCTTAGCCACAACTACTCCATGAGCACAAAACAAAAGGTGTCGTGATGTTGCTGACGCGCGATACATGCATACAACCAAAAGTAAGTGCAATGCACCGCTACCGGTGATTCCGAATCGTTGCCATGCCACTGCGCTTCTTGCCACTAATGCGTGATTTGTAGGACCGATGCTGAGCGTTGATGTTGCTCCCGGATCGTTGCCATGTCGGTGCTATTCTTGTCGCTACTACTATTCTCTTCGAGTCACTGCCGAGGATCAATGATCGTCATGTTACCACCTACAGGATCACCACCACCATGGGTTGCTCAGGCTTTGCCCGACGGCAGCATCTGGTAGTGGTGAGGAGGAAGGTCAGACGGGGAGGACCATAAAACTTGGAACATGACCGCGTCCTGTGTTGGCTGTCTGGATGAGGCAGGGGCAACTTTTACACAGGCCGACCTTCTATCTTCTTCTTCTTCCTTAGAACTCTAGGTGATAGGGAGTAGTCAACATGTTCATTTCGTATATGTGGATGCGGTTTTGTGCCGTTAGGGGCTTCAGAACTCTATTGCAACCCTCTTGTAATCAAATTATCTTTCTCTCTTAATGAAGTGACGTGCATTTAAAAAAATGAGTCTATCTCTTTTCCTTTTTGGAATAGTAATGTTGAGTCTATGTGTGACAAGTGTTCACCAAACAACCCGATGAGCCAAAAAAACAAGGATAACCCCAAACCATCCATGGTATTCCTCCAACCAAATAAACCCTAAAAATAAAAATAAAACCAACTTGAACATCGTAACGTTAGAATCGATTGTTGACTGTTCGTCCACTATCATCTTGAGTCAAACGAACAAACTAACTCACAGAGTAGGTTGGGTGTCTCTACTCTTTAGATTATATTACTCGTAAGTCCCATCTCTCATTGTCTCTCTCATTCTCTCCACCAGGGACAGGGGCTAAGCCATGCCCAAGGTTCAGATTTCCTTCATATTACTACTCTTTTTTTTGCCACCACTCATTAGAACACCATGTTCATGGTATTTTAGCACTTCCAGAACCCTCATTAAACTCATAATACCAAGCCAGTCTTACTTGCCCCCCTCGATGTAAAATCATGGCTTTGTCCCTACTCTCCACATCAACAATTATCTTGCAAGACTTGAAGATTGAGGATAATATTTTGTGTTGTGTTCTTGTCCACCTAACACTTTCTCTGTTGCTCCGGAGCTGCATGTACACATACTATTTGTGCTTGAAAAAAAATCACGTCCACAAACACTGTGTATAAACTAAATGCATGAGGAGAATTTGTGACTTATCGGTTGTGACAATGCATAAATCTGTTTTATTTACTTGATTGTACACGTAGCTTGCTAGTAGCATGTGGGGCGTGGCTGTGTTAAAGGAGACAATTAATAAGACAAACGGGCAGTTAGTTGGGAGAAATAAAGTTGACTTCAACTCTAGAGTCTAAGCTCTAGAAGATCTAGGTCGATGACTAATATTATATGCATGGAAGATAGATATAATCTCCCTGTTTTTATTTACTATACGAATTAGCTTTTTCTCAAGTCTAATTTTCCGAAGTAAATCTTCTATAGATTTGGGGATCCGCATTGAGAAACACATATTCGGGTACAAAGTATCAGATTGGTCTCAACCTGAGTTCCAATTTGGTTGATGCCTGACTTTCTTAACAGACTGGGAATGAATTAGTCACTTTTAGCAATTGAGCTCCTTTCTATTTCTTAAAACTAGATGACCTCGCACATTGTTGTGGAAATATTTTACAATATATTTCAATGATATTTGATTGTATGAAGCGTTATATTTGGAGTAATATTTTATTGTGTTTCATTATTGTATAGCTGTAACATATTTGTAAAATATAAAGAGCATAATAGAATAATAGAATGGAATTGTCATGCATGTTGACATGGACCTTTTCCTATGCATGATTATAGTAATAATATGAGAACTATAACTAAAAATAGATATATTTTCTAATGCTTATTGTATAGTTCTAAAATATTTATTAAATTAAATAGCCCAATGAAATAAAAATTAATGCATGTTTGCATGTTGAGTTGGGTTTTCTCCTATGCATGATTGTATTTTGAGGTGGGTATTTTTCCATGCATGTTGCTTGCTAAGATGACATGCTTGCATGTTAAGAGAAATGGGTTAGTGGAAGCTAGATATTTAAATATAGAATATAATTAAATGGACATTCCCAACTGCCTATGTACATGAAGACTGAGAAGTTACTGGAGGTCATAAGATGAAGAGGGCTCTCCTTCTTCGGCCAGTGCATAGTTCAATGGACTGGGTAGTTAACTTTTCTCACATTTTGGTGTCTTTGATGCCAATGGATGACAAAAAGTGTATAGTGTGTGTTACAAGACTTGCGTCTTTACTTATAATCTCTTGTATGTCTTGTAAACTCTATTCTTTGTTCGATATCATGCTTAAACTCTGCTGCATATCATACTTTATTCGTTGGTGTCATGTTCTACATGATCTGTGCCAAGTGTTTTTATTTTCCAAGTGATATCTTTATAAGTGGCGGGCGGAGGGAGGGGAACCCATGGGTTCTTTGTCGGTAGTGTGTGGTGGGGACTTTATCAGAGTTGATCATAACTTGAGTTCCAAGCATATGTGATTTGATCTTTAGCCCCTCTTTACTTAATAATTTGAGTATTTGCCACTCCATGCATTGGAATTGTTGATTTGTCATATCTCACTTTGCTCTTTGTTCTTTTGCTAGTGCATCCATGTTTGGTTCTTCCATGAACATGCCACAAAAGGGCAGTATTGTAATATATTTTAACATTTTAGCCTTAAAAGAAAAGGAAACAAACGAGTTTAAGTGAAAAGGGACAAATCAAGCATGGTAACAACATCGGATTGTTGCTGCGGAAAGGGGGGAACAATCTTAGTTGACCCTCCTACAGTTCATCCTGATCTGTCCGTTCGACCCCGTCAGCGGCGTGATGTCCCCCATCTTGATCATTCCCTCCACAAAGTCCTTGAAGAAGGCACTCTGGCTACCGACATACTCCTGGACCAGCGTGTTGGCAGCGCCACCATTGAAGAGCTCCTGGTCTGAGTGCAGGAGGCCCCTCTTCTGGACGAGGTTTTTGTAGTAGTCGTTCTCGAAGACGGTGGGGGTTTGCAGGTCTAGCGGCGCCAGGTTGTTGTCGCCTGAGCCGGTAGCGCGAGGGCAGCCTGACTGGCGGCTCCTGGCGAAGCCGGCGTCGATGTTTGTGTCGTTGTAGATGTGGTCCCGAAAGTTTGTGCAGCGTGCTAGGCCGATTGTGTGGGCTCCTGGAACACAAGTTATACCGTCAGCTCAAGTTATACCTATTTTCCAGCTACTCTTTTTGTCATTCCATCGGTAGGAATCATTGACCAACTTTCCTAATTAGTACTACATGTTTAAGTGACCAAGGAACAATTTTTTTGACGTTGTCCAGTCTTACAAATTAAGCGGACATACCAAAGGTTAGGTCAGTGGTAATTAGTCATCGATCATCTTTGTAACTCATCACCTGTAAAGTAGTAGTATATTTGTTTAATCCCGAGAAATTGTCTTATGTAGAATTTTTGAGCGGCTTTGGAGTCAAAATGTGGCTATGAGTTCCGTTGGTTGATACCAGCTGTTTTGCGGCTAAAAAGCTACCGACTCCATTGAGGAATTAACAGTCTGAGAAAGTAGTACAGAATTTTAACTTGCTTCTTCAGCAAAGGAAAATATTACTTGGCCATGACAAATTATGTTGCTTCAGAGTGCAAACTACTCCCCCCTTTCACATTAATTATCGCTCAGGTATCTAGCACTGAAATACTTCAAAATACATCTGTTTCAGTGACAATTAATATGGAACAGAGGAAGTATAAAATTATACTACCTGAGAGTGTGTAATTATTTATATGAAAATAAAGTACGTAGAAGAAGGTTGATGGAAGATGTCAGTGGTTGATTTGGGATTATGTACCGATGTACGTACGGTTTATTTTGCATGTATATGTACGTACCTGAGAGTGCGACCATGTCTTTCTGGGAGAGTCCCTGCGCGGCGAAGAGGGACGTAAGGTTGGCGAGCCCCGACGTCGGCGGCGGGATGTTGTTCTCGGCGCCGTTGAAGCTCGCCGTGGTTGAGTCTCTCCGCCCCATCTTCACCTCCCAGCTCGGGCCACCCAGCTACACGTACACAACGCATGTCAGATGTCACAGTAGTAGTACGTGTTAGACTTTGTTGAAGGGTACGTACAGTACTAACAACCTAAGCATGACTATGAATGTATGGATACTTACGAAGACAACGCTCTCCTCGGCGGCGATGGCGAGGATGTCGGCGCACGAGACGACGCCGGGACAACACCCCTCGACGGCCGCCTTGACGGCGTCGATTACTTCGAACCCCCTGGCGGAGTTCTTGTTGGGCGTGGCGTTCTTCTCGCCGCGCAGGCCCGGCGCGTCGTCCAGCAGCAGCGAGGCGTCGCAGCCCTGGACGAAGCAGTCGTGGAAGAAGAGGCGGACGATGGAGGCGCCCACGCGGCGCTCCCTGGCGATGGCCGGGTGCAGCGCCGAGCGCACGGCCTTGAGCATGCCCGGGCACGAGCGGGAGTAGAAGCCCGACGACAGCTGCGCCGACGCTCCTCCGCTGGCGATGGCAACCAGCGCGAGGATGAGCGAGAGGACAGCAATGGCGCGCGCTGCCATGATCGGTCTATTCTAGTCAGCTAGATAGTGCCTTGAGAGAGCTTGTTTGCTGGATGTGGTGGAGGAACGCGGGGCGGCCGGTATTTATAGGAAGAAAAAGCTAGCTCACGCCGGAGGCCATGATTATACTAACTACTAGTCTGTCATGTGCCATCATATATTATTAGATTGCATCATCATGCCCCCATCGTCTTCACCAACTCCGGTGGACTTTGAGCGTTGATCCAAACGGGCGCTCGCTTTGGAATAACGCGTTTCACACCAGATGCATATGTAACATAGCTCGTGAAAAATGAACAGCTTTGTTATGGGGAAAAGCTGTTGCATGCCGATCGACACTGTGGCATCGACGACACGGTGAAGCACAGAGCCATGTCAGTCATGCTTGCATGCATGGCTCGGTTTTCTTCATGTTGCTTTCCTTGGCTTCGGAAAATTACTAGCCGGCCAGCTGCCTTCCGCTACCGACAGTTTCTGCTAGCAACTCTGTACCCTGCGTCAAATTTAGGTCACTATTTTTAACACATGCATGTGGACTTAAAGGTACTTGACACTTTGAAACAGGAACAAAGAGGTATACATTAACACGCTGATTTATTTTGTTCCACGAAAAATGTCAAGGTTAGTTTACGTCTCCGTCAGTCAGGAAAAGAATTCTATGAAACCAGGTCTCACGAGTTAGCAGGTGAGACCCATCCTGATGGAGACACGTGGCATTCATAAATCACAAAGCATCTGCCTCATCCCCACCTGAAATCAGGGAGGGAGAGATTAGATGTTTTGTGATTTATGAATGATTTTAGATGAGGATGGGGCAGATGTTTTGTGATTTATGAATGCCACGTGTCATCTATCAGAGCGGGTCTCACCTACTTTATATGAGACCTGGTCTCATATAATTTTTTTCCCATCAATATGTAGCTCCGGAATAGTAAGATGATGATCCAGATCTAACCATCCCGCTGATTTTTCTCATGCATACTCTTTCTCAAGTTTCCAGGACAGACACGCGGACCGGGTCTCCGGCGGCACCATTTCTCCCATGCTCATCGTAGTACGTACATGCTACCTGGAGGAGAGAATTCTCAATTTGGAGGAGTATATCTTTGGCAGGGACAATTCTAACGAGAATTCTCTCCTCCAGGTAGCATGTACGTACTACGTTGCCATGGCCGCCGAGGAGAGCGTTGTCTGTGGAGAGTAGGTCCGTATGTGAAAAGTGTCTTATGTCTGTCTGCTGAGTGCTGACCGTATAATACAAAAGAAAGGACTGTATAACGCCATACATCTTCTTCTTTTTCAGGGATGGAGAACTCCTACTACTTAACAGTATAATGCTTTTTAGGCCCAGTTCACACAACATGCACCCACTTAATAACTAGTTTAGCTAGAACTTTCTAATTTGAGTGTTCCGTATTCGCAGATTTTTGTTTACTGACTCGAGGTAGCCTAAGGATCGACGAAGAAGATTTCCACCGATACTTAAATTTCACTCCCTCTGTCTCACAACGTAGAGTCAAAAAAATGTCTTACATTAGAGCATCTTCAACAGGCGAGCAACCGTGCGACGCCGAAATAGTTTTTTTAGCGCGCAGGAGGGCGCTTGATCCAGTAGGCGCAGCAAAATCCAGCACGCGCGAGCAGCCGATACTACGATGCAACATATATGAAACATATGAAACAACATATAGATTAAACGATACAAATAAATATGATACATATGCGACGAAAATGGGCGAAAATGGGCGGCGGAGAGAGAGGCGATCCCCCACCTACCAGCAGTAATGGCGCCGCGGCCGCCATTATTGTCACCTCGTCCTTATCTCCCCCCGATCCCCAACCTCCACCCCCACATCCCCGAGAGAGTCCTACATCCCACACCCCCACGGCCAGATCTATCGATCCTGATGGTCGGAGGAGCGCGACGCGGGGCGCGGGCACGGCGGCTGCGACCCGCGCGGGTGGCAGCACCGTCTCAACCCCCGCCGGCGGTGGTGACGCTCCCGGAGGTCGATGCGTCGGCGCCGGAAGCGATTGCGGAGATGCGTCGGGTGGTCGAAGCGAGATTCCCACTCCGCTCCATGTGGCCCGAGATTTTCATGGAGATCATGCATCATGCAACATTCGAAGAGAGAGCTCGCTTTGCGGGCGACGACGGCGGGATGGACTACGAGTTCATCTTCTGGGCGATTCAGGAGGCGGAGTCGGCGGATCCGAGGCAGGCGGCGAGATGGGCGCGTTTCAAATCGAGCTCCCCTTCAAGGCTCAACATCCGCCCCCCGCCGGTGCTGCAGCTGTCGCGCTTGCCGCCGGAGGCGCTGCCGCCGGGGGCCGTGCTCCCACGGATTCCGTGAAGATTCAACAGCCTGGCGCATGGGCTCTGCAGGGTGCCCCCGCTCTGCTAGGGCGCAGGAGGATCAGGGGTTCTAACCTTGAACCTCCGCCATGGCCAGGTGACCGCGGGGAGAAACCCCAACCTAAGGTACATAGAAATTGATCCAATCCTTACTATGAATCTGTTATTATTCGATCTACTAGTCAGTCAATTGAGGGTTCCCTGATTTTTCTGGAGAAAGGGATTCGTGGTAGTCGTGAATCTGATACGATTAGAGGGGTTACCCCGTTGATTACTCATTATGAAATCTCATCTTCGACATGTTCGTCGCGTTCTGTGGTTGAGGCTCTGTTTCCGTTGATTAGTTCTATCTCTGACGAACTCGCTTGTGCGAGGAGAGCGGGACGAAGTTCAAATCAGTTGACTGCTGCAACCGAACCAACACCCGCCCCGTCGCCGTTGATCACGGGATGTGTGGTTGCGGGGAAAGCGGGTTTACGTGAGACGTTTTTGGGACAGGCTGACGGCTTTGGAGAGGAGGTGGCGAACTTTTTTGGCCAACTCTGGGTCATCCCCTCCCCGTCCCATAGCCGCCGCCTACATAAGCCTAGGCCTCTCCCTCCAAACCCTAGGTATGCTATCCCCAAATTGTTTTGGGTGAGGAAAGATCTATTTCAATCAAGAAACTTCTCGGTCCAGGATTGCTTCCCGATCTCGTCTGTTGGTCCATTTGACCCTGTCCCTACCATCTTCAAGATCTCCACTGAAAAGCCTAGGTTTCCTAGATCGTTCGCTGAAGTTGTTAAGAAAGGGATGGAAAACCGTGGCCAGATGCCACAAAGGAATCGTCGGCCGCCTCCGGGGAAGAAGCCCAACCCCCAGGAGGGGAAATCTGCTCCCGCGGCTTTGATCGCTGCGGGGAAGCTGGGTCAACAGGGGGCGACCAAATCCAATCAGGTGATCCAAGCCCAGGTCGTTCCCCCGGTTGCCAATGCCCCACCCCCTGTTCCTCCGCCACCAGTGATTCAGCCTCTAGATCCTAAGTACAAGGAGATGATATGCTTTAATTGTAGCTGGCCTGTGTTGGAAATATGCCCTAGAGGCAATAATAAATTAGTTATTATTATATTTCCTTGTTCATGATAATCGTTTATTATCCATGCTATAATTGTATTGATAGGAAACTCAGATACATGTGTGGGTATATAGACAACACCATGTCCCTAGTAAGCCTCTAGTTGACTAGCTCGTTAATCAATAGATGGTTACGGTTTCCTGACCATGGACATTGGATGTCATTGATAACGGGATCACATCATTAGGAGAATGATGTGATGGACAAGACCCAATCCTAAGCCTAGCACAAAGATCGTGAGTTCAGTATGCTAAAGCTTTTCTAATGTCAAGTATCATTTCCTTAGACCATGAGATTGTGCAACTCCGGATACCGTAGGAATGCTTTGGGTGTACCAAACGTCACAACGAACTGGGTGACTATAAAGGTGCACTACTGGTATCTCCGAAAGTGTCTTGGGTTGGTACGAATCGAGACTGGATTTGTCATTTCGTGTGACGGAGAGGTATCTCTGGGCCCACTCAAGAGGACATCATCATAATGTGCACAATGTGACCAAGGGTTGATCACGGGATGATGTGTTACGGAACGAGTAAAGAGACTTGCCGTAACGAGATTGAACAAGGTATCGGTATACCGACGATCGAATCTCGGGCAAGTACAATGCCGCTAGACAAAGGGAATTGTATACGGGATCGATTGAGTCCTTGACATCGTGGTTCATCCGATGAGATCATCGTGGAACATGTAGGAGCCAACATGGGTATCCAGATCCGCTGTTGGTTATTAACCGGAGAACGTCTCGGTCATGTCTACATGTCTCCCGAACCCGTAGGGTCTACACATAAGGTTCGATGGCGCTAGGGTTATAAAGGAAGTTTGTATGTGGTTACCGAATGTTGTTGGAGTCCGGATGAGATCTCGGACGTCACGAGGAGTTCGGAATGGTCCGGAGGTAAAGATTTATATATGGAAAGTTGTTGTTCGGGTTAGGAAAGGGTTCGGGTTTTTCGGTATTGTACCAGAAGCTTCGGAAGGTTCCGGAGGATTCGGAGGGGTCCGGAGGTCCGGAAATTGTTCCACCACGTCCAATACAGTAGCATGGGCTGTGGGGGCGCCTAGCCTTAATGGGCCAGGGGCACCAGCCCCCAAGGCCCATGCGCATGGGAAGGGAAAACCCTAAAGGGGAGGCCTCCACTTGACTTGGGAGGCACTCCTCCCCTTGGCCGCCCCCTAGATGGGATCTAGGGCTGGCCGCACCCCTGGGGTGGGGAAACCCTAAAGGCGCAGCCCCTTCCCCTATATATACTTGAGGTTTTGGGGCTGCCAACACATGAGTTTCTTCCCTCTTGGTGCAGCCCCGCCTCCTCCTCCTCCTCTCCCTTGGTGCTTGGCGAAGCCTGCTTGGGATTGCCACGCTCCTCCACCACCACCACGCCGTTGTGCTGCTGCTGGACGGAGTCTTCCTCAACCTCTCCTCTCTCCTTGCTGGATAAAGGCATGGGAGGCGTCACCGGGCTGTACGTGTGTTGAACGCGGAGGTGCCGTCCGTTCGGCACTAGGATCATCGTGATTTGAATCACGACGAGCACGACTCCATCAACCCCGTTCACTTGAACGCTTCCGCTTAGCAATCTACAAGGGTATGTAGATGCACTCTCCTTCCCTCGTTGCTGGTTTCTCCATAGATAGATCTTGGTGACACGTGGGAAAATTTTGAATTTCTGCCACGTTCCCTAACGATGGCATCATGAGCTAGGTCTATTGCGTAGATTCTTTGCACGAGTAGAACACAAAGTAGTTGTGGGCGTTGATGATGTTCAATATGCTTACCGTTACTAGTCCAATCTTGTTTGACGGTATTGTGGGATGAAGCGGCCCGGACCGACCTTACACGCTCTTCACGTGAGGCGAGTTCCACCGATCGACATGCACTTGGTGCATAAGGTGGCTAGCGGTGCCGATCTCTCCCACTTTAGTCGGAACGGATTCGATGAAAAGGGTCCTTATGAAGGGTAAATAGCAATTGGCATATCACGTTGTGGTTTTGCGTAGGTAAGAAACGTTCTTGCTAGAAACCCAAAGCAGCCACGTAAAACATGCAAACAACAATTAGAGGACGTCTAACTTGTTTTTGCAGGGTATGCTATGTGATGTGATATGGGCAAGAAGAATGTGATGAATGATATGTGATGTATGAGATTGATCATGTTCTTGTAATAGGATTCACGATTTGCATGTCGATGAGTATGACAACCGGCAGGAGCCATAGGAGTTGTCTTTATTTATTGTATGACCTGCGTGTCATTAAACAACGCCATGTAATTACTTTACTTTATTGCTAACCGGTAGCCATAGTAGTAGAAGTAATAATTGGCGAGACAACTTCATGAAGACACGATGATGGAGATCATGGTGTCATGCCGGTGACGATGATGATCATGGAGCCCCGAAGATGGAGATCAATGGAGCTATATGATATTGGCCATATCATGTCACTACTATATAATTGCATGTGATGTTTATTATGTTTATGCATCTTGTTTACTTAGAACGACGGTAGTAAATAAGATGATCCCTTACAACAATTTCAAGAAGTGTTCTCCCCTAACCTCACACCGTTGCTAAAGTTCATCGCTTCTAAGCACCACGTGATGATCGGGTGTGATGGATTCTTACGTTCACATACAACGGGTGTAAGACAGATTTACACACGCTAAACACTTAGGGTTAACTTGACGAGCCTAGCATGTACAGACATGGCCTTGGAACACAGAGACCGAAAGGTCGAGCATGAGTCGTATAGTAGATACGATCAACATGAAGATGTTCACCGATGATGACTAGTCCGTCTCACGTGATGATCGGACACGGCCTAGTTGACTTGGATCATGTAATCACTTAGATGACCAGAGGGATGTCTATCTGAGTGGGAGTTCATAAGATGAACTTAATTATCCTGAACATAGTCAAAAGACCTTTTGCAAATTATGCCGTAAGCTCGCGCTTTAGTTCCACTGTTTAGATATGTTCCTAGAGAAAATATAGTTGAAAGTTGAAAGTAGCGATTATGCGGACAGTAGAAAGCTTATGTCCTTAATGCACCGCTCGATGTGCTGGACCTCGAACGTGAGCTGTGGATGTTGCGAACATCTGACACGCACGTTTTGATGACTACGTGATAGTTCGGTAATGTTAATGAAGGAAATATGCCCTAGAGGCAATAATAAAAGTTATTATTTATTTCCTTATATCATGATAAATGTTTATTATTCATGCTAGAATTGTATTAACCGGAAACATAATACATGTGTGAATATATAGACAAACAGTATGTCACTAGTATGCCTCTACTTGACTAGCTTGTTAATCAAAGATGGTTATGTTTCCTAACCATGAACAAGGAGTTGTTATTTGATTAACAAGGTCACATCATTAGTTGAATGATCTGATTGACATGACCCATTCCGTTAGCTTAACAGTTGATCGTTTAGTATGTTAATGCTTTCTTCATGACCCATACATGTTCCTATAACTATGAGATTATGCAACTCCGTTTACGGAGGAACACTTTGGTACTACCAAACGTCCACAACGTAATCGGGTGATTATAAAGGAGTACTACAGGTGTCTCCAGAGGTACTTGTTGGGTTGGCGTATTTCGAGATTAGGTTTTGTCACTCCGATTGTCGGAGAGGTATCTCGAGCCTTCTCGGTAATGCACATCACTTAAGCCTTGCAAGCATTACAACTAATGAGTTAGTTGTGAGATGATGTATTACGGAACGAGTAAAGAGACCTACCGTAACGAGATTGAACTAGGTATTGGATACCGACGATCGAATCTCGGGTAAGTAACATACCGATGACAAAGGAACAACGTATGTCGTTATGCGGTTTGACCGATAAAGATCTTCAGTAGAATATGTAGGAACCAATATGGGCATCCAGGTTCCGCTATTGGTTATTGACCGAGAATGGTTCTAGGTCATGTCTACATAGTTCTCGAACCCGTAGGGTCCTTGCACGCTTAACGCTTCGATGACAGTTCATAATGAGTTTATAAGTATTGATGCACCGAAGGTTGTTCGAGTCCGGATGTGATCACGGACATGACGAGGAGTCTCGAAATGGTCGAGACATAAAGATTGATATATTGGAAGCCTATGTTTGGACTTGGAAGTGTTCGGGTGAAATCGGGATTTTACTGAGTGCAAGGAGGTTACGGAACCCCGGAAGTCTATGGGCCTTAATGGGCCATGGGAGAAGAGGAAGGGCATGCCAAGGTGGGCTGCGCGCCCCTCCCCTCTAGTCCGAATAGGACAAGGAAGGGGGGGGCGCCTTCCCTTCCTCCTCCAATCCTAGTCCAACTAGGAGAGGGGGAGTCCTACTCGGTGGGAGTAGGACTCCTCCTTGTCGCGCCTCCTCTAGGGCCGCCACCTCCCCTTGTCTCCTTTATATACGGGGCAGGGGCACCCCAAGACACACAAGTTGATCTACGGATCTTGCCTTAGCCGTGTGCGGTGCCCCTTCCACCATATTCCACTTGGTCATATTGTCGCGGAGCTTAGGAGAAGCCTGCGCGGAGAAGTCATATCGTCGCGGAGCTTAGGCGAAGCCCTGCGTCGGTGGAGCATCAACATCGTCACCACGCCGTCGTCTTGTGGAACTCATCCCGACACTTTGCTGGATCGAGTCCGGGATCGTCATCAAGCTGAGCGTGTGCAGAACTCGGAGGTGCCGTCGTTCGGTGCTTGGATCGGTCGGATCGTGGGACGTCGACTACATCAACCGCGTTGTTATAACGCTTCGCTTTCGGTCTCACGAGGGTGCGTGGACGGACCTCTCCCTCTCGTTGCTATGCCATCACCATGGTCTTGCGTGATCGTAGGAAATTTTTGAAATTACTACGTTCCCCAACAATGGCATCCGAGCCAGGTTTTATGCGTTGATGTCATGTGCACGAGTAGAACACAAGTGAGTTGTGGACGATACAAGTCATACCGCCTACCAGCATGTCATACTTTGGTTCAGCGGTATTGTGAGATGAAGCGGCCGGACCGACATTACGCGACGCTTACGCGAGACTGGTTTCACCGCTCCGAGCACTCGTTGCTTAAAGGTGACCGGCGGTGTCTGTCTCTCTCACTTTAGTTGAATCGAGTGTGGCTACGCCCGGTCCTTGAGAAGGTTAAAGCGGAGTCTATTTGACGAAGTATCGTTGTGGTTTTGATGCGTAGGTAAGAACGGTTCTTGCTCAGCCCGTAGCAGCCACGTAAAACTTGCAACAACAAAATAGAGGGCGTCTAACTTGTTTTTGCAGGGCATGTTGTGATGTGATATGGTCAAGGCGTGATGCTATATTTTATTGTATGAGATGATCATGTTTTGTAACCGAGTTATCGGCAATGGCAGGAGCCATATGGTTGTCGCTTTATTGTATGAAATGCAAGCGCCATGTAATTACTTTACTTTATCACTAAGGAGTAGCGATAGTCGTAGAAGCAATAGTTGGCGAGGCGACAACGATGCTACGATGGAGATCAAGGTGTCGCGCGGTGACGATGGTGATCATGGCGGTGCTTGGCGATGGAGATCACAAGCACAAGATGATGATGACCATATCATATCACTTATATTGATTGCATGTGATGTTTATCCTTTATGCATCTTATCTTGCTTTGATTGACGGTAGCATTATAAGATGATCTCTCACTAAAATTATCAAGAAGTGTTCTCCCGAGTATGCACCGTTGCGAAAGTTCTTCGTCTTTGAGACACCACGTGATGATCGGGTGTGATAGGCTCTACGTTCAAATACAACGGGTGCAAAACAGTTGCGCACGCGGAATACTCGAGGTTAAACTTGGCGAGCCTAGCATATAACAGATATGGCCTCGGAACACGAGACCGAAAGGTCGGCGTGAATCATATAGTAGATATGATCAACATAGTGATGTTCACCATTGAAACTACTCCATCTCACGTGATGATCGGACATGGTTTAGTTGATTTGGATCACGTGATCACTTAGATGACTAGAGAGATGTCTGTCTAAGTGGGAGGTTTTAATATGATTAATCAAACTTAAATTTATCATGAACTTAGTACCTGATAGTATTTTGCTTGTCTATGTTTGATGTAGATAGATGGCTCGTTTGTTGTTAGTTGAATTTTAATGCGTTCCTTGAGAAAGCAAAGTTGAAAGATGATGGTAGCAATTACGGACTGGGTCCGTAACGAGGATTATCCTCATTGCTGCACGAAAAATTAATCCTGGAAGCACCGCTGGGTGACGAACTGCTGCGAGATCTTGAGCGAAGTTGTGAGCGTCGCAAAGCGAGCTGATGACTACTCAATAGTTCAGTGTGCCATGCTTTACGGCTTAGAACCGGGTCTTCAACGGCGTTTTGAGCGTCATGGAGCATATGAGATGTTCCAGGAGTTGAAGTTAATATTTCAAGCAAATGCCAGATTGAGAGATATGAAGTCTCCAATAAGTTCTATAGCTGCAAGATGGAGGAGAATAGTTACGTCGGTGAGCACATACTCAAAATGTCCGGGTATAACAATCACTTAATTCAGCTGGGAGTTAATCTTCCGGATGATAGTGTCATTGACAGAATTCTCCAATCACGCCACCAAGCTACAAGAGCTTCGTGATGAACTATAATATGCAAGGGATGACTAAGACAATTCTGAGCTCTTAGCGATCTTTGAAAGCATGGAAGTAGAAATCAAGAAAGAGCATCAAGTGTTGATGGTCAGCAAGACCACTAGTTTCAAGAAAAGGGCAAAGGGAAGAAGAAGGAAACTTCAAAAGAACAGCAAGAAAGTTGCTGATCAAGAGAAGAAACCCAAGTCCGGACCTAAGCCTGGCGAGTGTTTTCTTGCAAGCGATGGACATCGGAAGCGGAACTGCCCCAAGTATTTGGCGGATAAAAGGATGGCAAGGTGAACAAAGGTATATATGATATACATGTTATTGATGTGTACCTTACTAATACTCGCAGATAGTACACAGGTATTTGATACTGGTTACATTGCTAATATTTGCAACTCAAAGCAGGAACTACGGATTAGCGAAGATTGGCTAAGGGCGAGGTGACGATCTGCGCGTTGGAAATGGTTCCAAAGTCGATGTGATCGCGATCGGCACGCTACCTCTACATCTACCTTCGGGATTAGTTTTAGACCTAAATAATTGTTATTTGGTGCCGGCGTTGAGCATGAACATTATATCTGGATCTTGTTTATTGCGAGGCGGTTATTCATTAAATCAGAGAATAATGGTTGTTCTATTTATATGAATAATATCTTTTATGGTCATGCACCCTTGAAGAATGGTCTATTCTTGTTGAATCTCGACGATAGTGATACACATATTCATAATATTGAAGCCAAAAGATGCAGAGTTGATAATGATAGTGCAACTTATTTGTGGCACTGCCGTTTAGGTCATATCGGTGTAAAACGCATGAAGAAACTCCATCTTGATGGGCTTCGGAATCACTTGATTATGAATCACTTGGTACTTGCGAACCGTGCCTCATGGGCAAGATGACAAAACGCCGTTCTCCGGAACTATGGGCGTGCAACTGATTTGTTGGAAATCATACATACCGATGTTTGTGGTCCAATGAATGTTGAGGCACGTGGCGGATATCGTTATTTTCTCACCTTCACAGATGATTTGAGCAGATATGGGTATATCTACTTAATGAAACACAAATCTGAAACATTTGAAAAGTTCAAAGAATTTCAGAGTGAAGTGGAAAATCATCGTAACAAGAAAATAAAGTTTCTACGATCTGATCGTGGAGGAGAATATTTGAGTTACGAGTTTGGTTTACATTTGAAACAATGTGGAATAGTTTAGCAACTCACGCCACCGGAACACCACAGAGAAATGGTGTGTCGAGCGTCGAATCGTACTTTACTAGATATGGTGCGATCTATGATGTCTATTTCGATTTACCGCTATCGTTTTGGGGTTATGCTTTAGAGACGGCCGCATTCACGTTGAATAGGACACCGTCAAAATCCGTTGAGACGACGCCTTATGAACTGTGGTTTGGCAAGAAACCAAAGTTGTCGTTTCTTAAAGTTTGGGGCTGCGATGCTTATGTAAAGAAACTTCAACCGGATAAGCTCGAACCCAAATCGAAAAATGTGTCTTCATAGGATACCCAAAGGAGACTGTTGGGTACACCTTCTATCACAGATCTGAAGGCAAGATTTTCGTTGCTAAATTCGGGTCCTTTCTAGAGAAGGAGTTTCTCTCGAAAGAAGTGAGTGGGAGGAAAGTAGAACTTGATGAGATAAATGTATCTGCTCCCTTATTGGAAAGTAGTTCATCACAAGAAATGGTTCTGTGACAACTACACCAATTAGTGAAGAAACTAATGATGATGATCATGTAAGCCGGATCAAGTTACTACTGAACCTCGAGGTCAACCAGAGTAAAATACGCACTGAGTGGTACGGTAATCCTATTCGGAAGTCATGTTACTTGACCATGGCGAACCTACGAACTATGAAGAAGCGATGGTGAGCCCAGATTCGCAAAATGGCTGGAAGCCATGAAATCTGAGATGGGATCCATGTATGAGAACAAAGTATGGACTTTGGTTGACTTGCCCGATGATCGGCAAGCCATTGAAAATAAATGGATCTTTAAGAAGAAGACTGGCGCCGATGGTAATGTAAGCTGTCTACAAAGCTCGACTTGTTGCAAAAGGTTTTCGACAAGTTCAAGGGGTTGACTACGATGAGACTTTCTCACCAGTAGCGATGCTTAAGTCTGTCCGAATCATGTTAGCAATTGCCGCATTTTATGATTATGAAATTTGGCAAATGGATGTAAAACCGCATTCTTGAATGGATTTCTAGAAGAAGAGTTGTATATGATGCAACCAGAAGGTTTTGTCGATCCAAAGGGTGCTAACAAAGTGTGCAAGCTCAACGATCAATTTATGGTGCAGTGCAAGCCTCTCGGAGTTGGAATAAGCGCTTTGATAGTGTGATCAAAGCATATGGGTTTGTCAGACTTTTGGAGAAGCCTGTATTTACAAGAAAGTGAGTGGGAGCTTTGTAGCATTTCTAATATTATATGTGGACGACATATTATTGATTGGAAATGATATAGAATTCTGGATAGCATAAAAGGATACTTGAATAAAAGTTTTTCAATGAAAGACCTCGGTGAAGCTGCTTACATATTGGGCATCAAGATCTATAGAGATAGATCAAGGCGCTTAATTGGACTTTCACAAAGCACATACCTTGATAAAGTTTTGAAGAAGTTCAAAATGGATCGGCAAAGAAAGGTTTTTACCTGTATTACAAGGTGTAAGATTGAGTCGGACTCAATGCCCGACCACAGCAGAAGATAGAGAAAATGAAAGATGTTCCTATGCTTCAGCCATAGGCTCTATCATGTATGCAATGCTGTGTACCAGACTGACGTATGCTTAGCTGTAAGCTTGGCAGGAAGGTACCAAAGTAATCCAGAGTGGATCATGGACAGCGGTCAAGAACATCTGAAATACGAAAAGGACTAAGGATATGTTTCTCGTATATGGAGGTGACAAAGAGCTAGTCGTAAATGGTAACGTCGATGCAAGCTTTGACACTGATCCGGACGATTCTAAATCGCAAACCGGATCGTGTTTTTATTAAGCGGTGGAGCTGTCGGTTGGTGCAGTTCTAAACAAAGCGTCGTGGCGGGATCTACATGTGAAGCGGAGTACATAGCTGCTTGAAGCAGCGAATGAAGGAGTCTGGATGAAAGAGTTCATTTCCGATCTAGGTGTCATACCTAGTGCATCGGGACCGATGAAGATCTTACGTGACAATCTTGGTGCAATTGCCTTGGCAAAGGAATCCAGATTTCACAAGAGGACCAAGCACATCAAGAGGCGCTTCAATTCCATTCGGGACCAAGTCCAAGTGGGAGACATAGAGATTTGCAAAATACATACGGATCTGAATGTTGCAGACCCGTTGACTAAGCCTCTTCCACGAGCAAAACATGATCAGCACCAAGACTCCATGGGTGTTAGGATCATTACTTTGTAATCTAGATTATTGACTCTAGTGCAAGTGGGAGATGAAGGAAATATGCCCTAGAGGCAATAATAAAAGTTATTATTTATTTCCTTATATCATGATAAATGTTTATTATTCATGCTAGAATTGTATTAACCGGAAACATAATACATGTGTGAATATATAGACAAACAAGTATGTCACTAGTATGCCTCTACTTGACTAGCTTGTTAATCAAAGATGGTTATGTTTCCTAACCATGAACAAGGAGTTGTTATTTGATTAACAAGGTCACATCATTAGTTGAATGATCTGATTGACATGACCCATTCCGTTAGCTTAACAGTTGATCGTTTAGTATGTTAATGCTTTCTTCATGACCCATACATGTTCCTATAACTATGAGATTATGCAACTCCGTTTACGGAGGAACACTTTGGTACTACCAAACGTCACTGGCGAATCGGGTGATTATAAAGGAGTACTACAGGTGTCTCCAAAGGTACTTGTTGGGTTGGCGTATTTGAGATTAGGTTTTGTCACTCCGATTGTCGGAGAGGTATCTCGAGCCTTCTCGGTAATGCACATCACTTAAGCCTTGCAAGCATTACAACTAATGAGTTAGTTGTGTGATGATGTATTACGGAGCGAGTAAAGAGACCTACGATAGCGAGATTGAACTAGGTATTGGATACCGACGATCGAATCTCGGGTAAGTAACTATACCGATGACAAAGGGAACAACGTATGTCGTTATGCGGTTTGACCGATAAAGATCTTCGTAGAATATGTAGGAACCAATATGGGCATCCAGGTTCCGCTATTGGTTATTGACCGAGAATGGTTCTAGGTCATGTCTACATAGTTCTCGAACCCGTAGGTTCCGCACGCTTAACGTTTCGATGACAGTTCATAATGAGTTTATAAGTATTGATGCACCGAAGGTTGTTCGGAGTCCCGGATGTGATCACGGACATGACGAGGAGTCTCGAAATGGTCGAGAAATAAAGATTGATATATTGGAAGCCTATGTTTGGACTTCGGAAGTGTTCCGGGTGAAATCGGGATTTTACCGGAGTACCGGGAGGTTACCGGAACCCCCCGGGAAGTCTATGGGCCTTAATGGGCCATGGGAGAAGAGGAAGGGCAGGCCAAGGTGGGCTGCGCCCCTCCCCTCTAGTCCGAATAGGACAAGGAAGGGGCGGCGCCTTCCCTCTCCCCTCCTCCAATCCTAGTCCAACTAGGAGAGGGGGAGTCCTACTCGGTGGGAGTAGGACTCCTCCTTAATCGCGCCTCCTCTAGGGCCGCCACCTCCCCTTGTCTCCTTTATATACGAGGCGGGGGCACCCCAAGACACACAAGTTGATCTACGGATCTTGCCTTAGCCGTGTGCGGTGCCCCTTCCACCATATTCCACTTCGGTCATATTGTCGCGAGCTTAGGAGAAGCCTGCGCCGGAGAAGTCATATTGTCGCGGAGCTTAGGCGAAGCCTGCGTCGGTGGAGCATCAACATCGCCACCACGCCGTCGTCTTGTGGAACTCATCCCGACACTTTGCTGGATCGAGTCCGGGATCGTCATCAAGCTGAGCGTGTGCAGAACTCGGAGGTGCCGTCGTTCGTGCTTGGATCGGTCGGATCGTGGGGACGTCGACTACATCAACAGCGTTGTTATAACGCTTCGCTTTCGGTCTCACGAGTGCGTGGGCGGACACTCTCCCTCTCGTTGCTATGCCATCACCATGGTCTTGCGTGATCGTAGGAAATTTTTTGAAATTACTACGTTCCCCAACAGTTAAATGGCTTAGAATTAAGGCACCAAAGACGTTTTGAAACGTCACGGAACATGTGAGATGTTCTGAGGGCTGAAATTGGGATTTCAGGCTCGTGCTCACGTCAAGAGGTATGAGACCTCCGACGAGTTTTCTAGCCTACAAACTAAGGGAGAAGATCTCAATTGTTGAGCTTGTACTCAGATTATCTGGGTACAACAATCACTTGAATCGAGTGGGAGTTAATCTTCCAGATGAGATAGTGATGTTTCTCCAAAGACATTTCCACCAAGCTACTAGAGCTTCGTGATGAACTATAACATATCAGGGATAGATATGATGATCCTTGAAATGTTCGCGATGTTTAACACCGCGAAAGTAGAAGTCAAGAAGGAGCATCAATGGTTGATGGTTGGTAAAACCACTAGTTTCAAGAAGGGCAAGGGCAGCAAGGGATACTTCATGAAACGGCAAAACAGTTACTGCTCTAGTGAAGAAACCCAAGGGATGAACCCAAACCCGAAACTAAGTGCTTCTGTAATGAGGGAGCGGACACCGGAGCAGAATTACCCTAGATACTTGGTAGATGAGAAGGCTGGCAAGGTCGATAGAAGTATATTGGATATACATTATGTTAATGTGTACTTTACTAGTACTCCTAGTAGCACCAGGGTATTGAGATACCGGTTCGATTGCTAAGTGTTAGTAACTCGAAGTAAAAGGCTACGGAATAAACGGAGACTAGCTAGAGGTGAGCTGACGATATGTGTTGGAAGTGTTTCCAAGGTTGATGTGATCAAGCATCGCACGCTCCCTCTACCATCGAGATTGGTGTTAAACCTAAATAATTGTTATTTGGTGTTTGCGTTGAGCATAGCCATGATTGGATTATGTCTATCACAATACGGTCATTCATTTAAGGAGAATAATGGTTACTCTATTTATTTGAATAATACCTTCAATGGTCTTGCACCTAAAGGAATGGTTTATTGAATCTCGATCGTAGTGATACACATTTTCATGCCAAAAGATATAAGATAGTAATGATAGTACCACCTGCTTGTGGCACTGCCATTTGAGTCATATTGGTATAAAACGCATGAAGAAGCTCCATATTGATGGATCTTTGGACTCACTCGTTTTTGAAAAGTTTGAGACATGCGAATCATGTCTATTGGTGTATACGCATGAAGAAACTCCATGCAGATGGATCGTTTGGACTCACTTGATTTTGAATCACTTGAGATATGCAAATCATACCACATGGGCAAGATGTGAAAAGCCTCGGTTTGATAAGATGGAACAAGATAGCAACTTGTTGGAAGTAACACATTTTGATGTGTGCAGTCCAATGAGTGTTGAGGCATGATGAATATCGTTATGTTCTTACTTCACGGATGATTCGAGTAGATGTTGAGTATATTTACTTGATGAAACACAAGTCTGAGTTATTGAAAGGTTCAAGTAATTTCAGAGTGAAGTTGAAGATCTTCGTGACAAGAGGATAAAATGTCTGTGATGTGATCATAGAGATGAATATCTGAGTTGCGAGTTTGGTACACAATTGAGACATTGTGGAAATTGTTTCACAACTACTACCGCCTGGAACACCATAGTGTGATGGTGTGTCCGAACATCATAGTTGCACCCTATTGGATATGGTGCGTACCATGATGTCTCTCATCGAATTACCACTATCGTTCATGGGTTAGGCATTAGAGACAACCGCACTCACTTTAATAGGGCACCACGTAATTCCGTTTGAGACGACACCGTTTGAACTATGGTTTGGAGAAACCTAAGTTGTTGTTTCTTAAAAGTTTGGGGCTGCGACGCTTATGTAAAAAAGTTTCATCGTGATAAGCTCGAACCCAAAGCGGATAAAATGCATCTTCATAGGACACCCAAAACAGTTGGGTATTCCTCCTAATTCAGATCCAAAAGCAATAAGGATTGTTTCTTGAATCGGGTCCTTTCTCGAGGAAAGGTTTGTCTCGAGAATTGAGTGGGAGGATGGTGGAGACTTGATGAGGTTATTGAACCGTCACTTCAACTAGTGTGTAGCAGGGCACAGGAAGTTGTTCCCGTGGCACCTACACCAATTGAAGTAGAAACTTATGATAGTGATCATGAAGTTTCGGATCAAGTCACTAACGTACCTCGTAGGGTGACAAGGAGGCGTACTACTTCAGAGTGGTACGCAATCTTGTCTTGAAGGTCATGTTGCTAGACAACAATGAACCCACGAGCTATGGAGAAGCGATGGTGGGCCCATATTCCAACAAATGGTTAGAGGCCATGAAATCCGAGATAGGATCCATGTATCAGAACAAAGCATGGACTTTGGTGAACTTGCCCGATGATCGGCAAGCTATTGAGATAAATGGATTTTTAAGAAGAAGACGGACGTGGACGGTAATGTCACCGTCTATGAAGCTCGACTTGTGGCAAAGAGTTTTTCACAAGTTGACTACAATGAGATTTTCTCATCCGTAGCGATGCTTAAGTCCGTCGGAATCATGTTAGCATAAGCTGCATTTATGAAATCTGGCAGATGGATGTCAAAATGAGTTTCCTTACCGGTTTTAAGTAAGGAAAGGTTGTATGTGATACAATCGAAAGTTTTGTCGATCCTAAGGATGCTAAAAGGTATCTGGCTCAGCGATCCTTTCTAAGGACTGGAGTGAGCATCTCGGAGTTGGAATGTGCGCTTTGATGAGATGATCAAAGATTTTGGGTTTATACAAAGTTTATGAGAAACTTGTATTTCCAAAGAAGTGAGTGGGAGCACTATAAATTTCGATGAGTATATGTCGTTGACATATTGATGATCGAAATGATGAAGAATTTTACGTAAAGCATATAGGGTTATTTGAAAAGTGTTTTCAAGTGAAAACCTGGATTAAGCTGCCTAAACATTGAGCATCAAGATCTATGAGAACTGATCAAAACGCTAAATGATACTTTCAAGCGAGCACATACCTTGACATGATCTTGAAGGTGTTCAAGATGGATCGATCAAAGAAGGAGTTCTTGCTCGAGATGTAAGGTATGAAGTTAAGACTTAAAAGCTCGACCACGGCAGAAAAGAGAGAAAGGACGAAGGTCGTCCCTATGCTTTAGGCGTAGGCTCTATAGTATGCTATGATGTGTACCGACGGAAGTGTGCCTTGCCATGAGTCGGTCAAGGGTACAAGAATGATCCAGAATGGGGATCATTGGATAGCGGTCAAAATTGTCCTTGGAGTAAATAAGGACATGTTTCTCGATTATGGAGGTGATAAAGAGTTCGGCGTAAAGGGTTACGTCGATGCAAGCTTTGACACCTATCCGAATGACTCTGAATAGCAAACCGGATCCGTATAGTGGAGCGACCATTTGGAATAGTTTCAAATGGAGCGTGGAAGCAGCATTTATAATATGACCTAGATATTTGCAAAGCACACACGGATCTGAAAGGTTCAGATCCGTTGACTAAAACCTCTCTCACAAGAAAAACATGATCAAATCCCAGAACTCATTGAGTCTTAATCACATGATGATGTGAACTAGTTTAATGACACTAGTAAACTCTTTGGATGTTGGTCACATGGCGATGTGACCTGTGAGTGTTAATCACATGGTGATGTGAACTAGATTATTGACTCTAGTGCAAGTGGGAGACTGTTGGAAATATGCCCTAGAGGCAATAATAAATTAGTTATTATTATATTTCCTTGTTCATGATAATCGTTTATTATCCATGCTATAATTGTATTGATAGGAAACTCAGATACATGTGTGGGTATATAGACAACACCATGTCCCTAGTAAGCCTCTAGTTGACTAGCTCGTTAATCAATAGATGGTTACGGTTTCGACCATGGACATTGGATGTCATTGATAACGGGATCACATCATTAGGAGAATGATGTGATGGACAAGACAATCCTAAGCCTAGCACAAAGATCGTAGTTAGTATGCTAAAGCTTTTCTAATGTCAAGTATCATTTCCTTAGACCATGAGATTGTGCAACTCCGGATACCGTAGGAATGCTTTGGTTGTACCAAGCGTCACTGCGAATCGGGTGACTATAAAGGTGCACTACAGGTATCTCGAAAGTGTCATTGGGTTGGCACGAATCGAGGCTGGATTTGTCACTCCGTGTGACGGAGAGGTATCTCTGGGCCCACTCGGTAGGACATCATCATAATGTGCACAATGTGACCAAGGGGTTGATCACGGGATGATGTGTTACGGAATGAGTAAAGAGACTTGCGGTAATGAGATTGAACAAGGTATCGGTATACCGAGCGATCGAATCTCGGGCAAGTACAATGCCGCTAGACAAAGGGAATTGTATACGGGATCGATTGAGTCCTTGACATCGTGGTTCATCCGATGAGATCATCGTGGAACATGTAGGAGCCAACATGGGTATCCAGATCCGCTGTTGGTTATTAACCGGAGAACGTCTCGGTCATGTCTACATGTCTCCCGAACCCGTAGGGTCTACACATAAGGTTCGATGGCGCTAGGGTTATAAAGGAAGTTTGTATGTGGTTACGAATGTTGTTGAGTCCCGGATGAGATCTCGGACATCACGAGGAGTTCGGAATGGTCCGGAGGTAAAGATTTATATATGGAAAGTTGTTGTTCGGGTTAGGAAAGGGTTCGGGTTTTTCGGTATTGTACGGGAAGCTTCGGAAGGTTCGGAGGATTCGGAGGGTCGGAGGTCGGAAAGTGTTCCACCACGTCCAATACAGTAGCATGGGCTGTGGGGCGCCCTAGCCTTAATGGGCGGGGCACCAGCCCCCAAGGCCCATGCGCATGGGAAGGGAAAACCCTAAAGGGGGAGGCCTCCACTTGACTTGGGAGGCACTCCTCCCCCCTTGGCCGCCCCCCCTAGATGGGATCTAGGGCTGGCCGCACCCCTTGGGGTGGGGAAACCCTAAAGGGGGCGCAGCCCCCTTCCCCCCTATATATACTTGAGGTTTTGGGGCTGCCAACACATGAGTTTCTTCCCCTCTTGGTGCAGCCCTGCCTCTCCTCCTCCTCCTCTCCCTTGGTGCTTGGTGAAGCCCTGCGGGATTGCCACGCTCCTCCACCACCACCACGTCGTTGTGCTGCTGCTGGACGGAGTCTTCCTCAACCTCTCCCTCTCTCCTTGCTGGATCAAGGCATGGGAGACGTCACCGGGCTGTACATGTGTTGAACGCGGAGGTGCCGTCCGTTCGACACTAGGATCATCGGTGATTTGAATCACGACGAGTACGACTCCATCAACCCCGTTCACTTGAACACTTCCGCTTAGCGATCTACAAGGGTATGTAGATGCACTCTCCTTCCCCTCGTTGCTGGTTTCTCCATAGATAGATCTTGGTGACACGTAGGAAAATTTTGAATTTCTGCTACGTTCCCCAACAGCCTGGCCATTATGTGGGGAACTGTGTGGAGTCAAAAAGTGTTTTATCTGTGCTGGGAACCATAATGTCAACAACTGTGCTGCTTTGGCTAAACCTCAGCCTGCTGCCACTTATTTTGGTAGTGCTGATTCTGGGTTAGGGTTCTATCACATTGAGGTTCCTGTTGCTGCTGAATCTAGTTGGCTTAATTACAAAAACTGTGATGTTCTTAAGGTGGTTAAGGGAGAGGTCTCTGCCTCTGAACTACTGACCCAGTTAAATGGAATCTTCTGCAAAAATAAGGAATGGCCATGGCAAATCAGAGAGTTGGAAAGTAAGAAATTTTTGCTGAGGTTTCCACCTTGGAAAAATGTGGATGACCTGATTGAGTTCCCTCCTTTTGAATTGCCTGTTGCTAGAGTGTCAGTTAAGATCTGTGAATGGGAAGGTATGTTGGATGAATTTGGGGCCCTGGCTGAAGTTTGGGTACAGATTGAAGGTATTCCACCCAAATGGTGTGAATGGAAGGTGTTTGCCCAGATTGCTGCTTGCTTTGGCATCCTTGTGGATGTGGATTGGAATGGCATTTTCAAAAGCTTCTATGAAAAAGTTCGAGTTAA
This sequence comes from Aegilops longissima, assembly GCA_021605205.1. Lineage (NCBI taxonomy): Eukaryota > Viridiplantae > Streptophyta > Magnoliopsida > Poales > Poaceae > Aegilops > Aegilops longissima. Next base: position 122,324,617 of record CM038679.1, on the reverse strand, counting down.
AATTGCCTGTAGAGATCCCAGAAAATTTCCCTTTGAGAGATTGGTGGAGATGAAAAAGAAACTTTATTTACTGTTTTTTACAGTGGAAGGTTTTGAGCAGATTGATGAGAACAATGATGGAGAGGATGATGACCCAGAGCTGGATAATCTAGAAGGAAATGAGGAAAATAAAAATAAAGATCCTGAAGAAAAAGAGGGTATGGAAGGGGATGAGGAGGAGGCAATTGATGAATTAGATAAGGCCAATTTCCCTTCCAAGACCAACAACCAAACCAGTTTGAACAAAAAAATATCTCAGGGGGCTGCTTCTGCAGTTGAAAAACTTCTAGTTAGCACAGGCGATGACATGCAAGTTCTGATGTCAGAGAGCTATGAGAACTTAACACCAGTGAGGATATGTGAAGATGAGAGTGATCCAAGTTTGGGATCTGGAAAAACTAATGTGCTGTCAGTCCATCTGGACTATTGTTCTGAACAACTGAGTAAATTTGAGATGGAAGAATCTGAGGTGGAAGAAGATAATGTCAATATGGATATGGAGTGTTTACCAGAAGATCTAACTATGGCAATGACCTCTGTTAAGAGATCCCTACTTGATTCCCTGGAAAAGGCAGACATTGTGATCAAGAAAAAAATCAACAACAAGAACTCACCTACATGGGGCCCAGTGCTTGCTGTCAAACCAAGGACCAGAACCCATGGAGATGTAAATATTATGGATAAAGTAGCTGCTTATATGAAGAAGAAGAATTTGGAAATTCCAGCTACTTTCAAAGGTAAATCATTTGCTAACCTAGACCCTAATGAACTTGCTTCATATTCATCTAGGGTGGACTTGTGCATTGGTAGCAATGAGGAGGAAAGGAATGATATCATTCTTGACATTATTAACAATGAGAAACTTAGATGTTTGCAATTTGCTGATGACAATCCGGAGATTGTTCTCCCTGACAATTTAGACATGATAGAAACGAATGACTATTTTTCTGAATCTGAACAAAAAGACTCACCAAATGCTGATTCAGTTGGCACTGATGTTTCAGCTGTGGTCTGTCCTACTTTGAACACCAAGAAAAAGCCTTGTGGCTTATCCCACCCTTTTAAATTTAAATGATAGGTGCCTTTTGGAATATTCGTGGTCTTGGACAACCTGGTAAAATTCAGTGCCTTGCAGACATTATCTGCAATAACCAAGTAGATTTTCTCTGTTTTTCAGAGACTAAAAAAGAGGTCATTAATGATCATGTCCTCAACAATATTTCTGGTAGGAATGCGTTTGATTGGCATTATTTACCTGATGTAAACACAGCTGGTGGGATCCTTGTGGGTCTTAAAAGTGATCTATTCGAAGTGATTGGTTTTATTAATAAGAAGTTCTGCATCATTACCACTCTGAAAAATAAATCGGACGGTTTTATTTGGCAACTTGTTGCTGTTTACGGTACTTCTTACAATGAGCTTAAACTTGAATTCTTTGTTGAATTGCATGATGTCATGGATGGGCTCGAATACCCAGTTTTATTGGGAGGGGACTTTAACCTTGTCAGATCCACTGCTAACAAGAATAATGGTGTTGTTAACAACCAATTTACTTACCTCTTCAATGACTGGATTAACAAATGGGGTCTTTTGGAAATCAACGTAGCCAATAGAAAATTTACCTGGAGTAATAATCAAGACAATCCCATTTTTGCAACCATAGATAGAGGTTTTTGTTTCTCTAAACTGGGATGCCCATTTTCCTTTATCAGTTGTTGCTGCATTCCCCCGTGTGGGTAGCGATCACACCCCATTGATCCTGGACACCGGGGCTCGGAGGGCGACCTCCCCGAAGATTTTTCGATTTGAGAAATGGTGGCTTGACCACCCTGATTTTAAGAAAATGGTGGCTGATACGTGGAATACCCCTGTCCCTGGTAAAACAGCCATAGACATCTGGATGAATAAGAGTAAGCTTTTTAGGAAGAAAGCCAAGGGCTGGAGTATTAACGTTGAAGCAGATATTAAGAAGAGGAAAAGGGAGCTTTTGCTCGAATTCGACATCTTGGACGTTTTCGGCGAGAGGAATCAGATTGATGACGGTGATAAAACTAGAATGGAAGAGATTAAGAAGGAACTTGCCCTGATCTGGAGCAAGGAGGAAACTGCCTTATGGCAGCGGTCCAGAGATCGTAGGATTTTGGATGGGGACAAAAACAATGCATATTTTCATGCTATGGCTAACCATAGACACAGGAAAAAACATTTGTCTGAACTGATTGGCGATAATGGTCCTGTGTATACCACCCAGGATATGTTGGAGGTTGCTACCTCCTATTAAAAAAACCTGTTCTGCTTTGAGAACAAACACAATATCTGTCTTGGTCCTTCCTTTTGGGAGGAGGATAAATTAGTTACACAGGAAGAAAATGATCAATTACAAAAAAGTTTTTCTGAGGAGGAAATTAAAGAGGCGATTTTTGGCTCATACGCCCATGGGGCTCCTGGCCCTGATGGGCTATCCTTTTTATTCTACCAGTCGTTTTGGGATGTTATCAAAAAAGATTTTATGTCCCTGGTCAGAGATTTTGAGGAAGGGAAATTAGATTTACAGCGTTTGAATTTTGCTCTGATTGTCCTAATTCCTAAAGAACCAGATGCCAGGGAGATGAAGAAGTTTCGCCCTATTAGTCTGAGTAACTGCGGTGTAAAAATCTTCTCTAAAGCTATGACGAATCGGGTCTCCCCTGTGGGGCGTAGGTTGATTTCCTCTAACCAAACTGCCTTTATTAAAGGGAGGTATATATTAAAGAGCGTGGTTATAGCCCATGAAGTAATCCATGAGATCAAAAAATCAGGCTCGCAAGGTCTGGTTCTAAAATTGGATTACGAGAAGGCATATGATAGGGTTAGCTGGGATTTCCTGTTTGATATGCTCCAATCGAGAGGTTTCGGCCCCAAGTGGATTTCTTGGATTAAGAGCACGCTTATCAATAGCACTTTCAGTGTGAGGATTAATGACACTACTGGCCCATACTTTTAGGGGGGAAAGGTCTCAAACAAGGGGATCCACATTCCCCTCTGCTATTTAATCTTGTTGCTGATGTTTTTACAAAGATGCTCAAGAAAGTTGCTTCTCAAAATTTGATTTCTGGGCTTTTGCCCCATGTAATCCCAGGAGGTGTGGTTAGTCTGCAATATGCAGATGACACCATACTCTTCCTGGAAAGATCCACTCAGAAAGCTAGAAATTTTAAGTGGCTTCTGTCATGCTTTGAAAACCTATCTGGTATGAAAATTAACTTTCACAAGAGCGATCTTATGACTATAAATGTAGATGACACAGTTGCTAGTGAATTTTCTCAAATCTTTTGCTGTAAAAAAGGTTCTTTCCCTATTAAGTATTTGGGAGTGCCTTTGCACTATGACAAGTTGAAAAAAGAAGACCTCCAACCTGTTATTGACAGGATCATTAAAGGGATTTCTGGCTGGCTGGGGAGATATCTTACTTACAAAGGAAAAATTATACTGCTCTGTGCTTGCACTATTAGCATTCCTGCCTACCTAATGTCTGTGATCAAATTCCCTAAATGGGCTATTAATGCCATTAACTCTCAAATGGCTCATTTCTTCTGGGGGGGATATGGGTGAGCAACATAAGTACCACTTGGCTAAATGGGGTTTGATTACCAGGAAAAAGGAATTTGGAGGTTTAGGGATTCCCAATATCAAAGAATATAATATGGCTCTATTGGCTTCTTGGGGTAAAAGATTTTTTACCACCCCTGAATCTGATTGGACTAAACTTCTTCTCTACAAATATAGAGTTAATTCTCCAAATCTCCTCTGGGCTAAAAGTGAAGGGGGCTCTACCTTTTGGAAGAGCATTACTTGGGCTTTGGCTGCTGCTAAAACTTTCTGTAGATGGAAGTTGGGTGACGGTAAACTCATTAGTTTTTGGCATGATGTGTGGGTGGGGGAGTGTTCCCTTAAAGTGCAATTTTGGGACTTGTTCAAAATCTGTAATCAAGTGGATTATACTGTAGCTCAAGTGTGGGATGGTGATGAGTTGAAGCTAACATTTAGGAGATGTGTTGACAGATCTGGGATAATTCTGTGGAACCAGCTTGTCTGTTTGTTAAAACAATACCCTCTACTAGATGATCCGGACACCCCCATTTGGGGACTAGAAACTAATGGGGCCTTTTCAGTTAAATCTTTTTACAAACAGATCAACTTTGGGGGTGTGATTCCTAATGTTAGTACTAATATGTGGAAAATTCTTTGTCCACAGAACATTCATATTTTCTTGTGGCTTTGTATTCACAACAAGGTTCTGACTAGAGATAATCTAGCAAAAAGAAGGGAAGTGGATGATCCTTCTTGTCTGTTCTGTTCTGAACCTGAAACGGTTCAACATCTGATGTTTGATTGTGTGGTGGCCCAACATGTTTGGGGTTTTGTTGCAGATTTCTTCAAAATTGAAAACATATCTTGTTTTGATGAAGTTGTGTCCTTCTGGCATATGCATAAAATTAAAGCTGTTCTGAACATGGTAACATCTGCTACCTTATGGAGCTTGTGGAGACTAAGGAATGAATTTTGTTTTCAGGGGCGCAAGTGGAGGGATGTGAATTGCATTCTTGCAAAACTAAGCTGCTTTTTGCACCAGTGGAAAGTTCTCCGCGACGATGGGCAGGCAGACCTACTACAACGATGCATCTTGCTGCTGGACAAGCGACGTGGGGAACTCCTCCGGATCGCTTGGAGATGAGGCTTGGGGAGACCAACTGAAATCAGGGGCACCGGAGGGGGGATAGCGACAGTTGTTCTACTTTTGTTGTCCTGTGTTTGTGTTGGCCCCTCTGTTCAACTCAGCCAAAAACTTCCGCAGTTTGCTCCTGAACTTGGTTCTTAGTCTTTTCTAGCTGTTTTTGCAATTTACTTTGAGCTTGATGCTCTGGATGATCGTCGCCCTGGTCGTGTAATCTCTGAACTGGTTCCGTGCTCTGCTTCAATAAAATGGGGCGGGGGGGGGGGGGGTGTGACCCCCTTTCGTTCAAAAAAAATAAATATGATACATATTACAAGCCCAACACTACAAGCTAGTCCATACAATACAAATATCTAGATAAAAACAACAATACCAATGCAAATGTAGTAGATTTTACGTCGACGATAAACTAGACAAACTACTCCTCATTGTCTTCCTCCTCAGTGGTGTAGTCCGATGATAGAAACACGTCCTCCCACCGAGGATAATTGTCGTCCCAGGTTGACACAGGCCCCAGATCGCACTGAGCTTCGGCCAGTGCCTTCCGCTCACGCCTGTTCCGCGGCTCGCATCGCCCTCCTCTGCGCCCAAAACTCGTTCTCGGCGTTGACATCCTCCGGGAAGCGCTTCACGCCACACCGCCATGGTGTGCTCATCCGCCACGGCGATGAGGAGGTGGCACTCCAGCCTCCGCTGGATGCGGTGGTCCTCCACGGTGACTAGCCGCGGGGAGGCACGAGGTCCTCCTGCGCCTGTTGGCGCATCCGCGTGTCCGAGAAGTTCATCTGCGCCTGTGGCCTCCCGAGGCGCCACGCCGCCGCATCTTACGTCCCGAGATCTGCGCCCGTGGCCTCACGGGCAATCTCGAACGTCCCGAGCCCGAGGTGTGTATCACCGAAGTAGATCTCCGTGAAATACACGCCGAAGGGGCGGGCGCGGACGCCGCGGTAGTCGGAGCTGCTCTGGGTGCGCGGCGGCATGGCGGCGGCGGGGCGCTGGAGGCGAGGAAGAAGGGCGCGGCGGCGGCGGGCCACCGGCAGAGGCGAGGAAGAAGGGAGAGAGAGGCGACGGAGATGGCGGTTGGCGGGCGCCCGCGCGTGGTTTTTATAGAGCGTGCTGGACGCCACGAGCGTTGCCACTTTTTCGCACGCGCACCGGACTTTCTCGCGCCTGCTGGAGCGCATCAAACCGGCTCGCGCGCGCAAAAAACGCAATTTTTTTCCCGCGCGCGCCATATCTAGCATGCTGGTTGGAGATGCTATTATGGACAGAGGGTTGTTAGAATCTTATGCTTTGTTACTCTTTCCTGGGTCGCCTCCCCCACGGCCGACTCGGGAGTGCACCGCCACTACCGCCTAGGTTCCCCCCTCTCGCCGCCCTTCCCCTCGCCGCCGCCGACGGGCGCCACCTGGCAAAGCCCTTGTGGCGTAGGCAGCGGCGGGGTTGCTCGTGGCTTGGTGAGTGGGGCTCCATCCCATCGTCAGCACCGTAGGGGAGTTGGTCGCCCTCATGCCCCACGCCTTTCCCCGACGCCCAACTCGATTCGATGGTGTGATCTCCATCGCTGGTGCCTCCGCGCGGTTTCTCGTATGGGCGTCGTCTTCTGGCGGCGGATCTGGGAGCTCTCAGATCTGATCGGGGATGAAGGCTGGCCGGCGGCCCTGCGGGATGGTGGCGGTGCTGCGAATGGTGGCCAGGCTTCGCCGGTCTGGTGTGCCAGGGATGCCAGGCGCATCTGGCCAGGGCGTGGAGGTGCGAGGTGATGTGATGGTGGCTGCAGCACTAGCGATGCTGAGGTGCTAGGGGGAGTCGAGACTAAATGCACACGATGCTGGATGAAGGTTCGTTGAGCTGATCCGGGTGAAAGCCCTGCCTCGGCTAGGTGCCAAGGCTGACGATGGCGGCGCTTTTCTGTGTCGTCTCCTTCCTGAAGGCATCGCCGTGGAGAAGCTCAAGACCTCTATCCACTACCTCTGGGGGAAACCCTAGAATCATTCGATCGGATGATGACGACGCTCTTGTGTCGTTCCCTCCTTGGGGGCGTCATTCTTGGAGGTGTACACTGGCTCGAGGGACCAGTGGACGGTTTTAGCGCTGGAGCAGCGTTTCATATCACACATCGACGGGCAGCGTGGCGCAGCAGGGTCTCGGCAATGGATACGTGATGATGGACGCGCGTTGGGAGGTGACGTTGTCTGACGCCGTGGTGGCGTCGATGGGCCTGGCAAGGTCGATGCGTTAGTTCTTGCTCACGAAGATGGATCTGTGTAAGACGGCGGTGACGGCCTCTGAGAGTGGGCCAGATTGGTGTGTGCCCCAGACCCGGCAACGGCTTGGTTGGGGCCCCCGGCTTTAGATGTTAGGCTTTGCGAGATCTGTTTGGTATTCGGCTCAGAATTTCGGCACCCCTTCATCAAGTGGATAGGAGTAACGATAGATATTGTCAAGTAGGTGTTTCAGACTTACTGATGTATCATTTTGTAAGGTTTTTATGAACAATTAATAAAATGATTGCATGCATCGCCGGGGTCATCCTCTTTTTTAAAAAAGAAAAGAATTATGAGACCGAGAGAGTAGATGCTAATATGCCTTGTTGGTTCGATAAGGATTCTCTACATACGAAGTTTACATACCCGAAGCTTTTTGGGGCCAGAAACTCGGAATTGCTGTTTGCTTGCTTGCACGCAAGGTCTAGCTAGATCCATACATTAATAACATCTCTGTAGTACTCCCTTCGTCTGAAATTATTTGTCGTAGAAATGAATAAAAATGTATGTATCTAAAATTAAAATGCGTCTAGATGCATCCATTTCTATGACAAGTATTTCCGGATGGAGGGAGTACTGTCTTTGAAAGGGACTGAGAAGCTTTCAAAGTGACAGTACTCCCTAAACTGGCAAATTAGTGCAAGTGGTGTTCTGTTCTGCTGCTTTACGGTTAGATAGATACTTCTTCCGTTCGGAATTACTTTTTTCAAAAATAGATGTATCTAGTCTAGATACATTTATTTTCGAGACAAGTAATTCCGAACGGAGGAAGTATCTTCTAGTAGTCAAAAAAAATTCAATGCTGGTTGCTGGATGCAAATACTAGCGACTTTTCGATCCGACCGCACCGCAATCGCCGGAGGTTTGGCAGACCAAAATGCTGCACTTCTTCATGTATGCTGTTGAAGTATCAAAATGCTGCGGCAGCAACTTCTCTGACCACAACTTGCCATTAAGAAAAATCAACGACAATATCTGGGTTAGATCGCTGAATAATTTGTTTGTTGACTGTCGATCGACGAATATTATTTGTTTTGTTCGTTCGTACGTGCTTGTTGTTTGTTACTGAGGAGCATTAACATAAGATGGCTAGCTAGGTAGTCATATTTTTCGTGGAAGATCAGGCTAAACAAATGACAACACCACTACACCAGTATATAAGGGTGTATTTGGTAGGTCGCATGCCGTCCATGCAGACTTGAGGATGCAAATTTGACTTGTTTGGCAGCCTGAGCTATGTCGAGTTTGTGGCCCGCACGAACCTTAAAGCAGCACCGGGCCTAGCTGAGGAGGAACGGCTGCATTAGCCATTTTCCGTTGAATTGGTTGTCCACTCTTCGTCTCCTTTGTTATCTGTTTTTCCAAAACGGATGCAAAAGATTTGCCTCATCTATTAAATGGGGAGAAAAGAGTTTTAGAGTGTTATAAGAATTCACTGAGCACGGTCTGACAATTACTCGCTTACTACAATTTTTCCTAGTTTCTTAGCATCGGCGGTAACCCATAGCTTAGCCTCGTCAATAACAATTTTGAGGATGATTGGCAGCGGCGCGCTCTTGTGTCGGAAGACCCTAGCATTGCTCTCGTTCCATACTGCCCAAGTCACGAGCATGGTGAGGGAGGCCATCGCTCGACTGTTGGGGTTTGCCAGTCGGTTCTCTTATCCCACCATTCGAAGAGGGATTCGTGGAGGTGCCAAGTCGTAGTGTCCATATGTACAAGCCCATATTTCTCGATGACCATGTTCCAAAGCCGGGTAGTGAAGCGGCATTTGACGAAGAGGTGGGTGGTCATCTCTTGCTCTCGCTTGCATAGAGGGAAAATGCCACAGTTAGCCCAACCACAACGCTCAAGTCGGTCGGGGATTCAAATCAATCTTTGCAAGGCGAGCCATGCGAAGAACTTGACCTTGGGGAGGGGGGGGGGGGACTTTTCACACCATGAAGTCCATAGGAGAGAGAGTCAAACCAAGGAACTGTGCCTTGTAAGTGGTGACCGCAGAGTAAAATCCATCCATGGAGTGCTTCCAAACAATGTCATCCTCGGCAAGATCATCAAGGTGGAAGTCATTAACAAGCACCCAAAGGGTGAAGAATTCGCGAACATGATTGCCGATGATGACGGTGTCCCGGTTGATCTTAAGCATCCAAGCATTCTCATTAAGAGCCTCTCTCACCTTCCAAGATTTCCTCCTTGAGGCCTAAAAAATGAGAGTGGCAATATCCTTGGGCTTGCGGCCGAGCAACCAAGGGGAGTCCCAAAAAGGTGTTTTTGCACCATTGCCCATGATTATCGTGGTGGAGGCATAGAAGAATTCACGGTCCTCCTCAGTACATGGGTTACCCATTCCCACCCACAGTTTGTTCGGCTCCTTTCATTGGTACCATAGCCATCTCAGGCGTAAGGCACGAGCAAACTTGTCGGTGTTGAGAACCCTAAGGCCTCCATATGCCATAGGCCGGCAGACAACATCCCAGTTAACTTTGCACTATGCACCGGTTGTTTTATCAGTTCTGAACCAAAGGAAGGCTCTCTCGATCTTGTTTAGGTTGAGTGTCAAACAAACTAATTAACTCATACAATAGGCTGGATGTCTCAACTCCTTAGATTGTGTTATTTATAGACCAATTCTCATTCCAGCAACATTGGGTGAGTGAATAACTTTAAGTCAAAAGTGATTTTAATGTAAAACATTATATAGCTAAGTAATCTTATTGTGGATGATAGCTAAGTAACCTAGTGATCAGATGAGATGGATATTTTGGTAAACTAGTCGATGCAGGGTCTAGTCCAGCATGTACTATTAATATTCTTGTCACGAGATGAATCTAGTTGTAAAGAATAGACTCCCTAGCATTAGGGATATATACACACAAAATGACCCTTTTAAACATTTTGTGTCAATGTCCCCTCCCGAAAATCATTTCAGAACCTAACCTTTGAGAGATGTGCCAAACCGTTTGGCGCGACTCATACACATAATGAAGTGAAATCGTTTGACTACACAAGTGCATGAGTCACTCCAAACGGTTTGGCATCTCACACTACATCTATGAGATGCTCCAAACTCTTGGCATATTTGCTGGGGGTAGATTCCGAAATAAGTTTTGAGAGGGGTCACTAAGCAATTAATTTTGGGAAAGGGCCATTTAGGATTAAAAAACAAGGTGTCCTAGCACATGCAAATATGAGTAGCTAGCTCAGGAAACATTTATTATTTACCACACATATGTTGGATAAGTTTCAGCACTGCAGGTCACTCACAGCTAAGAGTGATGATGCATTGATTAAATTTTTGGAGCTTGCCACTATGCTAATGATCTCATTAATCAAGAAAATATTGCTTAAAAGTTTTAGGGCAACTCTAGTAGATTTTCATAACTCACCCACACTCTAAAAACAACAAAATAAGGTTTTTAGCTACTCTAACATATTTCTCAAATAACTCTCTATCCTTAGTTTTAGAAGACCTCTATAAACATTGTATTGCCTTTCTCTACAAGAAAGGAGAGGCCAATATTGAGGGAGTTCTATCCCTCAAAATAATTCACCAGTAAAGGTTCACGATCTCGCCTAAATCCCCAGCCCCCATTGTCGTCGTCCCCAACCTCTCCTCGCCACATGTGTCCCTTCAACCTCAGGTCGCACGTAATTTCTACCTCCGAAGAGGATGTAGGTGGCCTGCCTCTTATGCCCGCTCACAGCCAGCTCTACCACATAGGTCGCCTGCCCATGGGCGCACTACACCTCGTGCCCGGTCCCGTGAAAGGCACAAAGGAGACGACATGGAGACCCTCCTACTCCTCCACCATGGTTGTCACCGCACCTCTGCTCCCTAGACGAGCCGAAGCCTCCTCCAACCGGCGATCGCCACCGAAGTGTTGTTGTTGTTGTCTACACCCTATGGGACCCCCTTCCCCTTGCTGGGCACCATACGCCCACTCTGTCACATCCCTCGCTCCTTTCGGCTGCCTCCTAGCTCTGGCACAATGTGACGGTCTGACGTGACATTCAAGTGGTAATACGACTCTCCATGGACATGAGAAGAAGCATGAAATACAAGTTTATTTGTGACACTAGAGAGTGAGCTCCATTTTGTGATTGTTTATGCATAAAAATTGTAGAATTTTTAGTAGAGGGAATCTAAAATAGCACCTCTCCGTGGAACCTACAAAATGGTTTTAGAGGGGTGAGATTGTAATTTTGTAGAATCTGCTGGAGTTTCTCTAGGGTAATATAACCCCTATCAAACTCACAACTACACATACAAAGTGACGGAGCTTTAGTGGGAGCAAAACTAGGTCGTGACCTGCACAGTGCAGAAGCATAACACTAGTAGTGAGGTGTAAAATTGGAGTGTGAGAACAAAAGATGCGTGCTCTCCTTGGTCCACCAAGCATCCAGCAAATTCTTATTGCTTCACCACTACACGCACATACTATTTATTCCTGGAAAAGATCACATCCACTAACCATGTATATACTAAAATACATGTGGAGAAAAATTGTGACAATCCATAAATTTATTTTATTACTTGATTGTGCACCAATATTTGCTAGTAGCAGGTAGGGCTTTGTTGTGTCAAGGGAGACAACTAGTAAAACAAACGGGCAGTTAGTAGGGGCAAAACAAGGTTGACTTTAGCTCTGGGGTCTAGAGCTCTAGAAGATCTAATAGGAGCGTTTGACGATTGATATTATCAGCATATGGGACAAAAACATGTTAGATTAGAGAGTATTGTGGCCGTGTTTGTTTGGGCTGTGTTTCAATAGAATCAGATATGGACCTCTTGTGCCGGAAAAGCTCCTGTGTTGAGAGAACAGCTATAGTAAAGGTTGGTCGTTTGGCAATGTAGCTGTGAAAACGACTACGAGCTAGTGAAAAAGCTGAAATGCCCCTAGAGTACTGAGATTAATGTAACTTGCTGATTCTTAGTTAATAGACTATTTATTTGGTATTTTGACTGGCAGAGAATGATTTGTTCTGTATTAGTGTACGCATTGCAATTGCTTTCCCAATTAATTTGGATGCCGTTTGAATTTTGTTAGCTATTGACCTTATCTATGGTGCTTCCAGAATCCATGTGTTGTAGTTTGTACAAAATGCCCTACACGTCATGCCTGAAAAATAAAAATACCTAACGCACATACCTATAAAATGCAACATGTCATGTTTATCTCTTGGATTATTTCAGCGGCTATATAAATGAAGAAAATATTATTAGGTTTAATCATCCGTAGATGCTTATTTATTAATTATTGTACATGGTGTTACCGTTTTTTACTAGGGAGGATTGAAAGAAATACTTAGAATACTTGCAATGTTTATGTGGCCTTTTTTCCTTGGACATGACAGAGGAGCAGCAGGGTTCTAACTTTCTATAAAATTGTATTGACATTTCTCAAATTTCAATACTCTCTCCATTTTTTCTATATAAGGACACTACGTTTTTCATGTCAAACTTTGACTTATAAATTTTTGTCAACAAAATATATAATCGAAAGGTTATTTGACATGGGCATCCAATGGCACTTTTTATGACATAGGACTCACATTTTGTTGGTAAAATTATTGGTCAAAGTTAGACATAAAAGTATGAAGTGAGCTTGTATTAGTAGATGGAGCGAGTAATTTGTACCCACTCTTTTTGTTTGAGATTTTCCTTGGTTCCTTCGGTTTGCTCTAGTTTTCTCTGATTTTTTTCATAATACAATTATATTATTTTACAAATTGTGAATAGTTTCTTAATTACACGAATATTTTAGTAAGTGTCTGAGCATTTTTTAAATGCATGCTTTTTAGAATGTGTGAATAGATTCTTTAAAATGTATGAACATTTTTAGAAAAACATTAACACATTTTAATATACCATATTTGATCATGTGTTTAAAAATATATTTAACATGCACTAAGAAATCCTCATGCATTTCAAAAGAACTGTGTATAAGATAACTATATTTACGAACTTAAATAGAAATGAGAAAAGGAAAGAAACGGAAAACAACATAATAAATGACAGAAAAACAGGAAAAAGAAAATCAGAAAAAAGAAAAGAAAAGCAAAAACTAGGAGGAAATTGAAAGACAAAATTTGAAATACGAAAACCGCTGAATTCCCCAAAAATGCGAATACCAAAGAAAAATAAAAATTGCTCTTCTTTGGAATAAGAAAAAAAATTGCTGAAAGGAGAGGAGCGTTCACCAGGAGAAGGGCTATGGGCCCAGAAAAGAGCACGAGTGTGTGTGGGTGAGAGCTCCTCGTTGGCGCCTCATGAGCCAGTTCGCTCATAAGGCTCACCCGGAGAAGGGCTTATCAGCCAGTTCGTCCTCCTCAAAAAATCAAATGAGCCAGTTCGCAAATGCTCTGTGTCGCCTATGACATCTTCTATTTGGCGTCTTATGCGCCCTTTAAAGTGCAATTTGCAAACTGGCGCATACCCCTCCGCGCTGGGCCGACCCATTTCCATTTTTTCCAAGAACTGCAAAAAGGGAATGCGTGTGGGGCAACAGTCGAGCTAGAGACCTCTTCAATCAGTACAAACCGCGCTGACCAACCAAGACACCTCGACTATCATGACTTATTTCTTCATTTTACTCTTTTCTACTGTTGCGCGACGTAATTACATTGTTTGTTTTTTTTCATTTGTTTTCTTTTTTCGTCTCCTTTCCTTTTTTCCTTTTACTTTTTGTTTTTTAAATTTTCTTTCCCGACGTGCATGAACTATTTGCAAAATTAATGAAACTTTTTTCAAAATTGATGAACTTTTTGTCAAAATTGATGAACTTTTTGTCAAAATCGATGAACCATTTTTACAAAATTGATGATTTTTTTCAAACTCAATGAACTCTTTCCAAAATCGATGAATTTTTTTCACTAAATGAAAATGAATCTTTTCCCAAATTTGATGAACCTTTTTTACATTCAGACAATTTTTTTTAAAATCCAATGAACTTTTTTTTTCCAAATTCAATGAACATTTTTTTCAAAGTTGATGAACCTTTTTGTTCAAATTTGATGAATTTTCGAAAAAATGATGAACGTTTTCAATTTTTTTAAAACGAATGAATTTAACAAAAATAGATTAACTTTTCTAAATCAATGAACTATTTTTAAAGTTCGTGATATTTTTTCAAAATTGATGAACTATTTGAAAATTCGTGATTTTTTAAAAAATGATCATATTTTTTCAAATAGGCGAACTTTTCGAAAAATCTATTATTTTTTGTCTAATTCCATGAACTTTTCAAAATTTTGAACTATTTTTTTCCATACTCCTGAATCTTATTTAAGAAAATTTGTTGTTCTTTCTAATCTATTCCTTTTCTTAAAGGTGGTTTCCTAAGTGATTCTGTTGTAGCGAAACAGTTTATAACCTGGAGCGATCGAAACAGAAAATCGATTCTCCTAACCGACCCCGCGAAATTTGAAGGACAGTCTATCGATTCATTTCCCGAGCGAAAATCGTATTGAAACAGTCGAACAAGTATGGACCAGAGAAGAACCAATCCAACAAGTGGTTACTAGGCTGGCCCAGTACCGTTTTGCCCAGGCGAGCCATCGCTTGAAATCACTAATTAAGGAGTACTCATTGCAAAGATTACTCCCATATTCCCAGGTTGCGACAAGTAACACGCTGCATGTGCACCACTTGTCGCAATCTGTGAGTTTTCCCTTTTTTCGTAGATCCGTTTATTTGAAAATGTTTTATCTCTTAAACCGTGCGTTCAAATCTCAAACTGTTTTCACCGTTGGATTCCTCGCGTCGAGAACTTCAAAACTAGATCCCATGTTGATAGATTTTGACGAACTTTTTTTTACGAAAAAAATCGACAAAAAAACCGAACAGGGAGCACGGGTTTTTTCCTTTCCGAAAGAGGCACGCCCGTGCCTCTCTCAAAATCACAACTGTGCCTCTCGCGGAAGCAAAACCATGCCTCTCACGGAAGTAAAAAAGAAGAAGATAAAACGCGTTTTTTCGTTTCCGATGAGGCACAGCCGTGCCTCTCGCGAAAGCATAACCATGCCTCTTGCGAAGGCAAAACCGTGCCTCTCGCAAAAGAAAAAGAAAATAGAAAACGCATTTTTTTCGTTTCCGAGAGGCACAACCGTGCCGTGCCTCTCATGAAAGCATAATCGTGCGTCTCGTGGAAGCAAAACGTGCATCTCGCGGAAGGAAAAAAAATAAAAAACGTGTTTTTTTTCCTTTTTCGACAGGCACGGCCGTGACTCTCGCGAAAGAAAAAAATGCGTTATTTCACGCAAAAAAATCTAAATTTTTATTATTCTAAAAGTTAAGGAAAACCGATGAAAAACCGAAATGTCAAAAAAATCCAGAAAAAAACGGTTTAAAAAGACTAAAACGCGTGCGGAAAAATAAAAATAAAAAAATCCAAAACTAGCGTCCAGAACGCGACACGTGGTGGGCGACTGAGAGCGTGTTAAATGGCGTTGATCGTTATGAGGCTCTTGAAGGAGGGCTAGTCAACTATTTGCTCTCCCCATCACTAGAGCTTGCTGGGGGCTACTTATAGATGTGCCT
The DNA here is from genome assembly GCA_021605205.1 of Aegilops longissima. Taxonomy (NCBI): domain Eukaryota; kingdom Viridiplantae; phylum Streptophyta; class Magnoliopsida; order Poales; family Poaceae; genus Aegilops; species Aegilops longissima. Next base: position 122,309,058 of record CM038679.1, on the reverse strand, counting down.
GCGCCAGTTTGCCAGGTGGCGCTCATGTGAAACACGTTTTGGCCGACCCATTAGCACAAACCTATTGGTTCGGTGGATCCTCGACAATAAACAAAATCGCTCGCAAGTTTGATCCTCGCGGGACAAATTCACCATTGAAACTTTGGCCGCTCGCATTTAATTGTGTTGACCACTTTGACTTTTCAATTTTTTGGAAAAACCTAAGGATATGTCAAAAGTTCATCGATTTTTGAAAAAACATACAAATTAGAAAAAAGATCGTGGATTTTGTAAAAAAATCTCAGATGTGAAATGTTTTCATTGATATTGAGAAAACAGTTCAAACATTTGGGAAAAAGTTCATTCATTTTGAAAAAAAAAACAGTCAGATTTAAAAATGTTCATGAATTTGAAAATTCACATATTAAAAAAACAAAATTCAGAAAAGCTAATCAACTTTGAAAAACATATTCAAAGATTTGAGAAACTCCGTTGATTTTGGAATTAAGGATTTAACAAATTTTCACTAAAAAGTTGCAAAAAACTGAAATAAAGACCACAGATTTCAAAATAGTGCATGAACTTTGAAAACAGTTCACTAGAAAGTTAGCAAAAGACTGAAAAAAGTTCATGAAATATGAAAAAGGTTCATGCATGTAGAAAAAGAAAACAGGAAAAGAAAAAGGGAAATAAATAATAATAATGAAACATGGTAAAAATGGAAGAAAAACCAGAGTATTATTTTAGTGTTAAAAGTTGACACACAACAAAGAAGAAGAAAAATAGTAGGTAGGTACAGAAGGTTCAGAACTATTTTAGTGTCTCAGCTACATATCGCGGGTTCAGAACTAACCGCGAGGTTCAGAGATCGAATCCTCTATTGTCCCAACTAGTTACCATGAGCTGTCCCAGAGTTTGAAGAAGCAAAAAATAACGTAAATGGGCCAAGCCTAGGCCCAAGGGGAGGGGGCGTGAGCTGGTTTTTAGAATGACTTGTAACCGGCGGTGAGGACGTCAAATAGAAATAGGGGTTACGGTGGTGGCAATGGACGTAAAAGAAAACAGGTTTTTTCTTTTAGAAGAACAAAATAGTGTTTTTTTTAGTGGGTCTTTAGAAGAACAAAATAGGTTTTTTCCAGGATGCCCGACTCGTGCAGTGCCCAGTGTGATTGTTGACGAGCCCATTGGGCACCGGCATTTTCTATTTGGCGTCAGTTAACGTGCATTTTGTTAACTGGCGTCTGTGGCGTCCGTAAATGGCTTAAATGGCTGGCCCATCTAGGCGCCAGTTGATGGGTTTTTAGAAAAATTCTATGAACTTTTTTGAATATTGATGAACTTTTTTGAAATTTAATGAAAATTTGTCTTGAAAATGGATGAACTTTTTTTTATTTATGAACTTTTTTTTCAGTTCGACGAATTTTTTCTAAAAATACATGACCTTTTGCTAAATTGGATGAACTTTTTTTCAATTTGAGCGAACTTTTTTTCAAATTGATGAACTTTTTTTAAAGATAAGAACGTATTTCTCAAATGGGAGAACCTTTAATCTGTAAACCTTTCTTGAATTCATATTTTTATTTTCGAAAAAAAACTGGGGGCAGCACGCTAGTGGGCCGGCCCATGCTAGCAGCGCTGCAGGCGCCGGATCGTTAACCGGCACCACCTATTTGGCGCACGCGCTGGAAACACTGCGAGCGCGCACCCCCCCAGCTTCTCCCAGAGCCCTTTTGGGCCAGCCCATGTGCGGCTTGGGATGGGCGTTTGTTTCATTCCGATTTTTTCTTTTTATATCTGTTTAGCCCCCCAGGAATTTTACAATTATCTTCCTTCCTCTAGGGTTTCCCTAGGGTTCCACCCATCCTCTGGCGATTTTGCTAGAGTCCACGTCAAATCTCGTCAGATCGCCGGGGTTTCCCGATAATCAGCGAGATCAACCACTGCTCGGCGGGCGTACGCAGGTGCATGGCTGAATCGGAGTCAAGGGAGATGGAGGTCCAGGGGGTAGATCGGGCGGCGGCAAGTGCGGTGATGGCGCCGGGTGGGGGGATTGAATCGGAGGTTGGCGAGCGAGTTCGGGAGGTGGGAGCAGATGAGCAGGCAGGTAGAAGGGAAGGATTAGGGGGCAGATGGGGGGATTCAACGGATGAAGAGGAGGATTATGGTGAAGATGTTGGCGTCGATCCAGATCTGGAGAACCAGTTTGCGGGGATGAGGCTGCATGGGAAGGAGGAAGAAGATCTTGATTTCTCGGACGAGGTAGACGATCTGGTCAAGGACATCCGCTGGCTTGCACTGTTCCGAGTTCATACCACAAAACCTTTTAGTCATGCGGCACTCCTGTCCCAGATGCGTAATGCATGGATGGCAGCGCAGGGGGTCACTTTCAACATCAAGGGGCCTAATCTTTTCCTGGTGTAGTGTCACTGTTTAGGGGATTGGAGGAAGATTATGGAGGGAGGTCCGTGGCTGTTTCGAAGGGCACCGGTAGTTTTGCAGGAGTATGATGGCTTCTCGGATGTTAACGAGTATAAACTCAACATGATACCGGTGTGGACTAGGGTTAAAGGCCTACCTAATGGTCTGACAAGGAAGCGACAGCTTGCTGAAAAAGTGGCTGCGAAGGTCGGCGATCCTCCTTTCAATGTGATCGTCAACGAGGGGCGCATCAGCCCAGCCAGCACCCTGCGTGCAAGGGTGTTTGTTGACGTGAATACACCGCTGGTTCGTTTTGTTCATATAACTTTGAAGGAACGGAAGAAGTATAGCGTCTATTATGAGAAACTCCCGGATTTTTGCTTTGCGTGTGGCCTCATGGGGCATCTTGCGGATGAATGTGGGGATGGAGTGCATGACCCGAGATCCTTTGAATGGGGGGAGTGGTTTGTGGGAACCGGAGATTCCAGCGGGCCAAACTTATGGTGCCCGGGGAAGAGGTGACGGTGGAGCTAGAGGAAGAGGAAGGGAGTCTGGTAGAGCAGATCAGGGGGGGAGGGGCAGAGGCTGGGGGGCATCGGCAGGAGGCAGCGGTCGAGGAGAAGCAACAAGGCCTAAGTCATCAGCACCGCAACGCGTGGACTTGGATATTAGTGGGGACAATCATGATCGTGGAGAGAAGGGAGCTCGTAAACGGTTGGTTAATGCGGATGGCTTTCTTACTATTACGGGGAAGCCCGTTTCAAACCTTGGAAGGGTAGCTGGGACGGTAAAGCTACTCGAAGGTTCTACCCCAAGCTCAAGCAATACTGTGACGGCATCCACACCAGAGAAAGATCCGTTGGTCAAGAGGAGGAAGCAACAAGATGATGAGGAGTTGAGCAAGGCACAAGCTATGGAGGCGGCCTCCTTCGAGGAGGGCCGCCGAGCCAAATGAGAGTTTTATGTTGGAATTGTCGTGGGATTGGCGACCCTGCGACAGTCCATGAGCTCCGTGATCTCGTGGGGGCTAGTGCGTCGTCGGTTCTTTGCATTGTGGAGACTCAATTAGCAAAAAATCGAGTGGAAGGTTTGGCGGTCTCTTTAGGTTTTTAAAACAGCTTTGCAGTAGCTAGTAGTGGTCGTAGTGGTGGTATTTGTATTTTTTGGAAGGCGGATGTTAATTTGGTAATAAAGAATTTCTCGCAGTATCACATAGACTCATGGGTTTTGGAACTAGGGTCTGAGCAATGGCGCCTCACATGCTTTTATGGAGAGGCAAACCGGAGCCTGAGGTACAAAACATGGGATACCATGAAAAGGTTGAGGGGAGAAAGCACGCTACGTTGGCTCTGCATGGGCGACTTCAGTGAGATACTTCGCCAGGAGGAGCAGATGGGCCCTAACCCATGAGATAGCGCTCAAGTGGAGGGGTTTAGGGAGGCGGTGGATGTATGTGAGCTGACGGATTTGGGCTATACTGGCTTAGACTGGACTTTCGAGAAACGTGTTACAGGAGGCCAGTTCTGTAGGGTCCGGTTGGACCGGGCTCTAGGTTCGGCAAGTTGGTCGAACATGTTCCCGTTTGCACGAGTGGAACATCTATCAACAGTTAAGAGTGATCATAGCCCTATCCTGCTTATGAATGAGATGGAAGCTGGGAATCAGCGCATCGCGGTGAAGAAACCTTTTTGATATGAATGTGTCTGGAGAGAGATGGCCGTTTCAAGGACTTTGTCGAAGCTGCATGGAATGGCGACGGACCTGCCTCGTCGGTGTCGGAGTTGGCCAACAAACTATAGTCGGTGGCCACTTCTCTTTCGAGTTGGGGACGGAGTACCTTTGGATCGGTTCAGCAAGAGCAAAGATTGCTTCGACGGAAACTTGCTATGTTGCGTGCATATCTGATGAGAACCGGACCAAGCGAGGAGGAACGCAAGGTCGAGTAGCGCATGGTGGAACTGGCGTACAGAGAGGAAATTATGGCGAGACAGCGGTCACGCATCACATGGCTGTCCGAGGGTGATAGTAACACCAAGTTCTTTCAGAGGAAGGCAAGTGCTAGACGGGCCAAAAACAGCATAACCCAACTTGATCGTGCTGATGGGACTACTTGCACGGATCCGGCAGAACTGGCAAATATGGCTACGGCGTTTTATTCAAACCTCTGTATGTCGGAAGGAACAATATGTATGGAAGAGGTGTTATCGCACATACCGGTGAGGGTGGATGGTAATATGAACGCCCGCCTAAATGACACTTATAGTAATGATGAGGTTAAGGAAGCTCTCTTTCAAATGTTTCCAACTAAGGCACCGGGGCCGGGCGGTTTTCCTGCATATTTTTTTCAGAAGCATTGGGACTTATGTGGTGATGAAGTTACGAGGATGATCATCAGAGTGCTTGATGGTGTGGACTCACCGGAGGAGATAAATAACACGTTCATCGTTTTAATTCCAAAGATAGCAAGTCCAAAGGTTTTAGGACAGTTTCGGCCAATAAGCCTTTGTAATGTGATCTACAAGATCGCTTCAAAGGTCTTAGCTAACAGGCTGAAAGTAATCCTCCCTGAGATCATTTCCGAAGAGCAGTCGGCTTTTGTCCCTGGACGTCTCATCACAGACAACTTCATCACAGCCTATGAATGTTTACACTACATGAAGACTAAGAGGGTGAAGGGTAACAGATACTGTGCTCTGAAATTGGATATGATGAAAGCGTATGATCGCTTGGAGTGGTCGTATTTGAGAGCTGTAACGCTCAAGATGGGTTTTAGCCCCCGTTTCACCGAGACAGTTATGAGATGTGTGACGTCAGTATACTTTTCGATTCTGTTTAATGGAAGGAGTCTGGATGGTTTCAAGCATTCTCGGGGTTTGCGCCAGGGCGATCCGAGCTCGCCATATTTGTTCTTGTTAGCAGCTGAAGGGATTTCGTGCTTACTGAAAGCTGGTGCAGGAGTACGGGGGATCACAGTTGCACCGAATGCACCATTTGTTAATCATCTACTCTTTGCTGACGATAGTCTTCTTTTCTTTGAAGCAAATGATGATAGTGTCACTCGGATTGATGAGCTATTGTGGATCTATTGCAACGCCTCCGGACAAAGGGTAAATATGGAGAAGTCATCCATTTTTTTCAGTAAAGGAGTACCCAACTCTGCTCGTGACTCCATCAAGAATATACTCGCTGTACACAATAATCGTTGACAGAGAAATACCTGGGATTGCCCTCGGATGTGGGGAGGGCAAAATAAGGATCCTTTAAGTACTTGAAAGATAGAATTTGGAAGAAGGTGCAAGGGTGGATGGAGAAGTGCTTATCAGCCGGAGGGAAAGAGGTACTTATAAAGTTTGTAGCTCAATCTATCTCAACGTATTCTATGTCATGTTTCAAACTGCCACGGGACTTGTGTGAGCATATCAATGGTATTATCCGGAAGTTCTGGTGGGGAAGCAAGGATGGCCAATGGAAAACAACGTGGGTTTCGTGTAAAACTATGTCAAAACCTAAGTTCATGGGTGGATTGGGCTTTAGGGATGTGGAGTTGTTCAATCTCGCATTACTCGCGCGCCAAGCATGGAGGTTACTACAGGATCCAGACTCGCTCAGTGCTCGCATTTTGAAAGCCAGGTACTACCCAGATTGCCACCTCTTGGATGCCATATTGGGTGCAGGTCCGTCCCAGGTTTGGCGCTCCATACTAGAGGGAAGAGATGTTCTAGCGCAAGGGCTCATCAAACGCATTGGCTGCCGAGGGATTACAAACGGCTCATCAAACGCAGTGGAACGCATACGAACATATGGCACGACAATTGGCTGCCGAGGGATTACAAACTCAGACCAATATGCTCACGGTCGGCCAACCCGCCAGTTCTGGTCTCGGATCTGATTGACCCCACCACTCGGTCATGGAACAAGCAGGTGCTCATGGAACATTTTATCGCTCCCGATGTTGAAGTCATTCAGAATATATCACTGAGTACCAGGGTACAAGATGATTTTTGGGCCTGGCACTACGATAAGAAGGGAGTTTTTTCGGTTCGATCGACCTACCGTATGATTTCTGCAGTCAAGACTCAGAGGGAGGATTGGCTTGATCATCGGCCGGGACACTCAAACATTGCAGCCGACAGGAACTCTTGGTCGCAGCTGTGGAGAGTACGGGTTCCCTCCAAGATCATGGTTTTTGTATGGAGATTAGCACATACCTCGATCCCGACGGGGCTCGTGCGACATGAGAGAAATATGGCAGATTCACCAGCATGCTCGATTTGCGGAGCAGATGCGGACACTTGGTGTCATTCTCTGTTAAGCTGCTGCATGGCGCGATGCGTATGAGCATTGGGTGATGAAGAGCTCCTCGAGCATGTGATATCAAACCAGAACACTGATGCACGTCTATGGCTGTTTTGGCTGTTCGAATCAACAAGCCAACGTGATATAACTCGGGTTCTAGTGACAATGTGGGCAATTTGGTGGGCGCGCCGAAAAGCAATCCATGAGAACGAGTTTCAAAGCCCTTTTGTCAACCATGAGTTTCATTAGGCGCTTCTTGGAGGATTTGGATATTGTTGAATCCCAAAAGGCGCGACCGGTGCAGGTGCCCGCTGCTCCGAGAGCACGGGCATGGTTGCCGCCCGAGGGTGAAGCGGTGAAGTTTAACTGTGATGGTGCATTATCAACCCTGGGTGAGAAGGGAGCGGCGGCCGTGATTTGTCGAGACAAGTCATGGAAGTTTCTTGGAGCATCAACACTAGTCTTTGAGGGCTTGATCGACCCGGCGAGTTTGGAGGCGCACGCGTGCAGTGAGGCACTTGCCCTTGCTCGCGATCTGAATGTGCGGGACTTGGTGATCGCGTCTGATTGTTTAGAACTGGTCTCAAATATCAACACACAAGCATTACCAGTGTATGCGCCTATTCTGCAGGATATACACATTAGCATGAACTTTTTCTCTTCAGTTATTTTTCGTTTTGAGCGTAGAGAAAACAATTTCGAGGCCCACTCGGTTGCAAAAGGAGCTGCGTCTCTGCCGGTGGGCCGCCACGTGTGGCTAGGGATCCTTCCTGATATTGCTTGTATTCCGGATGTGATGAACTTTGAATAAAATTCCCTAGTTACCTTCAAAAAATAAAATCTGTTTAGCCTTTTTTCCGTTTTAAAAATAATTCAGGATTTTCAAAATTTCCTAATTTTGAAACATATTGCAAATTAGAAAAAGGTTCAATAATGGTACAATGTTCATGAAGTCAATTTTTTTCAGAAAATCATAAAATGTTGAAATTTAAAAAATGATCATGATTTTGAAAAATATTCGCATTTTCAAAAATAAATCACGATTTTAAGGAAAATGCCAAGGAAATAAAATAATTTCCATTATTTCGGAAAAAAGTTCAGAAAACCCAAAATATTCTAGAACTTTAAGAAAATGTTGGCAAATTCAAGAAAATGGAACTCAATTTTTTAAATAAGTTCAAAAAATTCTGAAAATTGTTTGCCACTTCAAAAACTGTTCCCAAATTTAAAAAAAAAACCATCGATTGAACAAAGGTTTTTTTAGAACAATTTTGCCAGGAATAGTAAAAATGTTCATGTATATCAAACAATGTTCCTGAATTTTAGAAACTGTTCAGAAATTTCGAAAATGTTCGTAAATTCGCAAAAATGTTTCATGAGTCTCAATCCTAATCACAATTCAAAAAACTGTTACGAATTTGTAACGCGAATTTGAAATATGTTCATGATTTAAAAAAATCTCCACAACTATTTTAAAATAATTTATGCATTTCAAAAATCTTCCCAATTTCGAAATATGTTGGTGAGCTGAAAAGATGTTCATAATTTCAAAAATGTTCGCGAGTTTGTAACGTGAATTCGAAAAATGTTGATGATTTAAAAAATATTCACAAAATGCTAACACTGTTCATGAATGTGAAAAATGCTCTGAATTCCAAAATCTATGCTCGTGAATTCTAAAAATGTTCATAATTTTAAAAACATTTTTATGATTTACAAAAGGCGTTCCACCAATTTCTGAAAAAGTTCGCCGACCGAAAACAAATGTTCACGAGTTTCAAAAAATATGTTCACTTTTTCCAAAAATGTTTCTGAATTTGTAAAAAAGGTTTATCGATTAAAAAACTATTAATCAAATTAAAAAAATTCATGATTTCCAAAAATGTTCATGAGTTCATTAATATTCATGATTTTAAAAAATTGTTAACCATTTGAGAAAGTATGTTCATTAACTTGAAAGATGGCTGCAAAAAAGAGGAAAAACTGTAAAACATAACAGTCAAGAAAAATGAAAGGAAAAGAAAACATAAACGAAAAAATAATTAGAAAAAACCCAAGATAAAAACAAGTGAAAAAACAAAAAACGGTTTTCGATACGTCGTAGAACCTTTCCAAAACCGGTCAAAAAGGAACCCCAAACTGGCCGGCCCAAAAAGGAACGGACGCGCGCCAGCTGTTCATTTTGCCACCTAGGCACCAAATAGGAGTGACCACTGGCGAGTAGGCATGTCCTGAACTTATGGGCATATGCACCCCACTTTTTGTAAAATACATTTTAAACACGTTTTAAAATGTTGAAAAATCAAAAGAAAAATTCATGCATACATGTTCGGAAATGTGTGTGCATGGCACAAAGTTTTGTGAAAACATATCCTTTCATTTTGTCTCTGCAAAAAAGAAAAAATTCAGAGCTTCTAAATAACGTTTTACGGCACAATTTTTTTTATCTTTTTTGCCCCAGCAACAAAAAAAGTATCCCCCCACCCCTGAAACTTTATGCACGCAGATAAAACATGAAGACGTATCCCAGCAACCTTTTTCAGATTTTTTTTAGCATTTAGAAATATTTTTTTCAAAGTGGGTTCATATGTACCCGGGTTCATCAATGCACCTCCCGACAACTGGCCGGGGATATGTCTCGCCCGTACCGATATCTATTAGGAATTGCCAACTGGTGATCAATTGGGCCGGCCCATCAGTGAAATTGCTTGCTGCGGTTTTCATCCTTTTCTCTTCCTGTTCTTATTTTTTAATTGGTCTTCTTTGGTTTTATCCTCTTTCCTTCGTTGTACTTTGTTTTTTCACTAGTTTTCTTTGATTTTTTTTCTTTCTTCATTATGCTTTTGATTTATTAATTCTTTATTGGTTTTCATTTTATTTCTCGGATTTATTTTGCTTTCATTTTATTCTTTGTCGGTTTTTATCTGTTTTCTTTTTAATACATGTCTACATTTTTGTGAGTGCACATGTATATTTTTAGTGCACATGTTAAATATCTTTTATACCATTTGGACATTTTCAAACATATGATGTACGTTTTAGAAAAATAATTGTTTTGAATAAATTGGTAACAGTTTTCAAAAATACATGTTGTACACTTTTAAAATAGAAATAAACAGTTTTTACATGAACATTTTATTACAGTGTATAAACATTTTGAAAATTTCGTGGACATATTTTGGAAACACAATAAATATTCTTTAAAATGCAATGATACATTGTCTAGTAGAAATGAATATATGTTTTAACCTACACGGGCATTCTTTTACATTTGTATTTAACATATTTTTAAAGTCAGGGAATTTTTTGAACTTGGTATTACTTCCATAGAGTATGACGTACACTTTTGTAATGGTACGAAACATTTGTTTTATATTATGAAAAATAATCTACAATGTATACATATCTTTTGAAAAAAATACATTTTTTGAAACACGAGAACATTTTTATGTTTTCACGAATATGTTTTCCGAAAGTTATCAAAATTGTGTAAAGGTACAGTAACAAGTTTTTTGTACTGTGTTAACTTTTCTTCAAATTAGTGTTTTTAAATTTAGTAAGTAAATTTATGTTTTTTAAATATATGAATTTAGTGTAAAATTTAAATAACTGTAAAAAAAGAGAAGAAAAAAAGCAGATGACATCAGCTGGACGAGCCACCTCCTACTAGCCCGGCCCACCGCCGGCGCCATGAAGGTGAGGCGGCCGTGCACCTCGCAATGGGCGGTGCGTTGAACTCTCGCTGGTTCGCACAGGAGCAACGCAGCAGCGAGTATGTGGACTTGCCGATTTAGCGCTTGGAGTAGCGTTTTCTCGTTTCGGCTTGGGAATGATCCAAAAAGTTTGAATCTCATTTATACCAGTTTTGGTAAGTTTTAGAATGTTCATGCATTGTTTTTTCTTCTGGTGTTTTCTTTATTGGTTTTTCTTCTTGATTTTTTTCTGTTTCTTTCTTTTTAAAGACAAATTTCATAAGATGTTCAATATTTTTTTTTAATTTTTTATATTTTTCAGGAATTTCAAAAAATGTCCATATTTTTAAAAAATAAACATTCACAATCTTTTTCCTTTTCATTTAAAAAAAATTCAGGATTTGTAAAAAATCCCATCTTTTCTTAAGAAAGATCATAGATGAACGTTTTCTTTCGTTACCTAAGTAGTTGAGCAATTCATTCCAAGGAAACAAAGAATTTAAAAAATGATCCTGTCTTTGAAAACTATTCCCAAATTTGCAAAATTGTTTGGATTTTCAAATTTTGCTCGGAGTTTGTAAAAATGTCTCCATTTTAAAAAATGTTCACCTATGCAAAAATAGTTCACTTTTCATAAGTAAAAATTGGAGTTTCAAAAAATATTCCCATTTTAAAAAATGTTTCTATTTAAAAAAAGTTGTTCACTTTCAAATTTCAAAAAAGCTCCCATTTTTCAGAAGTATTTGACAGATTAAAAATGTTCAAGATTTCCAAAAGATGTTCATATTTTTAAAAATGATCTTTGTTTTCTAAAAAATGTTCACAAATATGAAAATGTCCACGTTTCAAAAAGTCACCACGTGCCCAAGCCAGACTAGGCCAGACTCAAACTGACTCATGTTCAACGTGGTTAGGCTCTTCCCTAGTTTTACACTGCTAGCTCAATCTCCACTTGACCAAAGCTTACTAGAGTAGTTAAGTTTCTTTGATTTTCTCAAAAAAAAAAGTTAAGTTCTGTTATTTTACTATTCTATAATATATGCATGGCTTCTAATTTGAAATTTTGAAGGCACGCTAACCATATTACTCCAACTTAAAAGCAAATACGTAGTAATTGGTAAATGATGTGAATGGGGAAGGGCGTTTCATGAAAAAAGAATCTAAGGAACGAAGCCAAAAAAGTTTGTTACGTCGAGAGCCCAAACATGAGTTTAGTTTGTTATGTTGTTATATGAGTTCACAGAAAACTAGTTCGGCTAAACCTACATATTGATCCACACAAAAAAAGCTACATATCCAAACAAGGCCTAAGAGATGAGTGTACCGAGAGGGGGAGGTGAAATCAGGAAAAAAGAAGGGGACACGATTTAGACTTTGTAAATGATATGCCAGCTCAGTCTCTCGAAGATGCTGATAGGGATAGGGTGTATGTGTATACATTCATAGGGGTGAGTATATGCGCGTATGTATGAACGCTTGCATTTGTACTATGTTAAATATGTTGTTGTGTCTATCTTTGTCCACTAGACAGCGCCACTGGTTTTCCATCAGAAAAACAACAAAAGTGAATTTTGAAAGAATAAAGTTATGTGCATCAATCCTATGTCTCTTTAAGAAGTTTCCTATGTTCCTCACGGGTGGGACACACGACACTTACAAAGTGGAAAGCATGTCTTTCTATGTCTTCAAATTTGTCTTGTGCACCAGGGACGTTTTTAATTCATTCTCTTCCTTTTGGTCGTTGTTTCTTCATTGGGAAATTCGTGGGGCACTTTGGCAGTCCCACATTTGCATCAAGATTTGAAAATAAATGCATGCGTTAGGGTTTAATTACTGTACGGGTCCATGCATGCAGTCCGTTCAGTCCCCCTCCCATGTTTTTTTTCATTTCACCTTCAAATTTAAATTTATTATATCTTTTAAATTAAAATTTTAATTTATGTTTCTTTTGCATATCTTTGTTTCTTGCAACCAACACTTTCGAACAAGGCTAATCTTGAATAAATTTTAACAACTTTTAAAATTTACAAAGGTCAAATATTAAAACTTGATAGTCTGAATATTAAGGTCTTACCAAGTTTTACCAAATTCCATTTGCTTTTAGGTTTAGGGTTTAGTATTTAAAACTTGATGAATCTATCCTCAATTTTTATCAAGTTTTTAATGTTTGAGACTTGACGAGGTTTTCAAAACTTGTCAAAATGTATTTAAGAGTGGCCTTATTTCAAAGTTCTCGTCGCAAGGAACACGAATATGTAACAAAAGATAAACTGGACTTTTGGTCCAAAAGATTGAACCAAAAATGTTGGCAGGAGAGTTGCCAAATTCATTTATTAGAACACCACTGAAGTAGGAATGCATCGCATAAAATCGAGTGCCAAAAAAGAAAGAATGAAAATGGGTTGCTCAGTTTATTGAGGAAAATCGAGAGAAAACCTAAACAGTGTCTAGCTAGACAAGGCCTAAAGCACGACAATACATACAAAACACCAAAGGCCAATACCCCACAGTACACCTGCCAGACACTCGGACGCCATCGCCGCCACCGGAGTGGACACCGAAAACCGTTGTATTAGTCCGGGTGTCCACAAGCATATCTGCGAACATCGACGACATCAGAGAGGAGTGATATGTCCCATAGAACAAACCTATGCCGCTTTGATCCCACGAGGTTGACTAACATAACTTGCTTGGCACTCCTTGTATGTAGAGGGTGCTCCTACTACCTATCACAGTCAACCAAGCGATCTCTCCTAACAGATGCACAAACAACAACTCCACTCTCACCAAATCGCTCCCCACTCCTTATCGGCCACAACACCTCACAAGACTTGACTCCAAAGCAATGCTTCCAAAAAAGTAATGACGCCGCGAGCGTCACCATTACACACGTCTTTCACTGGGAGACAAGAACTCAAGGGTGGGAGAGATACCAGATCCCCTCTATGATGCCTTTAACAAGCACAATCACACCCCAAAGGCATCATTTGCCACCAACCCCGACTGAAGTCGAGCAAAAGTTTTGTTCAGAGAATCGAGCGCCTATGTCGGGGACGGCGCCCCCAACACACCACTACCATACTGGAGCCAACATGCGCCACGTGTTGCGCCGCATAGATCTACATGGACCACCACCGGTGGTGCGAGCTGATACGTCTCCAACGTATCTATAATTTTTTATTGTTCCATGCTGTTTTGTTATCAATCTTGGATGTTTTATAATTATTTTATATCATTTTTTGGTACTAACCTATTGACATAGTGCCAAGTGCCAGTTGGTGTTTTTTTCCATGTTTTTTACATCGCAGGAAATCAATATTAGACGGAGTTGAAATGCCACGAAACTCCATGATGATTTTTTATGGACCAGAAGAAAGATGTTGGGCCCTGGTTGCACCAGGGGGAGTCCCGAGGAGCGGACAACCCACCAGGGCGCGCCCTGGTGGGTTGTGCCCACCTGGGGTGCCCCCGGACCGCCTTTTTGCTCTATAATGCCCCAAAAATCCCAGAACCCTAGGGGATTCGACGAAATATTCATCCAGCCGCCGCAGAGTCCAGAACCACCAGATCCAATCTAGACACCATCTCGGATGGGGTTCACCACCTCCATTGGTGCCTCTCCGATGATGCGTGAGTAGTTCTTTGTAGACCTTCGGGGCCGTAGTTAGTAGCTAGATGGCTTTCTCTCTCTCTCTCTCTCTCTCTCTCTCTCTCTCTCTCTCTCTCTCTCTCTCTCTCTCTCTCTCTCGCTGAATTCTCAATACAATGGTCTCTTGGAGATCCATATGATGTAACTCTTTTTGTGGTGTGTTTGTTGGGATCTGATGAACTTCGAGTTTTTGATCAGTTATATCTTTTTATATCCATGAAAGTTATTTGAGTTTCTTTGATCTCTTATATGCATGATCTCTTATAGCCTCATATTTCTTCTCCAATATTTGGGTTTTGTTTGGCCAACTTGATCTATTTATCTTGCAATGGGAAGAGGTGCCCGATAGTGGGTTCAATCTTATGGTGCTTGATCCCAGTGACAGAAAGGGAAATGACACGTATGCATCGTTGCTACTAAGGATAAAAAGATGGGATCTATATCTACGCAATAGATAAACAGATTTTGTCTACATCATGTCATCGTTCTTATTGCATTACTCCATTTTTTCATGAACTTAATACACTAGATGCATGCTGGATAGCGGTCGATGTGTGGAGTAATAGTAGTAGATGCAGGCAGGAGTCGGTCTACTAATATTGGACGTGATGCCTATGTAATGATCATTGCCTGGATATCGTCATAATTATTTGAAGTTCTATCAATTGCCCAACAGTAATTTGTTTACCCACCGTTTGCTATTTTTCTCGAGAGAAGTTACTAGTGAAACCTACGGCCCCTGGGTCTTCTTTCTCATATATTTGCTTGCGATCTACTTTTCCTTTGCATTTTTAGATCTATTAAACCAAAAATACAAAAGTACTTTGCTGCACTTTATTTTATTTGTGATCTATTATTTCAATCTATTACAAGTTTCTGGCATCGTTACCCGAAAGGGATTGACAACACCTTTAACACGCCGGGTTGCGAGGTGTTGTTATTTGTGTGTAGGTGCTGTTTACGTTGTGTTGTTTGGTTCTCCTACTGGTTCGGTAACCTTGGTTTCATCACTGAGGGAAATACCTACCGTCGCTGTGTTGCATCATCCCTTCCTCTTTGGGGAAATACCGACGTAGTCCTAGCAGACAGAAGCTTTTCTAGCGCCATAGTCAGAGAGCAATCAAAAGGAATTTCTGGCGCCGTTGCCGGGGAGGATCTTCAACATATACCAGGTTCCTTATCACAAATCTTATCTCCTCGCAATTTATATTATTTGCCATTTGCCTCTCGTTTTCCTCTCCCCCACTTCACAAAAAATTGTCGTTTTATTCGCCTCTCTTTTTCACCGATCTCTTGTCTCTAGTCCCGATGGCTAGCGTCCCTACTCCTCCTTTGTCAACAGATTTTGAAGTTCTTTACTTCATCGTATCGTGTTTCCAATCTAAAGGGGGATGCTAAGGTTTTGCTTCGTAATTTTTACATAGGATTAGCTTTGCATCATAGACAACTTCTTGATTTTGCCGCTAAAGGAAATTTTATTGAGCTTGATGCAAACACTGCCTATGAAATTTTGGAAGGAATATTGGGAATTCGTCCCCAAAAGAAAGGGTTTTCCTTTACCCCTGAGGGAGTTCAAATGTTGGACAAACTTGGTGATTTGCATAAACATATGGTTGAAATACAGAAATATAATGAACCTCTCAAGCACCTCAATGGTAGTATCAATCGCATGAATACCTTGATTACTCTTTGCAACAAGCGATTGGATATTTTGGATCTTAAGATGGTTTCTTTTCCGGAGAATTTAGGGAAGCGTAAAGAGCCTCCCGGGTATGAGAAAACCCTTACAAAAGTTGCCAAAACTTCGGATGACAAAACTTAGATCCTTGCTTTATGCCTAGCTAAGGGCGTAAAACTATAGCGCTTGTTGGGAGGCAACCCAATGAACAAAATTTATTTTTGCTTTTTACTTTCTGTTTTTGTGTGTTTGCACAATTATGTTACTGGTATGATTGTGTTTTTTGTGTTTTAATTAGTGTTTGTGCCAAATAAAGCCTTTAGGATCTTCTTGGATGGTAGTTGTTTGATCTTGCTGAAAAAACATAAACTTTTTGCTCACAAAAATAATTTTCATAAATCACAGAAAAGAGATTTTGCCCTGATTATTTCTGTAGAATATTAATATACAAATTACCCTGGTCGTCCTAAATTGGTAGAATTTTTGGAGTTCCAGAAGTATTCGCAAAGGTCAGATTGCTACAGACTGTTCTGTTTTGACAGATTCTGTTTTCTTTGTGTTGTGTGCTTATTTTAATGGCTCTATGGTTTTCTTTGATGAGTTTTTGCCATAGAAAAGTTGGAATACAGTAAATATAATACAAAAAAATATGAATTGGTTTGATACAACACTTTTATAGTAGTGGTTTGCTTTCTTATACTAACGGATCTCACGAAGGTTTTGTTGAGATTTGTGTGATTGACGTTTTCAAGTTTTGGGTTATCTTACGATGGATGAAAGAAGGATAGAAGAGCCTAAGCTTGGGGATGCCCCGACATCCCAAGCTATTGTCCAAGAATGTGCAACCAACTAAGCTTGGGGATGCCCCTGAGTGACATTTCCTCTTTCTTCTAACGACCATCGGTATTCTACTCGAGACTATATTTTTATTCATCACATGATATGTGTTTTGCTTGGAGCGTCTTGTATGATATATGTATTTGCTTGTTTTATTTTGTGTTTTAAGTAATCAATCCTTGCTGGACACACATATTCGAGAGAGCCAAAATTATATCATGACTTGTTAGAATTGCTCTCTGTGCTTCACTTAAATCTTTTATGAGCTAGGACTTGCTCTAGTGCTTCACTTATATCTTTTTGAGCACGGTGTGTTTAGTATTTTTGAAGAAATGCTCTCTTGCTTCACTTAGATTTGTTTGAGAGTTAGTTAAATTTTGAAGAAATTCTCTCTTGCTTCACTTAAATTATTTTGAGAGAAAGAAAAATTTTATGCTCATGATCTTCACTTATACTTGTTTGAGCTTATGAAAAGCAACACATGAAAATTAGTCCCAAAGTGATAGATATCCAAGAAGGATAAGAAAAAAATGTCATGAAGATCATTGGACAAAATAAACTTGATTCTTAGTAATAGATTTGAGATATGATGATGTGATATGTGAGTTATGTTGATGAGTAATTATGCTCTAGTAAGAATATTGGTGTTAAGATTTGTGATTCCCTATGCATGCACGAAAGTCAATAATCATGCAATGAAAATTATATACTACTTGTGGTGCATTATTCGGTGTTAATTATGCTTAATGCTTGCTTATGAGATTATTCGTTTCTTGGTTGGTCGCTTCTCAATCTTTTTGCTAGCCTTCATTTTGCACTAAATATGACCTCTACTTGTGCATCCAAAACCCTTTAAACTAGTTTTGCCACATGAGTCCACTATATCTACCTATATGTGGTATTCTTTTGCCGTTCTAAGCAAATTTGCATGTGTCATCTCTAATTTTCAAAATAAACTTCTCTTTTGTGTATTTGTTCCGCTCGCGGAACGTTAACGGGTGGCTAATATTTTTCATGCTGGATGTGTTATTCTCACGATGAGTGTTTATTCACTTGTCATTGCACGAGAGTAAGGCAAAGGTTTTAGGGATGCTATCGGTGTCAAAACCGGCGGATCTCGGGTAGGGGGTCCCGAACTGTGCGTCTAAGGCGGATGGTAACAGGAGGCGGGGGACACGATGTTTACCCAAGTTCGGGCCCTCTCGATGGAGGTAATACCCTACTTCCTGCTTGATTGATCTTGATGATATGAGTATTACAAGAGCTGATCTACCACGAGATCGTAGAGGCTAAACCCTAGAAGCTAGCCTATGGTATGATTGTTCTTGTCCTACGGACTAAACCCTTCGGTTTATATAGACACCGGAGGGGGCTAGGGTTACACAGAGTCGGTTACAAGGGAGGAGATCTACATATCTGTATTGCCAAGCTTGCCTTCCACGCCAAGGAGAGTCCCATCCGGACACGGGACGAAGTCTTCAATCTTGTATCTTCATAGTCCGACAGTCCGGCCAAAGGATATAGTCCGGCTGTGTAACGCCCTGGATTCGATGCGCCAGGTGTTTGTCAGTTATTCGCCGTCGTTGCCATGTCATGTGCTTGCGTGTTGCACTTTGCCACGTCATCATCTGCATTTCATATCATGTCATCATGTGCATCTCATTTTGCATACGTGTTCGTCTCATGCATCCGAGCATTTTCCCCGTTGTCCGTTTTGCAATCCGGCACTCCTATGTCATCCGGCGTCCCCTTCTTGCCTCTCTTCGTGTGCGGGTATTAAACTTTCTCGGAATGGACCGAGGTTTGTCAAGCGGCCTTGGTATAGCACCGGTAGACCGCCTGTCAAATTTCGGATCATTTGGAGGTCGTTTGATACTCCAACGGTTAACCGGGTAACCGTAAAAGCCTCCTTCTCCTTGCAGCCCAACACCCCTTCTAAAGTTGCCCAAAACCCATCTAACTCCCCTCCATGCTCTCGGTCGTTCGATCACGATCGTGTGGGCGAAAACCGCTCCTCATTTGGACTCTCCTAGCTCCCTCTACCTATAAAACTAGACCTCCCCCGAAATTTTCGGGTCATTCTACCCCAAACCCTAGATTTTTCCTCCGACGCACGGACATGTCCGTCCCTGGCAGACGCGTCCGCCCGCCGCGCTCGTCAATCGGAGGCCGCCACGTGGCCGCCGCCGCCGCCACACGCCGCCGGCCCGCTCGTCCCGGCCTTGCCCGAGCTGGCCCTGCGCGCCGCCCGCCTCTCCGCCGCCGCCCGCGCCCGCTGCCGCCCGGCTTCCCGCCGCCGGCGCTTGCCGCCACCGTCGTCGCTGCCCCGCTCCGCCCGCCCGGAAGCGCCTCCCTCGCGTCCCCGGCCTCGCCTCCGCGCGCCACAGCCGCCCGGCGGCCGCCCGGCGACCTCTGCTCCGACGCGCGCGTTCCTCTTCTTCCCGACGAACCTCGGGCGGGCTGCCAGATCCAGATCGACAAGGTTGACCCCCGAGATTTCCCTAAGTCCCCGAATCTGTGACATTTTCATGCAATGTTCATCATGCCATAACTCTCTGCATATTGCTCCGTTTCATGCGCATAATATGTCGAATTGTTCGTCTCGACGAGTACATCATTTCATCTCATGGCATCATTTACTTTTAAGCTCATCTTGATGCCTGAATCATCGTTGCAAGAGTGCTATGTGATGTTAATCTGCTGAAACTGTTATAACTTGATGATTTGTCATTTTTGCCATGTTTGATGTGTGCATCCTATGAACTTGAGTCCTACATGTGTTTTGTAATATGCCATGCCATCTTTACAGGGGTGTATGCCATGTATTTTTGTGATCTCTGTGGTGACTAGCACAAGCATGCAAACTAGCCTTCATGATGTTGCTGATTTCAGCCCTGCTCATTGATATTTTTATGCCATGTAAACTTGATACTACCGAGAGATCCATGCTTATTTTGAGATACTTCAGTAAGGATGTTTTGAACATATGGTTATTCTCTATCCATCCATGCCCTTTTTTGAAATTATGGAGTGCCATAGCTTGAGTCAATCGAGCTCTACGTTTGCTATAAAATGTTTCCTGGCAGGTTGTTTACATGTTATTCAATTTTGCCAGGGTTGTTGTAGTTGATCCGTGTATGCTATGATGTTGTTATTGCCATGTCTAGCTTCTATGCCATGTCTAGTTGCTGGTTGCATGCTTAGTTTGTCATTCAATGCCTCGTAGTGAGTGCATCGAGCTCGTAAACATGCCTACTTGTTATCTGTTTATGCCATGCTCCAGTTTTGTACCAAGTCTGAATCTGTTTATGTTTTTGCTATATTCACATGCTTGCAACTGTATTTTCTGATCCCTTTTAGCTTATGGTCACTAAGGGACTTTTATTATATGCTTTGAGTAGATTCATGCTATGCTCTAGTTTGAGTTGATAGCTTGCTGTAACATGTTGTTTCATAGCTCTAAACATGTTAACCTGATGTTATTTCTGCCATGTCCGTGAATTTCTGTGTATGTGTGGCTGTTATTATTTGCAATCTTGCCATGTGTGTTTGAGCATTTTCTAGTGATTTCTGGAGTTAGCTCAGTGTTCATGTTTTGTCATGCTTTACCTTTACATCATGCCCATGCCTTTTGTTTTCACGTGAGATCTTTGTAGCTTGTTGTTTTGATGTTTGCAATATGCCTACTTGCTGTTTTGGACAGATTGTTGTCATGACTTGTATAGGGTGTATGTGTTGAACCGTTGCTCCTTTTGAGTGTGCTCTATGTGAAACTTGCTTGATTTTGCATGTAGTTTCATATTATCATGTTGCATACTTGTTTTGAGGTGTTTGCTTGATGTTTGGATGCATTTTGCATCAATGCCATGTTTAACTTGTTTTGCTCATATCTTTTAAGTCGTAGCTCCGAATCTAATGAACTTTATATGAAACTTGACTAGAATTTCATGTAGATCATCGTGGTGCATCTTAACTTGCTGTTTAACAACTTGAACATAAGGTTTATTCAGATCTGGACCAATTTCTAAATTTGCATATGAGGACTTACCGGAATTGTTCTATGTTGTCCCCGGCCTCATTTAAACTTGCTTTGATGTGTTGCTCTTGTTTGCATCATCTCTTGCCATGAGTAGCTTCATCTAGATTTGTCATGCATCATGCTTGTTGTGCATCATGCCTTGTTCATGTGTGGTGTGTTTACCATGTTGTGTGTTTCTTCTCGATAGTTCCCGTTTCGTTGCGATCGTGAGGATTCGTTCGTCTACGCTTGGTTCGGCTTCACCCGTTCATCTTCTTCATGGACTCGTTCTTCTTCCTAGCGGATTTCAGGCAAGATGACCGCTACCGGATCTCACTACTATCATTGCTATGCTAGTTGCTTCGTTCTATCGCTATGCTGCGCTACCTATTACCTGCTTATCAAGCCATCCAAAATTGCCATGTCGCCTCTAACCTTTGACACCCTTCCTATGCAAACCGTTGTTTGGCTATGTTACCGCTTTGCTCAGCCCCTCTTATAGCGTTGTTAGTTGCGGTGAAGATGAAGTTTGTTCCTTGTTGGAACATGGAGATGTTGTTCCTTGTTGGAACATGTTTACTTGTTGGGATATCACAATATATCTTATTTAATTAATGCATCTATATACTTGGTAAAGGGTGGAAGGCTCGGCCTTATGCCTAGTGTTTTGTTCCACTCTTGCCGCCTAGTTTTCGTCATATCGGTATTATGTTCCCGGATTTTGCGTCCCTAACGCGGTTGGGTGATTTATGGGACCCCTTGACAGTTCGCTTTGAATAAGACTCCTCCAAAGAAGGCCCAACATTGGTTTTACCATTTGCCTCACCTATGCCCTTTTTCCCTTGGGTTTCCGGAGCCCAAGGGTCATCTTTATTTTAGCCCCCCCGGGCCAGTTCTCCTCTGAGTGCTGGTCCAAACCGAGCGATGTCCGGCGCCCCCTGGGCAACCAGGGTTTATGCCAACCCGTCGTCTTGCTCATCCGGTGTGCCCCGAGAACGAGATATGTGCAGCTCCTATCGGGATTTGTCGGCACATTCGGGCGGCTTTGCTGGTCTTGTTTTATTGCTGTCGAAATGTCTTGTAGCCGGATTCGAGACTGATCGGGTCTTCCGGGAGAAGGAATATCCTTCGTTGATCGCGAGAGCTTATCATGGGCTAAGTTGGGACACCCCTGCAGGTATAAACTTTCGAGAGCCGTGCCGCGGTTATGTGGCAGATGGGAATTTGTTAATATCCGGTTGTAGTAAACTTGAAGTAAACTCTTCTAAAATACACCAACCGTAAGCGTAACCATGAGTGTCTCTTTTCGGGTGGATCGAGAGGAGAACACGGTTTCTGGGTTATGTCTGACGTAAGTAGGAGTTCAGGATCACTTCTTGATCATTACTAGTTGACGACCATTCCTTTATTTCTCTTCTCGCTCTCATTTGCGTATGTTAGCCACCATATATGCTTAGTCGCTGCTGCAACCTCACCACTTTACCCCTTCCTTTCCCTTTAAGCTTTGCTAGTCTTGATACCCATGGTAAGGGGATTGCTGAGTCCTCGTGACTCACAGATTACTACAACAACAGTTGAAGGTGCAGGTTATGCGATGATCATGACGCGAGAGCGATGCTTGCTTGCGTTGAGTTCTTCTTCAGCTTCTTCGATCAGGGGATAGGTTCCAGGTCGGCAGCCTGGGCTAGCAGGGTGGATGTTGTTTGAGTTTCTGTTTATGTTTCATCCGTAGTCGGATGTTGATCTCTTGTAAGATGATGTTGTATTCGTGTGGCATTGTATGCCTTATGTATATATCCCCATCTATTATGTAATGTTGATGTAATGATATCCACCTTGCAAAAGCGTTTCAATATGCGGTTCTATCCTTGGTGGGACCTTCGAGTCTCTTTAGGATAGTATCGCATATTGGGCATGACAAGTTGGTATCAGAGCCTCGACCGACCCTAGGAGCCCCCTTGAGTGATCGTGTAGTTTGGCCGTTGTTGAGTCTAGAAGAAAACTATTTTCGGAGTCTAGTTATATCGAAGAGTAGGAATTCTTTTTACTCCTCGCCCTAAATCGCTCGGTAAGGAATTTTGACGTAGGTGTTTTGAATTACTCCTCTTCCCCTTCAAATTTTCTTTAGGATCACGCAGTTGGTTTTCCGGTAGTTGTTCCTCAGCTCTTTTTATCCGATGCATTTCTCGTCAAGTCGACTGGAGCCTCTTCATCTTTGCAAGTTCAATCCTCAGTTGTTTTCTTTTCCCACCCGCCCACCCTTCTTCTTCTCGGAACCGGAGTCCGTAATTGAGTATCCATCCTACTCGTGCGAAGTCTTTGCTTTCTTTCCTCAATGATTTCAACCGGTGTTTTCTCTTCAAGATATTCGTCGGTTCCCCCTTCCAAGTTGTCTTTGTTTTCCCGCCGTCCCGCCCTATTATTCCCGGAGTTCGAGTTTCTTCCGACCATCAATTTCAGTCGTGCGGAGCCTCTTCGGTCTTCCCTCAATCATTTCAACCGGTGAATTCTCTTTTGTTTGAGATTCATTACCTCTTTTTCTTCCCCGGTGGATTCAATTCAAGTTTTTCGTTGTCGATCGTATTCTTTCCCTCTGCTCAAATATTTCCCTTTGCTCGTTCGCCTCTCGCCAGTTTATCCTTCCGGAGTGATGAAGACATCTCAGAAGATTCGTGTTTGCATCCAATTAATTCAAGGTTGTCACCTCATTCAAATCTTTCAATCATTCCGGTGCATCATTTCTCATTTGACAATCCTTTCCTACGCTGTTTTCTTTTAGTGGGCCCTAACCCACAGGTCTTTTCCCAGGATCTTACCTGACTCTTCTAATCCCCCCGGAGTTTTTTCGCAATTCTTTTCATTTGTGACGTAAGAATGGATTCCATCAGTCACATGCCTTCTCCAAGATCGCTTTCTAATTCTTTTCATCTTTGGGTAAACCCTTCCTCTCTTCATTCTTCCGGAGTATCTCAGTAATTTTTGGTGGTGTTCCTCATCATCATTTGAAGACCGAAGTAGAGTTTCTCTTAAATCTTGTCCGTTCTCCCGGAGGTTCATGGTGCTAGCTCGATGTTATCCTATCTAATTGTTTCCAGTTGTGCAATTCTTTTCATCCATCCGGAGTACTTCAGGTCTTGCTTTCGCTCTCGATCATCCGGAGGCCATCTTTTTGGATTATTTCTTCGTTTCAAGTTCTCAGCTCCGTTCGTTCCTATATTTGTACCGGTGCCTAGTTCAGTTCTCTTTTCCCCAAATCCCCTCAAGTATCTTCGTGCTTTTCTAATTCTTTCCGGCGATCCGTTCTCTTCTCTATGTTCATTTTCATTTTTCACGGTGGTTCGTTCAAGATTCTTTTTCTTTGATTATCATATTAATCCATTCCTTCTTTCAATCCTACCGGTGGTTCATGAAGACCTTCTCAAGTTTGCGACATGTCACTTCCCAATCCTTTTCAAGAAGAATAAGTGGCATGCAAAATCCATTGCTTGTCATCAATTTAATTTGATGAAGGATAAGCATACAATAAATCTTATTCTTATTTCCTCAAAGTGAGTAATCCCTTCCTTCGGAGTTTGTTCTTGAGGAATAAATTCTAGTTCCAAGTGCTTTCATCTTTTCTTTTCCGGAGTTCAAATTTTCTCGGCCATTTCGTCGGAACCTCCATCTAAATAATCGCAAGGCTCATCTTATTCTTTCTTCCTTCCTTCTATCTCATCATCCTTTTTGTCACCGGAGTTCTTCATGGTGGTTCTTCATGATTTAATTCATTCTCTCAAGAGTTCATCAAGATTCTTGTTGGCGGAGTTCAAGTATCTTTTCTTCTCGTATCTTGAAGTGTAATTAATTCTCCGTATTCTTTTGAAGTGGAGTTTTGCATTTCTTCGTTCTTCTCAGCTATCTAATCATTTCCATTTGTGGCCGGTTATCACCTTATGATTTTGAGAGGTTATTCATAAGTCCACAACAGCCAATTCTTTGTTGTTGATTTTCTCAACAACTTCGTTCAATCTTTTCTTCGCAAGGATGCTTTGCAAATTCATTCGTCGAAGAAGTTGTCATTTTCTTCTCCGTTCTTTTCATTCAACTCTTTCAATTATTTTCGGAGGTTTTGTGTCATGTCTTCATCAAGTATCATTCCATCCTCTCAAGCTCGTGTTCTATTTCGTCCTTTTCAGCCGAAGTGCTACCGAAATTCCGTCCTTGTTATTCTTTTCTATCTTGTTCTAACCGGAGTGGTTTCAGTGTCTATCTTTTTTCCATGAGAATTTGATTCTCGTCATTCTCATCGTTCCTCTCTTCTTCTCGAGTCCTCTCGATTCCTTGCTTCTTCTTTGAGTTCTTGTTTCGCCTCTTCCTCTTTCCCTTCCGTCTCGGTCCTAAGATCTCGGGACGAGATCTCTTGTTAGTGGAGGAGTGTTATAACGCCGCGGATTCGATGCGCCAGGTGTTTGTCAGTTATTCGCCGTCGTTGCCATGTCATGTGCTTGCGTGTTGCACTTTGCCACATCATCATCTGCATTTCATATCATGTCATCATGTGCATCTCATTTTGCATACATGTTCGTCTCATGCATCCGAGCATTTTCCCCGTTGTCCGTTTTGCAATCCGGCACTCCTATGTCATCCGGCGTCCCCTTCTTGCCTCTCTTCGTGTGCGGGTATTAAAATTTCTCGGAATGGACCGAGGTTTGTCAAGCGGCCTTGGTATAGCACCGGTAAACCGCCTGTCAAGTTTCGGATCATTTGGAGGTCGTTTGATACTCCAACGGTTAACCGGGTAACCGTAAAAGCCTCCTTCTCCTTGCAGCACAACACCCCTTCTAAAGTGGCCCAACACCCATCTAACTCCCCTCCATGCTCTCGGTCGTTCGATCACGATTGTGTGGGCGAAAACCGCTCCTCATTTGGACTCTCCTAGCTCCCTCTACCTATAAAACTAGACCTCCCCCGAAATTTTTGGGTCATTCTACCCCAAACCCTAGATTTTTCCCCTCCGCGCGCGCCCGACATGTCCGTCCCTGGCCGGACGCGTCCCCGCCGCGCCCGTCCAATCGGAGGCCGCCACGTGGCGACTGCCGCCGCCGCCCCGCCGCCGGCCGTCCCGGCCCCCGCCCCCCCCCGCGCCTGAGCCCGCCTCTCCGCCCGCCGCCCGCCCGCGCCGCCGCCGCCCCCGCGCCCAGCCGCCCGCCGCCGCGCCGCCCCGCCCGCGCTGGCTGCCGCCGCCGCCTGGCCCGCCTCGCCCGCCCGAAGCGCCTCCCTCCGCGTCGCCCGGCCTCGCCGCCGCCTGCCTGGCGCGCCGCCCGGCCCGCCCGGCGACCTCTGCTCCGCCGCCGCGTTCCTCTTCTTCCCCGACGAACCTCGGGCCCGGCGCGGCCCAGATCCAGATCTGACAAGGTTGACCCCCGAGCTTTCCCTAAGTCCCCGAATATGTGACATTTTCATGCAATGTTCATCATGCCATAACTCTCTGCATATTGCTCCGTTTCATGCGCATAATATGTCGAATTGTTCGTCTCGACGAGTACATCATTTCATCTCATGGCATCATTTACTTTTGAGCTCATCTTGATGCCTGAATCATCGTTGCAAGAGTGCTATGTGATGTTAATCTGCTGAAACTGTTATAACTTGATAATTTGTCATTTTTTCCATGTTTGATGTGTGCATCCTATGAACTTGAGTCCTACATGTGTTTTGTAATATGCCGTGCCATCTTTACAGGGGTTTATGCCATGTATTTTTGTGATCTCTGTGGTGACTAGCACAAGCATGCAAACTAGCCTTCATGATGTTGCTGATTTCAGCCCCTGTTCTGCTGATATTTTTTATGCCATGTAAACTTGATGCTACCGAGAGATCCATGCTTATTTTGAGATACTTCAGTAAGGATGTTTTGAACATATGGTTGTTCTCTATCCATCCATGCCCTTTTTTGAAATTATGGAGTGCCATATCTTGAGTCAATCGAGCTCTACTTTTGCTATAAAATGTTTCCTGGCAGGTTGTTTACATGTTATTCAATTTTGCCAAGGTTGTTGTAGTTGATCCGTGTATGCTATGATGTTGTTATTGCCATGTCTAGCTTCTATGCCATGTCTAGTTGCTGGGTGCATGCTTAGTTTGTCATTCAATGCCTCGTAGTGAGTGCATCGAGCTCGTAAACATGCCTACTTGTTATCTGTTTATGCCATGCTCCAGTTTTGCACTAAGTCTGAATCTGTTTATGTTTTTGCTATATTCACATGCTTGCAACTGTATTTTCTGGTCCCTTTTGGCTTATGGTCACTAAGGGACTTTTGTTATATGCTTTGAGTAGATTCATGCCATGCTCTAGTTTGACTTGATAGCTTGCTGTAACATGTAGTTTCATAGCTCTAAACATGTTAACCTGATGTTATTTCTGCCATGTCCTGTGAATTCTGCTAAGTCTGTGAAACTGTTATTATTTGCAATCTTGCCATGTGTGTTTGAGCATTTTCTAGTGATTTCCGGAGTTAGCTCAGTGTTCATGTTTTGTCATGCTTTACCTGTACATCATGCCCATGCCTTTTGTTTTCACGTGGAGATGCTGTAGCTTGTTGTTTTGATGCTTGCAATATGCCTACTTGCTGTTTTGGACAGATTGTTGTCATGACTTGTATAGGGTGTATGTGTTGAACCGTTGCTCCGTTTTGAGTGTGCTCTATGTGAAACTTGCTTGATTTTGCATGTAGTTTCATATTATCATGTTGCATACTTGTTTTGAGGTGTTTGCTTGATGTTTGGATGCATTTTGCATCAATGCCATGTTTAACTTGTTTTGCTCATATCTTTTAAGTCGTAGCTCCGAATCTAATGAACTTTATATGAAACTTGACTAGAATTTCGTGTAGATCATCGTGGTGCATCTTAACTTGTTGTTTAACAACTTGAACATAAGGTTTATTCAGATCTGGACCAATTTCGAAATTTGCATATGAGGACTTACCGGAATTGTTCTATGTTGTCCCCGGCCTGATTTAAACTTTCTTTGATGTGTTGCTCTTGTTTGCATCATCTCTTGCCATGAGTAGCTTCATCTAGATTTGTCATGCATCATGCTTGTTGTGCATCATGCCTTGTTCATGTGTGGTGTGTTTACCATGTTGTGTGTTTCTTCTCGATAGTTCCCGTTTCGTTGCGATCGTGAGGATTCGTTCGTCTACGCTTGGTTCGGCTTCACCCGTTCATCTTCTTCATGGACTCGTTCTTCTTCCTTGCGGGATTTCAGGCAAGATGACCGCTACCCTAGATCTCACTACTATCATTGCTATGCTAGTTGCTTCGTTCTATCGCTATGCTGCGCTACCTATTACCTGTTTATCAAGCCATCCCAAATTGCCATGTCAGCCTCTAACCTTTGACACCCTTCCTATGCAAACCGTTGTTTGGCTATGTTACCGCTTTGCTCAGCCCCTCTTATAGCGTTGTTAGTTGCAGGTGAAGATGAAGTTTGTTCCTTGTTAGAACATGGAGATGTTGTTCCTTGTTGGAACATGTTTACTTGTTGGGATATCACAATATATCTTATTTAATTAATGCATCTATATACTTGGTAAAGGGTGGAAGGCTCGGCCTTATGCCTGGTGTTTTGTTCCACTCTTGCCGCCCTAGTTTCCGTCATATCGGTATTATGTTCCCGGATTTTGCGTCCCTAACGCGGTCGGGTGATTTATGGGACCCCTTGACAGTTCGCTTTGAATAAGACTCCTCCAAAGAAGGCCCAACATTGGTTTTACCATTTGCCTCACCTATGCCCTTTTTCCCTTGGGTTTCGGAGCCCAAGGGTCATCTTTATTTTAGCCCCGGGCCAGTTCTCCTCGAGTGCTGGTCCAAACCGAAGCGATGTCCGGCGCCCACAGGCAAACAGGGTTTATGCCAACCATCGTCTTGCTCATCCGGTGTGCCCCGAGAACGAGATATGTGCAGCTCCTATCGGGATTTGTAGGCACATTCGGGCGGCTTTGCTGGTCTTGTTTTATTGTCGTCGAAATGTCTTGTAGCCGGGATTCCGAGACTGATCGGGTCTTCCCGGGGAGAAGGAATATCCTTCGTTGATCGCGAGAGCTTATCATGGGCTAAGTTGGGACACCCCTGCAGGGTATAAACTTTCGAGAGCCGTGCCCGCGGTTATGTGGCAGATGGGAATTTGTTAATATCTGGTTGTAGTAAACTTGAAGTAAACTCTTCTAAAATACACCAACTGTATGCGTAACTGCGTGAGTGTCTCTTTTGGGGTGGATCGAGAGGAGAACACGGTTTCGGGTTATGTCGGCGTAAGTAGGAGTTCAGGATCACTTCTTGATCATTACTAGTTGACGACCGTTCCTTTGTTTCTCTTCTCGCTCTCATTTGCGTATGTTAGCCACCATATATGCTTAGTCGCTGCTGCAACCTCACCACTTTACCCCTTCCTTTCCCTTTAAGCTTTGCTAGTCTTGATACCCATGGTAAGGGGATTGCTGAGTCCTCGTGACTCACAGATTACTACAACAACAGTTGCAGGTGCAGGTTATGCGATGATCATGACGCGAGAGCGATGCTTGCTTGCGTTGAGTTCTTCTTCTGCTTCTTCGATCAGGGGATAGGTTCCAGGTCGGCAGCCTGGGCTAGCAGGGTGGATGTTGTTTGAGTTTCTGTTTATGTTTCATCCGTAGTCGGATGTTGATCTCTTGTAAGATGATGTTGTATTCGTGTGGCATTGTATGCCTTATGTATGTATCCCCATCTATTATGTAATGTTGATGTAATGATATCCACCTTGCAAAAGCGTTTCAATATGCGGTTCTATCCTTGGTGGGACCTTCGAGTCTCTTTAGGATAGTATCGCATATTGGGCATGACAGGCTGTCCGGAGACCCCCTAATCCAGGACTCCCTCAGTAGCCCCTGAACCAGGCTTCAATGACGATGAGTCCGGCGCGCAGATTTGTCTTCGGCATTGTGATGTCTACTACACAACCTTCTTCTTGTAGACGTTGTTGGGCCTGCAAGTGCACAGGTTTGTAGGACAGTAGCAAATTTCCCTCAAGTGGATGACCTAAGGTTTATCAATCCGTAGGAGGCGTAGGATGAAGATGGTCTCTCTCAAGCAACCCTGCAACCAAATAACAAAGAGTCTCTTGTGTCCCCAACACACCCAATACAATGGTAAATTGTATAGGTGCACTAGTTCGGCGAAGAGATGGTGATACAAGTGCAATATGGATGGTAGATATAGGTTTTTGTAATCTGAAAATATAAAAACAGCAAGGTAACTAATGATAAAAGTGAGCGTAACAGGTGTTGCAATGATAGGAAACAAGGCCTAGGGTTCATACTTTCACTAGTGCAAGTTCTCTCAACAATAATAACATAGATAGATCATATAACAGTCCCTCAACATGCAACAAAGAATCACTCCAAAGCCACTAATAGCTGAGAACAAACATAGAGATTATGGTAGGGTACGGAACCACCTCAAAGCTATTCTTTCGGATCAATCTATAAAAGAGTTCGTACTAGAATAACACCTTAAGACACAAATCAACCAAACCCTAATGTCACCTAGATACTCCATTGTCACCTCAAGTATCCGTGGGCATGATTATAGGATATGCGTCACACAATCTCAGATTCATCCAACCAACATAAAAGTACTTCAAAGAGTGCCCCAAAGTTTCTACCGGAGAGTCAAGAACGTGTGCCAACCCCTATGCATAGGTTCATGGGCGGGACCTGCAAGTTGGTCACCAAAACATACATCAAGTGGCACATGATATCCCATTGTCACCACAGATAAACACGGCAAGACATACATCAAGTGTTCTCATTAAATACTCAATCCGATAAGATAACTTCAAAGGGGAAACTCAATTCATCACAAGAGAGTAGAGGGGGAGAAACATCATAAGATCAAACTATAATAGCAAAGCTTGCGATACATCAAGATCGTGCCATAGAGGGAACACGAGAGAGAACACGAGAGAGAGAGAGAGATCAAACACATAGCTACTGGTACATACCCTCTACCCCGAGGGTGAACTACTCCCTCCTCGTCATGGAGAGCGCCGGGATGATGAAGATGGCCACCGGTGATGGGTTCCCCCTCCGGCAGGGTGCCGGAACGGGCTCCCGAGAGGTTTTTGGTGGCTACAGAGGCTTGCGGCGGTGGAACTCCCGATCTATCTTGATATTCGATGGTTTTAGGGTGCATGAGGGTTATATAGGCGAAAGAAGTTGGTCGGGGGTGCTCGAGGGTCCACG
The DNA here is from genome assembly GCA_021605205.1 of Aegilops longissima. Classification (NCBI taxonomy): domain Eukaryota; kingdom Viridiplantae; phylum Streptophyta; class Magnoliopsida; order Poales; family Poaceae; genus Aegilops; species Aegilops longissima. The sequence goes on along the minus strand of CM038679.1, from coordinate 122,278,229 downwards.
AGACAGGGGCGTGCCTCAGGGGGCGCCCTATCTCTGGGCTCCTCGGTATCTTCTGACGTGAACTCCAAGACTCCAGGATGATATTCTTCCAAAAAATCACGTTGCCGAAGGTTTCATTCCGTTTGGACTCCGTTTGATATTCCTTTCCTTCGAAATACTGAAACAGGCAATAAAACAACAATATGGGCTGGGCCTCCGGTTAATAGGTTAGTCCCAAAAGTAATATAAAAGTGTATAATAAAGCCCGATATTGCTCAAAACAATAAATAATATAGCATGGAGCAATCAAAAATTATAGATACGTTGGAGACGTATCAAGCATCTAAGCTTAATTCCTGCTCGTCCTCGGTAGGTAAATGATAAAAAGATAATTTTGATGTGGAATGCTAGTTGGCATAATTTCATTGTAATTCTTCTTAATTGTGATATGAATATTCCGATCCGAAAGATTCAAGACAAAAGTTCATATTGACATAAAAATAATAATACTTCAAGCATACTAACAAAGCAATCATGTCTTCTCAAAATAACATGGCCAAAGAAAGTTATCCCTACAAAATCATATAGTCTGGCTATGCTCTATCTTCACCACACAAAGTATTTAAATCATGCACAACCCCGATGACAAGCCAAGCAATTGTTTCATACTTTTGACATTCTCAAACTTTTTCAATCTTCACGCAATACATGAGCGTGAGCCATGGATATAGCACTATGGGTGGAATAGAAGGGTGGTTGTGGAGAAGACAAAAAAGGAGAAGATAGTCTCACATCAACTAGGCTTATCAACGGGCTATGGAGATGCCCATCAATAGATATCAATGTGAGTGAGTACGGATTGCCATGCAACGGATGCCCTAGAGCTATAAGCATTTGAAAGCTCAACAAAATAAACTAAGTGGGTGTGCATCCAACTCGCTTGCTCATGAAGACCTAGGGCATTTTTAGGAAGCCCATCATTGGAATATACAAGCCAAGTTCAATAATGAAAATTGCCACTAGTATATGAAAGTGACAACATAGGAGACTCTCTATCATGAAGATCATGGTGCTACTTTGAAGCACAAGTGTGGTAAGAGGATAGTAGCATTGTCCCTTCTCTCTTTTTCTCTCATTTTTTTTATTTTTTTATTTTATTTTTTTATTTGGGCCTTTTCTATCTTTTTTATGGCCTCTTTTTTTTTCTTTTCTTTTTTTAAATTTTTCGTCCGGAGTCTCATCCCGACTTGTGGGGGAATCACAGTCTCCATCATCCTTTCCTCACTGGGACAATGCTCTAAAAAATGATGATCATCACACTTTTATTTTCTTACAACTCAAAAATTACAACTCTATTCTTAGAACAAAATATGACTCTATATGAATGCCTCCGGCGGTGTACCGGGATGTGCAATGACTCATGAGTGACATGTATGAAAGAATTATGAACGGTGGCTTTGCCACAAATATGATGCCAACTACATGATCATGCAAAGCAATATGACAATGATGGAGCGTGTCATAATAAACGGAACGGTGGAAAGTTGCATGGCAATATATCTCGGAATGGCTATGGAAATGCCATGATAGGTAGGTATGGTGGCTGTTTTGAGGAAGATATATGGTGGGTGTATGATACCGGCGAAAAGTGCGCGGTATTAGAGAGGCTAGCAATAGTGGAAAGGTGAGAGTGCGTATAATCCATGGACTCAACATTAGTCATAAAGAACTCACATACTTATTGCAAAAATATACAAGTTATCAAAGCAAAGTATTACGCGCATGCTCCTAGGGGGATAGATGGTAGGAAAAGACCATCGCTCGTCCCCGACCGCCACTCATAAGGAAGACAATCAATAAATAAATCATGCTCCGACTTCATCACATAACGGTTCACCATACGTGCATGCTACGGGAATCACAAACTTTAACACAAGTATTTATAAAATTCACAACTACTCAACTAGCACGACTCTAATATCACCATCTTCATATCTCAAAACAATTATCAAGCATCAAACTTTTCTTAGTATTCAACACACTCATAAGAATTCTTACAAATCTTGTATGCTTAGCATATTAGGATTATTTAAGAAAATTACCATGCTATTTAAGACTCTCAAAATAATCTAAGTGAAGCATGGGAGATCAATAGTTTCTATAAAACAAATCCAACACCGTGCTCTAAAAGATATAAGTGAAGCACTAGAGCAAACGACAAACTACTCCAACAAGATATAAGTGAAGATCAATGAGTAGTTAAATAATTGTGCAACTATGTGAAGACTCTCTAACATTAAGGAATTTCAGATCTTGGTATTGTATTCAAGCAGCAATAAAAACAAAATAAAATGACATTGCAAGGATAGCACAACTCATGTGAAGAAGCAAAAACTTAGGCTCAACCGATACTAACCGATAGTTGTTGAAGAAGAAAGGTGGCATGCCAACCGGGGCATCCCCAAGCTTAGATGCTTGAGACTTCTTGAAATAATATATTGGGGTGCCTTGGGCATCCCCAAGCTTGAACTTTTGTGTCACCTTAATTCCTCTCATATCATGGTTTCTCTTTTTATCAAAAGCTTCATTCACAACAAACTCAACAAGAACTCGTGAGATAGGTTAGTATAAACCAATGCAAAACCTTATCATTTTCTACTGTAACAAATCACTAACATTATTATTCAAAATTTCATACTAAATGCCTCTGCATATTTAATACTCCTATCATCAAATAGAATCATTAAACAAGCAAACATATGCAAACAATGCAAACATAACAGCAATCTGCCAAAACAGTACAGTCTGTGAAGAATGCAAGAGTATCAATACTTCCCTAACTCCAAAAATTATGAACTAAAATTCCCACTGTAATAAATTTATCAGAGCTCAATATGCAAAAATATTCAACATTATACCACTCTCTGACTTTTCTAGGGAATTTTTGCAACAGCGGTAAACTTTCTGTTTTCAAACAGCAACATGTATACTAGCAAAATAAGCATGGCAAAGGCTATCCTTGACATTTTTATTGGAACTAAAGATGCAAAACATTATTATAAATAACAGCAAGCAAATACTAACAAGATAAAATGACGCTCCAAGCAAAACACATGTCATGTGGTGAATAAAAATATAGCTCCAAGTAAATTTACCGATGAACGAAAACGAAAGAGGGGATGCCATCCGGGGAATCCCCAAGCTTAGTGAGGGAGTCCCGGATTAGGGGGTGTCCGGATAGCCGGACTACCATCATCAGCCGGACTATCATCATCGGCCGGACTCCAAGACTATGAAGATACAAGATTGAAGACTTCGCCCCGTGTCCGGATGGGACTTTCCTTGGCGTGGAAGGCAAGCTTGGCGATACGGATATGTAGATCTCCTACCATTGTAACCGACTCTATGTAACCCTAGCCCTCTCCGGTGTCTATATAAACCGGATGGCTCTAGTCCATAGGACACAACAACAACAACAACCCTTACGATCATACCATAGGCTAGCTTCTAGGGTTTAGCCTCCTTGATCTCGTGGTAGATCCACTCTTGTAAACATCCACAATATCAATATCAATCAAGCAGGACGTGAGGGTTTTACCTCCATCAAGAGGGCCGAACTGGGTAAAACATCGTGTCCCTCATCTCCTGTTACCATCCGCCTAGACGCACAGTTTGGGACCCCTACCGAGATCCGCGGTTTTGACACCGACATTGGTGCTTTCATTGAGAGTTCCTCGTGTCGTCACCGATAGGCTTGATGGCCTCTTCAATCGACAACGAAGCAGTCTGGGTGAGACTTTTCTCCCGGACAGATCTTCAGATTCGGGCGGCTTCGCTTCAAGGGCCAACTCACTTGGCCATCTGGAGCAGATCGAAGCTACGCCCCTGGCCGTCGGTCAGGTTTGAAGCCTAAACTTCACGGCCGATATCCGCGGGACTTGATCTTGGTGGATCTGAGCCACGACCGAAAGCGTGTGGCGTTTGTCACGATGGGAATGACCTAACTCTGCCGCGGACAGCACCTTGGAGGCCGCTGCGAATCCGCTCCGACCCATAGTCCGGAGCCGATCGCTCGGATCGAGGGCGAATGGCTGGACACTGCCTCGGAGCTGCAACTTCTACGGGATGGAGCGGACGCTTACCTTGTCCCGCATAAAGCTCATGACTCGAGGTGCGGACTCTCTGCGGACTCGAACCTCCTGCGCCCTGCCGGTCGAATCCGATTACGCCGGTCATGGAATTCACCGCTGCGGACATCTTTCAGCTTTTCGCCCTTGGCGATATCATAAATTCATGAAGCATCTCTCGCTATCCGGAGAACCCTGGCCGAACTACGGCCAGGATGGTTGGGACGCAGACGACGAAGAAATTCATAGCCCACCCACCACCCACTTCGTAGCCACCGTCGATGATTTAACCGACGTGCTCGACTACGACTCCGAAGACATCGATGGTATGGATGACGATGCGGAGACTACCAAGAACCGGTGCCTACAGGACTTTGGAAGACCACCTCATCATCGACATATACATGGTGGACACCCAAAAGATGGGGACGGCGAAGAAGCAGCGAAGCCGATTCCTTAAAGAAACAACAAGCGCCGGCGTCGGTGGCGCCGCTCTAAATCCCGCCACGGCAAGAATGGAGATTCCGCACGGAGATAATAACACCCCGAAAGTGCGAAGACAACCCCTCCAAAGACGATCCAGCAGAGGAGGAGGGAAGCAAGCCCTCACGAGAGGCGGCAGACGAAGAGGTCGAGGATGACAATTACTTACCTCCCTCGGTGACGAGGCAAGCCTCGGCGACGATTTAATTCGTCGTGCCTGAGGATCCCGTCGAACAAGAGCGTTTCAGACGCAGGCTAATGGCCACGGCAAACAGCCTAAAGAAAAAGCAGCAACAGCTTCAAGCTGATCAAGACCTACTGGCCGACAGATGGACCGAGGTCCTCGCGGCCGAAGAGTATGAATGCCCCTCCAAAAGTTACCCAAAACGCAAGTTGCTCCCCCGACTAGAGGAGGAAGCGTACAAACCTGCATCACCAGCGCACAATACGGCAGACCGACCACCTCGTGGCCGCGACAGAGAGGCGTGCAAGCCCTCCACCAAAACCGTACCCCGGCATCGCTCAAAAAGCATGAAGCTACGGGGGAACGCGCCGGACTTGCGGGATATATTGGAGGACAAGGCAAGACAATCCAGATCTATCTATGGATCACGCGAGCGCCCCAAGACCCACGACGAATACCGTCGCGCCGGATACAACTACTCCGGCCGGGCCGAACACAGCAGACAACGCTCTCTCGAGCTACGTCGCGATATTGCTCAATACTGAGGCGCCGCACACCCACTATGCTTCACTGACGAAGTAATGGATCATCAAATCCCTGAAGGGTTTAAACCCGTTAATATCGAATCCTACGATGGCACAACAGACCCCGCGGTTTGGATTGAGGATTATCTCCTCCATATACATATGGCCCGCGGCGACGATCTTCACGCCATCAAATATCTCCCGCTCAAGCTTAAAGGACCAGCTCGGCATTGGCTTAACAGCCTGCCCGCAGAGTCAATTGGATGCTGGGAAGACCTGGAAGCCGCATTCCTCGACAACTTCCAGGGCACGTATGTGCGACCACCGGACGCAGATGACCTAAGCCACATAATCCAGCAGCCAGACGAATCGGCCAGGCAATTCTGGACACGGTTCTTAACAAAGAAAAATCAAATCGTCGACTGTCCGGATGCAGAGGCACTCGCCGCCTTCAAACATAACATCCGCGATGAGTGGCTTTCCTGGCACCTAGGACAGGAGAAGCCGAAATCCATGGTAGCCCTCACATCACTCATGACCCGCTTCTGTGCGGGAGAGGATAGCTGGCTGGCTCGCAGCAACAACCTCAGCAAAAACGCTGGCAGTCTGGATACCAAGGACCGCAATGGCAGGTTGCGTCGAAACAAAAACAAACGCCGCATTAACGGCGACAGCAATGAGGATACGGCAGTCAACGCCGGATTCCGAGGCTCAAGCCCGGTCAGCGGAAGAAGCCATTCACAAGAACCACTCCGGCCCGCCCAATTTGGACCGAATACTCGACCGCTCTGTCAAATACATGGAACCCCGAAAAGCCAGCTAACCACACCAACAGAGATTGTTGGGTATTCAAGCAGGCAGGCAAATTAATCGCCGAAAATAGTGACAAGGGCTACACAGCGATGACGAGGAAGAGACCGGCCGCGCCGAACAACAGAGGACAAAGGATTCCCCCCTCAAGTTCGGACGGTAAACATGATATCGCAACGATATTCCCAAGAGGGAGCGGAGCGTGCACTAAAGGGATGTATCTGCGATGGAGCGATCGCCTAAAATTCAACCCATGGTCCTCTTGCCCGATCACTTTCGATCGAAGAGACCATCCGACCGATATCCGCCATGGCGGATTCGCGCATTGGTTTTAGACCCAATCGTCGATGGATTTCACCTCACGAGAGTCCTGATGGACGGCGGGCGTGCTGAACCTGCTTCATCGGATACAGTGTGCAAGATGGGCATAGACCCTTCAAGGATTAAACCTACAAAGACAACCTTCAAAGGCGTCATACCAGGTGTCGAGGCCGGTTATGCAGCTCGATTATCGAAGTGGTCTTCGGATCCCGGATAATTTTTGCGCGAGTTAATCTTCAACATAGTCCCGTTCCGCAGCGGCTATCACGCTCTGCTTTCGGACGAACCGCGTTCGCAAAACTCAACGCGTGCCGCATTATGCATACCTTAAGCTCAAGATGCCAGGCCCTCATGGAGTCATCACGGTCAATGGAAACACGGGCGCTCCCTCGAGCGGAGGAACATACAGCGGCTCTCGCGCGAAGTCTGAGCAGCCTTTTAAGGCAATTTTCGAGTCCGGCCGTTAAACGACTGGACACGGCCAAACGCGCCCGGAGCAACATCAACCAAGACCACCTAGCACGTTCCGAGCACGTGTAGAAATGCGGCCTCAACCCCAGCCCTCGCAAAATTGTACGACAAACTCTCCGCGTACATAATTACGCCTGGAGATACCATGGGCATAGGGGAGAGGCACAACCACAACAGACCCAGTGCGGGTCGACCACACGAGGGCTCCCAAGTGTGTCGCTCTTTTTATCTTTTATTTCTCTCTTTTTTACAGAACTCTGTCCGTGGCGAACCTGCCGAACTCATGGCCGCAACAGCCAGGGAAGGACAAAGGCGCGGCGAACACTCGGTGATCTCCATCACGAGCATTAAAATTGTTAAATACAACATTCGCGGCCTACCCTCGAGGGAGACGCCTTTAATTAAATCAATCCCTTGCTTTCCGTGACTACTTGTATCATTCCGCACTCATAGCATATCTTCTCGAATAAAATGCAGCACTTTTTGCCCATAATTGCATTACCTTATATATATATATGTTCATTTACGACATGTTGCACCCGTACATTTTGGTACGGCCAAATACACCAGGGGCTTATATTCTCCGCATTATGGTGTGATAAAGTCCGAACACTTTCACAAGTGCGGCACCCCGAACTTATAGCATTATATGAATCGGCTCCGAATCATGTCTTGGGTTTGCCCGGCTCCCATGTTTGGCACCTTATGTTCCGTTCTATCGGCTAAGGTAGCACTGGGAGAACCACTGCGATTGCGCCCCGGTTGAGCCGGGTTAACGCCTCAGTGGAGAAAGCTAAAACTGACTGTCATGATAAGGCGAGAGACTGGTCGCTGTTCGAGAGGTCCTTTCGGGTCCTTAAAGACCTACGCCGCTTCGAGCGAAGTTCCGGATAATGTCCGACGAAGGCGTGGATAGCGCCCCTAATTCGGTCTTCCGAATACTAGGGGCTTCGCCGAAATTTAAAATTATAGAATTCTATGGCTAAGTGAGAGTGTTCAAGCACTATAAGTCCGGTTGCCTTGTTCGTTGTGTTGAGCGCCTCCCTAGATGGACCCAAAAATGGGAACAAGAGTGCTCAAGTTTATCCCGAACACCCCAGCACTCGTGGCATGGGGGCTGAAGCCGACGACTTGCCATCTCTCAGATTTAACAAACGGCCGCACAGAAGGTAATATTTTAAATTAACAAGCGTTGCTTAGCGCATATGAACAAAGTTTTCAGCGCACAGGATAACACATTGCGAATTTACTCAATAATTACATCCCTGGGGCACTCATCCGCAATCTTGCGGGCACCCTTCAGGACAGTCTTATAGTACATTTCGGGCGTACGATATTCCTTGCCCGCTGGTGGCGCGTCAGTGATTAGCTTCTCCGCATCCAGCCTGCCCCAATGCACCTTTGCGCGGGCAAGGGCCCGATGAGCACCTTCAATACAGGCGGAGCGCTTGATAACCTCCACCCAGGGGCACGCATCCACCAACCGTCGCACGAGGCCGAAGTAGCTCCCAGGCATGGCCTCTCTAGGCCACAGCCGGACTATGAGGCCCTTCATGGCCTGCTCGGCCACCTTGTGGAGCTCGACCAGCTGCTTCAGCTGGTCGCTAGGGGGCACCGGACGGCCGGCCTCAAGATCTCGAGACCGAAGACCTTCTCCATCGAGTTCCCTCCTCGGCTCGGTAGAATCGGCGGCATCGGACACGCCATGAGGCAGATCTGCAAACGCCTCGAGAGCTCGAATTCGGGTAAGTAACACGTAATTTACATTCACATGCTTGCTTTGCATGAAAAATGCCTTACCGCGCTATCTTCCTCACCAACTCAATCTCTGAAGGGACTTATGGGTATCGGCCTTGGCAGTTTGGCACTTTCGAGAGCGAGGCAAGCTCGGACTCGAGTCTTTGAGTCACGCCCAAACTCTCATGCTTTTCCATGAGAGCACGGAGATCTTGCTGAACCACCGCCACCCGCGCCTCCTGCTTTTCTCGCTCTGCCCGTTCGGGTCGCGATTATGCGTCGTCGCGGACACGGCCTCCTTCGTGGTCGCCACCTCGTTCGTGGCCCTGCAGTATCCATGTTATCCTTGTTATTTTTGTTGCAACCTAAATCCTTTTCTCAGAAGGTACAAGTTCAAAGTGGTGTTACTCACCTTCTTTGTCTGGAGCTGCTTCTGGCGCGGCCGAGCTCTTGCTCGGACCGTTCGAGCTCTGCTTCAAAGCACCGACCTCCGCAGTCAGTGCGGCAGAGGTCAGCAGCGCAGCCTGCAACCCATATTGACATAATTTTTTAGCAACCCTGCGTATATCTTCTCTTTTTCAGATCCTCAGTCCGGCTTTTCTTTCCGAACACCGAACCGAGCATCAGGAGCTACTGTCTATGCGGTATTACATTACATATTTTTAACTTCTTACCTCAAAGCCTGATAAAAGGCTACTGCAGGCTTCGGTCAGCCCGCTCTTGGCAAGCTGCACCTTCTGAATCATCGCACTCATAATAGTGCGGTGTTCTTCCTCGATGGAAGCGCTCTGCAGCGCCTCCAACAAATTGCCCGGCGCCTCCGGTTGGACGGAAGCCGCCGGCGCCACGGTCTTGCCCTTCATTGAAGGGCGCGCGGCGGACCCGGAACCACTGCGGGTTACGATATGGAGTCGGCGCAAAGTCCGGGAGGATGCCTTGTGGCGCCTCCGGAGCCTCCCCCTGATGGGTCCCTTCTTGGGATCCCACCTTGGCGTCCTCGATGTCGCGAGGGGTGGAGGCGGTCGGGATGGAGTCTACATCCGACGGAGCCAACGACCCGCTCGATGAAGCGGGGAGATCATCACTGGCCGGACTACAGGCAGCATGCGGCATCAGAATGACACTATGTGACGCAGAAAAAGAAATTATAAATCATTCAGGAATCCGGATACTTACGATCTCGCCGGAGGCCTGGCCCTTGAAGGCCATTCTTCCTCGCCAACGTTGATGTTGGCGGAGCTGTCCGGGGGAATAGTCCTTCCCCTCTTGGACCCTTCGGCCTCCCCTGCTGGGGAAGCCTTCCTCTTCCTCTCTCCCTCCTCTGGGAGAGAGTCCTCTTTCTCCTCCTCGTTTTCGGGGGAGGAGTCCGCCCCGGAGTTGTCGGACACCTGAAAACGGGAACTCTTTCGAGCACCCGTGGCCTCCTTCTTGGCCTTCTTCTCTGGCACCACGTGCGGTGCCGGAACCAGCAGCCTCGCTAGACGGGCGTCTACTGGATTTTCTGGCATAGGAGTCGGGCAGATAATCTGCTTCGCCTTCCTCATCCAGTCCTGTCAAAGGAAAAGTGGAAATTAAAACCCGCATAGAGTCAAACTATGAAAAGCAAGTGTCCCGTAAAGGGGTAGAATCACTTACCTCGTTGGCTTGGCGCTGCGAGCGAAATCCGCGATCTTCAGTCGCGGATGCGGGGGCTTCGGCGCCCTTGAACAGCACCCTCCAGGCGCCTTCGTACGTCATGTCGAAGAGCCCGCTCAGCGCCTGGTGCTGTTCCGGATCGAACTCCCACAGATTGAATGCCCGCTCTTGGCATGGGAGAATCCGGCGGACGAGCATGACTTGGACCACGTTAACCAGCCTGAGCTTCTTCACCAGCTTCTGGATACAGGCTTGGAGTCCCGTCAGCTCCTCCGAACTACCTCACAAAGCAAGCCCTTCTCTTTCCGGAGGTGAGCTGCGTGGGGATACCAGATCTGAACTCGGGGCCGCCTCCCATGTAGGGTCACGCGGCTCGGTGATATAGAACCACCCCGATTGCCACCCCTTGACGGATTCCACGAAGGCCCCTTCGAACCAAAGGACATTGGGCATACCAACATGGCACCTCCGCACTCCGCTTGAGTGCCCTTCACTACCTTCGCTTGACATTGAAGGTCTTGAGCCTAAGCAAGTGGGGCTGGATGCAGAGGAAGGCCTCGCACACCGACGATAAACGCCGAGATGTTGAGGATGAAGTTGGCGCCGGATCATGGAAATCCAGGCCGTAGTAGAACATGAGCCCCGGACAAAGGGGTGAAGTGGAAAGCCCAGTCCGCGGAGGAAGTGGGGAAGGAAAACGACCTCTCATGGGGCACAGGGGTGGGGATGAGCTGCCCTCGTCGGGCAGCCGGTGCGTGATGTCGCCGGAGAGGTATCCGCGCCCGCGCAGTTTGGCGATGTGCTCCTCCTTAACGGTGGAGGCCAACCATTTACCTCCCGCTCCGGACATGGTCGGAGAAGGTTGAGACGAGAGATGCGAACTTGGGCGCTGGAGCTCGAAAGTCTTGTGGAGATGCATAAGCAAAGGAGGAAGAAGGCGAGGTGAGAAGGTGAATCCTTATCCCTTATATGGGCGGGCGAAGTCTACGCGTCCCCCACCGGCCTGGTAAAACTCGCTTATCTCCCAAGCGTCACCATCAATGGCGCGGTTGGGTTACCCACGTCCGTATTGATGAGAATCCCGGATTAAGGGGAAACACGATCTCTGCTTCGACAAGATGTGCCAAGGAAACCGCTTCGCTAAATGCGCTGAGGTGGTAAAGTAAAAAACAATTCAAGTAATGGCTTGGTAGTGGTGTGACGTCATGCCACAAAAAACGTCAGCAGATTGAACTTGTGTATATATTATTCTCTCTACGGTGGAATGTGGAATTTATTTTGCGAGCGGACACTATCCTGGTGTTCACAATCTTCTATCATTGAAGAGGAACCCGCCTTGCAATGCCAAGCAATATCTGCGCGGACTTATCGTCATTGAAGCCTGGTTCAGGGGCTACCGAGGAGTCCCGGATTAGGGGTGTCCGGATAGCGGACTACCATCATCGGCGGACTATCATCGGCGGACTATCATCATCGGCCGGACTCCAAGACTATGAAGATACAAGATTGAAGACTTCGCCCCGTGTCCGGATGGGACTTTCCTTGGCGTAGAAGGCAAGCTTGGCGATACGGATATGTAGATCTCCTACCATTGTAACCGACTCTATGTAACCCTAGCCCTCTCCGGTGTCTATATAAACCGGATGGCTCTAGTCCGTAGGACACAACAACAACAACAACAACCCTTACGATCATACCATAGGCTAGCTTCTAGGGTTTAGCCTCCTTGATCTCGTGGTAGATCCACTCTTGTAAACATCCACAATATCAATATCAATCAAGCAGGACGTAGGGTTTTACCTCCATCAAGAGGGCCCGAACCTGTGTAAAACATCGTGTCCCTCGTCTCCTGTTACCATCCGCCTAGACGCACAGTTCGGGACCCGCTACCCGAGATCCGCCGGTTTTGACACCGACACTTAGGCTCTTGGTTGTCCTTGAATATTACCTTGGGGTGCCTTGGGCATCCCCAAGCTTAGGCTCTTACCACTTCTTATTCCATAGTCCATCGAATCTTTACCCAAAACTTGAAAACTTCACAACACAAAACTTAACAGAAAACTCATGAGCTCCGTTAGCGAAAGAATGCAAAACCTCCACATAAAGTACTGTAATGAACTCATTAGTTATTTATATTGGTGTCAAACCTACTGTATTCCAACTTATCTATGGTTTATAAACTATTTTACTAGCCGTAGATGCATCAAAATAAGCAAACAACGCACGAAAAACAAAATCTGTCAAGAACAGAACAGTCTGTAGTAATCTGTAACTAACGCAAACTTATGGAACTCCAAAAATTATAAAATAAATTGGTGGACCTGAGGAATTTGTCTAGTAGTCATCTGCAAAAAGAATCAACTAAATATCACTCTCCAGTAAAAAGTTGATGCTAATTTCGTGAGCACTAAAGTTTCTGTTTTTTACAGCATGATCATAAAGACTTCACCCAAGTCTTCCCAAAGGTTCTACTTGGCACAAACACTAATTAAAATATAAAACCACATCTAAAAAGAAGCTAGATGGATTATTTATTCCTAAACAGAACCAAAAAGTAAGAAACTAAAATAAAATTGGGTTTCCTCCCAACAAGCGCTAACGTTTAACGCCCCTAGCTAGGCATGATGATTTCAATGATGCTCACATAAGAGATAAGAATTGAAACATAAAGAGAGCATCATGAAGAATATGACTAGCACATTTAAGTATTACCCACTTCCTATGCATAGGGATTTTGTGAGCAAACAACTTATGGGAACAATAATCAACAAGCATAGGAAGACAAAACAAGCATAACTTCAAAAATTTAAGCACATAGAGAGGAAACCTGATATTATTGCAATTCCTACAAGCATATGTTCCTCCCTCATAATAATTTTCAGTAGCATCATGAATGAATTCAACAATATAACCAGCACCTAAATCATTCTTTTCATGATCTACAAGCATAGAAAATTTACTACTCTCCACATAAGCAAAATTCTTCTCATTCGGAATAGTGGGAGTAAACTCAACAAAATAATTATCATGTGAGGCATAATCCAATTGAAATCTAAAATCATGATGACAAGTTTCATGGTTATCATTATTCCTAATACCATACAAGTCATCACAATAATCATCATAGATAGCCACTTTGTTCTCATAATCAATTGGAACCTCTTCCGAAATAGTGGAATCATCACTAAATAAAGTTGACACTCTTCCAAATCCACTTTCATAAGATTCAACATCCTCCAAAATAGTGGGATCACTACTTCCTAAAGTTGACACTCTTCCAAACCCACTTTCATCAATATAATTATCATAAATAGGAGGCATGCTATCATCAAAATAAATTTGCTCATCAAAGCTTGGGGGACAAAATATATCATATTCATCAAACATAGCTTCCCCAAGCTTGTGGCTTTGCATATTCAAGGGATTCATACTAAAAACATTGCAATCATGCTCATCATTCAAAGATTTAGTGCCAAATTTTTTAATGCATCCTTCTTCTAACACCTTGGCACAATTTTCCTTGCCATCATTCTCACGAAAGATATTAAAAAGATGAAGCGTATGAGACAAACTCAATTCCATTTTTTATAGTTTTCTTTTATAGACTAAACTAGTGATAAAACAAGAAACAAAAAGATTTGATTGCAAGATCTAAAGATATACCTTCAAGCACTCACCTCCCCGGCAACGGTGCTAGAAAAGAGCTTAGTTGACGGGGTGTGAGTGAGTGCCCTTTACCTAGCCTCCCCGGCAACGGCGCCAGAAAAGAGCTTGATGTCTACTACACAACCTTCTTCTTGTAGACGTTGCTGGGCCTGCAAGTGCACAGGTTTGTAGGACAGTAGCAAATTTCCCTCAAGTGGATGACCTAAGGTTTATCAATCCGTAGGAGGCGTAGGATGAAGATGGTCTCTCTCAAGCAACCCTGCAACCAAATAACAAAGAGTCTCTTGTGTCCCCAACACACCCAATACAATGGTAAATTGTATAGGTGCACTAGTTCGGCGAAGAGATGGTGATACAAGTGCAATATGGATGGTAGATATAGGTTTTTGTAATCTGAAAATATAAAAACAGCAAGGTAACTAATGATAAAAGTGAGCGTAAACGGTGTTGCAATGATAGGAAACAAGGCCTAGGGTTCATACTTTCACTAGTGCAAGTTCTCTCAACAATAATAACATAGATAGATCATATAACAAGCCCTCAACATGCAACAAAGAGTCACTCCAAAGCCACTAATAGCGGATAACAAACATAGAGATTATGGTAGGGTACGAAACCACCTCAAAGCTATTCTTTTGGATCAATCTATAAAAGAGTTCATACTAGAATAACACCTTAAGACACAAATCAACCAAAACCCTAATGTCACCTAGATACTCCATTCTCACCTCAAGTATCCGTGGGCATGATTATACGATATGCGTCACACAATCTCAGATTCATCCAACCAACATAAAAGTACTTCAAAGAGTGCCCCAAAGTTTCTACCGGAGAGTCAAGAACGTGTGCCAACCCCTATGCATAGGTTCATGGACGGAACCCGCAAGTTGGTCACCAAAACATACATCAAGTGGCACATGATATCCCATTGTCACCACAGATAAACACGGCAAGACATACATCAAGTGTTCTCATTAAAGACTCCATCCGATAAGATAACTTCAAAGGGGAAACTCAATTCATCACAAGAGAGTAGAGGGGGAGAAACATCATAAGATCAAACTATAATAGCAAAGCTCGCGATACATCAAGATCGTGCCATAGAGGGAACACGAGAGAGAGAGAGAGATCAAACACATAGCTACTGGTACATACCCTCAGCCCCGAGGGTGAACTACTCCCTCCTCGTCATGGAGAGCGCCGGGATGATGAAGATGGCCACCGGTGATGGGTTCCCCCTCCGGCAAGGTGCCGGAACGGGCTCCCGAGAGGTTTTTGGTGGCTACAGAGGCTTGCGGCGGTGGAACTCCCGATCTATCTTGATATTCGATGGTTTTAGGGTACGTAGGGTTATATAGGCGAAAGAAGTCGGTCGGGGGGTGCTCGAGGGGTCCACGAGACAGGGGGCGTGCCCTGTAGGGGGGGGGGCTATCTCCTGGGCTCCTCGAGTATCTTCTGACGTGAACTCCAAGACTCCAGGATGATATTCTTCCAAAAAATCACGTTGCCGAAGGTTTCATTCCGTTTGGACTCCGTTTGATATTCCTTTCCTTGGAAATACTGAAACAGGCAATAAAACAGCAATATGGGCTAGGCCTCCGGTTAATAGGTTAGTCCCAAAAGTAATATAAAAGTGTATAATAAAGCCCGATATTGCTCAAAACAATAAATAATATAGCATGGAGCAATCAAAAATTATAGATACGTTGGAGACGTATCACATTGCAAGGCGGGTTCCTCCTCCAAATACTCCATAGAAGATCTTGAACACAAGGATAGTGTCTGACTCTGCAAAACAAATTCCACATACCGCCGTAGAGAGAATAATATTTCCACAAATCTAATCTGCTGACGCATTTTGGGGCATGACATCACACCACAGCCCGGTCATTATTCGAACCATTTTTTCACAACCAGCCACTGCACATATTGCGAGGCGGTTTCCTTGGCACGTCTTGTCGAAGCAGAGATCGTGTCCCCTTATCACGGGATTCTCATCAATACGGGTGTGGGTAACCCAACCGCGCCATCAATTACGGCGCTTGGGGAAAAGGCGATTTTACCAGGTGAGTGGGGAGGCGCATCGCCTCTTCCGCCCTTATAAAGGGACAAGGATTTACTCTTTTCACCCATGCCTTCTTCCTCCTTGCTCATCCATTCTTGCGCACTCGAGCTCCAACGCCCAAGTTCACGTTTTCCCCCTCAAACCACTCCAAGCATGTCCGGAGCAGGAGGCAAGTGGATGGTTTCCTCCGTCACGGAGGAGAACATCACAAAGCTACGGGGAGCCGGATATCTAGCCGCGGATATCGCACACCGGCTTCCAGATGAGGGGCAGATCATCCCTACGCCAGAGCCCCATGAGAGGGTGGTTTTCCTTACCCACTTCGTCTGCGGACTGGGATTTCGGCTCCACCCGTTTGTCCGCGGGCTCATGTTCTACTACGGGCTGGACTTTCACGATCTGGCCCCCAATTTCATCCTCAACATCTCGGCGTTTATCGTCGTGTGCGAGGCTTTCCTCCACATCAGGCCCCACTTCGGCCTGTGGCTGAAAACCTTCAATGTTAAACCGAAGGTGGTGGTCGGCCAGCAGACGGAGTGCGGAGGCGCCATGGTGGACAAAATGCCCAACGTCACATGGCTCGAAGGCTCCTATGTGGAGACCATAAAGGGGTGGCGGGGTGGTTCTACATCACCGAGCCGCACGACACCAACTGGGTGGCGGCCCCCAAATTTCGATCTGGAATCCCCATGTGGCTCACCTCCTGGAAAGAGAAGGGCCTGTCCTGGGGTTCCTCGTAGGGCTGACCGGACTCCAGACATGTATCAAAAACATGATGAGCAAGAAAATCAAGCTCGTCAACATGGTCCAAGTCATGCTCTTCCGCCGGATCCTCCCGTGTCAAAGACGGGCATTCACCTTGTGGGAGTTCGACCCGGCCGAGCACCCGACGCTGCGAGAGCTCTTCGACACGACTCACAAGGATGTCTAGAGGGTGCTGTTTAAGGGCGTCGAGGTACCACCTCCCCTTACCGAGGACCGCGGACTCAATGCAAAGCGCCCTGCGAATCCTGTAAGTATTTTATATCTTAGAAGATGTTTATTTCCCCAGTATAACTACGCGCGGGATCTAAGCCTCTACGCCGTTTAACAGGACTGGGTAGCGACAGCGGAGCAGATCGATTGTCCGGCTCCCCTGCCCGAAGATCCAGCAGATGCTCTCCTAACGGAGATGCTGGTTCTGGCGCCTTATGTGGTGCCCGAGAAGAAGGCCAAGAAGAAGGCCACGGGGACCCGAAAGGGTCTCTGGTGCCAGGTTATATCGGACTCACCGTCCGATAGCTCCAAGGCGCACTCCTCCCACGAAAACGAGGAGGAGGAAGAGGAAAGTTCTCCCCCCCAGCCGGGGAGACAAGAAAAGGAAGGCCGCCCCAACCGGGGAGGCCGAAGGGTCCAAGAAGGGAAGGACCCTCCTTCCGGACTGCTCCACGACGGCCGCCTATAGCGACGATGAGTGGTTACCCAGGGACAAGCCCCTGGCAAAGTCGTAAGTATACAGATACCATAGTAATTCATGGTATGTTTTATTGCACTGCTTCTCTTTACGCCGAACATGATTATGCAGTCCGTCCCGAGCCCATATCAACGTATCTTCGTCGGATGGTCCCTTGGACTCGTCGGATATGAATAGCGATTCACTTCCGACCGCCTCCACCCCTCGCCCTACGGACAACCTCGAGGTGTTGTCTCAAAGGGCACCGAGCCGAGGGGAGGTAGTCCTGGAGGCGCCCCGAGGCGACCTTCCGGGCCCTGGGCACAAAGGGAGCAAGACTCCCATGGGCTCCAAGTTTGGCCCCCAGCCGAACACTGCGCCGGAATCTCCAGTGGTTTCGGACTCCGGCAGGCGACCCCCCGTTAAGACGGGCAAGCCGCCCGTGCCGGTGGCCTCTGTCCATCCAGAGGCACCAGACAACTTGCTGGAAGCGCTTCGCGGCGCTTCCATCGACGAAGAGCACCGCACTATCATGAGTGCGGTGATCGAGAAGGTTCAGTCCGCCAAAAACGGACTAACTGAAGCTTGTGCCAGCCTCCTAACAGGCTTTCAGGTAAGTAATCAAAATATAGAAAAATATTACCGCATAGACAGTAGCCCCTGATGCTCTGTTTTGCGTTCGTGAAGAAAGGCCGAATAGAGGATCAAATAATTACTCAGGAGTCTAATCAGAATATGTCTATGTGCATATGCAGGCCTCACTGCTGGCCGCCGCCGCACGTACTGCGTAGGTCGCTGCACTGAAGCAGGACCTTGAGTGGTCCGAGGAAGAGCTCGGCCTTGCCAAGAGGCAACTCGAGGAGAGCAAAGGTAAGCAATACCTTGCCTATATATTAAAAAGAAATTTGGTTGTAAAAATAATAGGATCATCATGAATGTGCCAGGGGCCACGACCGAAGTGGCGACCCCGAAGAAGGCGCTGTCCGAGGCCAAAAACAAAGCGGCCAAGGAGCGCATTGAGCGAGAAAAGCAAGAAGCCCGGGTAGGCGAGGTGCAGCAAGAGCTCCAGGCTCTCGCCAAAAAACACGAGTCCTTGGAGCTTGACGCTAAGACGCGAGAGTCCGAGCTTGCGAAGGCCCTCGAAAGCGCACAAAACGCCAAGGCTGAAGCCCACAAGGCCCTCCAGGAGATTGATGCGGTGAAGAAGGTGGCGGCGGGTAAGGCATTCATTATGCAAAGCAAGCACGTAAAGGAAACTTTTCTTTTACTTACCCGAGTTCGGAGCTCTCCAGGAGCATTCGTAGATCTTCCCGCAGTGTGTTGGATGCCGCGGAGTTTTACCAAGCTGAGGAGGGGAGCTCGACGGAAAAGTTGTTCTGGTCTCAGTATACTAGGACCGAACACCCAATGCCCGTGAGCGACCGGCTGAAGCAACTGGTCGAGCTTCACAAGGCGGCCGAACAGGCCATGAAGGGTCTTATAGTCCAGATGTGGCCTGGCAATCCCCTGCCTAACAGCTACTTCGGTCTGGTGAGGCGGCTTGTAGATGTCTGCCCACAGCTTGAAGTCATAAAGCGGTCCGTCTGCATCGAGGGTGCACGCATGGATTTTGCCCGGGCGAAGGTGCACTGGGCGAAGCTGGACGCCGTGAAGCTGGTGAAGGAGGGGCCGCCAGAGGGCAAGGAGCATCGCCGCCCCGAGATGTATTATGACAGTGTCCTGAAGGGTTCCCGCCTTGTGACGGAGGAATGTGCTAAAGATGTAATTTTTGAATAAACGTGCTCATGTGATCCTGTAATGTGAAACTAGTTCATTTGCGCTATGCAACGCTTTTTGAATTTAAAATATTACCTTATGTGCGGCCGTTTATAAAATCTGAGAGTTGGCCAGTCGTCGGCTTCTGCCCCCATGTAACTAGTACTGGGGTGTTCGGGATAAACCTGAGCACTCTTTTTCCCAATTTTGGGTCCTTCGAGGGAGGTGTTCAGCACAACGAACCAGGCAATCGGACTATAAGGCTTTATCACTCTCACTTAGCCATAGAAGTCTACAATTTTAAATTTTGGCGAAGCCCCTAGTATTCGGAAGGCCGAATTTGGGGTGCTATATACGCCTAAGTCGGGCAAGGCCGACTCCTCGCCCAAAGCGGAAGAAGTCTTTAAGGACTTGAGACCTCTCGAACAGCGTCCATCTCTCGCCTTATCATGACAGTTAGTTTTCGGCTTTCTCTACTGAGGTGCTTGTCCGGAAGAATCGGGACACAATCGTAGTAGTTCTCCAAGCGCTACCTTAGCCGATATAGCGGAACGTAAGGTACCAAAACATGGGAGCCGGGCAAACCCAACTATTGACCCAAGACATGATTCAGAGCTGATGCATATAATGCTATAAGTTCGGGGTGCCGCACTGTCGAAAGTGTTCAGACTTCTCACGCCGTATTATGGGGTATACGAAAGCCCCTGGCGTACTGGTCGTACCAGAATGTACGGGTGCAAATTGTCGTAAATAAACATATAAGAAAAAGGGATGGATAATGCAATAATAGACTAATGCTATGCATTGTTATTTAAATAATACGTCAAAGCGCACTGATACAAGTAGTGCAATAAGCAAAAAATAGGACTATTTAACATGTCCTATCCAAGGGCAGACTGCTTATGGGTATTAAAAATGGGTATGTCGATTGTTATTAGAGACCACCTGGGGGTTCCCTTGTACGACTTAGCTTCTTGCCTCCTTGGTTGTTCCTTCCCGTAATGTGTCCGGCAATCATACTACCGGAAAGGTCTTCCAGAGAGTAAGGTCCTGAAAGAGAAAAAATGATAAAGGTATGCAGCCCCTAGGGTGGTTGAGCCGCATTGCGGGATGTGCCCTGATCGTGCCCCCGCCTATGCCCATGGTATTTTTAGTGCGTAATTATGTACGCGCGACACGGATTTCGTTGCTTGACTGGGACTAGGACGGGGGCCGAATTGCTAGGTGAGCTCTGAACGTGCCAGGCAATCCTGCTGCAGGTTACTCCGGACTCGCTTGACGGTGTCCGAGGGCTGTATCGCCGAATTGGCGGTTTGCCTTAAAAGGCTGCTTTGTGCTTCTGTTGCAAGGGCTGCAGTGTGCTCCTCCATGCGGAGCGAGCGCTATGTGTTTCCATTGACTGTTATGACCCCCTAGGTCCTGGCATCTTGAGCTTGAGCTATGCGTAATGCGGTACCGCATTGAATTTTGCAGATGCGGTTCGCCCGAGCAGTGCATGATAGCCACTGTGGAACGGGACGATATCAAAGATTAACTCCTCGCTTCGGAAGTTGTCCGAAGATCCGAAGACCACTTCCAGTGTGATTGAGCCCGTGCAATGGGCCTCTACACCTGGGATGACACCCTTAAAGGTGGTTTTGGTGGGTTTGATCCTCGAGGGATCTATACCCATTTTGCGCACTGTATCCTGATAGAGCAGGTTCAGGCTGCTGCCGCCATCCATGAGGACTCTAGTGAGATGAAATCCGTTGATGATGGGGTCTAGGACCAATGCGGCGGATCCGCCATGATGGATACTAGTGGGGTGGTCCCTGCGATCGAAGGTGATTGGACAAGAGGACCATGGGTTGAACTTTGGGGCGACAGGCTCCATCGCATAGACGTCCCTTAGTGCACGCTTCTGTTCCCTCTTGGGAATGTGGGTTGCGTATATCATGTTCACCATCTTCACTTGTGGGGGGAACCTCTTCTGTCCTCCCGTGTTCGGCGGCCGGGGCTCCTCCTCTTCATCACTATGCAGCCCCTTGTCCTTGTTTTCGGCATTCAACTTGCCGGCCTGCTTGAACACCCAGCATTCTCTGTTGGTGTGATTGGCTGGCTTATCGGGGGTGCCGTGGATTTGACACGAACGATCAAGTATGCGATCCAAACTGGACGGGCCCGGAGTACTTCTTTTGAATGGCTTTTTCCGCTGACCGGATCTAGAGCCTCTGAATCCGGCATTGACTGCTGTATCTTTGGCGTTATCGCCGTTGTTGCGGCGCTTGTGTCTGTTATGACGTGGTCTTCCGTTAGCATCTTTAGTATCTGAAGTGCCCGGATTCCTTGATGTGTTGTTGCTGCGAGCCAGCCGGCTATCCTCGCCCGCACAAAAGCGGGTCATGAGTGTCGTGAGGTCAGCCATAGACTTCGGCTTCTGCTGGCTGAGGTGCCGAGCGAGCCACTCGTCACGGATGTTATGCTTGAATGCCGCTAAGGCCTCAGCATCCGGACAGTCGACAATTTGGTTTTTCTTAGTTAGGAACCATGTACAGAATTTCTTGGCCGATTCCCCTGGCTGCTGAGTTATATGGCTCAAGTCATCAGCATCCGGTGGTCGCACATAAGTGCCCTGGAAGTTGTCAAGGAATACATCTTCCAAATCCTCCCAACTGCCGACGGAGTCTGCTCGCAAGCTATTCAGCCAATGCCGAGCTAGTCCTTTGAGTTTTAGTGGGAGGTACTTGATGGCATGTAGATCATCACTGCGAGCCATGTGGATGTGGAGGAGGAAATCCTCAATCCATACCGCAGGATCTGTTGTACCATCATACGATTCGATATTTACGGGTTTAAAACCCTCTGGGAATTCGTGATCGATAACTTCATCAGAAGCATAGGGGGTGTGCGGCGCCTCTGTGCGGGGCTATATCACGACGCAGTTCATATGAGTCTTGTCTGCTGTATTCGGCCCGACCGGATTTACTTTTAGTGTATTCGGTGTGACGGTCATTGTCCCGCATTGGTGCACGCCCCCATGACCCATATATCGATCTTGCATGTTTTGCCCTGCTTTCCAATACGTCTCGCAGGTCCCGCGTGTTGCCCCGAGCCTTGGTATTTTTGTTTGAGTGGCGGCGGGGTGCAGGCTGAACTTCAGGCTGAAACGCCTCTCTGTCTCGGCCACGAGGTGGCCGGTCAGCCGCATCGTGCGCTAGTGATGTAGGTTTCAATGCTTCCTCCTCGAGTCGGGGTAGCGACCTGTGCTTTGGGTAACTCTTGGAGGGGCGTTCGAGTTCGTATTCCTCGGCCGCAAGGACTTCGGTCCATCTGTCTGCTAGCAAATCTTGATCAACTCGAAGCTGTTGTTGCTTTTTCTTCAGGCTATTTGCTGTGGCTATAAGCCAGCGCTTGAAGCGCTCCTGCTCGATGGGATCCTCAGGCACGATAAATTCGTCGTCGCCGAGGCTCACCTCGTCTTCAAAGAGAGGCATGTAATTGTCATCCTCCGTTTCTCCATCTGCTGCCTGTTCTGGAGGGCTAGCTTGTTCACCCTCCCGATCTAAATTGTGCTGGAGGGTATTGTTGTTGTCTTCGGCACTATCCGGAGTGTTATTGTCTCTTGTGCCGGTATCACTACTTTTGCTATGGCGGGACTTAGAGCGGCGCCGCTGACGTTGATGCTTGGGTTGCTTCTTGGAGGAGTCATCCTCCACTGTCTTGTCGCCATTGCCTTCTTTGGGGGTATCCACCATATATATATATATATATATATATATATATATATATCATATGATGAGGTGGCGGTCCAATACTGTGGGCGCTGGTTCTGATCGTCTCCTGCATCGTCGTCCATACCGTCGATGTCTTGAGTCGAAGTCGAGCATGTCGGTTAAATCGCCGCATGGCTACTCGATGGGTGGTGGGTGGGCAGCAAATTTCTTCGTCGTTCAGATCCCATTCTAGCCGGACATAGTTCCGCCAAGGTTCTCCTGACAAGGAGAGAGACCTTAATGAATTTAGCACGTCGCCGAAAGGCGAGTGCTGAAATATATCCGCGGAGGTAAACTCCATGATCGGCGCCCAATCAGATTCAATAGGCATGGACGCAGGCGGCTTGGGGTCCGTGGCCGGAGACGAATCCAGTGGTTCGGCAACACGGCTCTCGTAAGGGGTGAAGTCAGTATCCGGCTCTATCGCCACTGAGCGTGCGGCCTCCATGGCGGGGTCTATCCACCCGTCCTCGGATGGCACAATTTGCTCTGGATTGAAGGCCAGAGTAGTTGCAGGTGTGATCTCCCAAACACTGTCCGACGGCAGAGCTAAATCATGCTCGTCGTGATCGTGTGGTGCACCTGGCATGGGCTCGAATCCGTCGAAGATCAAGTCTCCGCGGATGTCGGCAGTGTAGTTCAAGTTTCCGAACCTGACCTGGTGGCCAGGGGCATAGCTCTCGATCTGCTCCAGATGGCCAAGCGAGTTAGCCCACAGTGCGAAGCCGCCGAATACGAAGATCTGTCCGGGGAGGAAAACCTCACCCTGGACCGCATCGTTACCGATGATCGAAGGAGCCATCAAGCCGTATGGCGACGACATAGTGGAACTCTCAATGAAAGCACCAATGTCGGTGTCAAAACCGGCGGATCTCGGGTAGGGGGTCCCGAACTGTGCGTCTAAGGCGGATGGTAACAGGAGGCGGGGGACACGATGTTACCCAGGTTCGGGCCCTCTCGATGGAGGTAATACCCTACTTCCTGCTTGATTGATCTTGATGATATGAGTATTACAAGAGTTGATCTACCACGAGATCGTAGAGGCTAAACCCTAGAAGCTAGCCTATGGTATGATTGTTCTTGTCCTACGGACTAAACCCTCCGGTTTATATAGACATTGGAGGGGGCTAGGGTTACATAGAGTCGGTTACAAGGGAGGAGATCTACATATCCGTATTGTCAAGCTTGCCTTCCATGCCAAGGAGAGTCCCATCCGGACACGGGACGAAGTCTTCAATCTTGTATCTTCATAGTCCGACAGTTCGGCCAAAGGATATAGTTCGGCTGTCTGGAGACCCCCTAATCCAGGACTCCCTCAGATGCCCAGTCCCGAAATGCTAAAATGAATTTACTTTATGTTGTCAAATAATAAATTCCTTGGAAAGTGTTGGTATGGAAAGCACCCGTGGATACGGTTAGCCATGGAAAGTGAAAGTATGGTGGAAAAAGGAATAAACTTTATTTTCTGTTTGGGAACCGCCTATTGCATATCTAGCATGGAAAGTGTTCGTAGCTCTACGTCGTTTTCGTTGGTGGGATGGATACACCTCCCAAAATGTTTTTATCACTATTTTTTTGCTTTGAGCTCTGGCACCTCTACAAATCCCTACTTCCCTCTGCGAAGGGCCCTTCTTTTACTTTATGCAATTTTTATTTTGAATTTGAGTCTCGATCTTCTCTTATAAAAGCACCAACTAGGAGGCAATATGATCGTACTTAAGTATTGGGTGTAGCTAATATTCGAGTGTGTTTCATGAATGGATCAATGTTTGAGCATGATGGGCTAGGGATAACTTATTTTAGCGTTGATATTTTGAAAGACATGGTTGCTTGTTGATATGCTTGAGTATCTAAATTATTATGTCAAAACTAGACTATTTCTTTGAATCACATAAAAGTCCAAATGTCCATGCTATAAAGAAAAGAATATATGACTTGATAAACAACACTCCACATCAAAAATTATGTTTTATCACTTACCTACTCGAGGACGAGCAGGAGTTAAGCTTGGGGATGCTGATACGTCTCCAACGTATCTATAATTTTTGTATGTTCCATGCTGTTTTGTTATCAATCTTGGATGTTTTGTAATCATTTTATAGTCATTTTATATCATTTTTTGTGTACTAACCTATTGACATAGTGCCAAGTGCCAGTTGTTGTTTTTTTCCATGTTTTTTACATCACAGGAAATCAATATCAGATGGAGTCCAAATGCCACGAAACTCCACGATGATTTTTTATGGACCAGAAGAAAGATGTTGGGCCCTGGTTGCACCTGGGGGGAGTCCCGAGGAGGGGACAACCCACCAGGGCACACCAGGAGGCCCAGGTGCGCCCTGGTGGGTTGTGCCCACCTCGGGTGCCCCCGGACCGCCTCTTTGCTCTATAAATACCCCAAAAATCCCAGAACCCTAGGGGAGTCGATGAAATATTCATCCAGCCGCCACAGAGTCCAGAACCACCAGATCCAATCTAGACACCATCTAGGATGGGGTTCACCACCTCCATTGGTGCCTCTCCAATGATGCGTGAGTAGTTCTTTGTAGACCTTCGGGTCCGTAGTTAGTAGCTAGATGGCTTTCTCTCTCTTGCTGAATTCTCAATCCAATGGTCTCTTGGAGATCCATATGATGTAACTCTTTCTGCGGTGTGTTTGTTGGGATCTGATGAACTTCGAGTTTATGATTAGTTATATCTTTTTATATCCATGAAAGTTATTTGAGTTTCTTTGATATCTTATATGCATGATCTCTTATAGCCTCGTATTTCTTCTCTGATATTTGGATTTTGTTTGGCCAACTTGATCTATTTATCTTGCAATGGGAAGAGGTGCCCGGTAGTGGGTTCGATCTTACGGTGCTTGATCCCAGTGACAGAAAGGGAAACGACACGTATGTATCATTGCTACTAAGGATAAAAAGATGGGATCTATATCTACGCAATAGATAAAATGATCTTGTCTACATCATGTCTTCGTTCTTATTGCATTACTCCATTTTTCCATGAACTTAATACACTAGATGCATGCTGGATAGCGGTCGATGTGTGAAGTAATAGTAGTAGATGCAGGCAGGAGTCAGTCTACTAATCTTGGACGTGATGCCTATGTAATGATCATTGCAAGGATATCATCATAATTATTTGAAGTTCTATCAATTGCCCAACAGTAATTTGTTTACCCACCATTTGCTATTTTTCTCGAGAGAAGCCACTAGTGAAACCAACGGCCCCCGGGTCTTCTTTCACATATATTTGCTTGCGATCTACTTTTCCTTTGCATTTTTCAGATTTATTAAACAAAAAATACAAAAATACTTTGCTGCACTTTATTTTATTTGCAATCTATTATTTCAATCTATTACAAGTTTCTGGCATCGTTACCCGAAAGGGATTGACAACCCCTTTAGCACATTGGGTTGCGAGGTGTTGTTATTTGTGTGCATGTGTTGTTTAGGTTGTGTTGCTTGGTTCTCCTACTGGTTCAATAACCTTGGTTTCATCACTGAGGGAAATACCTACCGTCGCTATGCTACATCATCCCTTCCTCTTTGGGGAAATACCGACATAGTCCTAGTAGACAGGAGCTTTTCTGGCGCCATAGTCAGAGAGCAATCACGAGCCTAGGAGCAACCCAAGGCTTTGACCATACCGACACCACCACAGGCTACCATCCCATCGTGGAATCACCATAGAGCCTGTATACATCCTAGTCGTCGACTGAACCTCCATCGGACCTCGGCCGCTAGAGCACTAAATCTAGTCAGTAACCATGCACTACTGCAGGATGCTGCTAACGCGACACTACGATCAGAGACCCTTTGATGAAACTGTATGCGATGCATTAATCGCAAACGGTGATGTAAAAAACCGTCAAGAAAGATGCAAAACATTTGCGATGAATGATACATCAAACACAGTTCAGAATTTAGTTGCGTGTGCGATGCTGGACATATGGTTGATCCATACGAACTGTTTGCGATGAGACAGAATAACAGAAACGGGCAGCCAGATCAAGGTGTGTGCGATATACGGCATACAATTTGCTCCGATGAACCGTTTGCGATGATCGAGGTGAACACAAACGATTCGGCATAACAAGATGTGTGTGATACCCGGCAAACAGGTCGGTAATCAGAATTGTGTGCGATCATTATAGACAGCTCATACGGTCTTTTTTTGTGAATTCTGTGCTCATCAGGGCACACAGTTCAACAAACCAACAAACCAAACAGCGTCGGTAATCAGAACTGTTGAACAACAACAACAGGTCGGTAATCAGAATTGTTGTTGTTGTTGTTGTTGTTGTTGTTGTTGTTGTTGTTGTTGTTGTTGTTGTTGTTGTTGTTGTTGTTGTTGTTGTTGTTGTTGTTGTTGTTGTTGTTGTTGTTGTTGTTGTTGTTGTTGTTGTTGTTGTTGTTGTTGTTGTTGTTGTTGTTGTTGTTGTTGTTGTTGTTGTTGGTGTTGGTGTTGTTGTTGTTGTTGTTGTTGTTGTTGTTGTTGTTGTTGTTGTTGTTGTTGTTGTTGTTGTTGTTGTTGTTGTTGTTGTTGTTGTTGTTGTTGTTGTTGTTGTTGTTGTTGTTGTTGTTGTTGTTGTTGTTGTTGGTGTTGGTGGTGTTGTTGTTGTTGTTGTTGTTGTTGTTGTTGTTGTTGTTGTTGTTGTTGTTGTTGTTGTTGGTGTTGTTGTTGTTGGTGTTGGTGTTGGTGTTGGTGTTGTTGTTGTTGTTGTTGTTGTTGTTGTTGTTGTTGTTGTTGTTGTTGGTGGTGTTGTTGTTGTTGTTGTTGTTGTTGTTGTTGTTGTTGTTGTTGTTGTTGTTGTTGTTGTTGTTGTTGTTGTTGTTGTTGTTGTTGTTGTTGTTGTTGTTGTTGTTGTTGTTGTTGTTGTTGTTGTTGTTGTTGTTGTTGTTGTTGTCCCCGCGACATCGTCTTGGCGAGGACGCTTCTTGGAGCTGGCCGTTGGCTTTTCATCGCCGCCGCCGCCGCCGTCATCGTCGTCGTCCTCCTCGTTTGACCATTCCTTCTCATCATCATCGTCCTCCTCTTTTTCGTCCTCCGACGGCTCCTCGTCCGTCTGGTTGTCGTCTGACGACTCCGGAGGCGGCGTCCCTTCCATGATCCAGATATAATTGAGGTCTGGTCTCGACGACGGACTCATGGAAGACGAGCGGGATGATTCCGATGTTCACCTATCATCGGGTGCCAGACTGCTGGCCGAACTGTCGTCCTCGCTGTCGCTCGACATTGCTGTAGAGTGTGTGCCAGTGTGTAGCACGGCCTGCCAGGGACGATGAAGATGGTGGACACTTAAGCGGGGTATGCAGAGAAGAGGAACTGCGAATTGAAGCAGGGGTTGACGTATTATCTAACCGTTGATATAATCAACCGCAATTATTTGTACCCAGTCGCTCCAAATTCCCGGGGTTGCGCAGGACTCCTATTGGCTATTTGGCTGGTTTCTTTTTTCAGAAAAAAACAAGGAACGAGTTTTGGGATTATGCACCTGTACCGGTACGAATGGAGTAGCACAGTTGGAAAGCAATACATTGAGCTCTTCTTATTGATAAAGCCAGTAATAATCAAACTACAAAGGAAAAGAAAAAAAGACAAAGGAAAATGTCTGCACGAATCTTCGCGTAACATCAACGGCATAGGACCTAGATGTGCATTACTTAGAGCACATCTAGATGTGCTTTAGCAATACTGTCAAACAAAACCCCTAATCATCATTGCAAACAGCGCATAGAACATGGCTAATGCGACAACCACAACTACACAAGCTAGTTCCTTCTTGTATCTTGCTTTCATCTGTTACCTATGATTGATTTTTTCTTGCTTCATCGTACTGATTGTACATTCTAGATCAGCCAGTTTCTTCTTCAGCTTTACATTATCTTCTGCAAGCTTGGTGATAACACTCCGAGCTCTGCCATGCCATTCTTCATATAGCCAGTTAACAAAGGCACAAGCTGCATATCCCTGCCAATGTTAAATAGTATTCAGGATGAGCGGTGGCATTAACTCAAGTAAAATGATGAACTTAGCACTAACCTCTAAGGGGCAACTGAGAAACCGCCTACCAATGTCGAATCCCTCAGTGCATACACGTCGAGCGGGAGTGTACCCGTGCATACAACTCAACTTTTGGTACTTCTCGGTGGCGCAAAAACTCGGAGTCGACCTTGTGTTGCAGGAGTCTGGA
Organism: Aegilops longissima; assembly: GCA_021605205.1. Taxonomy (NCBI): domain Eukaryota; kingdom Viridiplantae; phylum Streptophyta; class Magnoliopsida; order Poales; family Poaceae; genus Aegilops; species Aegilops longissima. The sequence continues at coordinate 122,249,089 of CM038679.1, read as the reverse complement.
GTCATGCTCCGGATCCAGCGGCAGATCGCTTTCCTGGGGGGTGGGTCATTCAGGACGGATTCAGCAAGGAGCTACTTTGGACATGGTAAAAAAGATCGGGATAGATTGGAACCTGACAGGACGATTCGAATCTATAGTACACCTGCCTTCTGATGACCTTAGGCAAGTGCTCGGCGGCGACTGCCGTTGTGGCGGCGATACAAGCAGGAGCAGCCACACCGAAACCATCAGCACCACTCGCCCGCATTCCCCCAATGTCAGCGCCACGCGAGGGAATTTGGAGGCTATGTAGGGATTTGGGGGAAATGGGGAAACTATGGGGATAAGCTAACGGCCGGGAACTACTTATGGCACTATATGTTGTATATGGTACATTGTTTATACATGTCATTTGTGTTAGGTATTACAACGTCACACACGATTTGCACACCAAACCATGTGAGAAGACAATGTAGGTGAGACACGGTTACCGTTACATAGCCGTATGTGATGTACTACCCTGTACATATAACTGAGTTACAGTGATACCGTGTAAACAGCCACTCTGCGGATATCCATAAAAAAATAGCCGCTCTGCTATAGAGATGGCGGCAGCGGCTACCGGAGAAGAGGTCAATCCTCGGTCAGTGGGCGGTGGCGGCATCATAGGAGGTCAGTCCTCGTTCTACGGCGGGAGATAGGAGGAGCTCAACCATCGAGGTCGGCGGTGGCGTGATTCGAGCACATCCATCACGGTCGATTGCGAGATAGTGGAGGTCGAACTTCAGGCGACAGCCGCACTAAGTTTTGCTCCTCGACCCTGCTGTCTCGGTGTGCCGCCACATCGCACTTCTGTGTCTGCCGGGTGGAGGTCGCCGCGCGGCTAATTAATTAAGGTATTCTTTTTGTGAGTGGCTTAATTAAGGTATTCAATTCCTAAGGGTAGTGTTGTACTAGTACTCTGCATGTAAATTGACTGGCCATTAATTTTTGTCATTGCACGTCTAGATAACAATATGGAGCACCCTCGGTAATTATGAAAAATAAAACCTTGTGATTTATGCACACATCTTTAGGCAGTAGTTAATCCGTGTATTAATGTTTTTGTTTTGTTTTTAATTACCATTCGTGTGGTGTAGATGGAATGATCTCGATGGATCAAGAATCTGAAAACCGCAGATTTTATCAGTGGCGTGGCAGAGTTCATGAATTTGGTTGAAAGTACAAAGAGGAGAATTGGTGATAGGGATTACATCCTGTGTCCATGTACTGATTGTGCAATACAGAGTCACATGAAGTTGCAGATGTCCAGTGGCACTTAGTCTCTCGGGGATTCATGGATGGATATACACGTTGGACCAGACACGGTGAAGAGGAGGTCATGGATGAAGATACCCAGGGCTGCGAGATGCCAAACCCCGATCAGAGTCACAGGGATGTTGAATCTAACATCGGGGCAGAGGCGTCAAGCTACCAATGGAACACCGGAAAGCCGAAACGTCCACTGGAAAACCAAAACATCGATGCAGATGATGACGATCTTGATATGCCAGATTTCGCTGCTATGATTGCAGATTTCGAGGGCCCAAAAAAGGATATGATTGGGTACAAGGATTTGCCAACCATTGATGCGAACTCCTAGAAAGAATTGTATCCAGGTTGCAAAAAAGAAATATTCCATGTTGAGTGCCACCCTAGCGCTTCTCAGATTTAAAGCTGCAAACGGTCTATCAAAGAAGGGCTTCACAGAGATGTTAGGTCTTTTCAAAGAAATTATTCCGGAAGATAATGTGCTCCCCAGAAGCACGAAAGAAGCAAAGAATTTTTTTTCCCATTGGAACTTGAAGTACAGAAGATACACGCTTGTGTGAATGATTGTATATAGTACCGTGGTGAGTACAAAGATTTGCGTGCATGTCCCAAATGCAAGCATGCACGATACAAGTGATAACCCACAAGTATAGGGGATCGCAAGAATTTTCGAGGGTAGAGTATTTAACCCAAATTTATTGATTCGACACAAGGGGAGCCAAAGAATATTCTCAAGTATTAGCAGTCGAGTTGTCAATTCAACCACACCTGGAAAACTTAATATCTGCAGCAAAGTATTTGGTAGCAAAGTAGTATGGAAGTAACGGTAACAATGGCAACAGTAACAGTAGCAGTTTTGTAGTAATTGTAACAGTAGCAATGGTAAAGTAACTAAGCAAAGATCAATATGTGAAAAGCTCGTAGGCATTGGATCAGTGATGGATAATTATGTCGGATGTGATTCCTCATGCAACAGTTATAACATAGGGTGACACAGAACTAGCTCCAGTTCATCAATGTAACGTAGGCATGTATTCCGAATATAGTCATACGTGCTTATGGAAAAGAACTTGCATGACATCTTTTGTCCTACCCTCTTGTGGCGGCGGGGTCCTATGGGAAACTAAGGGATATCAAGGCCTCCTTTTAATAGAGTACCGGACCAAAGCATTAACACTTAGTGAATACACGAACTCCTCAAACTACGGTCATCACCGGGAGTGGTTCCGATTATTGTCACTTCGGGGTTACCGGATCATAACACGTAGTAGGTGATTAATGACTTGCAAGATAGGATCAAGAACTCACATATATTCATGAAAACATAATAGGTTCAGATATGAAATCATGGCACTCGGGCCCTAGTGACAAGCATTAAGCATAGCAAAGTCATAGTAACATCAATCTCAGAACATAATGGATACTAGGGATCAAACCCTAACAAAACTAACTCGATTACATGATAAATCTCATCCAACCCATCACCGTCCAGCAAGCCTACGATGGAATTAATCATGCATGGCGATGAGCATCATGAAATTGGTGATGGAGGAAGGTTGATGTGACGACGACGACAGATTCCCCTCTCCGGAGCCCCGAACGGACTCCAGACCAGCCCTCCCGAGAGAGATTAGGGCTTGGCGGCGGCTCCGTATCGTAAAACGCGATGAATCCTTCTCTCTGATTTTTTTCTCCCCGAACGTGAATATATAGAGTTGGAGTTGAGGCCGGTGGAGCACCAGGGGGCCCACAAGGCAGGGGGCGCGCCCAGGGGGTAGGCGCGCCCCCACCCTCGTGGACAGGGTGTGGGCCCCCTGGTCTTGATTCTTTCGCCAGTATTTTTTTATTTATTCCAAAAATATTCTCCATGAAATTTCAGGTCATTCCGAGAACTTTTAATTCTGCACAAAAATAACACCATGGCAATTCTGCTGAAAACAGCGTCAGTCCGGGTTAGTTCCATTCAAATCATGCAAGTTAGAGTCCAAAACAAGGGCAAAAATGTTTGGAAAAGTAGATACGATGGAGACGTATCAACAAGCGCAGGAGAGCAAAGGACAAGTACAAATTGGATGATGAGATCAAGACAGGAATCCCGTTCAAGGTTGTTTGGTACTTGCCTTTAATTCCAAGGTTGAGGCGTTTGTTTGCAAACCCTAGAGAGGCAAAGAGGTTGCGGTGGCATCATGATGAGCGAATTGCAGATAAGTATATGAGGCACCTGAAAGATGGGGCTTAGAGGGAATTAGTTGACAACAAGTTTCAAGATTTGCCAAGGATCCTAGAAGCATAAGGCTCGGGGATTGTACTGACGGGATGAATCCTTTTGGCGATATGAGCACCAATCACAGCACATGGTTGGTGCTTCTATGCATATATAACCTAGCTCCTTGGTTGTGTATGAAGAAAAAATATATTATGATGTCAATGATTATCCAAGGACCGAAGCGACCTCGAAATGACATTGACATTTACTTTCAGCTACTGGTAGAAGAACTGTTGACAGTGTGGATAGATGCACCTGTTGTAAAATGTTATGATGCTTACAAAAAGGATATTTTTGATCTGCATGCGATGCTAGTGCACACCATTCAAGATATGCCGACATTAGGCAACACATCGGGGCAGAAAGCAAAGGTAGATATAGGGTGTGTCACATGCATGGATAGGACGGCTAGCAGAAGACTTCCCAACTCGCGGGAAACTGTGTATTTGCGTCATTGTGGGTTCTTACGAAAAAATCACCCATACCGAAAGATGAAAGCTGAATTTGATGGTACGGCAGAGGTAGGTGTGGGCCCAAGACCCTATGATGGGGAGGTGGTCCACAACATGGCTAAACAAATTAATGTTGTGCTTGGCAAGAATCATGCTTTAATGGTAGAACAAACACCCAAGGGTCAAGTGTTTAAGAAGAAATCGGTGTTCTGGAAATTACCTTACTGGGAGATTCTACGTGTACGTCACTTCATCGATGTCATGCACGTAGAGAAGAACGTATGTGAAAGCATCCTTGGTACTCGGCTCAAGATTAAAGGTAAAAGAAAGGATGGTGAGGGTTCACGGCTCGATATGCTTGCTAATCAATCAAAACGCAAGAGTGAAGTAGAATATGATGGCAAATTCATCAAAGCTCGCCAGAGTTACAATTTCAGTACAAAAGAAGCAACACAGTTCTTCACCTATTTGTTGTCAGTTAAGACACCCTATTCCTACTCCGCAAACATCAGAAGTTTCGTGGATGTGAGCTCAGGTAAAATGAAGTTGGGATACATGAAGTCACATGATTGCCAAGTAATGTTGACACAAATCCTCTCGGTGGCCATCAGGAATCTGATGGACAAAGATATAAGAAACACACTCACTGAGCTCTGTGATTTCTTCAACCAACTATGGTAGAAAGTTGTAGATCTTGAAGAGTTGGATCATATGCAAGATGATATTGCAAGAATATTGTCCAACCTAGAGATGTTTTTTTCACCGTCATTTTTTGATGTCATGGTCCACCTCACTGTGCACCTTGTCGCCGAGATAAAGTATTGTGGTCCTGTGTTTCTTCGCAACATGTATCCCTTCGAGCAGTTCATGGGAATACTGAAGCGCTTTTGTCGGAACCGAAACCATCCAGAGGCAAGCATCCTACAAGGTTATACCACGGAGGAGGTGGTTGAGTTTTGCACCGAATACATGAAAGAAAGACCTATAGGTTTGCCCCTCTCTCGCCACGAGGGAAGGCTGAAAGGTAAGCCGGTCCTTGCTGGCACGCAAATGGCTGCACCCGGAGAATTGGCAGAGAAAGCCCATTTGACGGTACTGCTTAACATCCCAGTTCTCGGCGCTTATGCCGAAGAACACTTGGCGGAGATACGCCAAAGCTTCTTACCAATGGTGCCTTCATCAGATGTGGAGATGAAGGAGCACACTAAGAACTATGACGAATGGCTGAAGAATCGTTTGGCACAATGATCCATCTATGACATTGCTACATGGTTGGCACAAAAGCCATCACCTACGGTGTTGACGTATCAAGCATATGACATAAATGGATACACGTTCTACACCGAGGAACGTGATGAGAAGACCTCATATCAGAACAGCTCTGTTGGAATAGAATGCATGATTATAGATGAAGGTGGTAAGAGTGTATACTATGGAACCATCAAAGAGATTTGGGAGCTTGACTATGTGAAAGTTAAGGTGGCATATTCAGGTGCGCATGGATCCCTCTTGGTCATGTAAAGGTTGATGATTACAGGAAGACCCGTGTTAACAGGACAACAATGGCATATCACGCGGACCCGTTCATTCTTGCCAGCGATGCTACCTAGATTTTCTTTGCGGAAGACCCCTTGCGTAAGAACAGCCATGTAGTGATGCATGGGAAGAAAAGGGTACTAGGTGTCGATGATGTTGCTGACGAGGACGAGTACGATGAATTTGTTGAGTTGCCAGCCAAGGGATCACGCACCCATGTAACAGAGAAGTGTAAAATCATCAGAAAACCCAAGTTCATTCAGGGTCAATGTAATGATCCCAGTTCCCCCATGCACATGGGAATTAAGCCGTAAGACTAGTCTTTATGCCTACCCTGCAACTTAATTCGTTCAGTTTAGAACTGTCGCATGTACTGAATTTGTGAGTTATGCCCGGTTTTCTGTTGATGTAAGAACTGTTAATATGTTGACCTTGTTATGATGACAGCTGATGCAATGAATATGAACTGTTTTTTGTTATTATTATTATTATATCACAGAGGTAGCACACTCAATTGATCTCACAACAGTATGTGTGAACAAAAATATGCAATCTGGTTTGCCAATAGCACACGGTTCGTTGATCAAAGCCGTGTGCCGACCAAACCCCGCCAGCGAATTTCTGATTGGCTAGAACCCAAACCCCACGGATCATACGTCCGCACCATTGGATGCTCCCAGATCGAACGACGATCATCATCCCTTTCGACAGCACATGCGGTTCCGGTTGTAATTTTATTTTTATGCACAAAATGCACGTTAAACTCAAAAAATGTCTTAAATATAGCAACGATACCTGAAATGCGCCAGAAAATCAAACCCATGGTATAATGGTGATTGCATACCGTGGAAATTTTTATGAGCCCAAACGATGAAGTCACCGGCCACTGGAGTTTAAATTGACACGTCTCCTTTTGGAAACCATGATCCTTCATGTGAGATGCTCCGGTTGGAAGGAGCGATCATCAAAACTTATGCCAAACTTTACCAACTTTTTTCCACGGGGTCATAAGAGCACGCCACGGGCACACATCGATTTTGATGATGTCCGGACTCCATATAAATTTCCTATAATTAAAATACCAACTAGGCATACGCCAGTGGCCGCACCTCGTGGCGGAAATGTTTGAAACTTCTCCCCGCTTCTCGAACACCCAGGGGCTACTACGAATACTAGTATGGTACACATCAATAATTTGTATATCAAATATACCTTTGTTCACTTTGCCATCCTTCTTATCCGCCAAGTATTTGGGGTAGTTCCGCTTCCTGTGACCATTCCTTTGTAGTAGAAGCACTCAGTTTCAGGCTTAGGTCTAGCTTTGGGCTTCTTCATGGGAGTGGCAACTTGCTTGCCATTCTTCTTGAAATTCCCTTTCTTTCCCTTGCCCTTTTACTTGAAACTAGTGGTCTTGTCAACCATCAACACTTGGTGCTCTTTCTTGATTTCTACCTTCGCCGATTTCAGCATCGCGAAGAGCTCGGGAATCATTTTCGTCATCCCTTGCATATTATAGTTCATCACGAAGTTCCAGTAGCTTGGTGATAGTGACTAGAGCGCTGTCAATCACTATCTTATTTGGAAGATTAACTCCCACTTGATTCAAGCGATTGTTGTCGGGGGTTGGGTGCGACATATGTCAATGGATGGCTTATCATGGTGGGAGCGAGTAGAACGTCGCCGGTGCCTGGAAGCGGGATGAGGCGTAGACACGAACGCCGACGCACTTTACCCAGGTTCAGGGATCTCCTAGGAGATAACACCCCTAGTCCTGCTCTGTGGGGTCTCCGCATGATCACTAAGGCACTAGTGGATACAATGGTGCTCCTCGAGCTGTATGCTAGAGGTAGAAGAAGGCAGGCTCGCTCTCTCCTTCCTCTAGGTATGAGTCTAGTTCTAATAGATTCGAAACCCTTTGCATAGGTGCCCTGGGGGTTTATATAGACCAATCCCCTAGGGGTACATTAGTAATCTGGCTGGGTGTAGGACCCGGCTGTTAGTGTCTCTGGTCGCCGGCTTCTCAAGTGGCTGCTAGGGCTGCCACTGGTGGGCCCCGCCGATCGTTTCTGCACGGAGCCGACAGGCCGCCTCCCGCCGCTATGGTCTTGCTGCTGCTGCCATCAGTAGCCGTGATGCTAACGACGCAGCTTGGTGGGGGGCGTGGCTACAGATCCCGTTGCTGGTGGGAGATCACCGTAGCCACACCGTGTCTCATCCAGTTAATGGTGCACGGGCCTCGAGGGAAGAACGGGCCGCGCGCCGGGAGCCGCCTTCCTCAGTCCAACCTGGCCGGGCCTCCGCTGCGTCTTCCGGCTCTCGCTGGTAGGGCCCCGCCGCTGCAGTCGTGACGACAGCCGTCATGGGGACAGGGCTCCCTGCCGAGAGTGACGCTGGGGAGTGCCCACAGATCGCGCCGCCGAGATCTCTGCCAGACGGAGAACCGTACACGCCTGCCCCGGATACGGGGGGGATGGGCTACACTGTAGCCACACCCGGTCTTGTCTTCTTAATGGGGGGCCAGACTTTGAGGGCGCCGTGGGGCGACTACTAGGAGCCGACCTCTCTGGAGGCCGCCTGTTAGGAGTCGGCCCGTCTTGATGCCGTCTTTCGGAGCTTGGACATCTTCTGGCAGCCGGCCGTTTGGCCAGTCGGCCATTAAAAGGCGGCGCTTCATCTTGATGTCTTGAGGGGCGCAGCCAGCCCCAATGTCTTGAAAGGTTCAGGGACTCGGGTTAGGCTACCCGTGGACCATTACTCCGACAGTAGTCCCGGAAGCTGGTGACGCGCCGCGGCTGAGAAGCCGAGGAGCCTCAACAGTTTCCTTCTCCGGGTGCTCTGGGCGGAAGCTTCATCCGACTCCTGGCTAGCCGCCAGGTGTAAGTCGGTCACGTCCAGTCGGATTCGTCTGAAACTTCAAACGCAACGGCGGGCACTGGGTGGTGTGTTAGCTAAGATTCCAGGCCCGCCGCCCATCGCGGGCATGCCACGTGGTGTCGAGCAGCCGGGCCAGCCTGCCAGCCCACGCGCGCGATGGGACGCGACGGTAGGAAGGGCCTACCACTACGGGGCCTCGACGCGCGAGCGGATTCGCTGCGGCCGAGGCGGCCGGTTGAGCTTCTTCGCGGAGTTACTGCGCGTAGTAACTCGCGCGGTAAATGCGGGGACGTGGGGTCGTGGGAACAGTTAATCCCATGATCCCACGCCCCGCGCCCTCGGCTTCATAGCCCACGGGCTATAAGTTGGGGGAGGAGGGGAAGTGGCGGAGCACGCGCACCCTCCTGCCCCATTCTCGTCTCCTTCTTCCCCCTCTCGCTGCAGCGCCCCCGAGCCACGCCGGAGTGCTGCCGCTGCTCGTCTTCGTCGAGCTCCTCCATATCAAGCCCTCTTGGCCCTGCACCAATCCTCAGCTCCCCTGCCGCGCCATTTGCCTCGTCGAGCTTTCCATGGCGCGCGGGCGGGGAGGAGACTGGGACGGGTCGAACATCAATGAATACCACATCGCCTTTCTCCGCGTCATGCGGCGCCTTCCCGACGCAGGCTACGTGAAGGCGCGCGTGCCTCCTGCGGGGGAGATCTCGCCGGCGCCGGCGGAGGTCGAGCGGGTCGTCTTCCGCTCACACTTCATCCGCGGCTTCGGCCTGCCGGCGAGCAGCTTTTTTCGCTCGTTCCTCGAGTTCTACCATCTCCAACCTCATCACTTCACGCCCAACACCGTGATGTTGCTATCCGCCTTCGTCACGATGTGCGAGGGTTACCTCGGCATCCTCCCCACCATCGAGCTGTGGGGAGCGTTCTTCTACACCAAGCTGGGCACCTCCGTCCCGGAGGTGGCAGCCCAGCGCGGTGCCTTCGTTGCGGTGCGCCGTCCGTCTCCAAGGAATGCCTTCCCCTCCATCAAGCTGCCACAGTCGGTCAAGATGTGGCAGCAATCTTACTTCTCCGTTGAGAACGTCGACCCGGCAATAGACTTCATCAACCTGCCGGCCTATGAAGCCGGCCCTCCGGCTGGGCCTCGGGCCAACTGGGGCTACAAGCCGAAGCCGGTGTCAGCAAACGGCACTGCCGCCATCAGCCGACTCTGGGTGCTGACCGAAGCCGAACGCCTCAAGGTGTCCAACTTGTTGGTCGCCTTCGTCGCGCGCCAGGATCTCCCGCTCCAAGGACGGCCTCACTAAAAAAGCGGGCACCGCGACCCATGCCGGCTAAGTACCAAGGAGATGCCGGCTGCTGAGGTGGAGAACCTGGTGAACGAGATCTCCGACCTCAAGCTGGAGGTGCCCTGGCGGTTCGGCAAGCAGCCCTACTCCCGCGCAGACCCGCCACCAGTCGTAAGTTCTTCAACCTTTCCCTTCTTCAATACTTCGTCTTGATTCCGTCTTGCAGTCTTGAATAGTCGGCCTCTTGCCTATTTGAAACAGATCTACATGTCTGAAGTGACAACTGCCATCGTGGGGGTGGGTGGCCCCTATGCACCGGACCGAGCTGTGAGCGACATGGACGACCCCGACCTGGGGGCGGCCGCCTTGGAGAACGACACCACAGGCGGCGTCTATGGAGCTGGCGGCTCCGAAGAAGGCGGCATCGAGACTTGGCTTAACGATGATGATGAGGAAGACGAGCTGCGCCCAGCACAAGGCGCCGGCAGGGCGGACGCGGGCCCCTCCGCCGAACCGAGTGCTCGAGGCGGCACGCGAAAGCGTAAACAGGGCGCCGCCTTGTTCGGTAGCGCGCCGAAGAAGGCCAAGAATCCGACCGCTCTGACCAGGCGGAAGGAGGCCGCCGCGAAGGCAGCCAAATTTTAGAAACTCCCGAAGGCGCCTCCCATGGTGTCGGCGTAAGTATCTTTTCTTGTGATTTTTTATTCCTTGTCGATTCTCTCTGAACTTTCTTTGCTTTGTTTTCTTGACTTTGGGCCCCACTCTCTCTTGAGAAGTCGGCCACCGCCTCCGTCATTGGGTCGGCGGAGAGCTCCAACACCACCCGGCGAATCGATCCGGCCGCCGACCTCCGGGAGGCGTGATACGTCTCCAACGTATCTATAATTTTTTGATTGCTCCATGCTATATTATCTTCTGTTTTGGACATTATTGGGCTTTATAATACACTTATATATTATTTTTTGGGACTAACCTATTAACCGGAGGCCCAACCCAGAATTGCTGTTTTTTGCCTATTTTAGAGTTTCACAGAAAAAGAATATCAAACGGAGTCCAAACGGAATGAAACCTTTGGGAACGTGATTTTCGGAACGAACGTGATCCAGAGGACTTGGACCCTACATCAAGAAAGCTACCAGGAAGCCAGGAGGTAGGGGGGGCGCCTACCCCCCTTGGCGCGCCCTCCACCCTCGTGGGCCTCATATTGCTCCACCGATGTACTCCTTCCTCCTATATATACCTACGTACCCCCAAACGATCACATACGGAGCCAAAAACCTAATTCCACCACTGCAACCTTCTGTACCCGTGAGATCCCATCTTGGGGCCTGTTCCGGAGCTCCGCAGGAGGGGGCATCGATCACGAAGGGCTTCTACATCAACACCATAGCCTCTCCGATGAAGTGTGAGTAGTTTACCTCAGACCTTCGGGTCCATAGTTATTAGCTAGATGGCTTATTCTCTCTTTTTGGATCTCAATACAATGTTCTCCCCCTCTCTTGTGGAGATCTATTTGATGCAATCTTCTTTTGCGGTGTGTTTGTTGAGACCGATGAATTGTGGGTTTATGATCAAGTTTATCTATGAACAATATTTGAATCTTCTGAATTCTTTTATGTATGATTGGTTATCTTTGCAAGTCTCTTCGAATTATCAGTTTGGTTTGGCCTACTAGATTGATCTTTCTTGCAATGGGAGAAGTGCTTAGCTTTGGGTTCAATCTTATGTGTCCTTTCCCAGTGTGATGAGGGGCAGCAAGGCACGATAGTATTGTTGCCATTGAGGATAATAAGATGGGGTTTATATCATATTGCATGAGTTTATCCCTCTACATCATGTCATCTTGCTTAAGGCGTTACTCTGTTCTTATGAACTTAATACTCTAGATGCATGCTGGATAGCGGTCGATGTGTGGAGTAATAGTAGTAGATGCAGGCAGGAGTCGGTCTACTTGTCTCAGACGTGATGCCTATATACATGATCATACCTAGATATTCTCATAACTATGCTCAATTCTGTCAATTGCTCAACAGAAATTTGTTCACCCACCGGAAAATACTTATGCTTTTGAGAGAAGCCACTAGTGAAACCTATGGCCCCCGGGTCTATTTTCCATCATATTAATCTCCCGACAACAAGCTATTTCTGGCGCCGTTTTTATTTTGCTTTTATTTTACTTTGCATCTTTATCATAAAAATACCAAAAATATTATCTTATCATATCTATCAGATCTGACTCTCGTAAGTAACCGTGTAGGGATTGACAACCCCTTATCGCGTTGGTTGCGAGGATTTGTTTGTTTGTGTAGGTGTCAGGGACTCGCGCGTAGCCTCCTACTAAATTGATACCTTGGTTCTAAAAAACTGAGGGAAATACTTACGCTACTTTGCTGCATCACCCTTTCCTCTTCAAGGGAAAACCAACGCTGTGCTCAAGAGGTAGCAAGAAGGATTTCTGGCGCTGTTCTTCGGGAGGTCTACATAAAAGTCAACATACCAAGTACCCATCACAAACCCTTATCTCCCGCATTACATTATTTGCCATTTGCCTCTCGTTTTCCTCTCCCCCACTTCACCCTTGCCGTTTTATTCGCCCTCTCTTTTTTGTTTGCCTCTTTTCCATTTGCTTGTCATTATGGCTAGTCCTCTATCTTCTCCGTTGTCTCCCGAGAATGAAGTTCTAAATTTTAAACAAAGGGAGGGAGAAAATCTAAAAGACGCTTGGTATAGAATTTGCAATGCTCAAAATAGATCTACCCGGAAGCAATCTACTTCCGTTCTTCTCCGCAATTTTTATGTACGCGCTACTCCTTGGTACAGATATATCCTTGATACCATTACCGGAGGGAATTTCTTGGGTAGCCATACTTTTGATTCTTATAATGCTTTGATAGATTTGTTTGGTTCACCACCTCTTTTGGTTAATGGAACTATGTTAACTTTGGAGAATGTAATGCAAAGACTTGAAATTATTGAAAATAAAGTTGCTACCTAGAGTTAATTGAAAATTTGGGTAAAAAGATCCATAATCAAATTACCCAATACGGATCTAAAGTAGGAGTCAGTTTGAAAAATATTAAGGAGAAGGAACCCATAGTTAATGAAAGAATAAATCAGGATTCCACTAGAATCGATAAACTTGAGGGTATCATTACTAACTTGGGAACCGCTTTTTCTTCCATGAAGAATACTCCAAGTCCTCCAACTAAAATTGCCAAGCTTATGTATGTTCCTAAAAAAAGGGTGAATCCTCTAGTAAGGAAATTGCGGATCTCAAATCTATAAGTATTCATCCCAATCTTTTTGCTTTCATTAAGGAACCATTTGCTACAAATGAATTTTTCGATCTTGTGCCTAAAAGTTTGAAAATTAATAAAAATAAAGAAACTTTTAAGGATGATAGATGCCTCATCGAAGGATTGCCTACCAAAGATGGCAATACCTAGATCTATCCTTGCTATTATGCCTAGCTAGGGGCGTTAAACGATACCGCTTGTTGGGAGGCAACCCAATTTTATTTTTAGTTTTTTGCCTTTTGCTTCTGTTTAGGAATAAATATTTGTTCTAGCCTCTGGTTAGATGTCTTTTTATGTTTTAATTAGTGTTTGTGCCAAGTTGAACCTATAGGATCTTCTTGGATGATAGTTATTTGATCTTGCAGAAAATTCCAGAAACTTTCTGTTCACGAAAATAATTGTTAAAAATCACCAGAACATGATAAAATATTTATTCCAATTTCTTCGGATCAATAAACAAATTGTCTAGATTGTCCTATTTTGGCTGAAGTTTTGGAGTTCCATAAGTTTGCGTTAGTTACAGATTACTACAGACTGTTCTGTTTTTGACAGATTCTGTTTTTCGTGTGTTGTTTGCTTATTTTGATGAATCTATGGCTAGTAAAATAGTTTATAAACCATAGATAAGTTGGAATACAGTAGGTTTAACACCAATATAAATAAAGAATGATTTCATCACAGTATCTTTAAGTGGTCTTTTGTTTTCTTTCGCTAACGGAGCTCACGAGATTTTCTGCTGAGTTTTGTGTTGTGAAGTTTTCAAGTTTTGGGTGAAAGATTTGATGGATTATGGAACAAGGAGTGGCAAGAGCCTAAGCTTGGGGATGCCCATGGCACACCCAAGATAATCTAAGGACACCTAAAGTTAAAGCTTGGGGATGCCCGGAAGGCATCCCTCTTTAAATCTACTTCCATCGGTAACTTTACTTGGAGCTATATTTTTATTCACCACATGATATGTGTTTTGCTTGGAGCGTCTTGTATGATTTGAGTCTTTGCCTTTTAGTTTACCAAAATCATCTTTGCTGTACACACCTTTTTGAGAGAGACACACATGATTCGGAAATTGTTAGAATACTCCTTGTGCTTCACTTATATCTTTTGAGTTATATAGTTTTTGCTCTAGCACTTCACTTATATCTTTTAGAGCACGGTGGTGGATTTGTTTTATAGAAACTATTATTCTCTCATGCTTCACTTATATTATTTTTAGAGTCTTAAATAGCATGGTAATTTTCTTAAAAAATCCTAATATGCTAGGTATTCAAGAATTGTAAAAACTTTCTTATGAGTGTTTTGAATACTAAGAGAAGTTTGATGCTTGATGATTGTTTTGAGACATGGAGGTAGTGATATTAAAGTTTTGCTAGGTGAGCAGTTGTGAATTTGAGAAATACTTGTGTTGAAGTTTGCAAGTCCCGTAGCATGCACGTATGGTAAACGTTATGTAACAAATTTAAAACATGAGGTGTTCTTTGATTGTCCTCCTTATGAGTGGCGGTCGGGGACGAGCGATGGTCTTTTCCTACCAATCTATCCCCCTAGGAGCATGCACGTAGTGCTTGGTTTTTTATGACTTGTAGATTTTTGCAATAAGTATGTGAGTTCTTTATGACTAATGTTGAGTCCATGGATTATACGCACTCTCACCTTTCCACCATTGCTAGCCTCTTCGGTACCGAGCATTGCCCTTTCTCACATTGAGAGTTGGTGCAAACTTCGCCGGTATATCCAAACCCATGATATGATATGCTCTTTCACACATAAACCTCCTTATATCTTCCTCAAAACAGCCACCATACCTACCTATTATGGCATTTCCATAGCCATTCTGAGATATATTGCCATGCAACTTTCCACCATTCAGTTTATCATGACACATTCATCATTGTCATATTGCTTTGCATGATCATGTAGTTGACATAGTATTTGTGGCAAAGCCACCATTCATAATTCTTTCATACATGTCACTCTTGGTTCATTGCATATCCCAAAGACATCACGGAGGCATTCATATAGAGTCATACTTTGTTCTAGTATCGAGTTGTAATCATTGAGTTGTAAATAAATAGAAGTGTGATGATCATCATTTTCTAGAGCATTGTCCCAAGTGAGGAATAAAACAAGGAGAGAAAGGCCATAAAAAAAGAGAAGGCCCAAAAAAATGAGAGAAAAAGAGAGAAGGGACAATGTTACTATCCTTTTACCACACTTGTGCTTCAAAGTAGCACCATGATCTTCATAATAGAGAGTCTCTTGTTTTGTCACTTTCATATACTAGTGGGAATTTTTCATTATAGAACTTGGCTTGTATATTCCAACAATGGGCCTCCTCAAGTGCCCTAGGTCTTCGTGAGCAAGCAAGTTGGATGCACACCCACTTGGTTTCTTTTGTTGAGCTTTCATATATTTATAGCTCTAATGCATCCGTTGCATGGCAATCCCTACTCCTCGCATTAACATCAATCGATGGGCATCTCCATAGCTCATTGATTAGCCTCGTTGATGTGAGACCTTCTCCTTTTTTGTCTTCTCCACATAACCCCCATCATCATATTCTATTCCACCAAAAGTGCTATGTCCATGGCTCACGCTCATGTATTGCGTGAAGGTTGAAAAAGTTTGAGATTACTAAAGTATGAAACAATTGCTTGGCTCATCATCGGGGTTGTGCATGATGAGAGCATTCTTGTGTGACGAAAATGGAGCATGATTAAACTATATGATTTTGTAGGGATGAACTTTCTTTGGCCATGTTATTTTGAGAGGACATAATTGCTTAGTTAGTATACTTGAAGTATTAAATTTTTATGTCAATATGAACTTTTATCTTGAATATTTCGGATCTGAATATTCATACCACAATTAAGAAGAATTACATTGAAATTATGCCAAGTAGCATTCCACATCAAAAATTCAGTTTTTATCATTTACCTACTCGAGGACGAGTAGGAATTAAGCTTGGGGATGGTTGATACGTCTCCAACGTATCTATAATTTTTTGATTGCTCCATGCTATATTATCTTCTGTTTTGGACATTATTGGGCTTTATTATACAATTTTATATTATTATTAGGACTAACCTATTAACCGGAGGCCCAGCCCAGAATTGCTGTTTTTTTTGCCTATTTCAGAGTTTCACAGAAAAAGAATATCAAACGGAGTCCAAACGGAATGAAACCTTTGGGAACGTGATTTTCGGAACGAACGTGATCCAGAGGACTTGGACCCTACATCAAGAAAGCTACCAGGAAGCCACGAGGTAGGGGCGCCTACCCCCATGGCGCGCCCTCCACCCTCGTGGGCCCCATGTTGCTCCACCGACGTACATCCTTCCTCCTAAATATACCCACGCACTTCAAACAATCGACACGGAGCCAAAACCTAATTCCACCGCCGCAACCTTCTGTACTCCATGAGATCCCATCTTGGGGCCTGTTAGGAGCTTCACGGGAGGGGCATCGATCATGGAGGGCTTCTACATCAACACCATAGCCTCTCCGATGAAGTGTGAGTAGTTTACCTCAGACCTTCGGGTCCATAGTTATTAGCTAGATGGCTTCTTCTCTCTTTTTGGATCTCAATACAATGTTCTCCCCCTCTCTTGTGGAGATCTATTCGATGTAATCTTCTTTTGCAGTGTGTTTGTTGAGACCGATGAATTGTGGGTTTATGATCAAGTTTATCTATGAACAATATTTGAATCTTTCGAATTCTTTTACGTATGATTGGTTATCTTTGCAAGTCTCTTCGAATTATCAGTTTGGTTTGGCCTACTAGATTGATCTTTCTTGCAATGGGAGAAGTGCTTAGCTTTGGGTTCAATCTTGCGGTGTCCTTTCCCAGTGACAGTGGGGGCAGCAAGGCACGTATAGTATTGTTGCCATCGAGGATAACAAGATGGGGTTTATATCATATTGCATGAGTTTATCCCTCTACATCATGTCATCTTGCTTAAGGCGTTACACTGTTCTTATGAACTTAATACTCTAGATGTATGCTGGATAGTGGTCGATGTGTGGAGTAATAGTAGTAGATGCAGGCAGGAGTCGGTCTATTTGTCTCGGACGTGATGCCTATATACATGATCATACCTAGATATTCTCATAACTATGCTCAATTCTGTCAATTGCTCAACAGTAATTTATTCACCCACCGTAAAATACTTATGCTTTTGAGAGAAGCCGCTAGTGAAACCTATGGCCCCCGGGTCTATTTTCCATCATATTAATCTCTTGACAACAAGCTATTTCTGGCGCCATTTTTATTTTGCTTTTATTTTACTTTGCATCTTTTTCATAAAAATACCAAAAATATTATCTTATCATATCTATCAGATCTCACTCTCGTAAGTAACCGTGTAGGAATTGACAACCCCTTATCGCGTTGGTTGCGAGGATTTATTTGTTTGTGTAGGTGCGAGGGACTCGCGCGTAGCCTCCTACTGGATTGATACCTTGGTTCTCAAAAACTGAGGGAAATACTTACACTACTTTGCTGCATCACCCTTTCCTCTTCAAGGGAAAACCAACGCATTGCTCAAGAGGTAGCAAGGCGCGGGAGCAAAACGCGCGAGAGGTGCGCGAGGAGCAGGAAGTCGCCCGCCTGGAGAAGGCGGAGGCAGACAAGGCGGAGGCCGAAGCTGCTGCCGCGGCGAAGGAGCAGGCCGAAGAAGCCGCGCGCCGTCAGTCGGTGTTATTCGTTGTCCCCCTAAACTCTGCGCCACCACCACTAGAGTTTGTGGCGCCGACTGGGGGAGCCGGCGACGAGCACCCGATCATGGAGAGGGATGGCGGCGATGTCGTCATGCCGGACGTGATCGTGCCCCTCGCCACCACCATCTGGAGAGGCGCGAGACAAGCAGCCAGCAGACCTGCCGGTGCCACCAGCCAAAGGCGAAATGGTGACGGGCCCGACTCCCGAGGTCCGCACACCGTCGCGCCACCGGTTTGCAAAGGCGGCTTCTTTACCACGCCCGCTGGAAGTCGGTGCCGCGAGCTCTTCGACCCCGGACGCCGAGGCGATCAGTGCCGCACCCGCTGACTGGGTGCGGGGAGGTGGGACGGGCCCTTTGAACCAGGCGATCCTGGATGTCCAAGGGAAACTTCGAGTCGAAGCCGACGCCCTGAAGCGGTGCAACCAGGCATTCCTGGAGTCGCGAGCAGCCATCCGAGTATACTCCTTGCTTCTTCATATCTAAATTTTGCATTTCTTATACTTCTCTGTGGGGGCGCGCCAGCGCACCTACTGGGTGTAGTCCCCGAGTTTCGGGCCGGCTGCTGAGCAGGCGGCTCAGAACTTTAATTGGCGAGCTTTGAGTACTAACTTCATCTGCTATCTTCATTATAGGATTATCACAACCTCCACGCAGTCGCCTTCAACTCTAACGTCCGAGAGCTAGACCAGCGGGCTTCTGACTTGTCAGAAAGCCGGATTAAGTCTTTGTTTTCTTTCTTTGCGGGGGCGCGCTGGTGCACCCGCGGGCTGTAGTCCCCGAGATTCGGGCTGACTTTGAGCAATCGGGCCGGATCTCCCCGGCAACTGTTCTTTTTCTTTGTTGCATTGATAACTTCTTTCTCTGCGGGGTATTTGGCGCACCCGCGGGCTGTAGTCCCCGAGATTCGGGCCGACTGCTGAGCAGTCGGGGCGGATCTCCCCGGTGACTGTACTTCTTCTCTGTTGGCTACTGGCGCCTTTTTCTTTCTCCCCTTTTGCAGAGGCTAACACTGTCCTGCAGCAGCAGCTGGGTGAAGCCAACACCGCCTTGCGCGCCAAGGAAGTGGAGTGCGACAAGCTGACCCAGGAGCGTGATCGGCTGATCACGCAACTGGCAGAGCAGGCGGAGCTTCTTAAGAAAGCCTAGAAGGAGGCGGAGGAAAAGGAGACCGCTCTCCTTGCTGAGTTCGAGACCGAACGCTCCGCCTGGACTGATAAGGAGGCTTTGTTGACTGCCGACTTAGGCAAAATTGAAGACATGGTTGAGGGTGAGCTTTCCTCTTTTTTCTTTCTTCGAGCCGCCGGCTGCTGATCGAACCAACTTCTTGCTCCTAACTTTTGTTCTTTTCCTTTCTGTTTGGGCAAACTTCTTCCCTGGTCACTCTGACGCCGCCAATCAGGCCATTGAGGCTGACCGTGAAGAGTGAAGGGCAGAAGGTGCACAGACTGCTGCCAACGCCCCCCGGACCCTCAGCGAACAACTTCTCAGCATCCAGGCCCGTCTTCGTCGGGCTCATCGGATGCTGCGCCGTCTTCAGCGCGCCGGGGCGCAGGCCATCTCTGCCCTGTGGCTGGACATGCCGGCTCTGCGCACTCCCAGCCAGACTGCCGAATGGCTGGAGGTGGCGGCCGGTCATCTTGAGGCCTGGAAGGGCTCCTCGGCCCGGGCTGGAGCATGCCGGGCCTAGGAGTTCGTCAAGGCATGGTACCCCGGGCTAAATCTAGCCCAGTTGACAACGTTTCGACAAGAGGCCCAGGAGGAGCTGGTGGCGGTGGAAGGTGAACTTGTCAAGCAGGCGGCGGCGATCACCGAGTACACCAACACCAGCGTCTTCATCTCGGAGCTGACCAAGAACGGCACCGAGGCGCCACCAGAATGGTTCGGGCTGAACTCGGAGGATGGCGAGGACTCGGCTGAAGTGATTGACTCCAGCGACAAGGGAGAAGACGAGAAGGACGCAGAAAGTGAAGAGGAGGCGCCAGAGGTTGAAGCGGACGGCCAGCCTCAGCTGGACCGCGCCTCCAGCAACGAGCCGCTCCCGAGCGAGCCGGGTGCTGCTGAAGGTGACCAAGCAGAGACTGACCAGCCGGCCGCTCCATCAACCGGCACCACCGACTCCATCGTTCCACCAAACCCGTCTGCTGCTCCCTAGGCTGCCAATTTATCTTTTATTTTTACCTGCTTATCAGTCTTGACAAACTTCATTAACTTCACACAATTCCACCCGCGGGGTGTATTTCAAACTTCTGTTGAATGTTGGCCAGGGGCCTTTTGATATGTAAATATTTTTGTCAAGTTCTAGCTCTTCTTGCTTTCTGCTCTTTGGCCTTTTTCCTTTGTCGCCTTCCCTCAGTTGCCGTCTTGCCAGCCGAACAGCCGCTCTGCGGACTGTGGCAGGGTCAAGTACTTGGCCACTTTCGGGAAGACAA
Organism: Aegilops longissima; assembly: GCA_021605205.1. Lineage (NCBI taxonomy): Eukaryota > Viridiplantae > Streptophyta > Magnoliopsida > Poales > Poaceae > Aegilops > Aegilops longissima. Next base: position 122,228,945 of record CM038679.1, on the reverse strand, counting down.
GTACTTAGCCGATTAGAGCGTTTACCAAGTTAAGTAGAAGCGCTCGGCAACCGGTCGGCGAAGCGGGAAGACGGCTTGAACTATGTGCATGCTTTTTGGTCCTTAGCCATTTTTCATGTGGGCACCCTTTCCTGCCTTTTACTCCTGCCTACCGGACAGCCGCTCTGCGAGCTGCGGCTTTGGCAGGAGAAGGCATAAGTGCCAACACATTACTTGTCCGGCTGCAGGAAGCATTACATAGTACAAGGCGGCGAGCCCCCGGGTCGACTGGTCGAACCCGGTGCCAGGCGGACAAATAAAATAACACATTCATAGGCATAATACTTATCATATAGATAAAAGAGGGCAGTCCCCGAGCTCTTCTCGGGGGACCCAGAGTCTGCGTACTTAATGCAAAAGTTGGCGTGGTACATACTGCATCAACTGTAAAACCTTCAAAGGAGGTTTGCATTCCATGGCCGCTCCGTCTCCTTGCCGGAGTCGTCTCTTTTGCGTGCTCGAGGCTTCTGGGCATCGATCAGGTAGTTGGAGTCATTGCCCAACACCTTGCTTAAGATGAAGGGGCCTTCCCAAGATGCCGAGAGCATGTGCTGGCCGGAGCACAAGGTCTCCCTCTTGGAAGGATCTTGGCTTGACCTTCCGATCGTAGTACTGGAGCAGGCTCTGCAGGTAGATGGTGGACCGACTGAATGCCAACAGCCGGCCCTCTTCCAGCAGATTGATAACCCACAAGTATAGGGGATCGCAACAGTTTTCGAGGGTAGAGTATTCAACCCAAATTTATTGATTCGACACAAGGGGAGCCAAAGAATATTCTCAAGTATTAGCAACTGAGTTGTCAATTCAGCCACACCTGGATAACTTAATATCTGCAGCAAAGTATTTAGTAGCAAAGTAATATGATAGTAGTGGTAACGGTAACAAAAGGTAACAGTAGCAAAAGTAATATTTTTGGTGTTTTGTAGTGATTGTAACAGTAGCAACGGAAAAGTAAATAAATGGAGAACCAATATAGGAAAAGCTCGTAGGCATTGGATCGGTGATGGATAATTATGCCGGATGCGGTTCATCATGTAACAGTCATAACATAGGGTGACACAGAACTAGCTCCAATTCATCAATCTAATGTAGGCATGTATTCCGAATATAGTCATACCTGCTTATGGAAAAGAACTTGCATGACATCTTTTGTCCTACCCTCCCGTGGCAGCGGGGTCCTAATGGAAACTAAGGGATATTAAGGCCTCCTTTTAATAGAGAACCGGAACAAAGCATTAGCACATAGTGAATACATGAGCTCCTCAAACTATGGTCATCACCGGGAGTGGTCCCGATTATTTTCACTTCGGGGTTGCCGGATCATAACTCATAGTAGTTGACTATAGACTTGCAAGATAGGACTAAGAACTCACATATATTCATGAAAACATAATAGGTTCAGTTCAGATATGAAATCATGGCACTCGGGCCCTTGTGACAAGCATTAAGCATAGCAGAGTCATAGCAACATCAATCTCAGAACATAGTGGATACTAGGGATCAAACCCTAACAGAACTAACTCGATTACATGATAGATCTCATCCAACCCAACACCGTCCAGCAAGCCTATGACGGAATTACTCACGCATGGCGGTGAGCATCATGAAATTGGTGATGGAGGATGGTTGATGATGACAACGGCGACGAATCCCCCTCTCCGGAGCCCTGAACGGACTCCACATCAGGCCTCCCGAGAGGTTTTAGGGCTTGGCGGCGGCTCCGTATCGTAAAACGCGATGATTTCTTCTCCTTGATTTTTTTCTCCTCGAAAGCAAATATATAGAGTTGGAGTTGGCGTTGGAGGAGCTCCAGGGGGCCCACGAGGTAGGGGGCGCGCCCTAGGTGGGGGGTCGCGCCCCCACCCTCGTGGACAGGGTGTGGGCCCCCTGGTCTTCATCTTTGGCAAGGATTTTTTTATTATTTCTGAAAAGACGTTCCGTGGAGTTTCAGGTCATTCCGAGAATTCTGTTTCTGCACATAAATAACACCATGGAAAGTCTGCTAAAAACAGCGTCAGTCCGGGTTAGTTCCAATCAAATCATGCAAGTTAGAGTCCAAAACAAGGGCAAAAGTGTTTGGAAAAGTAGATACGACGGAGACGTATCAACTCCCCCAAGCTTAAACCTTTGCTTATCCTCAAGCAATTCAGTTGATAAACTGAAAGTGATAAAGAAAAACTTTTACAAACTCTGTTTGCTCTTGTTGTTGTAAATATGTAAAGCCAACATTCAAGTTTTCAGCAAAGATTATGACTAACCACATTCGCAATAACTCTCAGGCTCATGTTTACTCATATCAATAGCATAATCAACTAGCGAGTCATAATAATAAATCTCGGATGACAACACTTTCTCAAAACAATCATGATATAATATAACAAGATGGTATCTCACTAGCCCTTTCTGAAACCGCAAAACATAAATGCAGAGCACCTTTAAAGATCAAGGACTGACTAGACATTGTAATTCATGGTAAAAGAGATACAGTCATAGTCATACGCAATATAAATTAATAGTAATGAATGCAGATGACAGCTGTGCTCTCCAGCTAGTGCTCTTTAATAAGAGGGTGATGACTCAACATAAAAGTAAATAGATAGGCCCTTCGCAGAGGGAAGCAGGGATTTGTAGAGGTGCTAGAGCTCGGTTTTGAAATAGAGATAAATAATATTTTGAGCGGCGTACTTTCATTGTCAACATAATAACTAAGAGATGGCGATATCTTCCATGCTACACACATTATAGGAGGTTCCCAAACAGAATGGTAAAGTTTATACTCCCCCTCCACCAACAAGCATCAATCCATGACTTGCTCGAAACAACGAGTGTCTCCAACTAGCAACAGTCCCAGGGGGAGTTTTGTTTGCAATTATTTTGATTTAGTTTGCATAAAGCATGGGACTGGGAATCCCGGAGACCAGCCATTTTCTCGTGAATGAGGAGTGGAGTCCACTCCTCGTGAGAATAACCCGCCTAACATGGAAGATAAGGGCAGCCCTAGTTGATACATGAGCTATTCTAGCATACAAAACAAAATGTTTATTTGAAGGTTTAGAGTTTGGCACATATAAATTTACTTGGAACGGCAGGTAGATACCGCATATAGGAAGGTATGGTCGACTCATATGGAATAACTTTGGGGTTTAAGGAATTGGATGCACAAGCAGTATTCCCGCTTAGTACAAGTGAAGGCTAGCAACAGACTGGGAAGCGACCAACTACAGAGCGACAACAGTCATGAACATGCGTTAAAATTAATAAACATTGGATGCAAGAATGAGTAGGATATAATCCACCATGAACATAAATATCGTGAAGGCTATGTTGATTTGTTTCAACTACATGCGTGAATATGTGCCAAGTCAAGTCACTTAAATCATTCAAAGGAGGATACCACCCCATCATACAACATCACAACCATTTTAATAGCATGTTGGCACACAAGGTAAACCATTATAACTCATAGCTAATCAAGCATGGCCCGAGCAACTATGATCTCTAATTGTCATCGGAAACATGTTTATTCATAATAGGCTGAATCAGGAACGATGAACTCATCATATTTACAAAAACAAGAGAGGTCGAGTTCATACCAGTTTTTCTCAACTCAGTCAGTCGATCATATATCATCATAATTGCCTTTCACTTGCACGTCCAAACAAAGTGAATAATAATAAGAGTGCACGTGCATTGGACTAAGCTGGAATCTGCGAGCATTCAATAAATAGGATAAGACAAGGCAATATGTGCTCTTGGTTAAATCAACAATAATGCATATAAGAGCCACTTCATCAATTTAATCATGGTCTTCTCCTATCGACCCCCAAAGAAAAGAAATAAAACTATTTACACGGGAAAGCTCCTAACAAGCAAAAGAAGAACGGGAAATATTTTTTTGGGTTTTCTTAAAGTTTAACAAACACACAAGAAGAAAGCAAGAAAAAGAAAATAAACTAGCATGGATATTACAGTGAAAAAGTATGAGCACCGACATCTAGCAATGAGTGTGTGAAAACATAAATGTAATGTCGGTGGGAAATACGTACTCCCCCAAGCTTAGGCTTTTGGCCTAAGTTGGCTCATTGCCAAGGATGGCCTGGCGGATATCAGTAGGTGTAACTGGGGTCATACTGTGCTGAAGAGGACTCTGACTGCCACTGGCTGGCAGCCACCTCCGGATCCCAAAAGTAATCAGACTGTCGTGGAGGCTCAAATTGTGGCTCCGGCTCCGGGGCTGGTGTAGGGTTCCGGTAGGCTTGAATGGCAGCCCACGGAATGAGATAAGGACCTTCAGATAAATTAAACAAGGAAGGAGCAGGCAAGGTAATAGTCTCAGGGTGGTGTTTATGAAAGAAAAATTTGTATTTAAGCTCCCCTTCCCGGCTCTTAACAATAAAGTCATGCGCTAGCATACTCTTATAATCTAAATAAGCATTGGGCAGCAATTTTTCTTCTTTCTCATAAAGTCTAATAGGTATGTTAAAATGTGCAGCTAGGCGTGAAGCATAAATACCTCAAAAAATGGGGCCCTTTGTACGATTCAAACTTAAACGTTTAGCAATAATTCCGCCCATACTAACAGTGTTATCACGGAATAAACCATGGAACAAAATGATAATATCAGGAACACTAAGGTTTCCATAGTTTCGCGACCAATCAAGCAACAACTAGCAAATATGGCAAAGTAGCGTAAAACAGGAAAATGTATGCTAGTGATTCTTGCATCGGAAACCTTCCTGGTTTCTCCCACAGTGATGGTGTCAATAAATTCTTCTACATCTTTACGGTGTGGTTCATCTAAGGTACCCTGAAAGGGTATTTTGCAAACCTTGCAAAATTCAACTAATGGCATCTTGTTAACAACATCATATAAATGAAACTCTACTGAAGGAGGTGATTCCTTAGGAAAAGAGTAGAAGTTTTGCACAAAAGTATTAGTGAGTAAGAGATACTGATGACGTTGGTCACGGAGGAAGTCGGTGAGGCCAGCATTCTCAGCCAATGAATAGAAATCATCATAAATTCCGGCTGCTCTCAAGAAATCATCGGAAGGCCATTCACAAGGCTGGACCTCCGCGGTGCGAGGCAAATTATATTTGGGCCTCTGTGCTTCTTCATTTTGCTTTTCCTTCGAGCTTCGGCTCGATGAGCCCCTCAAAAGACTCTTCATTATTTTCTGAAATATTCTGAAATTTTTATTAACTTCGAACAAAAGCGAACCAAACTCAATAAAATTGATAGCAACTACTCCTACAAGTGCCTAGAGACTATATCATGCATTAGAACTACTTGGAACCATATAAATTTGACATGCAAGCTCAAGAACATGGTCACCTAGGAAACACAAATTTGCAATGAATAAAGCACTAGAACAAAAACTAATTGGACCAATGGAGGAGTCACCTACCAAGGAACAGTCTCCCCAAGCAGTTTTGTGAGAGGTGCTTTGAGCAAGGAGATCGAAAATCACCGCAAAGTGAGCTAGAACTCGTGCTTGAGCTGGACATTGGTGTTTATGGGAGGAAGAAGAACTGTATGGGTGCAGGAATAAGTGGAGGAGGGCCACCGAGGGCCCACGAGGCAAGGGGCGCGCCCTGGGGGGGGGGGTAGGGCACGCCCTCCACCCTCGTGGCCAGGTGGTTGACCCCCCTGCTGTGTTCTCAGTTCCATAAATCCTCAAATATTCTAGAAAAATTTGTATTTCATTTTCAGGGCATTTGGAGAACTTTTATTTTCGGGGTATTTTTATATTGCACGGATAAATCAGAAAACAGACAGAAAAATACTATTTTTACTTTATTTCAACTAAATAACAGAAAGTATAAAGAGGGTACAGAAAGTTGTGCCTTCTAGTTTCATCCGTCTCATGCTCATCAAAAGGAATCCATTAACAAGGTTGATCAGGTCTTGTTAGCAAACTCATTCTGAATAACATGGAACCGGAGAAATTTCGAATAACACTATGTTACCTCAACGGGAATATGCACATCCCCAATAATAAGAATATCATATTTCTTCTTGACAGTAGGAAGAGGGAATTCAAAACCTCCAAATATAATCGATGGAATTCTTCCAATAGAATTGATACTATGAACTTGAGGTTGTTTCCTCAGAAAGTGTACCATATGCTCATTACCATTAACATGAAAAGTGACATTGCCCTTGTTGCAATCAATAACAGCCCCTGCAGTATTCAAAAAAGGTCTTCCAAGAATAATAGACATACTATCGTCCTCGGGAATATCAAGAATAACAAAGTCCGTTAAAATAGTAACGTTTGCAACCACAACAGGCACATCCTCACAAATACCGATAGGTATAGCAGTTGATTTATCAGCCATTTGCAAAGATATTTCAGTAGGTGTCAACTTATTCAAATCAAGTCTATGATATAAAGAGAGAGGCATAACACTAACACCGGCTCCAAGATCACATAAAGCAGTTTTAACATAGTTTCTTTTAATGGAGCATGGTATAGTAGGTACTCCTGGATATCCAAGTTTCTTTGGTATTCCACCCTTAAAAGTGTAATTAGCAAGCATGGTGGAAATCTCAGCTTTCGGTATCTTTCTCTTATTTGTGACAATATCTTTCATATACTTAACATAAGGATTCATTTTGAGCATATCAGTTAATCGCATACGCAAAAAGATAGGTCTAATCATTTCAGCAAAGCACTCAAAATCCTCATCATCCTTTTTCCCTGATGGTTTGGGAGGAAAAGGCATGGGTTTCTAAACCCATGGTTCCCTTTCTTTACCATGTTTCCTAGCAACAAAGTCTCTCTTATCATAACGGTGATTCTTTGATTGTGGGTTATCAAGATCAACCGCAGGTTCAATTTCTACATCATTATTATTACTAGTTTGAGCATCATCATGAACATCATCATTAACATTTTCACTAGGTTCATGTTCATACCAGATTGTGTTTCAGCATCAGAAATAGATATATCATTTGGATTCTCAGGTGGTTCAGCAATAGGTTCACTAGAAGTTTGCAAAGTCCTATCATTTTTCTTTTTCTTCCTTTTAGAAGAACTAGGTACATCAATATTATTTCTCTGAGAATCTTGCTCAATTCTCTTAGGGTGGCCTTTAGGATACAAAGGTTCCTGAGTCATTCTACCAGTTCTAGTAGCCACTCTAACAGCATAATCATTTTTATTACTCTTCATTTCATTGAGCACATCATTTTGAGCTTTAAGTACTTGTTCTACTTGAGTGGTAACCATAGAAGCATGTTTAGTAATGAGTTTAAGTTCACCTCTAACATCAGCCATGTAATTACCCAAGTGTTTAATCATATCAGAATTGTATTTCAATTGTCTACCAAAATAAGCATTAAAATTTTCTTGTTTTACAATAAAGTTATCAAACTCATCCAAGCATTGGCTAGCAATTTTAGTAGGAGGGATTTCAGCTCTATCATATCTATAGAGAGAATTTACCTTTACTACCTGTGTCGGGTTATCAAGACCATGAGGTTCTTCAATAGGTAATGGATTGAAATCATATATTTCTTCAGCCGGCGGTAAATTAAGACCATGTATTTCTTCAATAGGAGGTAAATTCTTAGCATCTTTAGCTTTAATACCTTTTTCTTTCATAGATTTCTTTGCCTCTTGCATATCTTCAGGACTAAGAAATAGAACACCTCTCTTCTTCGGAGTTGGTTTAGGAATAGGCTCAGGAATTGCCTCGGGAGCTGGCTCAGGAAGTGTCCAATTATTTTCATTTGCCAACATATTATTCAATAGAATTTCAGCTTCATCCGGTGTTATTTCCCTGAAAACAGAGCCAACACAACTATCCAGGTAATCTCTGGAAGCATCGGTTAGTCCATTATAAAAGATATCAAGTATTTCATTTTTCTTAAGAGGATGATCAGGCAAAGCATTAAGCAACTTGAGAAGCCTCCCCCAAGCTTGTGGGAGACTCTCTTCTTCAATTTGCATGAAGTTGTATATTTCCCTCAAAGTAGCTTGTTTCTTATGGGCAGGGAAATATTTAGCAGAGAAGTAATAAATCATATCCTGGGGACTACACACACAACCAGGATCAAGAGAATTAAACCATATCTTAGCATCACCCTTTAATGAGAACGGAAATATTTTAAGGATATAAAAGTAGCGAGATCTCTCATCATTAGTGAACAGGGTGGCTATATCATTTAATTTAGTAAGATGTGCCACAACAGTTTCAGATTCATAGCCATGAAAAGGATCAGATTCAATCAAAGTAATTATATCAGGATCAACAGAGAATTCATAATCCTTATCGGTAACACAGATAGGCGAAGTAGCAAAAGCAGGGTCAGGTTGAAGGAAATATGCCCTAGAGGCAATAATAAAGTTATTATTTATTTCCTTATATCATGGTAAATGTTTATTATTCATGCTAGAATTGTATTAACCGGAAACATGATACGTGTGTGAATACATAGACAAATAGAGAGTCACTAGTATGACTCTACTTGACTAGCTCGTTGATCAAAGATGGTTATGTTTCCTAGCCATTGACATGGATTGTCATTTGATTAACGGGATCACATCATTAGAAGAAGGATGTGATTGACATGACCCATTCCGTTAGCTTAGCACACGATCGTTTAGTATGTTGCTATTGCTTTCTTCATGACTTATACATGTTCCTATGACTATGAGATTATGCAACTCCCATTTACCGGAGGAACACTTTGTGTGCTACCAAACGTCTGGCAACGAATCGGGTGATTATAAAGGTGCTCTACAGGTGTCTCCGAAGGTACATGTTGGTTTGGCGTATTTCGAGATTAGGATTTGTCACTCCGTTTGTCGGAGAGGTATCTCTGGGCCCTCTCGGTAATGCACATCACTTAAGCCTTGCAAGCATTGCAACTAATGAGTTAGTTGCGGGATGATGTATTACGGTACGAGTAAAGAGACTTGCCGATAACGAGACTGAACTAGGTATTGAGATACCGATGATCGAATCTCGGGCAAGTAACATACCGATGACAAAGGGAACAATGTATGTTGTTATGCGGTCTGACCGATAAAAGATCTTCGTAGAATATGTGGGGGCCAATATGAGCATCTAGGTTCCGCTATTGGTTATTGACCAGAGACGTGTCTCAGTCATGTCTACATAGTTCTCGAACCCGTAGGGTCCGCACGCTTAACGTTACGATGACAGTTATATTATGAGTTTATATGTTTTGATGTACCGAAGGTTGCTCGGAGTCCCGGATGTGATCACGGACATGACGAGGAGTCTCAAAATGGTCGAGAGATGAAGATTGATATATTGGAAGCCTATGTTTGGATATCGGAAGTGTTCCGGGTGAAATCGGGATTTTATCGGAGTACCGGGAGGTTACCGCAACCCCCCGGGAACTTAATGGGCCTTAGTGGGCCTAGGTGGAAGAGAGGAGAGGCGGCTAGGGCTGGGCCGCGCGCCCTCCCCCCCAGTTCGAATAGGACAAGGAGAGGGGGGCGGCGCCCCCCCTTCCTTCTTCTCCACCACTCCTTCCCCCTCCCAAGTCCTAATCCAACTAGGAAGGGGGGGGGGAGTCCTACTCCCAGTGGGAGTAGGACTCCTCCCGGCGCACCCTCTTCCAGGCCGGCCGCACCCCCCCTTGCTCCTTTATATACGGAGGCAGGGGGCACCCCAGAGACACAACAATTGATCGTTTGATCTTTTAGCCGTGTGCGGTGCCCCCTCCACCATATTCCACCTCGATAATACTGTAGCGGTGCTTAGGCGAAGCCCTGCGTTGGTTGAACATCATCATCGTCACCACGCCGTCGTGCTGACGGAACTCTCCCTCAACACTCGGCTGGATTGGAGTTCGAGGGATGTCATCGGGCTGAACGTGTGCTGAACTCGGAGGTGCCGTATGCTCGGTACTTGATCGGTCTGATCATGAAGACGTACGACTACATCAACCGTGTTGTTCTAAACGCTTCCGCTTTCGGTCTACGAGGGTACGTGGACAACACTCTCCCCTCTTGTTGCTATGCATCACCATGATCTTGCGTGTGCGTTGGAATTTTTTTGAAATTACTACGTTCCCCAACAGTGGCATCTGAGCCAGGTTCCATGCGTAGATGTCATATGCACGAGTAGAACACAAGTGAGTTGTGGGCGATATAAGTCATACTGCTTACCAGCATGTCATACTTTGGTTCGGCGGTATTGTGAGATGAAGCGGCCCGGACCGACATTACGCGTACGCTTACGCGAGACTGGTTTCACCGTTGCAAGCACTCGTTGCTTAAAGGTGACCGGCGGGTGTCTGTCTCTCTCACTTATTTGAACCGAGTGTGGCTACGCCCGGTCCTTGCGAAGGTTAAAACAACACCAACTTGACAAACTATCGTTGTGGTTTTGATGCGTAGGTAAGAACGGTTCTTGCTAAGCCCGTAGCAACCACGTAAAACTTGCAACAACAAAGTAGAGGATGTCTAACTTGTTTTTGCACGGTTTTTGTGATGTGATATGGTCAAGACATGATGCTAAATTTTATTGTATGAGATGATCATGTTTTGTAACCGAGTTAACGGCAACTGGTAGGAGCCATATGGTTTTCGCTTTATTGTATGCAATGCAATCGCCCTGTAATGCTTTACTTTATCACTAAGCGGTAGCGATATTCGTAGAAGCATTAGATTGGCGATATGACAACGATGCTACGATGAAGATCAAGGTGTCGCGCCGGTGACGATGGTGATCATGACGGTGCTTCGGAGATGGAGATCACAAGCACAAGATGATGATGGCCATATCATATCACTTATATTGATTGCATGTGATGTTTATCTTTTTATGCATCTTATCTTGCTTTGATTGACGGTAGCATTATAAGATGATCCCTCACTAAATTATCAAAGTATAAGTGTTCTCCCTGAGTATGCACCGTTGTGAAAGTTCTTCGTGCTGAGACACCACGTGATGATCGGGTGTGATAGGCTCTACGTTCAAATACAACGGGTGCAAAACAGTTGCACACACGGAATACTCAGGTTAAACTTGATGAGCCTAGCATATAACACATATGGCCTCGGAACACGGAGACCGAAAGGTCGAGCGTAAATCATATAGTAGATATGATCAACATAGTGATGTTCACCATTGAAACTACTCCATCTCACGTGATGATCGGACATGGTTTAGTTGATTTGGATCACGTGATCACTTAGAGGATTAGAGGATGTCTATCTAAGTGGGAGTTCTTAAGTAATATGATTAACTGAACTTAAATTTATCATGAACTTAGTACCTGATAGTATCTTGCTTGTCTATGTTGATTGTAGATAGATGGCACGTGCTGTTGTTCCGTTGAATTTTAATGCGTTCCTTGAGAAAGCAAAGTTGAGAGATGATGGTAGCAATTACACGGACTGGGTCCGTAACTTGAGGATTATCCTCATTGCTGCACAGAAGAATTACGTCCTAGAAGCAATGCTAGGTGCCAGGCCTGCTACAGGAGCAACACCAGATGTTATGAACGTCCAGCAAAGCAAAGCTGATGACTAATCGATAGTTCAGTGTGCCATGCTTTACGGCTTAGAACCGGGACTTCAACGACATTTTGAACGTCATGGAGCATATGAGATGTTCCAGGAGTTGAAGTTAATATTTCAAGCAAATGCCCGGATTGAGAGATATGAAGTCTCCAATAAGTTCTACAGCTGCAAGATGGAAGAGAATAGTTCTGTCAGTGAGCATATACACAAAATGCCTGGGTATAATAATCACTTGATTCAACTGGGAGTTAATCTTCCGGATGATAGCGTCATTGACAGAATTCTCCAATCACTGCCACCAAGCTACAAGAGCTTCGTGATGAACTATAACATGCAAGGGATGGATAAGACGATTCACGAGCTCTTCGCAATGCTAAAGGCCGCGGAGGTAGAAATCGAGAAGGAGCATCAAGTGTTGATGGTCAATAAGACCACCAGTTTCAAGAAAAAGGGCAAAGGGAAGAAGAAGGGGAACTTCAAGAAGAACAACAAGCAAGTTGCTGCTCAGAGAAGAAACCCAAGTCTGGACCTAAGCACGAGATCGAGTGCTTCTCTGCGAAAGCAGATCGGTCCTTTGAAGCGGAACTGCCCCAAGTATTTGGCGGATAAGAAGGATGGCAAGGTGAACAAAGGTATATGTGATATACATGTTATTGATGTGTACCTTACTAATGCTCGCAGTAGCACCTAGGTATTTGATACTGGTTTTGTTGCTAATATTTGCAACTCGAAACAAGGCTACGGATTAAGCAAAGATTGGCTAAGGACGAGGTGACGATGCGCGTGGGAAATGGTTCCAAAGTCGATGTGATCGCGGTCGGCACGCTACCTCTACATCTACCTTCGGGATTAGTATTAGACCTAAATAATTGTTATTTGGTGCCAGCGTTGAGCATGAACATTATATCTGGATTTTGTTTGATGCGAGACGGTTATTCATTTAAATCAGAGAATAATGGTTGTTCTATTTATATGAGTAATATCTTTTATGGTCATGCACCCTTGAAGAGTGGTCTATTTTTATTGAATCTCGATAGTAGTGATACACATATTCATAATGTTGAAGCCAAAAGATGCAGAGTTGATAATGATAGTGCAACTTATTTGTGGCACTGCTGTTTAGGTCATATCGGTGTATAGCGCATGAAGAAACTCCATACTGATGGACTTTTGGAACCACTTGATTATGAATCACTTGGTACTTGCGAACCGTGCCTCATGGGCAAGATGACTAAAACGCCGTTCTCCGGAACTATGGAGAGAGCAACAGATTTGTTGGAAATCATACATACATATGTATATGGTCCGATGAATGTTGAGGCTCGTGGCGGATATCGTTATTTTCTCACCTTCATAGATGATTTAAGTAGATATGGGTATATCTACTTAATGAAACATAAGTCTGAAACATTTGAAAAGTTCAAAGAATTTCAGAGTGAAGTTGAAAATCATCGTAACAAGAAAATAAAGTTTCTACGATCTGATCGTGGAGGAGAATATTTGAGTTACGAGTTTGGTCTACATTTGAAACAATGCGGAATAGTTTCGCAACTCACGCCACCCGGAACACCACAACGTAATGGTGTGTCCGAACGTCGTAATCGTACTTTACTTGATATGGTGCGATCTATGATGTCTCTTACTGATTTACCACTATCGTTTTGGGGTTGTGCTTTAGAGACGGCTGCATTCACGTTAAATAGGACACCATCAAAATCCGTTGAGATGACGCCTTATGAACTATGGTTTGGCAAGAAACCAAAGTTGTCGTTTCTTAAAGTTTGGGGCTGCGATGCTTATGTGAAAAAGCTTCAACCTGATAAGCTCGAACCCAAATCGGAGAAATGTGTCTTCATAGGATACCCAAAGGAAACTGTTGGGTACACCTTCTATCGCAAATCCAAAGGCAAGACTTTTGTTGCTAAATTCAGAGTTTTTCTAGAGAAGGAGTTTCTCTCGAAAGAAGTGAGTGGGAGGAAAGTAGAACTTGATGAGGTAACTATACCTACTCCCTCATTGGAAAGTAGTTCATCGCAAAACCAGTTTCTGCGACACCTACACCAATTAGTGAGGAAGTTAATGATGATGATCATGAAACTTCAGATCAAGTTGTTCTTGAACCTCGAGGTCAACAGAGTAAGATCCGCACTGAGTGGTACGGTAATCCTGTTCTAGAAGTTATGTTACTAGACCATGACGAACCTACGAACTATGAAGAAGCGATGATGAGCCTAGATTCCGCAAAATGGCTTGAGGCCATGAAATCTGAGATGGGATCCATGTATGAGAACAAAGTGTGGAGTTTGGTTGACTTGCCCGATGATCGGCAAGCAATTGAGAATAAATGGATCTTCAAGAAGAAGACTGACGCTGACGGTAATGTTACGATCTACAAAGCTCGACTTATCGTGAAAGGTTTTTGACAAGTTCAAGGGATTGACTACGATGAGACCTTCTCACACGTAGCGATGCTTAAGTCTGTCCGAATGATGTTAGCAATTGCCGCATTTTATGATTATGAAATTTGGAAAATGGATGTCAAAAATGCATTCCTGAATGGATTTCTGGAAGAAGAGTTGTATATGATGCAACCAGAAGGTTTTGTCGATCCAAAGGAGCTAACAAAGTGTGCAAGCTCGATGATCCATTTATGGACTGGTGCAAGCCTCTCGAGTTGGAATAAACGCTTTGATAGTGTGATCAAAGCATTTGGTTTTGTCTGAGACATTTGGAGAAGCTCTGTATTTACAAGAAAGTGAGTGGGAGCTCTGTAGCATTTCTAATATTATATGTGGATGACATATTGCTGATTGGAAATGATATAGAATTTCTGGATAGCATAAAGGGTTACTTCAATAAGAGTTTTTCAACGAAAGGCCTCGGTGAAGCTGCTTACATATTGGGAATCAAGATCTATAGAGATAGATCAAGACGCTTAATTGGACTTCCACAAAGCACATACCTTGACAAAGTTTTGAGGAAGTTCAAAATGGATCAAGCAAAGAAAGGGTTCTTGCATGTGTTACAAGGTGTGGAGTTGAGTAAGACTCAATGCCCGACCACTGCAGAAGATAGAGAGAAGATGAAAGATGTTGCCTATGCTTCAGCCATAGGCTCTATCATGTATGCAATGCTGTGTACCAGACCTGATGTGTGCCTTGCTATAAGTCTAGCAGGGAGGTACCAAAGTAATCCAGGAGTGGATAACTGGACAGCAGTCAAGAACATCCTGAAATACCTGAAAAGGACTAAGGATATGTTTCTCGTTTATGGAGGTGACAAAGAGCTCATTATAAATGGTTACGTTGATGCAAGCTTTGACACTGATCTGGACGATTCTAAATCGCAAACCGTATACGTGTTTACATTGAACGGTGGAGCTGTCAGTTGGTGCAGTTCTAAACAAAGCGTCCTGGCGGGATCTACGTGTGAAGCGGAGTACATAGCTGCTTCGGAAGCAGCAAATGAAGGAGTTTGGATGAAGGAGTTCATATCCGATCTAGGTGTCATACCTAGTGCATCGGGACCAATGAAAATCTTTTGTGACAATACTGGTGCAATTGCCTTGGCAAAGGAATCCAGATTTCACAAGAGAACCAAGCACATCAAGAGATGCTTGAATTCCATCCGGGATCTAGTCCAGGTGAGAGACATAGAAATTTGCAAGATGCATACGGATCTGAATGTTGCAGACTTGTTGACTAAGCCTCTTCCACGAGCAAAACATGATCAGCACCAAGGCTCCATGGGTGTTATAATCATTACTGTGTAATCTAGATTGTTGACTCTAGTGCAAGTGGGACACTGAAGGAAATATGCCCTAGAGGCAATAATAAAGTTATTATTTATTTCCTTATATCATGGTAAATGTTTATTATTCATGCTAGAATTGTATTAACCGGAAACATGATACATGTGTGAATACATAGCCAAACAACGAGTCACTAGTATGCCTCTACTTGACTAGCTCGTTGATCAAAGATGGTTATGTTTCCTAGCCATTGACATGGGTTGTCATTTGATTAACGAGATCACATCATTAGAAGAATGATGTGATTGACATGACCCATTCCGTTAGCTTAGCACACGATCGTTTAGTATGTTGCTATTGCTTTCTTCATGACTTATACATGTTCCTATGACTATGAGATTATGCAACTCCCGTTTACCGGAGGAACACTTTGAGTGCTACCAAACGTCACAACGTAACTGGGTGATTATAAAGGTGCTCTACAGGTGTCTCCGAAGGTACATGTTGGGTTGGCGTATTTCGAGATTAGGATTTGTCACTCTGATTGTCGGAGAGGTATCTCTGGGCCCTCTCGGTAATGCACATCACTTAAGCCTTGCAAGCATTGCAACTAATGAGTTAGTTGCAGGATGATGTATTACGGTACGACTAAAGAGACTTGCCGATAATGAGATTGAACTAGGTATTGAGATACCGACAATCGAATCTCGGGCAAGTAACATACCGATGACAAAGGGAACAACATATGTTGTTATGCGGTCTGACCGATAAAAGATCTTCGTAGAATATGTGGGAGCCAATATGAGCATCCAGGTTCCGCTATTGGTTATTGACCAGAGACGTGTCTCGGTCATGTCTACATAGTTCTCGAACCCGTAGGGTCTGCACGCTTAACGTTACGATGACAATTATATTATGAGTTTATATGTTTTGATGTACCGAAGGTTGTTCGGAGTCCAGGATGTGATCAAGGACATGACGAGGAGTCTCGAAATGGTCGAGACTTGAAGATTGATATATTGAAAGCCTATGTTTGGATATCGGAAGTGTTCCGGGTGAAATCGGGATTTTACTGGCGTACCGGGAGGTTACCGGAACCCCCCGGGAACTTAATGAGCCTTAGTGGGCCTAGGTGGAAGATAGGAGAGGCGGATAGGGCTGGGCCGCGCGCCCCTCCCTCCCCGGTCCGAATAGGACAAGGAGAGGGGGGCGGCGCCCCCCCCCTTCCTTCTTCTCCTCCACTCCTTCCCCCTCCCAAGTCCTAATCCAACTAGGAAAGGGGGAGTCCTACTCGGTGGGAGTAGGACTCCTCCCGACGCCCTCTCCTGGCGGCTGCACCCCTTGCTCCTTTATATCTGAGGCGGGGGCACCCGAGACACAACAATTGATCATTTGATCTTTTAGCCGTGTCGGTGCCCCTCCACCATAGTCCACCTCGATATCTTGTGGCGGTGCTTAGGCGAAGCCCTGCGTCGGTAGAACATCATCATCGTCACCACGCCGTCGTGCTGACGAAACTCTCCCTCAACACTCGGCTGGATCGGAGTTCGAGGGACGTCATCGGGATGAACGTGTGCTGAGCTCGGAGGTGACATACGTTCGATACTTGATCGGTCGGATCGTGAAGACGTACGACTACATCAACCGCGTTGTGCTAAACGCTTCCACTTTCGGTCTACAAGGGTACGTGGACAACACTCTCCCCTCTCGTTGCTATGCATCACCATGATCTTGCGTGTGCGTAGGATTTTTTTTGAAATTACTACGTTCCCCAACACAGGTCTCATTCTATCATTAAGAGATTGCTTATTCCATTTAACTAATAACCTCTTAAGCTCATCGCTATCTTTGCAAGCTAAAATAGCCGCAGAAGCTTATTTATCAAAAATATAACCCTTAGGAATAACAGGCATATCTTCATCATCAATTTCATCAATATTATCAGTTTCAATAATTTCATTCTCTCTAGCCCTAGCAAGTTGTTCATCAAGAAATTCACCAAGTGACACAGTAGTATCAAGCATAGAAGTAGTTTCATCATAAGTATCATGCATAGCAGAAGTGGCATCATCAATAACATGCGATATATCAGAACGAATAGCAGAAGCAGGTTTAGGTATCGCAATCTTACTCAAAACAGAAGGTGAATCAAGTGCAGAGCTAGATGGTAGTTCCTTACCTCCCCTCGTAGTTGAGGGATAAATGTTGGCCAGGGGCCTTTTGATATGTAAATATTTTTGCCGAGTTCTAGCTCTTCTTGCTTTCTGCTCTTTGGCCTTTTTCCTTTGCCGCCTTCCCTCAGTTGCCGTCTTGCCAGCCGAACAGCCGCTCTACGGACTATGGCTGGGTCAAGTACTAGGCCACTTTCGGGAATACAAGTACTTAGCCGATTAGAGCGTTTAGCAAGTTAAGTAGAAGCCGACTGGCCAGCTGCTCGACAGCCGGTCGGCGAAGCGAGAAGCCGGCTTGAACTATGTGCATGCTTTTTGGTCCTTAGCCATTTTTCATGTGGGCACCCTTTCCTGCCTTTTACTCCTGCCTACCGGACAGCCGCTCTGCGAGCTGCGGCTTTGGCAGGAGAAGGCCTAAGTGCCAACACATTACTTGTCTGGCTGAAGGAAGCATTACATAGTACAAGGCGGCGAGCCCCCGGGTCGACTGGTCGAACCCGGTGCCAGGCAGACAAATGAAATAACACATTCATAGGCATAATACTTATCATATAGATAAAAGAGGGCAGTCCCCGAGCTCTTCTCGGGGGACCCGGAGTCTGCGTACTTAATGCAAAAGATGGCGTGGTACATACTGCATCAACTGTAAAACCTTCGAAGGAGGTTTGCATTCCATGGCCGCTCCGTCTCCTTACTGGAGTCGTCTCTTTTGCATGCTCGAGGCTTCTGGGCATCAATCAGGTAGTTGGAGTCATTGCCCAACACCTTGCTGATGATGAAGGGGCCTTCCCAAGATGCCGAGAGCATGTGTTGGCCAGTTGTTCGCTGGATCAGCCGGAGCACAAGGTCTCCCTCTTGGAAGGATCTTGGCTTGAC
The DNA here is from genome assembly GCA_021605205.1 of Aegilops longissima. NCBI lineage: Eukaryota > Viridiplantae > Streptophyta > Magnoliopsida > Poales > Poaceae > Aegilops > Aegilops longissima. The sequence goes on along the minus strand of CM038679.1, from coordinate 122,210,599 downwards.
CTTCCGTTCGTAGTACCGGTGCAGGCTCTGCTGGTAGATGGTGGACCGACTGAATGCCAACAGCCGGCCCTCTTCCAGCAGATTGATAACCCACAAGTATATGGGATCGCAACAGTTTTCGAGGGTAGAGTATTCAACCCAAATTTATTGATTTGACACAAGGGGAGCCAAAGAATATTCTCAAGTATTAGCAACTGAGTTGTCAATTCAGCCACACCTGGATAACTTAATATCTGCAGCAAAGTATTTAGTAGCAAAGTAATATGATAGTAGTGGTAACGGTAACAAAAGGTAACAGTAGCAAAAGTAATATTTTTGGTGTTTTGTAGTGATTGTAACAGTAGCAACGGAAAAGTAAATAAATGGAGAACCAATATAGGAAAAGCTCGTAGGCATTGGATCGGTGATGGATAATTATGCCGGATGCGGTTCATCATGTAACAGTCATAACATAGGGTGACACAGAACTAGCTCCAATTCATCAATGTAATGTAGGCATGTATTCCGAATATAGTCATACATGCTTATGGAAAAGAACTTGCATGACATCTTTTGTCCTACCCTCCCGTGGCAGCGGGGTCCTAATGGAAACTAAGGGATATTAAGGCCTCCTTTTAATAGAGAACCGGAACAAAGCATTAGCACATAGTGAATAGATGAACTCCTCAAACTATTGTCATCACCGGGAGTGGTCCCGATTATTGTCACTTCGGGGTTGCCGGATCATAACTCATAGTAGGTGACTATAGACTTGCAAGATAGGATCAAGAACTCACATATATTCATGAAAACATAATAGGTTCAGATCTGAAATCATGGCACTCAGGCCCTAGTGACAAGCATTAAGCATAGCAAAGTCATAGCAACATCAATCTCAGAACATAGTGGATACTAGGGTTCAAACCCTAACAAAACTAACTCGATTACATGATAGATCTCATCCAACCCATCACCATCCAGCAAGCCTATGATGGAATTACTCATGCACGGGGGTGAGCATCATGAAATTGGTGATGGAGGATGGTTGATGATGACGACGGTGACGAATCCCCCTCTCCGGAGCCCCGAACGGACTCCAGATCAGCCCTCCCGAGAGGTTTTAGGGCTTGGCGGCGGCTCCGTATCATAAAACGCGATGATTTCTTCTCCTTGATTTTTTTCTCCCCGAAAGCAAATATATAGAGTTGGAGTTGGCGTCGGAGGAGCTCCAGGGGGCCCATGAGGTAGGGGGCGCGCCCTAGGGGGGGACGCGCCCCCACCCTCGTGGACAAGGTGTGGGCCCCCTAGTATTTTTAATATTTTCCAAAAATAAGTTCCGTGGAGTTTCAGGTCATTCCGAGAACTTTTGTTTCTGCACATAAATAACTCCATGGAAATTCTGCTGAAAACAGCGTCAGTCCGGGTTAGTTCCATTCAAATCATGCAAGTTAGAGTCCAAAACAAGGGCAAAAGTGTTTGGAGAAGTAGATACGACGGAGACGTATCACAGATCTACGCCATCTTCTCATGCTTCTTTGGCCTCCTCTTCGGTGTACATGGTGACTCGAGGGGAGTCGAATTATGTCCGTCGGGATGACGGCTTCAGCACCGTAGACGAGGAAGAAATGCGTGAGGTCGGTTGACTTGTTCGGAGTTGTGCGCAGACTCCAGAGGACGGTCGGCAGCTCGTCGAGCCAACAGCCGGCCGAACGCTCCAGGGGTTCGACTAGTCGGGCTTGATGCCAGACAAAATGAGGCCGTTTGCTCGCTCCACTTGGCCGTTTGGCTGCGGATGGGCAACGGACGCTAAGTCCAGTCTGATGCCCTGCGTCGTGCAGAAACGGGCCAAGGCGCCTTTGGCAAAGTTTGTGCCGTTGTCGGTGATGATGCTGTGTGGTATGCCATACCGGATGGTGATGTCGGAGATGAAAGTCACAGCATTCAGACCATTCAACTTCTTAATTGGCTTCGCTTCTATCCATTTGGCGAACTTGTCCACCGCGACAAGCAGATGAGTCATGCCATCGCGTGCTGTTTTGAATGGTCCCACCATGTCCAGGCCCCAGACGGCAAAGGGCCAGGCAATGGGGATAGTCTTGAGTGCAGAAGCCGGCAGATGTGCCTTGGAGCGGAACTTCTGGCACCCTTTGCATTTCTGGACCAAGTCTTTGGCGTCTTCTAGAGCAGTCGACCAGAAAAAACCGTGGCGGAAAGCTTTGGCGACAAGTGCTCTTGAAGCCGCGTGGTGACCACACTCGCCTTGGTGGATATCTTTGAGGATTGCTTGGCCTTGCTCCAGATCCACGCAGCGCTGGTAAACACTAGTGACGCTGCGCCTCACAAGTTCTCTGTTGACAATGGTGTACGCTGCTGCCCGGCGTTGCACTTGCCGGGCCGTGATCTCATCGTTCGGCGACTCTTTGTTCACCAGAAAGTTGAGGATGGGCTGGCCCACGAAGGTGTTGTTATTTCTTCGACTGTCAGGACTACAATTTGCACAAGGGCGGTTGGGCCGAGAGGCGGTGGGTTGGAGTCGGTTGTCGCTTGCTGAGTCGATGAAGTCCCTGGGCCGACTGCTGCAGTCCCCGGGCCGGTTCGAAGTCCCGGGCGGTGCGGCTGCCGCAGCCCCGGTTGCTGCCAATTCCCGTGCGGCTCTTTGGGGCTCTCAAGTCGGATCTGACTGCTTCGGGAGGATCCGGCACAAAGATGGAGTCTGATTCTGGTGACGGCTTGACAGACGGCTTGAGGAGTCGTTGCAGGGCGACGCCGGCTGGTATTGCTTGCCGGGTGGAGCCGATCCGTGCCTGAGCATCAGCTTGCTCGTTGTCATTTCTTGGCACATGGAGGAACTCGCACCCTTCAAAGTATCCACTGAGTTGCTGGACGAGGAAACGGTAGCTGGCCATATTTGCGTCCTTGGTGTCCCAGTCGCCTGACGACTGCTGGACCACCAAGTCGGAATCACCATAGCACAGGATCCGGCGAATGCCAAGTTCCTTGGCAAGCCGGAGCCCGTGAATGAGTGCTTCGTATTCAACAACGTTGTTGGAGGCAACAAAGTGGATTTGCAGCACATATGTGAGCTTGTCGCCTTTGGGAGAGGTGAGGACGATGCCGGCTCCTAGACCGGTGCGCATCTTGGAACCATCAAAGTGCATCCGCCAATGGGTGGAGTCTGGCGCTGGCGGCAGGTACTGGGTTTCGGCCCAGTCGACGAGGAAGTCAGCCAGTGCTTGTGATTTGATGGTGGTGCGAGGCTGGTAGTAGATAGTGTAGGGGGGCAAATCTATGGCCCACTTGGCCACTCGGCCTGAAGCATCTCGGCTTCCAATGATCTCGACAAGTGGAGTAGTGCAGACCACAGTGATTGGGTGCTCTTGAAAGTATGGCTTCAGCTTCTTGGCGGCAAAATGCACGCCATAGCACATCTTCTGATAGTGGGGGTAGTTCTGCTTTTAGGCGGACAACACTTCACTCAGGTAATACACCGGCCTCTGGACTGGTAGTGCTTTGCCTTCTTCTTTGCGTTCCACAACTATGACTGTGCTGACCACCCGGGTGGTGGCGGCGATGTAGAGGAGCATGGGCTCCTTAGGAGTCAGAGCCGCCAGAACGGGCGGGGTGGTCAACATCTTTTTGAGCTGGAGAAAAGCTTCATATGCCTTGTCGTTCCACTCGAAAAAGGTGGTCTTCTTCATGAGCTGGTACAGGGGAAGAGCCTTCTCGCCCAGCCGACTGATGAAACGGCTGATGGATGCCAAGCAGCCGGTGAATTTTTGCACGTCCAGTAGTCGGGTGGGCACCTCCATCATCTCGATGGCCTTGATCTTCACAGGGTTGCACTCTATGCCGCGCTCTGAGACCAGAAAGCCAAGAAGCTGGCGGGCTGGCACTCCAAAGACGCATTTCTCCGGGTTGAGCTTGATCTGAAATCAGGGCAGGTTTTCAAAAGTCTCCTTGAGGTCTTCTAGCAGCGTTCTGCGCTTCTCCGTCTTCACCACAACGTCGTCCACATAGACGTGGGCATTTCTGCCGAGTTGCTTGAGGAGACACTTCTGCATGTAACGCTGAAACATGGCGCCGACATTTCTCAAGCCGAACGTCATGGTCAAGTAGCAGAAGGCTCTGAATGGCGTGATGAAGGCGGTCTTCAGCCTGTCGGCCGGGTTTAGCTTGATCTGATGATACGCTGAGTATGCATCCAAAAAGCTCAATAGCTCGCATCCGGCTATGGAGTCAATTACTTGGTCGATTCTTGGCAAAGCAAATGGATCTTTGGGGCAAGCTTTGTTGAGGCTGGTATAATCAATACACATGCGCCACTGCTTATTCTTCTTCAGCACAAGGACGGGATTGGCTAACCATTCTGGGAAGAACACCTCCATGATGAAGCCGGCTGCTAGAAGCCGGGCTATCTCTTCTCCAACAACTCTTCTCTTCTCTTCTGACAGGCGGCGCAAGGGCTGCCTAACTGGCTTGGCATCAGGTCGGACATGTAGTTTGTGCTCGATGAAATCCGTCGGAACACCTGGCACGTCCTTGGGAGACCATGCAAAGATGTCCCGATTCTCATGAAGGAAATCGACGAGCTCGCTTTCCTATTTGCTGTCAAGGTTCACACCTATGACAGCGTGCCTCTCCGGGTGCTCCGGGTCCAAGGGTATCTTCTTTGTTTCTTTTGCCAGTTTGAACGAGCCCTCGGCTTCCGACTCCTTGGGATTGGGTGACATTTCCGGCTACTTGCCTATCATCGCCACAACCCGGTCAAGGAGCCGCTTCTCAGCCACGATCACGAGGGACTCGGCTAGCCGGCTGCTGTCTGCTGCACAGGCGGACGACTTCTTGTAGTCCCCTGCTATGGTCAGGATTCCCTTGGAGCTCGGCATCTTCATCTTGAGGTAAGCATAGTGGGGGACCACCATGAACTTGGCCAGAGCAGGCCGGCCAAGCAGTGCGTGGTAAGGGCTCTCAAGGTCCACCACCTCAAACCAGACTGGCTCTCGGCAAAAGTGCTCTTTGTCTCCGAAGAGGACGTCAATTTGAGTCTTGCCGATTGGTGAGCAGGAAAGGCCAGGAACTATGCCATGGAATACAGTCCGGCTGGGCTGAAGATGTCTCTGCTTGATTCCCAACTTCTCCATAGTATCTTTGTACAGGATGTTGATGCTGCTGCCGCCATCTATCAGAACTCAGGAGAAGCGAGCAGCTCGCCTCTCCGTGGAAAAGGTGGCATCCAACAGAGCATAAGAACCGGGATTGGGCATCACTTCCGGGTGGTCGGCTCTGCTCCAGCTGATGGGTTTCTCAGACCAATGCATGAACTCGGGGGTCTCTCATGCTACTGCATTTACTTCTTGTTGTCGCTGCCATCTGCTGTGCTTGTCGTTGGCCACGGTGGTGAACACGACATAAGCTCCATGCTCTTCAGGGTATTCATCTTGTATTGCGCCGACTGGCCGGACCGCCGGCTGCTGGGGAGGAGGAGGCGGCAGGCCGGCTGGCGGAGGAGGCACGAGTCCATCACCCTTGGCGATCATGGTAAGCCAGTGGCACTTCCGAGTGGTGTGGTTGGACGGCTTCGCGCCGCTGTGGAACTTGCAGGGTGCATCAAGAGTCTGCTCGTACGAGAAGGCGGGCAACCAGTTAGGCTTGCCGCCCTTCTAGCTTTTGGGAGGTGGTTGCCCTTCCGGCTATTGGTCTTCAACTGTCGCCACCTGCCGGCTTGCGGAAGCCGGCTGCGTGGCCTTGCGCTTATGGTCATTCTGTTGATGTCGCCGACTGGTGTCACCAGCCGAGGTCCGAGGAGCTTGGGGAGCCACCTTGCCAGATGCATCAACTTGGATCTCCGCCTTCATGGAGGAGTCGGCAGTGGCGTGCTTGTCTGCTATGATCAACAGTTCATCGAGGGTCGCCGGCTCGTCGCAGAGAAGTCGGTGCTTGAGGAGGGTGCCCTCTTGGCACCCGGCAGTGAAGTGTTCGATGGCCTGCACCTCGTGCATGCCCTCGCAGGAGTTGCGCAGCTCGGCCCAGCGTGTGAGGTAGTCGTGGGTCGACTCGTTGGGGCCTTGGACGCATAAGGAGAGCTGGCGAGGCTTGGACGGCCGCTTGTATGTACTGGTGAAGTTGCGGATGAAGGCTTCGGTGAAATCAACCGAGCTGTTGATGCTACGGGGCTTCAAGCTATTCAGCCATGTCCGGGCTGTGCCCTGGAGCATGAGCAGAACGTACTTCACTGCAACGCGCTTGTTGCCGTTCGCGATGCTGACGGCTGTGGAGTAGTCGACCAGCCAGTCTTCTGGCTTCACAGAGCCAGTGTACTTTGGCGTATCTCTCGGGAGTGTGAACCCTTTGGGGAAGGGCTCATCTCGGATGTGGGGCCAAAGCAAGGCGGACCCAGCTCGTCTTCTTCTTCCAGTGCCAGGGATCGGTTGAGGTGGTCGATCCAGTGGCGGGCATCGTTCTCTCCGACTCCTTCTCGGCGGTCAAGGCGGTCGCCGAGTGTCAGATGATCAACAGGCAGCGGGGAAGCGCGCCTCTCCCTGCGCGAGGGAGGAGGTGGACAGTCGTCCCGCCATTCCACTGCTATTGGGCGGCCGTCTTGCTCGCGCTCGATGGTGATGCGAGTCCGGCTGCGGCTGGCAGTCGGCTCCTTGTCTCTTCTACCACGGACGCCACCAGTCGGTGTCCGGGATGTCGCGCCTTGGTCTCGGCGAGGAGGCGGGTCGTCGTTTCGCCGGTTGGGCGCTTGGTCGCGACACCGGCCTCTTGCTGCTTTCAGCGGCGCGTCGAGCTGCTGGACGCGCTCCATCATGTGGCGACGCTCGTCGCCCTCGAGCTTGTCTAGCTCGTCTGCTGCCGCTTGGGCAGCTCGTATGTTCTCTGCGGGCGTGGCGTAGATGGGACGATCTGTCCCGAACATGCTGGAGACGGTCGCGCCACGTTGCCGGATCAGGCCAATGCGGCTAGGCCCACCAGGAGCTGGCGTTTCACCGACGACACGGTCCATCTCCCGCCGGTAGGCCTCCGAAAGGCGTCTCATGCTGGCTAGCTGGTTGGCGCTTTCGACGAGCTAGACATGGTGTGCCTCCAGCGTCTCAGCGTCTTCCGGGATGGGTGCAGTCAGGTCTTGCAGTGCCGCCTGCAATGGATCCTGGACACCTCCACCGGAGTGCTCGCCGTGGCTGATGACGAGCACCTCCGTGACGGGGCTGTCGCCGCTGTCCGCGCGAGGAAGCGGTTCGTCGTAGACCACCACGTTGGTGGGGAACGCGTCAAGTGACGCCGTGTCGGAGTCGACCAACATCGGGTCGGTGGAGCCAACTGACTCAAAGTCTACAGCAGGCTCCCTGGCGACGTGGAGCTGATCGAGGAGGCTGACGAGGCGGCTCTCGGGGCCCTCTGTGCCCGCATCAGACGCGGGCTCATCGGAGAGGCAAGTCTCGCCGACGAGATCGGTGAGGCAGCTCGCCGCGTAGGCGACCTCCGCGCTGTGCAGCGCGTCAGCGCAGACGCCGTCTAGCGTGCCGGGCTGGTTGCGCTCGCCAGGGAGGAACAAGGTTCCCATCCAAAACAGGTCTCCGGGATACGGTGCACCTCGCCCCATGGTGGGCGCCAAATGGGGGGGGGGGGGGGGGTTGGGTGCGACATATGCCAATGGATGGCTTATCATGGTGGGAGCTAGTATAACGTCGCCGGTGCCTGGAAGTGGGATGAGGCGTAGACACGAATGCCGGCACACTTTACTCAGGTTTGGGGCTCTCCTAGGAGATAACACCCCTAGTCCTGCTCTGCGGGTCTCCGCATGATCACTAAGGCACTAGTGGATACAATGATGCTCCTCGAGCTGTATGCTAGAGGTAGAAGAAGGCAGGCTCGCTCTCTCCTTCCTCTAGGTATGAGTCTAGTTCTAACAGATTCAGAACCCTTTGCATGGGTGCCCTAGGGGTTGATATAGACCTACCCCCCGGGGTACATTGGTAATCTGGCCGGGTGTAGGACCCGGCTGTCAGTGTCTCTGGTCGCCGGCTTCTCCGTCGGCTGCTGGGGCCTACCTCCTGGTGGGCCTCGCCGACTAGTCTGGTATGGAGCCGACAGGCCGCTCCCGCCACTCATGGGTCTTGCCAGCTGCTGATTACTATAGCCGTGATGCTAATGACGCAGGCTTGGTCAGGGGAGCGTGGCTACAGTCCCGCCGCCTGGTGGGAGATCACTGTAGCCACACCGTGTCTCATCTGGTTAATGGTGCACGGGCCCCGAGGGAAGAACGGGCCGCCTGCTGGGAGCCGCCTTCCCTCAGGTCCTACTGGTCGGGCCTTCGCCGTCTTCCGGGCTCTCGCTGCCTGGTAGGGCCCGCCGCCTGCAGGCCGTACCGACATGCCGTTGTGGGGACAGGGCTCCACTTTGCCGATAGTGATGTCGGGGAGTGCTCCTGATGCAGCGCCGGCGGAGATCTCCACCTGTCGGAACATTGTGGTACGCCTTGCCCCGGATCTGTGGGGATGGGCTACACAGTAGCCACACCCGGTCTTGTCTTCTTAATGGGGGGTGCAGACTTTGAGGGCGCCGTGGGCCGACTGCTAGGAGCCGGCCTCTCTGACGGCCGCCTGTTAGGAGTCGGCCCGTCTTGATGCCATATTCCGGAGCTTGGCCGTCTTCTGGCAGCCGGTCGTTCGGCCAGTCGGCCATCAGAAGCTGGCGCTTCATTTTGATGTCTTGAGGGACGCAGCCAGCCCCGGTGTCTTGAAAGGTTCAGGGAATCGGGTTATGCTACCCGTGGCCCATTACTACGACAATTGTAGTACTCAGACATTCTGAATACATGCTCACTGGTTGAGCTATTCTACACCATCTTGTAGGAAAAGTACTTGTCAGAGGTCTCATACTGTCGTGGTTTTGTCACGGCAGATGTCCTTAGTGTCAGGACTTAGTCGTGAGGCCAACACATCTATGTGGTAGCTTGAGAGGGGTTGAGCGGAATCGAGAGACGCAACACAAGACAAGGATTTAGACAGCTTCGGGCCCCGGGAAACATCATCTGGTAATAGCCCTACATGCTGTTTGAGGCTAGGTCTCATTATCATCACGAGGGAGTCGCCGGTAAACCGGCTCTTTGTGTCTAGTCTTAGCTATTGTTTCTTCTTGCTTGTCGCTTGTCCTCTTTGGGGAGCCCTGCCCCTCCTTATATATGTTGAAGGGGCGGATTACATTTGGAGTCCTATTAGGATTAGGACTAGTGTATCTCTAATACAAACCGGATACAAGTCCTGGTCTTAATTCCTTGTAAGGTAAATATTCGTCATGCCTTTCCTCTTAAACCGGCCCACCATAGTATGAACCGGCCTTCATGAACCGCCAGTTGGGCCACCAGGTCTTGTCGCTCCTCTGACCTGCCTGTCGGATTACCAATGAACCGTAAACCGCCAGGTCCAAACGGGTCGCCAGTGAATCGTCAAGTCTTAGCCGGGTCTCAAGTAAACCGACAAGTTCGGCCGGGTTATACTTTTGGCCGGTTTACGCCGCGGGGTATATCCCCGACATTCGTCCCCAGTTTAATTTGGATTTATCCATGTTAAACTGATCCTGTAAAATATACACAAGAACAAATTTGACAGATTGTGCTCCGGGTTAAGAATTCTTGTAAACCAGCATCTGATCATCCTTAAGTCCTTGTCATTTCCTCCTAGAAAATCCGGGTCAACAAGCCAGCTTCATACTCAATTTGCTGACATTGGTTCCTCACAGAGAAATATTGTGAAGAATAATCCACTTGAGTCGGCTTCCAAAGTGCCGCTTTAAGAAATATGGGTCTTGAAATACTCATCTGATATTCAGCCGGTTTGAAGATGTAAAACTTGCCGGTTTAAGAATGTAGAACTTTGCCGGTTTACAAATATTGATGGCACCGGATCATAACTATTTGTTAACATCAGCTTTTTGAAAATATACCTCTTATATGCCAATTACTTGTAGCTCTCAAATCTTAAGAAGGTAACGTAGTAACAGCTTAAGATTTGCTTCAATATGAATGTCACAATCTTGAAGAAATCCAGGTTGTTCATCTCAATCACTAGTCAGAACTGAGTATTCCACATATGTAGCCCCCAAGTGCCGGGTTGTCATGCTTGCCGCAACCTGGGACTTGTAATTTCCCGATGCTCATAAAAACTTCAACCAGTGTAGCCCCCAAGGGCCGGGTCATTATGCCAATAATGAGCAGGGACTTCGAAAATATGATCATGTAGACTTTAACAACAACGTGTAGCCCCCAAGGGCCGGCTCAGTAAGATAATATTGAGCTGGGACTTTATATATACTTCAAACATTATATTATGTAACTCCCATCATGGGCCTTGAACCCACGTTCACAAGGTTGAGAGCTTTGTGCTTTACCAACTAAGAGTGGATCCTTCAATAATAGATGAAAATTTGTGTACCTTGAATTGTTGACAGGAGCAATTGGTAGCCCCCAAGGGCCGGCTCATTATGATGTGATGAGTCGGATCTTCAATAAGACTAATAAAAATGACTTTGCATTAGACCCCAAGTTTCATGGTGCATGCTTGCAGCGACATGAGACTTGCATGTAATCTCAAATTGAATAATGTAGCCCCCAAGTGCCGGGACGTAAGCCTGCAGCGACTCGGGACTATTCCTTCCATTGTAGAATAAATCATATCCTTTGATAAAATAATAGCCATTGCGCTAAAGCGACTTTGAAAACCTCAATAATATTGGTTATTAATAACCATAATAAAAATCCAGCCATGTTGGCTATTTAAGATAATATAATCCGGTATGAAAACCTTATTCATTCAATATCATAATGAAAATTCAGCCAAGTTTAGCTATTTGAATAATATAACCCAATGATTTATAAGCGCATGATTCCAATGGCGCAATCCAAATATATACTGGCGACTTATAGTCCAAAGCCAGGCCGGGTTAACAAACACCGGATAATTTCTCATCATATACTGGCGATTTATCGTCTTAAAGCCAGGCCGGTTTAATAAACACCGGTGATTTATAATCATGCTTTATTCAACCTGTTTCTGCATACAACAAGTTTAAAGTGTCCTGGCGGTTTACCGCCCGACGGGTCATAATGCCCAACATATAACCCAGGTTTATAACCAAGGCTGTAAAAAGATAATCAAATATGAAAATAATTGATACCTGTGACCTTGAATCACAATGTTGGCTGAACAACTCTTATAGTGAGGGTGATAACCCTAATCTTGAGTAATAATAACTCCTGTCATATTGTGCCGGTTTATGATAAAACCGTACCAGGTTGTGATAGACACCGGATTATCCATATATAATACTGGCGACTTGTAGTCGAACCAGACCGGATTAATAATCGCCGGATTATAACTGGTCATATACTGACAACTTGTAGTTGAAAGCCAAGCCGGGTTAATGAACGCCGGTTTAAAAACATCACAAATCTTATCAAAAGAAAGAAAAACTTAGCAAAAGGCAAATAAAAACCGTTGTAGTCGAGGCTTTGAGCCGATCAAGAGGTGTAACTATGGTTCTGATACGACTAAGCCCCCAAATGACATTGTGGCATTACGCCGATCAAGAGGTGTAGCTATGGTTCGGGTTCGACCAAGCCCCCAAGTGATGCTGTGGCATTGCGCCGATCAAGAGGTGTAGCTATGGTTTGGATATGACCAAGCCCCCAAGTGATGCTGTGGCATTGCGCCGATCAAGAGGTGTAGCTATGGTTCGGGTTCGACCAAGCCCCCAAGTGATGCTGTGGCATTGCGCCGATCAAGAGGTGTAGCTATGGTTCGGATACAACCAAGCCCCCAAGTGATTAATAATATGATAGGCCAATAAGGCGGGATACCCATGTTTGAACCGCGCATCATGGCAGCAGGTCCTCTTCGGCAACTTTTAACTTTTTGCAAGAGATAAATTCTTCTTGAACCGGGATTTTGAACCGGATATTGAGAGCGTCAGAGCTTTATGGGAGACATCTTTCCCTCGAACCGGATCTTAAACCGGAATCTTCATTTTCAGCCGGAAATTTTCTGACGGCCTTTAAACTCGAATTTACGAGAAGTTAATTCCTTTTGAATCGGAAATTCTTAAACCAGATTTGAGAGCTTCAGAGCTTTGTGGGAGACAGATTTCCCTTGAACCGGATTGTAAACTGGATATTTTGAGAGCTTCAGTGAGACTGACTTCCCTTGAGCCAGATTTGAAACCAGAATTTTTTCTGATGATCCGGAACTTCTTCATTGAGCCGGGATTTTGTAACTGTCATATACTTTCTAAGCTGGAAATTTTCTGACGGCCTTTAAATAACAGTAGCCTTCGGGACGGGTTATCTTTCCTCCATCGTCTGGGGTTCTTAAATTTGCTGAAGCGGCAAGATTTTTGAGTCATGTCATCATAGCCCCGAGTCTCAAGGTGACTCGAGGAGTTAACGAAACTCTCCATATTTGACCGTGATATAAACCGGCATAACTTGTATATAATTGGCGCTGATAGCATGATGTGAATCCATAGAAGGTTGAGGTGACTGCGGCAGGTTATAAACGATCCCGTATGAGCCGTGTCAGCAACTCGGCCAATGGTTCCTTCCAACTGGCAATTTGAGGTTAACCAAACTGTAGTGGTGGCGACTTGTGCGCCTGCCCATTGAGCCATACAGTGCAGACGGCGATTGATAGTATACGATAATTTGTCTTCATTTTGTTGAAAGAAAACCGGGCTACCCAAGCCGTGACTTGCTCATGCAGACAGGTGCGGCCTGGTATGTTGATGTAGACCAGGTCACGAGAGACGGACGACAAAGACGACCGCAACATCAGAGGCGACTCGGATAGATGAGTCGGCCGCGACATTGTAAACCGGTGCGAACGGGGAAAATCGGCACCGGTGTCATAAACCAGCACGGACGGGCGAGTTAATCGCGGGCGTGGTCCCGGCAAGTTGATGTTAACCGGGCCACAGGGACGGCAACTTGCTCACGTTCATTCATCAGGTGGCATGACCCATACGAAACGCCAGTGCAGAACGTTGCTAGCACGTGCTCCGTGCCTGTAATATAACACCTCATTTGTAATGAACAATTGTCCTGCGTCAAAAATACCACATGCCAAAGTAATTGTTCCTTGACAAAAATAATATGCGCTAATAAAATAGGCTTTAGATGGATATCACCTGATATGTTAGGTCAAAATTATCCACCGCGGAGTTGATGATCACCGCGGTGAAGCTGAAATCAATCATGGACAAGTCGGCCAGACGAGCAGACGGATGATCCGGCCGCGGTGTTGTAAACCGGTGCGGACGAGCAAGTTGTCCTCTGCGTTGTAAACCAGCGCGGGCGCATGAACCGGTGGCCAGGGCGGACGGGCAAGTCGTCCGTGGTGTTGTAAGGTGGTGCAGACGAGTGAGTTGGCCGGCGCGTTGATGTAAACAGGACCGCAACACGCGTGCCCGTGAAGCCATGCAGCACCGCCGAACATGCATCCGCGGTATAACACCACCTTTTTTTAATTGTCGTCCTGCATAAAAAATATTACAGAACGAAGTGATTGTTTTTTGACAAAAAACGATATGCGCTAATAAAACAAATCTGGATGGATATCACCTGATATTTATTTGTCGGATGAACGTGGATACTGGGATCAAAACATATTAAATGTCTGATGTCTCCACGTGACTTTCTCCTCCTGTCTTAATCTCACATGGAGGACCTGATTGAAGTGCCAGCGTGTGCCCGCACTGCTTTTTGTCAACAACGTACAAACCCCAGCCTCATGGGTGAAATGCTAAAAACACCTGCAGCCTCTACGCGCCGCGTTGCATTTTTTCTTCCTTTTTGTTTTTCCTTCTCCCATCTTCCAATCAAATCCCCAAATTTTCTTTCTACAGATGGCAACCAACACGCAAGGGCGCAACAGCTTCAGAAGTAAAAACCAGCAGGGGCAGGTGCTCAAGGCAGACGCGCCGCGGGAGCAGAGTTGAGGACGACCAGCCGCTTGAGGCAAGTACGTCGGCATAATTGAGGTGGAGGGCGGCTCAGATGACGGTTGAACCGTGGGATGTTTCCTTTTCTTAATCTCTTTTTTTATCCAAACACCAAGCACGACCATTGCCTGTACGTGGGAAGTAGTACTTCATGCCAGTCCCCTTTTATTTAATGTAGCGCTGATTCCCGTGCTCATCCAGTAGTAGTACTACTAGATCAATTTTGTCTCTGTCTTGACATGCCCATGTGAAGCGGCAGCCTGATAGCCGGTATGCAGGGGCGCAGGCCACGGGAGTTGCACATATTTACTAAGAGCAGAACTAGTACTCCGTGTTGATAAAGAGGCCAGCAACGGCCGGTTTAGCGGAGGATTGATGCGAGGGAAAAGCGGGTTGCGGCGCGGTCGACTCGAGGTCGTCTCTGAGGTGATGGCGAGGCCGAGTCAGCACCGGGGCCCAGCTGTCCAGAGCCCTTTTTATTTGGTGACGCCGAATTAGACTCTTGTCCGGTCTTGTTTGCAGCAGGAAAAAGTGATCTGCGCTCGGATTCGACGGGACGCCCTGTAACACGTGAGGCGCCGCACGCAAACCCAAAAAATCCCTATGAATCTCAATCTCATATCCTCCGCCGCAAAACGCTTCGTCTATCTTGGCTGATTAACTCATCGTTGATGTGAATTTTTCCCCGCCGGTTTTTGTTAAACCGAAAAATTGCGAACTTCTCGAACCCTAAAAAAGATCCCTTCAAGAATTCAACACCACTGTGCGCGGGCCCCACAGTGGGCGCCAACTGTCGTGGTTTTGTCACGGCAGATGTCCTTAGTGTCAGGACTTAGTCGTGAAGCCAACACATCTATGTGGTAGCTTGAGAGGGGTTGAGCGGAATCGAGAGACGCAACACAAGACAAGGATTTAGACAGCTTTGGGCCCCGGGAAACATCATCCGGTAATAGCCCTACATGCTGTTTGAGGCTAGGTATCATTATCATCACGAGGGAGTCGCCGGTAAACTGGCTCTTTGTGTCTAGCCTTAGCTATTGTTTCTTCTTGCTTGTCGCTTGTCCCTCTTTGGAAAACCCTGCCCCTCCTTATATATGTTGAAGGGGCGGGTTACATGTGGATTCCTATTAGGATTAGGACTAGTCTATCTCTAATACAAACCAGATACAAGTCCTGGTCTTAATTCCTTGTAAGGTAAATATTTGTCATGCCTTTCCTCTTAAACCGGCCCACCATAGTATGAACCGGCCTTCGTGAACCGCCAGTTGGGCCACCGGGTCTTGTCGCTCCTCTGACCCGCCTGCCGGATTACCAATGAACCGTAAACCGCCAGGTCCAAACGGGTCGCCAGTGAATCGTCAAGTCTTAGCCGGGTCTCAAGTAAACCGCCAAGTCCGGCCGGGTTATACTTCCGGCCGGTTTACACCGCAGGGTATATCCCCGACACATACCTCTCGACTCAGGTATGAGTCTGAAATACCAATTTCAGCTCTTGGAACATCTTATATGCTCCGTGGCGTTCAAAACGTTTTTGAAGTCCCAGTTCTAAGTCGTAAAGCATGGTGCACTAAACTATAAAGTAATCAACATACTGAGCTTGCCAAACGTTCATAACGTCTGCATCTGCTCCTGCAATAGGTCCGTCACCTAGCGGTGCATCAAGGACATAATTCTTCTGTGCAGGAATGAGGATAATCCTCAGATCACGACCCAGACCGCATCATTGCTACCATCATCTTTCAATTTATTTTTCTCTAGGAACATATCAAAAATAAACGGGGAGCTACAACGCGAGCTATTGATCTACAACATAATTTGCAAATACTATCAGGACTAAGTTCATGATAAATTAAAGTTCAATTAATCATATTACTTAAGAACTCCCACTTAGATAGACATCCCTCGAGTCATCTAAATGATCATGTGATCCACATCAACTAAACCATGTCCGATCATCACGTGAGATGGAGTAGTTTTCAATGGTGAACATCTCTATGTTGATCATATCTACTATATGATTCACGTTCGACCTTTCGGTCTCAAGTGTTCCAAGGCCATGTCTGTACATGCTAGGATCGTCGAGTTTAACCCGAGTATTCTGCATGTGCAAAACTGTCTTGCACCCGTTGTATGTGAACGTAGAGCTTATCACACCCGATCATCACATGGTGTCTTAGCACGAAGAACTGTCGCAACGGTGCATACTCAAGGAGAACACTTATACCTTGAAATTTTAGTAAGGGATCATCTTATAATTCTACCGCTGTACTAAGCAAAATAAGATGCATAAAACATCACATGCAATCAAAACAATGTGACATGATATGGCCATCATCATCTTGTGCTTTTGATCTGCATCTCCAAAGCACCGTCATGATCTCCATCGTCACCGGCTTGACACCTTGATCTCCATCATAGCGTCGTGGTCGTCTCGCCAACTATTGCTTCTACAACTATCGCTAACGCATAGTTATAAAGTAAAGCAATTACATGGCGTGTGCATCTCGTACAATAAAACGACAACCATAAGGCTCCTGCCAGTTGCCAATAACTTTTACAAAACATGATCATCTCATACAACAACGTATATCACATCATGTCTTGACCATATCACATCACAACATGCCCTACAAAAATAGGTTAGATGTCCTCTACTTTGTTGTTGCAAGTTTTACGTGGCTGCTACGAGCTTCTAGTAAGAACCGTTCTTACCTACGCATCAAAACCACAACGATGTTTCGTCATGTTTGTTGTTTTAACCTTCAACAAGGACCGGCCGTAGTTAAATTCGATTCAAGTAAAGTTGGAGAAACACACACCCGCCAGTCACCTTTATGCAAAACAACACTAGTAGAAAAAGGGGCAAATCTGAGACACATTAGTGCCAGTTTGATTTTGAGCCGGCACTAATGTGTCCATTAGTGCCGGTTCCAACGGCTAGCCGGCCGTTCTCATTAGTACCGGTTCATGGCTAACCTTTAGCACCGGTTCGTGCCACGAACCGGTACTAAAGAGAGTGGTGGTAGGGTGTTGTCAGTCTGGGGCCCGTCCAGCACCTTTAGTACCGGTTCGTGGCACGAACCGGTACTGAAGGTCGACGTACATAAACCCTTCGTCCACCAGAGCCACTCTGTTCATCCCCTTTCCCCTCACTTCCTCTGTTCTTCCCCTCTCTTCCTCGAGCTCCTCACCAAATTTTGCCCAAAATTTGTTAAGATTTGAAGGCCCCCATCCATTCAAATGATCACAAAGGTTACTAGCTTTGTCTTTCAACTCTCATTGCTAGATTAGCTCTTTCTATGCTTTGTATAGTGATTAATTTGGGAGGAATTATAATTTGCTAGTATTTGATTTATATGCAATTTGAGGTCAAAAGTAACACTTAGTTTGCATATGTAGGTGTGGTTTACTTAGTGCCTTCTAAATCTCCGTCGTAACCACCGTCGATCGCCCGCACCGTCCCGTCACCGGCACCACCTTGTGGTGAGGCTCTTGTTCATGAATGTTTTACATTACCAAATTGATGTTTGTGTGATTTGGATATATAGTTACTCGTATAATTATCTTACCCGTACATTGTTTGTTATACATAGTGCCATGGTTTTGATATCCGTCCCCATCGGCCCTCGTCCTTGTTATGATTCTTATGTGGTATATTCTTTTTTAAAACTAGTTGTTGCATTTCTTGTTTATGACAAATTATGCCCATCAAGTTGACATAGATATTTTTATCTAGGAGGTATGTGAACCGGAAATTCCAACCGACCCTATTGTCGAGAGGTTAAATTTATTTGAAAGAGAAAACAAGTATTTGAAAGAAAAATTGAAAAGAATTGAGGGGGAGAAGATGGAATTGGAGTTGCATGTTGCCGATGTCATAGATGAATACAAGATCAAGATGGAGAAAATGAGGTTGAAGATTAGAAAGATTAGAAAATATGCCATTGATAGTGTGGCTTGGTATCATTATGCTGTTGGATCAATTGTTACCTTAGTTGCGATCTTGATCGCATTTGTTGTTGCATTTAAATTCTTTAGCTAGAGAGTTATTTGTATGTTGCATTTCATTAAGTGCTGTATACGAACTTTATGTATGAACACTTACTAATTTGGTCTATTCGGTGTTGTGTAATGAAGATGAGCCGACAATGGATGTATGATGACCGATGCTCTCCCAAGTTCATTAATGGCGTGCATACTTTTCTGCTTGCCGCTGAGGCAAACAAGCGGCGGATGGTTTTATGCCTTGTCCATGTCTGGCTGTAAGAATGGTCACAATTACTCTCGTCAAGAACCATTCCGTCCACCTATTTGAGTCGGTTTCATGCCCCACTATAATGTTTGGACCAAGCACGGAGAAAGAGGGGTTATGATGGAAGACAATGAAGGAGAAGAGGACGACGACGGCTATCCTGGCCATGGGTTCCCTGAATACGATGATACAACAATGGGGGAAGAAGCTGAGCCGGCAATGCGGGAAGAAGCTAAAGAAGAGGCATCAGATGAGCCCGCTGATGATCTAGGTCGGGCCATTGCCGATGCAAAGAGAAACTGCACAAGTGATCTGGAGAGGACGAAGTTGCAGCACATGTTAGAGGATCACAAGAAATTGTTGTACCCGAATTGCGAAGCTGGCAAAAAAAAGTTGGGCACCACACTTGAATTGCTGCAATGGAAGGCAGAGAATGGTGTATTTGACAAGGGATTTGGAAAGTTGCTGGTAATGATAAAGAATATGCTTCCGAAGGACAACGAATTGCCCGAGAGTACATATGAAGCAAAGAAGGTTGTCTGCCCTCTAGGGTTAGAGGTGCAGAAGATACATGCATGCCCTAATGACTGCATCCTCTACCGCGGTGAGTACGAGGATTTGAACGCTTGCCCGGTATGCGGTGCATTGCGTTATAAGATCAGTCCCGATGACCCTGGTGATGTCGAGGGCGAGCGCCCGAGGAAGAAGATTCCTACCAAGGTGATGTGGTATGCTCCTATAATACCATGGTTGAAACGTTTGTTCCAAAACAAAGAGCATCACGAAAGCGATGCGGTGGCACGCAGAAGACCGTAAGAAAGACGGAAAGTTGAGAGTACCCGTGACGGTTCGCAGTGGAGAGAAATTGAGAGAAATCTTGGGAGGAGTTTGCGGTGACCCAAGGAGCGTATGGTTTGGTCTAAGCGCAAATGGCATTAATCCTTTTGGGGAGCAGAGCAGCAACCATAGCACGTGGCTGTGACTCTATGTTTGTATAACCTTCCTCCTTGGTTGTGCATGAAGCGGAAGTTCATTATGATGCCAGTGCTCATCCAAGGCCCTAAGCAACCCGGCAACGACATTGATGTGTACCTAAGGCCATTAGTTGAAGAACTATTACAGCTGTGGAATGGAACAGGTGTACGTGCGTGGGATGAGCACGGACAGGAAGAATTTCACCTAAAGGAATTGCTATTCGTGACCATCAATGATTGTCCTGCTCTCAGCAACCTTTCAGGACAGACAAACAAGGGATACCGCGGATGCACGCACTGTTTGGATGATACCGACAGTATATATTTGGATAGTTGTAGGAAGAATGTGTACCTGGGACATCGTCGATTTCTTCCGACAAGGCATCCTATAAGAAAGAAAGGCAAGCATTTCAAAGGTGAGGCAGATCACCGGACGAAGCCTCGCCACCGTACTGGTGCTGATGTACATGATATGGTCAAGGATTTGAAGGTAATCTTTGGAAAGGGTCCTGGCGGACAACCTGTTCCGAAGGACGCTGATGGACGCGCACCCATGTGGAAGAAGAAATCTATATTTTGGGACCTGCCATATTGGAAAGACCTAGAGGTCCGCTCCGCAATCGACGTGATGCACGTGACGAAGAATCTTTGCGTGACCCTGCTTGGCTTTTTGGGCGTGTATGGGAAGACAAAAGATACACGAGAGGCACGGAGGACCAGCAACGTATGCACGAGAAAAGGCGGCATACATCGGTCGGGCCAGCTACGCTCTTACCAAAGAAGAGAAGGAAATCTTCTTGAATGCCTTCTCAGCATGAAGGTACCATCGGCTTCTCATCGAATATAAAGGGAATAATAAATATGGCAGAGAAAAGTTCCGAACCTAAAGTCTCATGACTGCCACGTGATTATGGCGCAACTCCTTCCGGTTGCATTGAGGGACTTCTACCGAAAGCGTTCAATTAGCCATTGTGAAGCTATGTGCATTCCTCAATGCAATCTCTCGAAGGTAATCGATCCAGAAATCATACCAAGGTTATAGAATGATTTGGTGCAATGTCTTGTCGGTTTGAGTTGGTGTTCCCACCATCCTTCTTCAACATCATGACTTGCGTCCTAGTTCACCTTCTTGAAGAGATTAACGTTTTGGGTCTGTATTTCTACACAATATGTTCCCCTTTGAGAGGTTCATGGGAGTCTTGAAGAAATATGTTCATAACCGTGCTAGGCGAGAAGGAAGCATCTCGAAGGGCCATGAAAATGAGGAGGTCATTGAGTTTTGTATTGACTTTATTCTGACCTTAAGTCGATTGGTGTTCTGAATCGCGGCATAAGGGCAGGCTGGATGGAAAAGGCACCTGGGAGGGATCAAATAATATGTATGGGCGGGCATTCTCTCACTAAAGCACACTACAGTTCTACAGAATTCCGCCTTGGTGGCTCCGTACATGGAGGAACACACGAATTTTCTACACTCCAAACACCGGAGAAGTCGACAATTGGATTACACGTGAACAAGCGAGGACTTTCGCGGTTGGTTGCAGAAACGTGCCATACATGAAGGAGATATTCAAGATGACCTGTACTCGCTGTCCCAGTTACCATCTTCGAATATAATGACTTTCAAAGGGTACCATATAAATGGGAATACATTTTACACGATCGCCCAAGATAAGAAGAGCACCAACCAAAACAGTGGTGTCCGCTTTGATGCAACAACCAACACGGGAAAGGAAACATATTATGGTTACATAGTGGACATATGGGAACTTAACTATGGAGGTGATTTGAAGGTCCCTTTGTTTCGGTGCAAATGGGTCAATATGACACGAGGCTGGTAATGGCGAAGACCATGATGCGGAATGACAACAGTGGATCTCAACAATCTTGCATATGCAGACGAACCATTCGTCCTAGCCAATGATGTGGCGCAGGTTTTTTATGTGAAAGACATGTCTACCAGGCCGAGAAAAAGAAAAGATAAGGAAGCGAATGGATCATACGAAGAGCCAAAGTGCCACATAGTTCTTTCAGGAAAAAGAAACATCGTGGGAGTGGATGATAAGACAGACATGTCAGAAGATTATGAAAAGTTTGATGAAATTCCTCCATTCACAGTGAATATTGACCCAAGCATCCAGTTAAATGATGAAGATTTTCCATGGCTACGGCGCAAAGGGACACACTTGAAGAAAAGTTTCACTCCCAAAGATCAGGGATGTGATCGGCTTCACTATCATCACTTTCTTCTCGTGTTTCACACCTGTGGAGGAATCTCTGTAATAGTTAGGGTAGTTATGTGTTTTGGCATTTGGATCGTGAAGAAATTTTATGTGCAAACAAAAGTAGAGAGGGTTCTGGCAAAACTGGATGCACTTGTACACAATGGACAATCTCTTTCAAGTATCGGGGTTTCGACAAAAACTCAACTGTTACAAAGGCATTTCATTTTTAAAATAACCTAAGCATTACCAAATTGAACATAGTGATAAAACACACTAATATTAAACATAAGAAAAAGAATCACTAAAAATCTTTTTCAAAGTTAAGTTATTCACAAACTAGTGATTCACACAAATTTCAAAAAATTCAAAATTTAAACTATTCAAATTTGAAAACTACCGCACTAATAGAAAGTTTGTAATTTTTGTACCTAAAGCAAAAATATTCACAAATAAACTCTAAATACAGCAAAAACAACTCAAAAATAAATAAAACAAAAATAAATAAAGCGAAAAAATTAAGAAAATAAAAAAGCCCGCCTCATTGGGCCAAAGCGCCCTGCATACGACTAGGAACCCAACCTTTTGTTGGGCGGGATCTTGGCCATAAGGCCCGATAGGCCCACTAGGCGAAAGAGAAGGTAGGCCCAGTGGGCCTGCTTAGGAGAATAGTCGAGAGAGCTACCGCCTGACCGGGCTTATAAACCGGTCAGTAGCCCTCGGCTAGCGAGGTGGGACTAAACTTGCGCACCGCCTTGAGCCAGCGCACCCCCTTTAGTACAGGGTGGTGGCTACAACCGGTACTAAAGGGTGGGTCTTTAGTACCGGTTGGTGCCACGACCCAGTCGAAAAAAGTGCGCTTCCGCCGCTGCTGGCCAAAACAGACCTTTAGTACGGTTGGTGGCTCCAACCGGTACTAAAGGTCCATCCTATATATACAACACTTGAAAAAAATTCAGTTTCCCTCTCTGTTTCCTCCCTCCATCGCGCCGCCCTTCCCGATCGACGTCGTCCCCGTCGGCGCCGCCCGCCCGCCCTCGTCGCCGACCCGGCCGTGCCGCCCTAAATCGCCGCTTGGCCGTCCTCGTCCCCGCCGTCCCGTCGCCGCGCCCGCCGCCCGTCGTCGCCGCCCTTCCATCGTCGCCGCCCGTCCGTCGCCCGTCGTCGCCGCCCGTCCCTTCGCCCGTCGTCGCCGCCCCATCCCGTCATGACCCGTCGTCGCCTCGCCGGTGAGCTCGCCCCGGCCGCATGTCCAGTTCGATCCACACACACACACACACACACTACACACACACAAGTGATTTAAATATTTAGTTATAGAAATATTTATAGAAATGTTAGCAATTTTTCTGTTTTTAGTTATATAAATATTAGAAATGTTAGTTATATATAGAAATGTTATAAATGTTTTCTGTTTTTAGTTACAGAAATATTTATAAAAATGTTAGCAATTTTTCTGTTTTTTAGTTATATAAATATTAGAATTGTTATAGAAATGTTAGTTATATAATCAGGAAATTTTAGAATTAGTTTTAGTTAATTAGATGAATTAGAGTAATGTCAAACTGTTAGAATTTCCATATATATAGAATTTTAGTTATCACAATCTAATCATTTAAAAATGTTACTTTTTTGGGCATATAGTATTTGTTCTCGACGATATGCCCGCCCGCATCCTCGTCGTCGACCCGCTCAGCGGCGGCGCCCTGCTTCAGAGGACCCATGTCCGGACTGGGCTCCGCCGGCTAGCTTGGGAGGTGCTACGGAGAGAACGCGCCGCAGTGAGAACCCGACCTCGGGTCCGTCGTCGACCCCGATGTCCTTTGGTGGCGTTCGCGTGGGCCACATTGGTGCGAGAGGAGCGGCGCCGCCGGAGGTGGTGCGTCGCCGTGTCGAGGAGGAAGATGAGCACGTCCATCTCTACATGGCTGCTATGGACGACGTCGGGTTCTCCACTACTTGGCGGGTTCTTTGGGCAGATGACCGGAGATATGATCTGTGATGGTTCCTTCTCTTTGGGTGTGCACCGCCGCGCCCGAGAACCGCGAGTGGCGCCCTAGATTCTTCTGTAGTGCTCAATCTTTATTAGGTACCTAGCCAGTGATGTATTCGATATATAATATTGAGGCGATGTATTCAAGATTATATATATTAAGGCGATGATGTATTGAGATTATATATATTAAGGCGATGTATTGAGATTCAGTTTTACTTATTGATTGCATCCATGCATTGTAATTTGAATACTAATTAAATTGTTTTATATTTCTTCTGTATTAGTTAAGTAAAAGCTATGGCGGACAATACCGGCAGAGAGAGAGAAGAGGAATTGTTCGACATCATACGCAGCCCTCACAGGCTAGATGATCTGAATGAAGGAGATGATGGCTGCCAATATCTGAACAATACCGGAGAGGGTGATGAAAAGATATTCGATCTCGACGACCGAGCTGATTATGTCATGAACTATGATTATGATTATGACACAAACAATGCTGATCTTCAAATAACAAAGACTATCAGCGAGGTATATTTATATAAGCAGGCATCATGGTGATCATCACATGTTCTTTTATTGAAGATATATTAACAAATCGATCATTCTTCTTTTAGCCCTCTAGATCGAGCAAATCTGCTTCTACAGACAACAGGACAAAGCGAGGCCCAGGCAGATTGTTGAAGGAAGGTGTAAAGTACAACATCGAATCCATCAAACCTAGTGGCGAACCCCTCACGCCAAAGAACATTGCAAACAAGTGGACTCGTCGGTCGGAGTTCTTGTGAAGGACAAACTCCCGATCTCCATTCAAGAATGGAAAGAGCCAAAGACTAAGCGTCCAGGTGTTACTTGGGTCGACAGCGAGCCAAAAAGTCCTTTGGAATTCTCACGATGGAACATTTCACCCTACGAGATCATTTCTTGAAGCAGATGTGGAGAAAGTCAAGGCGCTGCTCTTAAGAAGATGGCAATTGCATTCAACACCCACAAGAAAACTGTATGGGCCAACTACCTCGCTGCAGATAGGAAGACTCCAGAATTCACGGGAACCTTTGGAGAAGCAAAGAAACCTTTGGGGCGATTTCATGACCTTCAAGGATTCATAATTAGCTAAGGGCGGTCAATGAAAAACAAGGCAAATGCATAAAAGACGCAGATTCCATAGGCTGGGTCCGGTGGCTACGTGGTGGGATTGCCTAAGTGGGATAAGTCGAGCAAGAGATGGAGGATGCAGGGTCACACGGTTACTAGGAACTGGCCCCCAGTGTAGAACTTGGTTCTATGCGCATGGGGGCGTTGGATAAGACAGTAGCCGTTTGAAGAAGGCAAGTCTAAAGGAGCCGAACAAAAGATAATTGGCGCAATAGAAGAAGCTCGAAAGGGGTGTTCACGCCCAACAGAGAGAACAACGAGCTTAAGCATACAGGAAATCTGAACACCGGGAAGAACACGAGGCAAGGCGTTATTCCTGGTATGAGAGCTTTTGAGAATGGAGCGAGGACTACAGGTCTCGTGCAAGAAGGAAGATGGAGGAGGAGAAGAAAAGGAAGCTGGAGGAGGAGCAGAGGAAGCGGGGCGCGAGAACACCTTCAAGGCCTAGAAGCAAGGCACGCGGACAGCACTCAAATTCCACCAGCAGCAGCAGCAGATCGACTCACTTAGCCGGAAAGGGGTCTCAAAGCGGCATCGACAAGCGGATGATCGTCCAGCATTGGATAGCACCATCCCATCCATGCCGAGAAGCAGCGTTGGTTCTGCCCAGGCGACGCACTTGCTGGATACATACCCATGGATGACATCATAGAGAACACTAACTGTGAGCTACACTCCAAAATGAAGAACATATCCATGAAGGTGGCGACGGCGTTGCTTTTCCAGTTACCCCGAAGCAACCTTCCATTGCATCCCGATTCGAGAGGGATATGCTCGTGTCATGGTTGATGAAGTGGTGGACCCATATTCGGGCTACTGACTTGACATTCCTGGAGGTGAAGATGGCGACACCTTTGGGAGAGGCCATACATCGTATCATCCTATGGAGAAAGGATTGCATCATCTTTCGAAGTCCACCGACACTGCGTCGTCTGCCGACTCCGCCACCGAGTCAGCAGACTCCCGCTCCTCCAAGTCCATGAACGCGTGAGCCGACTCCTCCTCGAAGTCCGCCATCTCCTCCAAGTCCCCGAACGCGTGAGCTGACTCCTCCAGTTTCAAGTCCGGCACAGTGTCATGCCACTTCTCCGGTTTGATTAATCATTATCTGATTCAATTCCATACTCGTAAAGGCCCTGAAGCAGGCGCCGGGGAATGATCTGTGTGCATTCTACGTTTGCGAGAACATTCGCATGATGGCGTCCGAAAGGAGCAGATCTCAAAGACAGGAATGGGTACGTTGTCAGAACTCTATTCACACCATTATCGATATCTTGTAACACAACTAATACACATGCATATTGATCTCCTTCTTAACAGTTCAGAGAGGTGCGGGATAAGCTCCTAGCCGAGGAGCGCATACAAGCACTTCAAGAGGAAATAGCCGGATTTTTGCTCGACCAGGTCATAGATCCCAAAGGAGAATACTATTACCCTCTACCGCTCCTATGAACCACTTGTCATCGTGCATGCTCCGAAGGCACCAAGGCAACATGTAGGAGAAATTGTATATGTATATACATGTGTATGTGTGAATAGTTAATGGTGTTGGCTGTGAGACAATTCGATGATATATTATATATATATATATATGCATAACGTGTACAATTTGTAGTATCGTGAAATACCAGCAAACAGAAAAGAATTAAATGGAAAATAAAGCCAAATTGAAAACACAAAATTAAAGCAAAAATTAAAAAAAATCACCCAAACATTTAGTACCGATTGGTGTTACCAACCGATACTAAAGCCCTACACGCACACGGGCCTGGCTCGTGCCACGTGGTGGCTCTTTAGCGCCAGTTCGTGACGAACCGGTACTAAAGGGGGGGACCTTTAGTCCCCACTCTTTAGTGCAGGTTGGCGAACCGGCACTAAAGGCCGTCACGAACCGGCACTAAAGGCCGTTTCTGCACTAGTGCAAGTTGCATGTCTGTCGGTGGAACCTGTCTCATGAACGCGGTCATGTAAGGTTGGTCCGGGCCGCTTCATACAACAATACTGCCGAATCAAAATAAGACGTTGGTGGTAAGCAGTATGACTATCATCGCCCACAACTCTTTGTGTTCTACTCGTGCATATCATCTACGCATAGACCTGGCTAGGATGCCACTGTTGGGTAACGTAGCATGCAATTTCAAAAAAATTACTACGATCACGCAAGATCTATCTCGGAGATGCATAGCAACGAGAGGGGGAGAGTGTGTCCATGTACCCTCATAGACCGAAAGCAGAAGCGTTAGCTTAACGCGGTTGATGTAGTCGAACTTCTACTCGATCCAACAGATCAAGCACCGAATGTACGTCACCTCCGAGTTCTGCACACGTTCAGCGTGATGATGTCCCTCGAACTCTTGATCCAGCAAAGTGTCGAGGGAGAGTTTCGTCAGCACGACGACGTGGTCATAGTGATGGTGAAGTTATCTGTGCAGGGCTTCACCTAAGCACTACGTGAATATGACCGGAGGCGTAAAATGCGGAGGGGCACCGCACACGGCTTGGAACAATTGTGTGTCTAGGAGGCGCCCCCTCCCACGTATATAAAGGAGGGAGAGGAGAGGAGGCCGGCCAAGGCGCGCCCCCAAGTGGGGAGGACTCCTACTAGGACTCCAAGTCCAATTCGGACCCCCTTCCTTTTACCGGAGAGGGAAAGGGGGAAGGAGAGGGAGAAGGAGAAGGAAAGGGGGGCGCCGCCCCCTTCCCCACTCCAATTTGGACCCCTTCCAAGTGGGGGGCGCGCCAGCCCCTTGTGGGCTGGGGTGCCTCCCTCCCAAGGCCCATGTGGCCCACTACTTCCTCCGGGGGGTTCCGTTAACCCCTCAGTACTCTGATAAGTACCCAAAACACTCCGGAACCATTCCGGTGTCCGAATACTATCATCCAATATATCAATCTTTACCTCTCGACCATTTCGATACTCCTCGTCATGTCCGTGATCTCATCCGGGACTCCGAACAATCTTCGGTCACCAAATCACATAACTCACAATACAAATCGTCATCGAACGTTAAGCGTGCGGACCCTATGGGTTCGAGAACTATGTAGACATGATCGAGACACCTCTCCGGTTAATAACAAATAGCGGAATCTGGATGCTCATATTGGTTCCCACATATTCTACGAAGATCTTTATCGGTCGAACCGTTATGACAACATACGTTATTCCCTTTGTCATCGGTATGTTACTTGCCCGAGATTCGATCGTCTTTATCCTTATACCTAGTACAATCTCGTTACCAACAAGTCTCTTTACTCGTTTCGTAATGCATCATCCCATAACTAACTTCATTAGTCACATTGCTTGCAAGGCTTATTATGATGTGCATTACCGATAGGGCCCAGAGATACCACTTTGATACTCAGAGTGACAAATCCTAATCTTGATATATGTCAACCCAACAAACACCTTCGGAGATACCTGTAGAGCATCTTTATAATCACCCAGTTATGTTGTGACATTTGATAGCACGCAAGGCATTCCTCCGGTATCTGGGTGTCGGATTTCGGGTTCCGGTAGACCCTCTAGGTTCGAACTCTGGGGTGCATGCGGAGATCGCACCTCCAACCTACCTACGTCTCGTCGCCTCGCAAGGATCTAAACTACACAAAGAACAACACAAGGGACACGAGGTTTATACTGGTTCAGGCCACCATTGTGGTGTAATACCCTACTCCAGTGTGTGGTGTGGTGGATTGCCTCAGGGGCTGATGATGAACAGTACAAGGGAAGAACAGCCTCGCGAGGGTCTGTTCTTGAGCTGGTGCGATGAACTGCTAGGGGAGTTCAGTCACCTCTCTTTCTCTCTCTAGGTGCCGATTCAGATCGGTCTCTCTTGCCTTGGTGGTGGCTAGTCCTATTTATATGCGGAGGCCCTGGGCCTCTCCCCAAATATTGAGCGGGAAGGGCGCCAACAATTGTCCATTTTGAAGGGGAACATCTAGTACACTTATCCTGACTAAAGTCGGTCCTCGCCTGCCAAAGACTCTGACGGTGACACCGGCTTGGGCTCCACGATGACCTCCTTCCTGCCGTTCTGCTGGTCTTGGCCTTGTTGCACCAAAATGGTTGCCTTTGCCTGATGCCTTGGCCTGCGCTTGCCTCCTTTGCACCAAAGGGGAAATGAGGACACTATGCGGGCTGGCGCCCGCCTGGCGCCCTCGGTCGTCATGGCTTGCGTCATGGGCACCTCGTGAGGTACCCCGCCTTGATCTCTCCGCCTCCTCGCGAGCCAGCCCGACGAGGTCGTGCTCGAGGAAGCTTCCGTCGTCCGCCCAGCAATCTTGCCCCTCGCGTGGGTCTTGAGCTTGTGTTGATGAAGATGGGCCGTACTGGGCCACCCCTTGAGCCACGCCGCAGGCCGCACGCAGGCAAGTCTGGGTACCCCCGTTCCCAGAACGCCGACAGTAGCCCCCGGGCCCAAGGTGCGCCTGAACTTGGCTTAGCAGAGAAGCGAAGGGGCAAGTGCGAAGCACCGCGGGCCACAACAGCCTGCGGCCTTGAGCGCCGCGTGGCGATCGGTTGGTCGTGGGCGTCTCCACTTCCCCATGATGCCTCGGTAACCGCATGACTTGACAAGTCCCAGCATGCAGAAACGGGTCATGATTACCTGCGACCGTGGAGGCCGACGATTGGCCTCCTCCGGCTATAAGTACGGAACGACGCAAGCTCTTCCATCCCATCTCTTCTTGCTTCTCCCTCTTATCCATGGCTCCGTCGAAGAGGTTCTCGACCGCGGAGAAGGGAAAGGCCCGCTAGGTGGAGCCTGACTCTCCCCCGGCCAAGCGGTCGAGGCCGTCCTCGCAAGCACCCCTGTGGCTCCAGCGGCTTCCTTGGCCGTGGAAGCGATCTCCTGCGCGGGGATGGGCGCCAGGCCGTCGATGGGGGGCGCGCTACGACCGCGCGACCTCCTAGGCCGCGCTTCCACTCGGCAGAGGTGCTGCCGGAGTTTGTCGTGTGGTTGGTGGAGCCGACCAGCTCCTGGCTCCAGCTTCCCCGCTTTCTTTTAGGTGAACTTCCGGCCGGCGCCCCGGGCGGCCTTTGGCTCCAGGTGGACGGTTGCTGCAGCCGGGCCTCCTGGGCTTCACTGGAGGTCTCTGCCGCTGGGGCGTGGTTACGACCCGCGGTGGCAAGCGTTGCCAGCGTGTGGTCTAAGCCGGCGGTGCACCCTGCACTTCAAGTTCGACGGCGATGCCATCCTCTACGTGAGGGTGTTCGGGGAAGACGGTCGCCGCGTCGGGTGCTGTCCCGAGGACGACGGCCGCGGCCGTGGGCCCAGCCCTGGTGATGGTCGGGATGAAGATGGCAGCGCGCATGTGGTCAGCGGCGCTCGGGGCTCGTCGAGCTTCGGCGGCTCTCCTTCGGACAGCAGCTCCTCCAGCGGTGGTCGCGACCAGCCTCCATGCCGCCGCGCCCGCCTGGAGGGAGGTACCAGGTCTGCTCGCCGTCGCGCCCCGGTGAAACGCGAGAGGGAGTCCGCCTGAGCTCCGGAGGCGGTACAAGCCTTCGCCGTGAGTTGGTGCCAAGCGAGTTGTGCCTATTTTGTTCTTCCCCCTTCCTGCGCAAAGAGACAGTAGTGTAGGGCCGCGCGGGGGCGTGCTTGGGTTGTTGTTGTTAATTGTCGTACTGTTTCTGCTATTTCTGTATTATGGCTTTGTGCCACACGCCTGCGCGTAGAAATTACTTAGCTCGGGGGGACCTGTCATGGTCTTCGCTTCCCGAGGCCGAGGCCTCGTCGAACGCTTCATGTCCTGCAAAGGTTAGTCAGGAGAGGTAGCTTCCGGCCTCAGTTGCGGAGGCGACCGACCCAGGCCCTGTGTTCACGTCACGGTGCCCGTGGGGCACGGACTGGGAGGGGTGCTCCCATAGCGGACCTGGCTTGGGAAGCCTCAGACAATAGGGGCAGAAAACGCTTGCGAGGGTGCCCGCGCCGCTCCCTCGCGAGACTCGCGCGAAAGAAATCGAGGCAGGGGAGCGAAAAAGGCAGAGAGTCACAAGCCAAAGACGGCAACAACTTCGATAAAACTTCAAATGGGAATGAACAAGCCAACTGCAGAAAGCAAATGAAAGAAGCCGCGTCCGACACCTAATCGAGTCTTGACGTCTTCTCACCAGCGGAGCTAAGTGCTGGCAATCAGGCGTATGGAGCCCCGTGGCCCGAGGGCGGCACTCCGGAGACTCCGGGGCGTGTACAACCCCACTCATTATTACGTGAGAGTGTCACGGGCGGTGAGCTTCACAGGCATTTGCCTTCTTCACAGGCACCGGGCCTTTTCCCAATCACAGCAGCTTCACAGGCATTCGCCTTCTTCACAGGCACCGGGCCTTTTCCAAAACACAACAACTTCACAGGCATTCGCCTTCTTCACAGGCACCGGGCCTTTTCCAAAACGCAACAACTTCACAGGCATTCGCCTTCTTCACAGGCACCGGGCCTTTTCAGGGGTAAAACCTTCGGAGATGTTGGATGTTCCACACGTTCTGGACGGGCACCCCCTCCTGAGTCTCCAAGCGCACAGAGCCGGGCCTGGAAACATGAACAACCTTGAACGGGCCCTCCCACATGGGAGAGAGCTTATGCAGTCCCTCCCTGGAGAGAACCCGTCTGAGGACGAGGTCACCTACCTCAAGAGTCCTGGGGCGAATGTTGCGGCAGTGGTATCGCCGCAGTGCTTGTTGCTACCTTGCTGCTCGTAGTGCGGCTTCACGACGATGCTCCTCCCCCAGCACGTGGTCCGTCCCCCGCATGGCGTCCTGCTGCACCTCGTCGAACGCCAGGACCCGTGCGGAACGACATCTGACCTCGTGAGGGAGGACCGCTTCAGCTCCATAAACTAGGAAGAACGGGGTCTCGCCAGTCGGCTCGGTTGCGGTCGTGCGGATGGACCACATCACAGACTGAAGCTCATCGTGCCAGCCCCTGCCGCAGGCTTCCAGCTTCTTCTTGAAGGTCTTGGTTTTGAGGACCCTCAGGACCTCTACGTTGGCCAGCTCGGCCTTGCCGTTGCTTCGCGGGTGAGCTACCGAAGCGTAGCATACCTATGTCCCAAGGTTAGCACAGTATGTTTTGAAGAGGTTACTGGTGAACTGCGAATCATTGTCGGTGATGATGCGGTTCGACACCCCGAACCGGCTCACGATGCCCTTGATGAACTTGACCGCGGAACCTGCGGGGATGGTGCGGACGGCTTCCACTTCAGCCCACTTGGTGAACTTGTCCACGGCGATGTAGAGGTAGCTATAGCCTCCCGGTGCCCAAGGGAACGGTCCCAGGATATCCAGTCCCCAGACTGCGAATGGCCACAAGAGGGGTATAGTTTGTAGACCTCCCGCCGGCTGATGGATCTGCTTGGCATGGAATTGGCAGGCCTCGCAAGCTTTAACAGTTCCACGGCATCATTGAGCGCCGTGGGCCAATAGAACCCGCTGCGGAACGCCTTGCCAACGAGGGTCCGTGATGACGAATGATGCCCACAGTCTCCGCCGTGTATATTCGCGAGAGCTCCCTCCCTTGCTCCACAGGAATGCAACGTAGGGACACATCATTGATCGTCTCGGTAGAGCTCTCCATCCACGATCAAGACGCGCTGCTCGCCGCGCCACCACTCCGCTTCCTCCTCCTTTTCCGGCAAGGTCCCTTGCGTCAGGTAACTCTTGAGCTCTGTGATCCAGCACCCCTCCTGAGGCTCCAGCGCCAGGAGCAGACGCGCTCCTGAGGCAGGGCCGCAGACCGGGGCTCCCGAGGCAGGTGGCTGGGGGAGCTCTTCCCGAGGCTGCACCGTGCTTGACAGTGATGGCGTCGCCGAGGGCTTGAAGAGCCGCTCCTCGAAGACGCCAGGTTCCTGAGGTAGTCGCCTGGATGCCCGTTTGGCAATGTCATCAGCCTCTTGATTGGTGCCGCGAGGCATATGCTGCAACTCCAGTCCATAGAACTGCTTCTCCATCCTGCGGACCTCCGCGAGGTAGGCTTCCATGTGCTCATCCCTCGGCTCATATATTTTGTTGGAGAAGTTGACAAGGAGTTGTGAATTACCCTTGATGGTAAGGCGCTTCACCCCCAGGGCGACTGCGGCTTTCAGGCCTGCTATCAGGCCTTCGTATTTTGCTATGTTGTTGAAGACCTTTTCTCCGTGCTGGAAACAGAGTTGCACGGCATAGTAGAGCTTGTCTTGAGTGGGAGATATGAGCACTGCGCCAGCCCCCGCGCCGTGTCGGGAGAACGCCCCGTCGAAGTACATGACCCAACCGTCCAATGCCTCGCTTCCCGGGGAGAGGATCGATCCTCATCAGCCTTGAGGCCCGGCGCCTCCGCCCATTCCGCCATGAAATCCGCTAGCGCGGCCCCCTTGACGACTCTGGTTGTGCTGAATTCTAGCTGAAACGCTTGCAGCTCGATGTTCCACTCAGCGACCCTTCCAGCCGAGTTGGGGCTCCTGAGCACCCTTTCCAAGGGGTACGCTGAGATGACCTTGATGGGATGGCCCTGAAAATAGTGCCGCAGCTTGCGCGAGGCTACCAATAGCGCGAGGAGGAGTTTCTGGGGCATGGGGTACCGCGCCCTCGCGTCCCGCAACACTGTGCTGACGAAGTACACAGGGTGTTCGACGAGGTTGGGAGTGCTGGTGCTGCTAGCGTCCTCCGGAGGCCGTGGCGCCTCCTGAGACAGTGGAGCCCCGAGCGGCTGGTCGCCTGGGGGAGGGGCCTCTTCCATTCCGAGTGCGCTTCCCTGCAGAGGCTGATCCTTCTCGGCTGGGGTAGTGGTCTCTGTGAGGCCCTTTTGATCCTGCTTCGCCTCGACCTGGGCAGCTGCCGCGGCTTTGGTCCAACGCTCCTCCCTAACCGCCACCAGGGCTGCGCTGGCAGAGTAGGGGGTGGCTGCAAGGTAGAGCACCAGGAGCTCTTGAGGGCGCGGAACCACCATTACCGGAGGGCTGGTTAAGTACCTTTTGAGATCCTGGAACGCCTTGTCGGCCTCTTCAGTCCATTCAAAGGGGCCCTTTTTCTTCATCAGCTTGAAGAAGGGCAGTGCTCGTTCCCCCAACTTGGAGATGAAGCGTCCTAGTGCGGTCACGCGCCTAGTGAGCTTCTGCATCTCTCTGAGGGTCTTCGGCGGGCTCATGTCCTCGACTGCTTTGACCTTTTCTGGGTTGGCCTCGATGCCCCGGTGGGACACGAGGAAGCCCAAGAGCTTGCCCGAGGGGACTCCAAACACACACTTCTCCGGGTTGAGCCGCAGGTCCACTTCGTTGAGGCTCGTGAAGGTTTCTTCCAAGTCTTGTATCAGGGTTTTTGCCTCCCAAGACTTCACCACAATGTCATCAACGTAAGCCTCAGCATTCCTCCCGAGCTGCCGACCCAAGGCGATGTGCATCAGCCGCTGAAAGGTCACACCTGCGTTGCGCAGCCCGAACGGCATGCATGTGTAACAGTACACTCCACACGCGGTCAGGAAAGCCGTTTTCTCCACGTCTTCTATCGCCATCTTGTTCTGGTGATAGCCAGAGAAGGCATCCAGGAAGCATAACAAGTCGCACTCGGCGATTGAGTCGACAATCTGATCGATACGAGGGAGCGGGAATGGATCCTGCGGGCAGGCTTTGTTGAGGTTGGTGAAGTCGACACACATGCGTTCCTTCCCCCCTTTCTTTGGCACGACAACCGGGTTAGCCAACCAATCTGGGTATCGGACCTCGCGAATGACCCCTGCTGCCTCTATCTTGCGGGTCTCTTGGACGATGAAAGCCTGCTTCTCAGTGGACTGCCTTCTCGCTTTCTGCTTCACGGGGCGCACTTTGGGGCACACGTTGAGGTGGTGCTCAATTACGCCCCTTGGAACCCCTGCCAGCTGATCAGGTTCCCATGCGAACACCTTCTTGTTCGCGCGTAGGAACTTGATCAGGGCCTCCTCCTGCTCGGGCTCGAGGTTGGCGCCTATGGTGAAGGTGGAATTAGTGGATCCGTCCTCGTCGACCAGTATCTGCTTGGTTTCTGCCTTGTCTTGGGTGAATAGCTGCTTCTTCTTGGCCGGTGCAGCCCCCTTGGGCTCAGGGGCGTCTGAGTCGGCGGGCTGCGCCGCCGCCGCAGTCTTGAAGACGAGCTTGAGCACTTGCAACGCATCCCCGGTGTCTCCGGATACGGTGAGGATGCCGCTGCTCCCAGGCATCATGAGGTTGTACGCTGGGTGAGTCGCGGCCATGAATCGGGCTAGTGCTGGGTAGCCGAGGATGGCGTTGTATGGGAGGCCGATGGGGGCGATGTCGAAGTCGATTAGCTCCGTGCGGAAGTTGTCGTAGGTGCCGAAGGTCACCGGAAGACGGATCTGCCCCAGGGAGCCGGCGGAACCGCCTCCGACGCCCAAGAAGGGCCTGCTGGGCTGAAGCCGCTCCGGCGGTACATGGAGGAGGCTGAAGGCTTCAACCGAGAGCACGCTGAGGCCTGCGCCGCCGTCGATGAGAGTCCTGGTGACGGCCACCTGGCAGATGGTGGGGGTGCACAGCATTGGGAGTGCGCCCGAGCAGGCTGAGTTGGAGGGGTGATCATCCAAGCTGAAGGCCAGATCAGCCTTGGGCGCCGACCGACCCGGAGGAGCCCCATGCTGCGCGGAAGCAGCGCCGATCTGGCGGACGAATGGCTTGATGCGGCAGCCTAAAGGTGGCGCCTGCGAGCCGCCCAGGAGAGCTGCGACGACCGGGGGCGCCGGTGTAGCGTGCTGAGCGAGGAAGAGGCCGCACAGCTCCCCCCAAGTGGCCACGGAAGCTGCTGGCAGGTGGAGCAGCCACATGCGCGGGGCGCCGGTGAGGGCCATGGGAAACCAGCTAGCCATGACCCTGTCGTCGGCCCCGGCTTCGAGGACGGCCCCCTCGTACGCCAGCAGGAAGGCCAGCGGATCGGTCGTGCCGTTGTAGCGCGGTGGCATCTCCGGCTTGAACTTGTTCAGCCACTGCACCCGCCGCAAGGCTGGGGCCAAGGCTCGGAGCCCCCTGGCCCCTGCGCTAGCGCTGGCGACCGGAGCGGGCGGCGCGTTGCTCGTCATAGGGCGAATTCCGATGTTGGCGGAGAGCGGGTCGGTGGAAGGGAAAGCTCCGGCGCACCCCTACCTGGCGCGCCAAATGTCGGATTTTGGGTTCCGGCAGACCCTCTAGATTCGAAATCTGGGGTGCACACGGAGATTGCACCTCCAACCTACCTACGTCTCGTCGCCTCGCAAGGATCTAAACTACACAAAGAACAACACAAGGGACACGAGGTTTATACTGGTTCAGACCACCATTGTGGTGTAATACCCTACTCCAGTGTGTGGTGTGGTGGATTGCCTTAGGGGCTGATGATGAATAGTACAAGGGAAGAACAGCCTCGCGAGGGTATGTTCTTGAGCTGGTGCGATGAACTGCTAGGGGAGTTCAGTCGCCTCTCTTTCTCTCTCTCTAGCTGTCGATTCAGATCGATCTCTCTTGCCTTGGTGGTGGCTAGTCCTATTTATAGGCGGAGGCCCTGGGCCTCTCCCCAAATATTGAGCGGGAAGGGCGCCAACAATTGACCATTTTGAAGGGGAACATCTTGTACACTTATCCAGACTAAAGTCGGTCCTCGCCTGCCAAAGCCTCTGACAGTGATGCCGGCTTGGGCTCCACGATGACCTTCTTCCTGCCGTTCTGCTGGTCTTGGTCTTGTTGCACCGAAATGGTTGCCTTTGCCTGATGCCTTGGCCTGCGCTTGCCTCCTTTGCACCAAAGGGGAAATGAGGACACTGCGCGGGCTGGCGCCCGCCTGGCGCCCTCGGTCGTCATGGCTTGCGTCATGGGCACCTCGTGAGGTACCCCGCCTTGATCTCTCCGCCTCCATGAGCCACTGACGAGGCCGTGCCTGAGGAAGCTTCCTGTCGTCCGCCCCGCGAGGCTTGGCCCCTCGCGAGGGTCTTGAGCTTGTGTTGATGAAGATGGGCCGTACTGGGCCACCCCTTGAGCCACGCCGCAAGCCGCAGGCAGGCAAGTCTGGGTACCCCCTTTCCCAGAACGCCGACACTAGGAGTTGCATAATCTCATAGTCGAAGGAATATGTATTTGACAAGAAGAAAGCAATAGCAATAGAACTTAATGATCATTATGCTAAGCTAACGGATGGGTCTTGTCCACCACATCATTCTCCTAATGATGTGACCCCGTTCATCAAATGACAACACATGTCTATGGTTAGGAAACTTAACCATCTTTGATTAACGAGCTAGTCTAGTAGAGGCTTACTAGGGACACTGTTTTGTGTATGTATCCACACATGTATGAAGTTTCCGGTTAATACAATTCTAGCATGAATAATAGATATTTATCATGATATAAGGAAATATAAATAACAACTTTATTATTGCGTCTAGGGCATATTTCCTTTAGTAGTATCATATACTAGTATCATATGCATGATACTAGTATATGATACTCCCCATTACAACCAGCCTTATCATATAGTAGTATAATGCATATGATACTAGTATATGATACTCTACCTCCGTCATGCGCGCATAGTATCATAAGTTAGTATCTTACGTTGACTTATTAATTGCCATGCATGACACAAAGTAGTACAACATTTAATATGATACGGTATCATAATATGATACCACACCCTCGCTTTCCTCATTTAACTGTGTGCCACATCATCCAAAAAGTCTAGTTGGCATGTATGATACCGCTTATGATACTCCCATTACGACCAGCCTTAGGGTGGCCATAGTGGGGGTATCATAGCCGGTATCATGCACTCGGGAATAGCAAATATGATGATGTGGCAAAGAAGTAACATAGGTAGATACCATAACATAATAAATATGCTATACTACTTTGTGTCATTCATGGCCATAAATATGGTCATCTATGATACTACTCTATGATCTATGCACTATGAAGGTACGTACGTAGTATCATACACTAGTATCATATGCATGATACTATAGTATATGATACTCCCCACTATAAGGTTGGCCATAGTGGTGGTATCATAGCCAATATCATGCACTCGGAAATAGCAAGTATGCTGATGTGGCAAAGAATTAAAGAAGATAGAGAGGGTTAGAGTAACCTATAGGTAGATACCGTATCATATTAAATGCCATGCTAATTTGTGTCATGTGTGGCAATAAATATGATCATCTATGATACTACTCTATTATACTATGCAGTATAGTTAAAGGTAGTATCATACACTAGTATCATATATATAGTGATCCTATTCATCACCAGGTGCAGAATAAGTTATTCTTCACCGAGGTAATCTTATGATCATTTCATAATTAAATTCCATTTGGAATTCAAATAGTTACATTCCTATTGATTCATTACGTAAAATTTGGCATAAGAAAATAAAAATATAGGTCATAAGACAAGAAAATTTGCAGTGTATGTGTATTTTACACTATGTTTTTACGTTTGTAATTTTACATGACATAAAATATTTTTACGATGATTATATATTTTCTTACGGTCTCTTTTTACGTCAGAAATAAGAAAAACTTACTGAAACGTAAAATTACGTGTATTGATGGTAAAATAGAGGGTGAAGAATAACTATTCCTCACCTAGGGTGACGAATAGTCAATCCCATATATATATATATATATATATATATATATATATATATATATATATATATATATATATATATATATATATATATATATATATATATATGCATGATACTAGTATATGACACTCTGCACTATGAGTAGCCTAAGTATAGCCTAACTAAAACACCCACATGTAGTTGTAGTAGGGTTTTTTACTTTATATGCACTAAAATGCAAGGTAAGTGCAAAGAATGACTTAAACATAGCAGACGAGACCTGAAATGGGCCGGAAAATCAAACCAAGGGTATATTTGCGATTGTTTACCATGATTTTTTTTCGAGGTGGAACGATGTAGTAACTGACAATTTGGAGTCCGAAGTGCCACATCTCCTTTTGGGAACTACGATCCTTCTTGTGAGATGCTCCGGTATGGAAGATGCGAGCACCAAAACTTGTGCCAAACTTTACCAAAAAATTTCCATGCGATCATGAGAGCACACCACAATGACACAATGATTTTTGTTATTTTTCAGACTCTATATGCATTTCCTGAAATTAAAATACCAACAAGGCCTACGCCTCTGGCCGCACCCTGCGGCCGAACTGCTTGAAGTTTTTTCCCGTTTCTCAGACAATGAATAAAAACTCGCAAAGCGACACACAAATGATCTTGCTTACATCCACTTTGAATATATATAAACGAGATCTTTTTTTTTTGCATATTCTAAGTTTGAGATTGCTAGCCAGGCCCGTCGCCTGGTAAAATGTACCAGAAAATCGAACCATAGGGTACAATCTTGATTTCTTACCGTGGAAAAAAATTGGAGGTGAAACGATGAACTCATGTTTTCGTTCAAACAAAAATATGATGTTAGTTAATGTAAATGTTTTCAAATAGCACTCGGTTCACTCACGAAAGCCGTGTGTCCACTAAAGCGTGGCTGATGCCCCCCTACCACGCACGCGATCAGAGTCGTTCGTTCTGATTGGCCAAAACCCAAACCCCACGGATCGTACGTCTGCACCGTTGGATTCTCCTTGATCGAACGACGATCCTCATCCCTTTCGACAACACATGCAGTTACGGTTGTGATTTTATTTATATCCACAAATTGCATGTTAAATTCAAATAATGTCTTAAATATAGCAAACGATACCTGAAATGCATTAGAAAATCAAACCCGTGGTATAATGGTGATTGCCTACCATGGAAATTTTTATGAGGCCAAACGATGAAGTCACCGACCACTGGAGTTTGAATTCACACGTCTCCTTTTGGAAACCATGGTCCTTCATGTGAGATTCTCTGGTTTGGAAGGAGCAATTATCAAAAGTTGTGCCAAACTTTACCAAAAAAATTCCCCGGGGTCGTGAGAGCACGCCACGGGCACACACCGATTTTGGTGATGTCTGGACTCCGTCTGAATTCCCAGTAATTAAAATACCAACTAGGCCTACGCCGGTGGCCGCATTTCCGAAATGTTTGAAATTTCTCCCTGTTTCTCAGACAATGGATGAAAACTCGAAAAGCGACACATAAATGATGTGTACACCTTATTTGCGAACTAATACCCAGATGTAGTTGTAGAACAGTTTTGAATTTAATTATATGCACTAAATGCAAGGTAAGTGCAAAAAAATGACTTAAATATAGCAACGAGACCTGAAATGGGCCAGAAAATCAAACTTAGAGTATATACGTGATTGTTTACTGTGAAAACAATTCGAGGCGGAACTATGTAGTTATTGACGATTGGAGTCTGAAGTGCCGCGTCTCCTTTTGGAAACTATGATCCTTCTTCTGAGATGATACGTCTCCAATGTATCTATAATTTTTTATTGTTCCATGTTATTATATTATCTATTTTGGATGTTTTATGTGCATTAATATGCTATTTTATATTATTTTTGGGACTAACCTATTAACCTAGGGCCCAGTGCCAGTTTCTGTTTTTTCCTTGTTTTAGAGTTTCATAGAAAAGGAATACCAAATGGAGTCCAAACAGAATGAAACTTTCGCGATAATTTTTCTTGGACCAGAAAACATCCAGAGGACTTGGAGTGCAAGTCAGGGAAGCCACGAGGCGCCCACAAGGACGGAGGGCGCGCCCCCACCCTTGTGGGACCCTCGTGACTCCACCGACCTATTTCTTCCGCCTATATATTCTCAAATATCCCAAAACCAATCAAGAGAGCCACGAAAACACTTTTCCACCGCCGCAACCTTCTGTACCCGTGAGATCCCATCTAGGGGCCTTTTCCGGCGTCATGCCGGAGGGGGATTTGATCACGGAGGGCTTCTACATCAACACCATTGCCCTTCCGATGAAGCGTGATTAGTTTACCACAGACCTATGGGTCCATAGCTAGTAGCTAGATGGCTTCTTCTCTCTCTTTGATTGTCAATACCATGTTCTCCTCGATGTTCTTGGAGATCTATTCTATGTAATACTTTTTTGCGGTGTGTTTGCCGAGATCCGATGAATTGTGGATTTATGATCAACTTATGTATGAATATTATTTGAATATTCTCTGAATTCTTATATGCATGATTTGATATCTTTGCAAGGCTGTTCAAACTATCGATTTGGTTTGGCCAACTAGATTGGTTTTTCTTGCAATGGGAGAAGTGCTTAGCTTTGGGTTCAATCTTACGGTGCTTGATCCCTGTGAGAGAAGGGGAACCGACACATATTGTATTGTTTCCA
The DNA here is from genome assembly GCA_021605205.1 of Aegilops longissima. Taxonomy (NCBI): domain Eukaryota; kingdom Viridiplantae; phylum Streptophyta; class Magnoliopsida; order Poales; family Poaceae; genus Aegilops; species Aegilops longissima. The sequence goes on along the minus strand of CM038679.1, from coordinate 122,169,770 downwards.
TTGAGGATAACACGATGGGGTTTTCATCATATTGCTTGAGTTTATCCCGCTACATCATGTCATCTTACTTAATGCTTTACTCTGTTCTTCATGAACTTAATACTCTAGATGCAGGCAGGAGTCGGTCGATGTGTGGAGTAATAGTAGTAGATGCAGGTAGCAGTCGGTCTACTTGACACGGACGTGATGCCTATATTCATGATCATTGCCTTAGATATCGTCATAACTTTGCGCTCTTCTATCAATTGCTCGGCGGTAATTTGTTCACCCACGGTAATATTTCCTATCTTGAGAGATGCCTCTAGTGAAACCTATGGCCCCCGGGTCTATTTTCCATCATATAAGTTTCTATTTTCGATCATATAAGTTTCCGATCTATAATATTAGTTTCCTATTTACTTCCTTTGCAATCTTTTACTTTCCGATCTATAAACCAAAAATATTTACTTTATCGTTTATCTATCTCTATCAGATATCACTGTTCAAGTAACCGTGAAGGGATTGACAACCCCTTTATCGCGTTGGGTGCAAGTTTGTTTGGTTGTTTCTGCAGGTATTCGGTGACTTGTTCATTGTCTCCTACTGGATTGATACCTTGGTTCTCAAAACTGAGGGAAATACTTACTCTACTTTGCTGCATCACCCTTTCCTCTTCAAGGGAAAAACCAACACAAGCTCAAGAAGTAGCATGAGATGCTCTAATTTGGAAGGTGTGAGCATCAAAACTTGTGCCATCTTTACCAAAAAAAATTCCATGTGATCCAAAGAGCACGTCACGGTGACACACCTATTTACGTTATTTCCGAACTCTATACGCATTTCCTGTAATTAGAATACCAACAAGGCATACGCCTCTGGACGCACCCTGCAGTCGAACTGTTTGAATTTTTCCCCGTTTCTCGAACAATGAATGGAAACTCCCGAAGCGACACACAAATGATATTGCTAGCTAGCACCCACGTGTAGGTGCGACTATAGCAAACGACTCAAATATAGCAAACGATACCTCAAATGCACGAGAAAATCAAACCATATGGTACTATGGTGATTTCTTACCGTGGAAAACAATTTGGAGGCGAAAACCTTGTTTTCATTCAAACGAAAATATGTTGTTAGTTCATGTAAATGTTTTCAAATAGCACACGGTCACTCACAAAAGCCGTGTGTCTACCAAACCATGGCCGATGCCCCCCCCCCTTGTTGCGCGCGTGATCTGAGTCATGTGTTCTGATTGGCCAGAACCCAAACCCCACTGACTGTATGTTTGCATCGTTGGATGCTCCCAGATCAAACGTCAATCCTCATCCCTTTCGACAGGAAATGCAGTCCGGCTAGGTGCATGGTAAATGCCAAAAAATGTCTTAATTATAGCACACGAGACCTGAAATGCGCCAGCAAATCAAACCCGTGGTATAATGGTGATTGCTTAATGTGGGAAAAATTTAGAGGCGAAACGATGAACTCACGTCTTCATTTCAAAATTAGTACGTCTTCATTTCAAACGAAATTATCTCTTTGTGCACACAAGCGCTTAGAGGCAACCATTTGCACAGGCCTTTCCGCGCGGCGACCGGGAATATTTTCACCCTTTTCACCTAGGCTGGCAACACCCCCCACCGCCCACCCACATTTCACTCAACTAGTCCACCCAATCTCCATCGCCAGCTCCCCCCTCCCCAGATCCACAGCAGAACCCTCTCCGGCGCTGGCATGCTCATCCCAGCCATGTGCCCGCTCTTCGGCGTCAAGCCTACCTCCACTGTCGTTCCCAACTCGCGGCTACCCGTGCCTCACCGTCTTCGTTTGCTCGCCAGCCACCCTCGAGCATATCGATCCTGTAACCCTTGCCTCTCCTATGGTCCGACCGGGTTTGCATTAAGAAGCCTGTTAGTTACTGCTCTCCATCGCGGTGAGGCATATTTCCTCACAATCCCTCTACCTATTTCGTTCTGTATGTTCCCAAATTGGCTATAAAATAACAGAGAGCGTATATATGTTCATTATCTACCTTCCTAACTAGTACATATAAGTTGTATTTGTTCCAATAAGTTACTGCCGATTTACAGATTGCGGGCGCCCGAGTCACACAAACTTAACAAATAAGCCATACATTTTCTAAATTATTGCATGACATGTTTCGACAGCTTGATACCAAGTTGTTAGTTTTATGCTTATCCTCCTTTCCTGAGTTCCGCATGTGTTCTCTGTAGATGCCGATTAGCAGTGACAACACTCATGCTTTAGGCGATGTATCTTCATCTGATTCCGACAACCCTAGCTCTTCAGCAGATGGCGAGGTATCAAGTAATCTTGAACGGGTAGAGCTGCAGCAATTACCCTTCCCATCAGGACACGGAGGAACACTCCAAGGAAGCCCACACACCAGCCTAAAGGTGTATATGAAGTAACTGAGATTGATTTAAAGTCTTGCGCTCCAACTAAACCAGATAAAGCATGCACGGGGTTCAAGAGTGTGTGCGGATTTGTTGGTAGGGCAAGGCTCAACTTTAATTTGTCGGCGTTTCGGAAGGCTGACACAGAAACACAGCGAAGGATAGTCTGGGAGATCATGGATCACTTCAACATTCCAGAGCAGTGGAGAATGCAGGTGGAACATGCTGCACTGAAGAAGGCTAGGGATGCTTGGAGAAACTAGAAGTACGTGTTGTACAAGAAGTACTTGAGTGAAGGCAAGGACCCAATCCCTGCATATCCCCAAATTACAAAGGCAGACTGGGTAGAACTCAAAAGGGTCAGGGCAACTAAAGAGTTTCCTGAGAAGAGTGCCAAGCAATCAGAACTTCAGAAGAAGAACAAACACCCCCACCGTATTGGTGTGGCAGGATACTACGACATGAAACCGGTATGGGACCAGGAGGACAAAGAAGCAGTAGCGGCGGGTGGGAAACCGACCTTTAGTGAAATCAGGGGCGAACACGCCAGAGACTACTTGCGGGCACGTGCAAGGAGGCAGGATGATGGAACTTATTACTTTGAAAACTCACGTGACAAGTAACTGTATCAAGTGATGTTAAAGGCTTCCAAGATCCCTGGAAGGTTCTATAGGAACTCAGGGCCATGTGACATTCTGTCCAATGCTCTGGAAACAAGAGAGCCCCCTGGCCGTGCAAGGGGTATAGGTGTTAGTGTCCCGCACATGAGGGATTTCACACTCAGCAAAGAAGAGGGGCGAAGCATGAAAAAAGCAAGGAGTGAAATGAAGCAGAATGAATTGTATGGAAGGTTGAGGACGGACATGTATTCGTCTGTTCGAAAGGATATTGAGGAGTCAATAATGATGCAGAAGACTCTAACACTGACATATATCCAAAAGATGGGAGGGGAGGCGGGCATGGAGGATGCTGCTTATTGCGCGACAACACCGCACGAGAGTAGCTGTGCATCAGCTAACCCCAGCGACACTGAGAATGCAGCTACTCATGATGATGCTATATCTGATCTATTTGGAATGAAAGACAGACTGAAGGGCGTGCTTACACATTATGAAGGTACACTAAAATGTGCAACAGCCTGGGTTTGCCCACCCTTCTTGGAAGAGGGCCTCTTGTTGGACAATGTGCCATTGAAGCCGGGCTGTGTGAAGTGCTACGTGACTGGAGTAAAGCTTGCTTTCAATGAATTTTACCTGAAGAATGTCCTAGGAGACTTTGATGAGCAAAGGACCTTGGGAGAAACACTGTTACATCACATACAGTGGCCACAAAAGGAAATAGAGTTCATCGATGAGATCCCTAAAGCCCCGCCAAGAGTAACCAATGTCGCCCCTCAACCGGTGACACTGTCCTTGCCACAAAAGCTCTTGCGTGCTTCCCCTAAAGAACCTAATACTCGTAATCTGACGGCTGATGCATCAACCTGTGATCAGCCGGCCCGACTTTGTGCCATACAGGCCATATCATCCTCCGCCCCAGAGTAGCCAGTGGCAAGGCCTACAACTGCTAAAGATGCACCACCGGTTCAGATGCCGGCTGCTGAAGCAGCGGGGGGAGACCTAGCTGCAACACATGCTCAGCAGACCAACCTGGTGGAACGGACTGCTAAGCAGTCTGATGCTTCCGAACCGGTTGCTCATTAGTCTGTTGGTCCGCAGTCGCGTGATCAGCATACCAATGCGTCAGCACTTCCTGCTCAGCAAACCAACGCGTTGCCACGGCCTCCTCGGCACACTGACAAGTTGGCACCTGTTGGGGAATGCAGTATTTCAAAAAAATTACCTATGATCACGCAAGATCTATCTATGTGATGCATAGCAACGAGCGGGGAGAGTGTGTCCACGTACTCTCATAGACCGAAAGTGGAAGCGTTTAGTAACGCGGTTGATGTAGTCGAACGTCTTCGCGATCCAACCGATCCATGTACCGAACGTACGACACCTCCGCATTCAGCACACGTTCAGCTCGATGACGTCCCTCGAACTCTTGATCCAGTTGAGGCCGAGGGAGAGTTTTGTCAGCAGGACGGCGTGGCGATGGTGATGATGAAGTTACCGGCGTAGGGCTTCGCCTAAGCACTACGACGATATGACCGAGGTGTGTAACTGTGGAGGGGGCACCGCACACGGCTAAGACAAATCTTGGAGTGCCCCCTGCCCACGTATATAAAGGAGGGAGGAAGAGGAGGCCGGCCCTAGAGGGGGCGCGCCAAGGTGTGGGGAATCCTACTAGGACTCCCCAGTACAAGTAGGATTCCCCTCCTCTTTCCTATTCGGAGTAGGAGAAAAGGAAAGAGAGGGAGAGGGAGAAGGAAAGGGGGGACGCGCCCCCACGCCTTGTCCAATTCGGTTTGGGCAGGGGGGAGGCGCGCGCCACCTTTTGGCCCTTCTCCCCTCTCTCCACTAAAGCCCAATAAGGCCCATTACTTCTCCCGGCGAATTCCCGTAATTCTCCGGTACTCCAAAAATACCCGAATCACTCGGAACCTTTACGATGTCTGAATATAGCCTTCCAATATATCGATCTTTACCTCTCGACCATTTTGAGACTCCTTATCATGTCCGTGATCTCATCCGGGACTCCAAACAAACTTCGGTCATCAAATCACATAACTCATAATACAAATCGTCATCGAATGTTAAGCGCGCGGACCCTACGGGTTTGAGAACTATGTAGACATGACCAAGACACATCTCCTGTCAATAACCAATAGTGGAACCTGGATGCTCATATTGGCTCCTACATATTCTACGAAGATCTTTATCGGTCAAACCACATAACAACGTACGTTGTTCCCTTTGTCATCGGTATGTTACTTGCCCGAGATTCGATCGTCGGTATCATCTTACCTAGTTCAATCTCATTACCGGCAAGTCTCTTTACTCGTTCCATAATACTTCATCCCGCAACTAACTCATTAGTCACATTACTTGCAAGGCTTATTGTGATGAGCATTACCGAGAGGGCCCAGAGATACCTCTCTGAAACACGGAGTGACAAATCCTAATCTCAATCTATGCCAACCCAACAAATACCTTCGGAGACACCTATAGAGCATCTTTATAATCACCCATTTATGTTGTGACATTTTATAGCACACAAAGTGTTCCTCCGGTATTCGGGAGTTGCATAATCTCATAGTCTGAGGAACATGTATAAGTCATGAAGAAAGCAGTAGCAATGAAACTGTAACGATCATAATGCTAAGCTAACGAATGGGTCTTGTCCATCACATCATTCTCCTAATGATGTGACATCATTCTCCTAATGAGGTGATCCCGTTCATCAAATGACAACACATTTCTATGGTTAGGAAACATAACCATCTTTGATAAACGAGCTAGTCAAGTAGAGGCATACTAGGGACAATCTGTTTTTGTCTATGTATTCACACATGTACTAAGTTTCCGTTTAATACAATTCTATCATGAATAATAAACATTTCTCATGGTATAAGGAAATAAATAATAACTTTATTATTGCCTCTAGGGCATATTTCCTTCAGTCTCCCAGTTGCACTAGAGTCGATAATCTAGTTCACATCGCCATGTGATTTAACACCAATAGTTCACATCGCATGTGATTTAACACTCTATAGTTCACATTGCCATGTGACCAATACCCAAAGGGTTTACTAGATTCAATAATCTAGTTCACATCACCATGTGATTAACACCCAAAGTGTACTAAGGTGTGATCATGTTTTGCTTGTGAGAGAGGTTTAGTCAATGGGTATGCCACATTCAGATCCGTATGTATTTTGCAAATTTATATGTCTACAATGCTCTGCACGGAGCTAAATGCTCCCACTTTCAATATGTATCCAGATCGAAACTCAAAGTCATCCAGATCGGTGTCAAAGCTTGCATCAACGTAACTCTTTACGACGAACTCTTTATCACCTCCATAGTCGAGAAATATTTCCTTGGTCCTCTAAGGATAAGTTTGACCAATGTCCAGTGATCTACTCCTACATCACTATTGTACTCCCTTGCCATACTCAGGGCAGGGTATACAACAGGTCTGGTACATAGCATGGCATACTTTATAGAACCTATGGCTGAGGCATAGGGAATGACTTTCATTCTCTCTCTATCTTCTGCCGTGGTCGGGCTTTGAGTCTTACTCAACTTCACACCTAGCAACACAGGCAAGAACTCCTTCTTTGACTATTCCATTTTCAACTACTTCAAAATCTTGTCAAGGTATGTACTCATTGAAAAAAACTTATCAAGCGTGATCTATCTCTATAGATCTTGACGCTCAATATGTAAGCAGCTTCACCGAGGTCTTTCTTTGAAAAACTCCTTTCAAATACTCCTTTATGCTTTCCAGAAAATTCTACATTATTTCCAATCAACAAAATGTCATCCACATATACTTATCAGAAAGGCTGTAGTGCTCCCACTCACCTTTTGTAAATACAGGCTTCACCGCAAGTCTGTATAAAACTACATGCTTTGATCAACTCATCAAAGCGTATATTCCAACTCCGAGATGTTTGCACCAGTCCATAGATGGATCGCTGGAGCTTTGTACACTTTGTCAGCACCTTTAAGATCGACAAAAGCTTCTGGTTGCATCATATACAACTCTTCTTTAAGAAATCCATTAAGGAATGCAGGTTTGACATCCATTTGCCAAATTTCATAAAATGCGGCAATTGCTAACATGATTCAGACAGACTTTTAAGCATCGATTCAAGTGAGAAAATCTCATTGTAGTCAACACCTTGAACTTGTCGAAAACATTTTTGCGACAATTTGAGCTTTGTAGATAGTAACACTACTATCAGCGTCCGTCTTCCTCTTGAAAATCCATTTTATTCTCTATGGTTTGCCGATCATTGTGCAAGTCAACCAAAGTCCATACATTGTTCTCATATATGGATCCCATCTCAGATTTTATGGCCTCGAGACATTTCGCGGAATCTAGGCTCACCATCGCTTCCTCATAGTTCGTACGTTCGTCATGGTCAAATAACATGACCTCCAGAACAGGATTACCGTACCACTCTGGTGCGGATCTTACTCTGGTTGACCTATGATAATCCCCAAGGGCAGGGAATCATCGTAGCAATTTCTGAAGGTGGAAGTGATAAGTATGGAGTGTCGAACCCACAAGGAGCTAAAGGTAAGATCAATATTCTCTCAAGCCCTATCTGCCACTGATACGACTCTACGTACACCGAACGTTTGCTTCCAACTAGAAACGAGAAATAAAACTACGTTGTGGGCATGAAGAGGATAACTTTGTATGATATCGGAGAGCTAAAATATAAAAGTAGGTGTTGTTATCATAAAGTTAGAATATATTACTAAATAATATAAATAGCGAGTGTGGAATAATGGTGGATCGGTGTGCGGAATTGTCCTAGGCAATTATTAACAAGACCGGTAGTCATCATTACAATTTCATATGAGGGAGAGGCATAAGCTAACATACTTTCTCAACTTGGATCATATGCACTTATGATTGGAACTTTAGCAAGCATCCGCAAATTCTAAAGATCATTAAGGTAAAACCCAACCATAGCATTAAAGCATCAAGTCCTCTTTATTCCCATATGCAACAATCCCTCTTACTCGGGTTTGTGTTTCAGTCACTCACCAACCCACTATAAGCGAATCATGAACATATTGCAACACCCTATAGCAGGAATCCCTCACGCTTGCACGACACGGAGGGCACCATAGGACAGCACCAAAATAAAACATACAACTCGTACCAATCTATATCATCAATCAACCCAAGGACAAAAGATAACTACTCAAAACATCATAAGATGGCAACACATCATTGGATCATAATATGTAGCATAAAGCACCATTTTCAAGTAGGGATTACAGCGGGGTGCGAGAGAGTGGACCGCGTAAAATATATGAGGAAGGTGATGATGATGGTGATGTTGATGAAGACGATCACCGTGGCGATGATTCCCCTCCAGATGGCACTCCGGCGCCACCGGAAGAGAGGAGGAGAGGTTCTCCCCCTTGTGCTTCCTCCTCCATGGCCTCCACCCTCTGGTCCTTGGCCTTCATGGTGATAATGGCCCCCTCCATCAGGGTGCCGGAGAGGGCCTAGATTGACTTCTCGTGGCTACAGAGGCTTGCGGCAGCGGAACTTCCGATCTAGGTTTCTTTCTGGAAGTTTGGGTATATATAGAAGAGTTTTGCATTGATTTCACGTCAGGGGGTCTCCGGGCTGTCCACGAGGCAGGGGGCGCGCCCCCCACCCTCGTGGGCAGCCCGGGACTCTTCTGGCCTGCTTCTGGTACTCCGTGGGCTCCTTCAGGTCCAAAAATGATCTCCGTCAAGTAGCACGCCAATTGGACTCCGTTTAGTTTTCCTTTTCTACGATACTCTAAAACAAGGAGAAAACAGAAACTGGCACTGGGCTCTAGGTTAATAGGTTAGTCCCAAAAATCATATAAAATATCATATAAATGCATATAAAACATCCTAGAAGGATAGTATAATAACATGAATAGTTCATAAATTATAGATACCTTGGAGACGTATCAGCATCCCCAAGCTTAATTCCAATCACTTTTTCTAGCATCATTATGAAGTGTGAATGCTAGAAAGTGCATAAGTTTGATCAATGGTAATTCCATTCTCTTTTTCTAGCATCACTATATGTCATAACAATAGCTCATCTCATAAAACTTTTCATGATCAAGTAACAAGCAAGTCACATGTTTAAAGTATAGATCATAAACTTTATTGAAAACTAACAAACAATATTCTCAGTCATCAAACAATTGCAATTCATCTTATTTTCAGGAATAGTCTATGTCAGAGCCTTGATTTAGCAAGTCCACGTACTCAACTATAATTTAGTCTTTCATAATTGCTAACACTCACACAATACTTGTGGTTATGGAGTTTTAACCAGACACAGAGAAAGATAGGGGCTTATAGTTTCACCTCCGAACCTTTTACCTCAAGGGTAATGTCAACAATAATAGCTCATGCTAACTTACATCCAATTAGATATATATATCAGGATCCTTCCAACATCATGTGCTTGCCAAAGGATAAAATGTAAAAAGGAAAGGTGAAGATCACCATGACTCTTGCATAAGGTAGAAGATAAAAGTAAAAGATAGGCCCTTCGCAGAGGGAAGCAGAGGTTGCCACGCGCTTTCAGTGTTGGATGCACAAAATCTTAATGCAAAAGAACATCACTTTATATTGCCACTTGTGATATGGACCTTTATTATGTAGTCCGTCGCTTTTATTTCTTCCACATCACAAGATCATATAAAGCTTATTTCCTCCACACCAATCAATCATACATATTAAGAGAGCAATTTTTATTGCTTGCACCGATGACAACTTACTTGAAGGATCTTACTCAATCCATAGGTAGATATGGTGGACTCTCATGGCAAAACTTGTTTTAAGGGAATTTGGAAGCACAAGTAGTATCTCTACTTGGTGCAAAGAATTTGGCTAGCATGAGGGGGAAAGGCAAGCTCAACATGTTGGATGATCCATGACAATATACTTTATTTCAGATATAAGAAAACATAACCCATTACGTTGTCTTCCTTGTCCAACATCAACTCTTTAGAATGTCATATTTTAATGAGTGGTCCCAATCATAAAAGATGTCCAAGATAGTGTATTTATATGTGAAACCTCTCTTCCTTCAATATTCTTTCATGAATTGTTCAAGTGACCAATTCTACGTTTGCTAACTTTCAATAAGTTTACTACCTATACTTATTATGTGTGAATTCATTACTCCCCATGTTATAAGCATATGAAACATATATAAATTCAGGTTGATGACATTCAATTTATCCAACCATTTACTCTTAGGATATACGTGAAGCACATGAGTAAATGACAAACTACTCCAAAAGATATGAGTGAAGAACACTGAGTAGTCAAATAATTAACTAGCCATGGGAGGATTCTTTTTCATTCAATATTTTATATCCAATGATTTTATTCAAACAGCAAGTAAAATTGAAAATACGCTCCAAGCAAAACACATATCATGTGACGAATAAAAATATAGCTCCGAGTAAAGTATACCGATAGTTTTGAAGACGAAAGAGAGGATGCCTTCCGGGGCATCCCCAAGATTAGGTACTTGAGTCTTCCTTGAATATTACCTTGGGGTGCCTTGGGAATCCCCAATCTTAGGGTCTTTCCACTCCTTATTTTCCTCATATCGATATCTCACCCAAAGCTTGAAAACTTCAATCACACAAAACTTAACCAAACTTCGTGAGATAGGTTAGTATGATAAAGAGTAAACCATTCACTTTGGTACTGTCTAAGACAAGGTTAATAATTTTTCCCACACAATGTATACTATAACATATCATTTCTACAATTTATATTGAGAAATATAAGTCACAGAAATTAGAAAACAAGCAAACTATGCAATGAAAACAGAATCTGTCAGAAACAGAACAGTCTGTAATGATCTGAACATAAACCATACTTATGCTACTCCAAGAATTATGAAATAAATTGGTGGACGTGAGGAATTTTTCTATTAATCTTCTGCAAAAAGAATCAACTCAAAAGCGCTCTTCTGTAAAAAATGACAGCTAATCTCGTGAGCACAAAGTTTCTGTTTTTTACAGCAAGATCACATTGACTTTCTCCCAAGTCTTCCCAAAGGTCTTACTTGGCACTTTATTGAAACAAAAGATATAAAACATGATTACTACAGTAGCTTAATCATGTAAACACACAAAAACAGTAAGGGTAAATATTTGGTTGTCTCCCAACAAGCGCTTTTCTTTAATGCCTTTTAGCTAGGCATGATGATTTCAATGATGCTCACATAAAAGATAGGAATTGAAGCACAAAGAGAGCATATTGAAGAATATGACTAGCACATTTAAATATAACCTACTTCCTATACCTAGGGATTTTTTTAGCACACAATTTATAAGAACAACAATCAACTAGCATAGGAAGGCAAAACAAGTATAACTTCAAAACTTTAAGCACATAGAGAGAAAACTTGATATTATTGCAACTCCTACAAGCATGTATTACTCCCTCATAATAATTTTCAGTAGCATCATGGGTAGCAACTTTGTTCTCATACTCAATTGGAACCTCTTCCGAAAAAGTGGAGTCATTACTAGCTAAAGTTGACACTCTTCCAAATCCACTTTCATAAATATCACACTAAGATTCAACACCCTCCAAAATAGTGGGATCACTAATTCCTAAAGTTGACACTCTTCCAAACCCAATTAAATGATAGTATTATTCATACTCCAAAAGATATAAGTGAAGTTCATGGAGCATTCAACAATCAACATAGACTAACCAATATCCAAGCTCAAAATATATAAGTGAAGCACATGAAGCATTCTATAAAACCATACTCAAAAGATTTAAGTGAAGCACAAAGAGCAATTCTATAAGATCATACTTAAAAGATTTAAGTGAAGCACATGAAGTATTCTATAAATAAATGAAGGGCTATCTCATGCTAGCATGGTTCATAAAGGAAAAACAAAAACACAAAAGACACAAATCATGTGAACAAAGCAAAAACCGAGGTATACCGATACTTGTTGAAGAAACATGGGATGCCAACCGGGGCATCCCCAAGCTTAGATGCTTGAGTATCCTTTGAAATATTTACTTGGGGTGCCTTGGGCATCCCCAAGCTTGAACTCTTGCCTCTCTTTATTCTTCTCATATTGATAGCTCCTCGACCTTCGGGCACTTCATCCACACAAAACTTTAACAAAAACTTGTGAGATCCGTTAGTATAACAAAGCAAATCACTACTATAAGTACTGTTTCAAACCAATTCATATTTTGTTTTTGCATTATAGATACTGTAATATAACTTTTACATGGCTTAATCCACTGATAGAAATCGATAGTTTCATCAAAACAAGCAAGCAATGCATCAAAAATAGAATCTGTCTTAAACAGGACAGTCTGTAGTAATCTGGAAGTTTAGCAAACTTGTGTAACTCCTAAAATTATGAACTAAATTTGAAAATTTGAAAAATTTGTACAGAATTAATGTGCAAAAAGTTTCAGACCCATTTGACCTTCCAGTAAAAAATGTCAATTCGCGCACTACAGCCAAAGTTTCTGTTTTTGTTCTGCACATAGTAAACAAGCAATCTAATCATCCTAAAACCAAAGCTTGGCACATTATTTTTATAATACAATGGATATATACAAGGGGGTAATTATTTACAGAGAAACTTCCATGAAAAATTCTACATTGTTTCCGTGAGCATGAACAGAAGTGCTCAAGGTCGACCCTCACTTCTTCAATGCATAACTTTCCAATCACTTCTCTTTTTGAAAAACTTTTTAGGCATGAAAGGCAAGTAATTTTTTTTGTATTTTCATTCTTTTATCTTTTTTATATTTCAGCTACAACTAAACAGAAACAAAAAGGAAAAACAAAATCTACTTAGTGAAGAAAGCAAACAAGCACACACGAGAATATCAACCCCACGCTATTGCTCCCTGGCAACGGCGCCAGAAAAGAGTCTTGATAATCCCCAAGGGCAGGGAATCATCGTAGCAATTTCCAAAGGTGGAAGTGCTAAGTATGGAGTGTCGAACGCACAAGGAGCTAAAGGTAAGATCAATATTCTCTCAAGCCCTATCTTCCACTGATACGACTCTACGTACACCAAATGTTTGCTTCCAACTAGAAACAAGAATTAAAACTACGTTGTGGGCATGAAGAGGATAACTTTGTATGATATCAGAGAGCTAAAATATTAAAGTAGGTGATGTTATCATAAAGTTAGAATATATTACTAAATAATATAAATAGCGAGTGTGGAGTAATGGTGGATCGGTGTGCGGAATTGTCCTAGGCAATTATTAACAAGACCGGTAGTCGTCATTGCAATTTCATATGAGGGAGAGGCATAAGCTAATATACTTTCTCTACTTGGATCATATGCACTTATGATTGGAACTCTAGCAAGCATCCGCAACTACTAAAGATCATTAAGGTAAAACCCAACCATAGCATTAAAGCATCAAGTCCTCTTTATTCCCATACGCAACAATCCCTCTTACTCAGGTTTGTGTTTCAGTCACTCACCAACCCACTATAAGCGAATCATGAATGTATTGCAACACCCTACAGCGGGAATCCCTCATGCTTGCGCGACACGGAGGGCACCATAGGACAGCACCAAAATAAAACATACAACTCGTACCAATCTATATCATCAATCAACCCAAGGACAAAAGATATCTACTCAAAACATCATAGGATGGCAACACATCATTGGATCATAATATGTAGCATAAAGCACCATGTTCAAGTAGGGATTACAGCGGGGTATGGGAGAGTGGACCGCGTAAAAGAGATGAGGATGGTATGAGGATGGTGATGATGATGGTGATGTTGATGAAGACGATCACCATGGTGATGATTCCCCTCCTGATGGCACTCCGGCGCCACCGGAAGAGAGGAGGAGAGGTTCTCCCCCTTGTGCTTCCTCCTCCATGGCCTCCACCCTCTGGTCCTTGGCCTTCATGGTGATGATGGCCCCTCCGGGATACACCTCCATGGCCATCGGTGATGATGGCCCCCTCCGGCAGGGTGCCGGAGAGGGCCTAGATTGACTTCTCGTGGCTACAGAGGCTTGCGGCGGCGGAACTTCCGATCTAGGTTTCTTTCTGGAAGTTTGGGTATATATAGAAGAGTTTTGTGTTGATTTCACGTCAGGGGGGTCTCCGGGCTGTCCACGAGGCAGGGGGCACGCCCCCCACCCTCGTGGGCAGCCTGAGACTCTTCTGGCCTGCTTTTGGTACTCCGTGGGCTTCTTCTGGTCCAAAAATGATCTCCGTCAAGTGTCACATCAATTGGACTCCGTTTAGTTTTCCTTTTCTGCGATACTCTAAAACAAGGAGAAAACAGAAACTGGCACTGGGCTCTAGGTTAATAGATTAGTCCCAAAAATCATATAAAATATCGTATAAATGCATATAAAACATCCTAAAAGGATAGTATAATAGCATGAATACTTCATAAATTATAGATACATTGGAGACGTATCAACCTACGAGGTTCAGTAGTAACTTGATCTGAAGTTTCATGATCATTATCATTAGCTTCCTCACTAATTGGTGTAGGAATCACTGGAACTGATTTCTGTGATGAACTACTTCCCAATAAGGGAGCAGGTGTAGTTACCTCATCAAGTTCTACTTTCCTCCCACTCACCTCTTTCAAGAGAAACTCCTTCTCTAGAAAGGATCCATTCTTAGCAACGAATATCTTGCCTTCGGATCTGTGATAGAAGGTGTACCCAACAGTCTCCTTTGGGTATCCTATGAAGATACATTTCTCTGATTTGGGTTCGAGCTTATCAGGTTGAAGCTTTTTCACATAAGCATCGCAGCCCCAAACTTTAAGAAATGACAGCTTAGGTTTCTTGCCAAACCACAGTTCATATGGTGCCATCTCAACGGATTTAGATGGTGCTGCAGCTGTCTCTAATGCATAACCCCAAAACAATAGTGGTAAATTGGTAAGAGACATCATAGATTGCACCATATCTAATAAGTACGGTTACGATGTTCGGACACACCATTATGCTCTGGTGTTCCGGGTGGCGTGAGTTGTGAAACTATTCCGCATTGTTTCAAATGAAGACCAAACTCATAACTCAAATATTCACCTCCAAGATCAGATCATAGAAACTTTTATTTTCTTGTTATGATGATTTTCTACTTCACTCTGAATTTCTTTGAACTTTTCAAATGTTTCATCAAGTAGATATACCCATATCTGCTCAAATCATCTGTGAAGGTCAGAAAATAATGATACCCGCCGCGAGCCTCAACACTCATCGGACCGCATACATCAGTATGTATTATTTCCAATAATTCATTTGCTCGCTCCATTTTTCCAGAGAACAGAGTCTTAGTCATCTTGCCCATGAGGCATGGTTCGCAAGCATCAAGTGATTCATAATCAAGTGATTCCAAAAGTCCACCAACATGGAGTTTCTTCATGCCCTTTACACCAATATGACCTAAACGGCAGTGCCACAAATAAGTTGCACTATCATTATTAACTTTACATCTTTTGGCTTCAATATGTGTATCACCACGATCGAGATTCAAAAAACCATTTATATTGAGTGTATGACCATAGAAGGTTTTATTCATGTAAATAGAACAACAATTATTCTTTGACTTAAATGAATAACCGTATTGCAATAAACATGATCCAACCATATTCATGCTCAACGCAAACACCAAATAACATTTATTTTAGCTTCAACACCAATCCCGAAGGTAAAGGAAGTGTGCGATGGTGATCTTATCAACCTTCGAATCACTTCCAACACACATCATCACCTCGCCCTTAACTAGTCTCTATTTATTTTGCAACTCCTATTTCGAGTTACTACTCTTAGCAACTGAACTAGTATCAAATACTGAGGGGTTCTATAAACACTAGTAAAGTACACATCAACAACATGTATGTCAAATATACCTTTGTTCACTTTGCCATCCTTCTTATCCACCAAATACTTGGGGCAGTTCCGCTTCTAGTGACCAGTCCCTTTGTAGTAGAAGCACTTAGTCTCAGGCTTAGGTTCAGACTTGGCTTGTATATTCCAATGATGGGCTTCCTCAAAATGCCCTAGGTCTTCGTGAGCAAGCGAGTTGTATGCACACCCACTTAGTTTCTTTTGTTGAGCTTTCATATACTTATAGCTCTAGTGCATCCGTTGCATGGCAATTCCTACTCACTCACATTGATATCTATTGATGGGAATCTCCATAGCCCGTTGATACGCCTAGTTGATGTGAGACTATCTTCTCCCTTTTTGTCTTCTCCACAACCACCATTCTATTCCACATATAGTGCTATATCCATGGCTCACGCTCATGTATTGCGTGAAGATTTAATTTTTTTTGAGAATGTCAAAAGTATGAAACAATTGCTTGGCTTGTCATCGGGGTTGTGCATGATTTAAATACTTTGTGTGGTGAAGATAGAGCATAGCCAGACTATATGATTTTGTAGGGATAACTTTCTTTGGCCATGTTATTTTGAGAAGACATAATTGCTTTGTTAGTATGCTTGAAGTATTATTATTTTTATGTCAATATGAACTTTTGTCTTGAATCTTTCGGATCTGAGTATTCATGCCACAACTAAGAAGAATTACATTGAAATTATGCCAACTGGCATTCCACATCAAAAATTATCTTTTTCATCATTTACCTACTCGAGGACGAGCAGGAATTAAGCTTGGGGATGCTTGATATGTCTCCAACGTATCTATAATTTTTGATTGCTCCATGCTATATTATCTACTGTTTTGGGCAATATTGGGCTTTATTTTCCACTTTTATATTAATTTTGGGACTAACCTATTAACCGGAGGCCCAGCCCATTTGTTGTTTTTGCCTATTTCATATTTCAAGAAAAGGAATATCAAACGGAGTCAAAACGGAACGAAATCAACTGGAGAAGTTATTTTTGGAAGGAAAGCCACCAGATAGACTTGGACTCTACGTCAGAAGATACGGGAGCTGGCCACGAGGGTGGGGGCACGCCCCCTGCCTCGTGGGGCCCCCGAAGCTCCACCGACGTACCCCTTGCACCCATATCTACCTATGTATCATAAAACTTCCAGAACAGAAGATAGATCGGGAGTTCCGCCGCTGCAAGCCTCTGTAGCCACCAAAAACCAATCGGGTCCCTGTTCCGGCACCCTGCCGGAGGGGGGAACCCTCATCTGTGGCCATCTTCATCATCCCGGCGCTATCCATGACGAGGAGGGAGTAGTTCACCCTCGGGGATGAGGGTATGTACCAGTAGCTATGTGTTTGATCTCTCTCTCTCTCTATCTCTCGTGTTCTCTCTCGTGTTCCCTCTATGGCACGATCTTGATGTATCCCAAGCTTTGCTATTGTAGTTGGATCTTATGATGTTTCTCCCCCTCTACTCTCTTGTGATGAATTGAATTTCCCCTTTGAAGTTATCTTATCGGATTGAGTCTTTTATGAGAACACTTGATGTATGTCTTGCCGTGTTTATCTGTGGTGACAATGGGATATCATGTGCCACTTGATGTATGTTTTGGTGACCAACTTGCGGGTTCCGCCCATGAGCCTATGCATAGGGGTTGGCACACGTTCTTGACTCCCCGGTAGAAACTTTGGGGCCCTCTTTAAAGTACTTTGTGTTGGTTGGATGAATCTGAGATTGTGTGATGCATATCGTATAATCATGCCCACAGATACTTGAGGTGACAATGGAGTATCTAGGTGACATTGGGGTTTTGGTTGATTTGTGTCTTAAGGTGTTATTCTAGTATGAACTCTTTTATAGATTCATCCGAAAGAATAGCTTTTAGGTGGTTTCGTACCATACCATAGTCTCTACATTTGTTCTCCGCTATTAGTGGCTTTGGAGTGACTCTTTGTTGCATGTTGAGGGCTTGTTATATGATCTATCTATGTTATTATTGTTGAGAGAACTTGCACTAGTGAAAGTATGAACCCTAGGCCTTGTTTCCTATCATTGCAATACCGTTTATGCTCACTTTTATCCTTAGTTACCTTGCTGTTTTTATATTTTCAGATTAGAAAAACCTATATCTACCATCCATATTGCACTTGTATCACCATCTCTTCGCCGAACTAGTGCACCTATACAATTTACCATTGTATTGGGTGTGTTGGGGACACAAGAGACTCTTTGTTATTTGGTTGCAGGGTTGCTTGAGAGAGACCATCTTCATCCTACGCCTCCTACGGATTGATAAACCTTAGGTCATCCACTTGAGGGAAATTTTCTACTGTCCTACAAACCTGTGCACTTGCAGGCCCAACAACGTCTACAAGAAGAAGGTTGTGTAGTAGACATCAACCTCTTTTATGGCGCCGTTGCCGGTGAGATGAGTGCTTGAAGGTATATCTTTAGATCTTGCAATCGAATCTTTTTGTTTCTTGTTTTAGCACTAGTTTAGTTTATGAAAGAAAACTACAAAAAAATGGAATTGAGTTTGTCTCATACGCTTCATCTTTTTAATATCTTTCGTGAGTATGATGGAAAGGAAAATTGTGCCAAAGTGTTAGAAGAAGAATGCATTAAAATATTTGGCACTAAATATGTAAATGATAAGCATGATTGCAACATTGTTAGTATGAATTCCTTGAATATCCATGATGCTAATGATATGCAAAGCCACAAGCTTGGGGAAACTATTTTTGATGAAGATGATATTTTTTGTTCCCCAAGCTTTGATGAGCAAATTTACTATGATGAAAGCATGCCTCCTATCTATGATGATTATTGTGATGACACATATGCTATAAAGAATAATGATAACCATGAAACTTGTCATCTTGATCTTAATTTTCAATCTTATGATAGTTATTTTGTTCAAGTCTCTTATGATACTCCCACTATTCTGAATGAGAAGAATTTTGCTTATGTGGAGAGTAGTAAATTTTCTATGCTAGTAGATCATGAAAAGAATGCTTTAGGTTCTGGTTATATTGTTGAATTCATTCATGATGCTACTGAAAATTATTATGAGGGAGGAATATATGCTTGTAGGAATTGCAATAATGCCAAGTTTCCTCTCTATGTGTTGAAAATCTTGAAGCTATGCTTGTGTTACCCTCCTATGCTAGTTGATTATTGTTCCCATAAGTTGTTTGCTCACAAAATCCCTATGCATAGGAAGTGGGTTAGACTTAAATGTGCTAGTCATATTCTTCATGATGCTCTCTTTATGTTTCAATTCTTATCTTTTATGTGAGCATCATTGAAATCATCATGCCTAGCTAGGGGCATTAAACGTTAGTGCTTGTTGGGAGGCAAACCAATTTATTTTAGTTTCTTGATTTTTGCTTCTGTTTAGTAATAAATTATCCATCTAGCTTCTGTTTATATGTGGTTTTATGTTTTAATTAGTGTTTGTGCCAAGTAGAACCTTTGGGAAGACTTGGGTGAGTCTTTATGATCATGCTGTAAAAAAACAGAAATTTTAGCGCTCACAAGATTAGCTATAACTTTTTACTAGAGAGTGATATTTAGTTGATTATTTTTGAAGATTATTACTCCACCAATTTATTTTAGAATTTTTGGAGTTCCAGAAGTTTGCGCTAGTTACAGATTACTACAGACTGTTCTGTTTTTGACAGATTCTGTTTTCTATGTGTTGTTTGCTTATATTGATGAATCTATGGCTAGTAAAATAGTTTATAAACCATAGAGAAGTTGGAATACATTAGTTTTAACACCAATATGAATAAATAATGAGTTCATTACAGTACCTTGAAGTGGTGTTTTGTTTTCTTTCGCTAACGGAGCTCACGAGTTTTCTGTTAAGTTTTGTGTTGTGAAGTTTTCAAGTTTTGGGTAAAGATTCGATGGACCATGGAATAAGGAGTGGCAAGAGCCTAAGCTTGGGGATTCCCAATGCACCCCAAGGTAATATTCAAGGATAACCAAGAGCCTAAGCTTGGGGATGCTCCGGATGGCATCCCCTCCTTCGTCTTCGTTCATCGGTAACTTTAGTTGGAGCTATATTTTTGTTCACCATATGATATGTGTTTTGCTTGGAGCGTCATTTTCTTTTGTTAGTATTTGCTTGCTGTTATTTATAATAATTTTTTGCTTCTTTAGTTTCAATAAAAAAGTCAAGGATAGCCTTTTCCATGCTTATTTTGTTACTATACATGTTGCTGTTTGAAAACAGAAAGTTTACCGCTGTTGCAAAAATTCCCTAGAAAAATCAGAGAGTGGTATAATGTTGAATCTTTTTGAATATTGAGCTCTGATACATTTATTGCAGTGGGAATTTTAGTTCATAATTTTTGGAGTCAGGGAATTATTGATACTCTTGCATTCTTTACAGACTGTACTGTTTTGGCAGATTGTTGTTATGTTTGCATATGTTTGCTTGTTTAATGTTTCTATTTAAGGATAGGAGTATTAAATATGCAGAGGCGTTTAGTATGAAATTTTGAATAATAATGTTAGTGATTTGTTACAGTAGAAAATGATAAGGTTTTGCATTGGTTTATACTAACCTATCTCACGAGTTCTTGTTGAGTTTGTTGTGAATGAAGCTTTCGATAAAAAGAGAAACCATGATATGAGAGGAATTAAGGAGACAAAAAAGTTCAAGCTTGGGGATGCCCAAGGCACCCCAAGATAATATTTCAAGAAGTCTCAAGCATCTAAGCTTGGGGATGCCCCGGTAGGCATCCCACCTTTCTTCTTCAACAACTATCGGTTAGTATCGGTTGAGCCTATGTTTTTGCTTCTTCACATGAGTTGTGCTATCCTTGCAATGTCATTTTATTTTGCTTTGGTTGCTATTTGAATAAAATACCAAGATCTTAAATTATTAAATGGGAGAGTCTTCACATAGTTGTATAATTATTCGACTACTCATTGATCTTCACTTATATCTTTCGGAGTAGTTTGTCATTTGCTCTAGTACTTCACTTATATCTTTTAGAGCACAGCGGTGGTTTTATTTTGTAGAAATTAATGAACTCTCATGCTTCACTTATATTATTTTGGGAGTCTTAAATATCATGGTAATTTTCTTAAATAATCGTAATATGCTAGGTATTCAAGAATAGTAAAAACTTTCTTATGAGTGTGTTGAATACTAAGAGAAGTTTGATGCTTGATGATTGTTTTGAGATATGGAAGTAGTGATATTAGAGCCATGCTAGTTGAGTAGTTGTGAATTTGAGAGATACTTGTGTTAAAGTTTGTGATTCCCGTAGCATGCACGTATGGTGAACCGTTATGTGATGAAGTCGGAGCATGATTTATTTATTGATTGTCTTCCTTATGAGTGGTGGTCGGGCACGAGCGATGGTCTTTTCCTACCAATCTATCCCCCTAGGAGCATGCCCGTAATACTTTGCTTTGATAACTTGTAGATTTTTGCAATAAGTATATGAGTTCTTTATGACTAATGTTGAGTCCATGGATTATACGCACCCTTCTTCCTTCCACCATTGCTAGCCTCTCTAATACCGCACACTTTTCGCCGGTATCATACACCCACCATAAACCTTCCTCAAAACAGCCACCATACCTACCTATCATGGCATTTCCATAGCCATTCCGAGATATATTGCCATGCAACTTTCCACCGTTCCGTTTATTATGACACGCTCCATCATTGTCATATCGCTTAGCATGATCATGTAGTTGACATCGTATTTGTGGCAAAGCCACCATTCATAATTCTTTCATACATGTCACTTATGAATCATTGCATATCCCAGTGCACCGCTGGAGGCATTCATATAGAGTCATATTTTGTTCTAAGTATCGAGTTGTAATTGTTGAGTTGTAAGAAAAATAAAAGTGTGATGATCATCATTATTAGAGCATTGTCCCAGTGAGAAAAGGATGATGGAGACCATGATTCCCCCACAAGTCGGGATGAGACTCCGGACGAAAAATAAAAAAGAAAGAAAGAAAAGAGGCCATAAAAAAGAGGAAAGGCCCAAATAAAAAACAAAAATAGAAATAAAAATGAGAGAAAAAGAGAGAAGGGGCAATGCTACTATCCTTTTACCACACTTGTGCTTCAAAGTAGCACCATGATCTTTATGATAGAGAGTCTCCTATGTTGTCACTTTCATATAATAGTGGGAATTTTACATTGTAGAACTTGGCTTGTATATTCCAATGATGGGCTTCCTCAAAATGCCCTAGGTCTTCGTGAGCAAGCGAGTTGGATGCACACCCACTTAGTTTCTTTTGTTGAGCTTTCATATACTTATAGCTCTAGTGCATCTGTTGCATGGCAATCCCTACTCACTCACATTGATATCTATTGATGGGCATTTCCATAGCCCGTTGATATGCCTAGTTGATGTGAGACTATCTTCTCCCATTTTGTATTCTCCACAACCACCATTCTATTCCACATAGAGTGTTATATCCATGGCTCACGCTCATGTATTGCGTGAAGATTGAAAAAGTTTTGAGAATGTCAAAAGTATGAAACAATTGCTTGGCTTGTCATCGGGGTTGTGCATGATTTAAATACTTCGTGTGGTGAAGATAGAGCATAGCCATACTATATGATTTTGTAGGGATAACTTTCTTTGGCCATGTTATTTTGAGAAGAAATAATTGCTTTGTTAGTATGCTTGAAGTATTATTATTTTTATGTCAATATGAACTTTTGTCTTGAATCTTTCGGATCTGAATATTCATGCCACAACTAAGAACAATTACATTGAAATTACGCCAACTAGCATTCCACATCAAAAATTATCTTTTTTATCATTTACCTACTCGAGGACGAGCAGGAATTAAGCTTGGGGATGCTTGATACGTCTCCAACGTATCTATAATTTTTGATTGCTCCATGCTATATTATCTACTGTTTTGGGCAATATTGGGCTTTATTTTCCACTTTTATATTACTTTTGGGACTAACCTATTAACCGGAGGCCCAGCCCAGATTTCTTTGTTTTTGCCTATTTCAGATTTCGAAGAAAAGGAATATCAAATGGAGTCAAAACGGAACGAAATCAACTAGAGAAGTTATTTTTGGAAGGAAAGCCACCGGATAGACTTGGACTCTACGTCAGAAGATACGGGAGCTGGCCACAAGGGTGGGGGGCGCGCCCACCCCCCTAGGGTGCGCCCCCTGCCTCGTGGGGCCCCCGAGGCTCCACCGACGTACCCCTTGCACCCATATATACCTACGTATCGTGAAACTTCCCGAACAGAAGATAGATCGGGAGTTCCGCCGCTGCAAGCCTCTGTAGCCACCAAAAACCAATCGGGACCCTGTTCCGGCACCCTGCCGGAGGGGGGAACCCTCATCTGTGGCCATCTTCATCATCCCGGCGCTATCCATGACGAGGAGGGAGTAGTTCACCCTCGGGGCTGAGGGTATGTACCAGTAGCTATGTGTTTTATCTCTCTCTCTCGTGTTCTCTCTTGTGTTCCCTCTATGGCACGATCTTGATGTATCCCGAGCTTTGCTATTGTAGTTGGATCTTATGATGTTTCTCCCCCTCTATTCTCTTGTGATGAATTGAGTTTCCCCTTTTGAAGTTATCTTATCGGATTGAGTCCCTTATGAGAACACTTGATGTATGTCTTGCCGTGTTTATCTATGGTGACAATGGGATATCATGTGCCACTTGAAGTATGTTTTGGTGACCAACTTGCGGGTTCCGCCCATGAACCTATGCATCGGGGTTGGCACACGTTCTTGACTAGAAACTTTGGGGCACTCTTTGAAGTACTTTTTGTTGGTTGGATGAATCTGAGATTGTGTGATGCATATCGTATAATCATGCCCACGGATACTTGAGGTGACAATGGAGTATCTAGGTGACATTAGGGTTTTGGTTGATTTGTGTCTTAAGGTGTTATTCTAGTACGAACTCTTTTATAGATTGATCCAACAGAATAGCTTTGAGGTGGTTTCGTACCCTACCATAATCTCTACGTTTGTTCTCCGCTATTAGTGGCTTTGGAGTGACTCTTTGTTGCATGTTGAGGGCTTGTTATATGATCTATCTATGTTATTATTGTTGAGAGAACTTGCACTAGCGAAGGAATGAACCGTAGGCCTTGTTTCCTATCATTGCAATACCGTTTACGCTCACTTTTATCCTTAGTTACCTTGCTGTTTTTATATTTTCAGATTACAAAAACCTATATCTACCATCCATATTGCACCTGTATCACCATCTCTTCGCCGAACTAGTGCACCTATACAATTTACCATTGTATTGGGTGTGTTGAGGACACAAGAGACTCTTTGTTATTTGGTTGCAGGGTTGCTTGAGAGAGACCATCTTCATCCTACGCCTCCTACAGATTGATAAACCTTAGGTCATCCACTTGAGGGAAACTTGCTACTGTCCTACAAACCTGTGCACTTGCAGGCCCAACAACGTCTACAAGAAGAAGGTTGTGTAGTAGACATCAAGCTCTTTTCTGGCGCCGTTGCCGGGGAGGTGAGTGCTTGAAGGTATATCTTTAGATCTTGCAATTGAATCTTTTTGTTTCTTGTTTTAGCACTAGTTTAGTTTACAAAATAAAACTACAAAAAAATGGAATTGAGTTTGTCTCATATGCTTCATCTTTTTAATATCTTTCGTGAGTTTGACGGAAAGGAAAATTGTGCCAAAGTGTTAGAAGAAGAATGCATTAAAATATTTGGCACTAAATATGTAAATGATGAGCATGATTGCAATGTTGTTAGTATGAATTCCTTGAATATCCATGATGCTAATGATATGCAAAGCCAAAAGCTTGGGGAAGCTATTTTTGATGAAGATGATATTTTTTGTTCCCCAAGCTTTGATGAGCAAATTTACTATGATGAAAGCATGCCTCCTATCTATGATGATTATTGTGATGACACGTATGCTATAAAGAATAATCATAACCATGAAACTTGTCATATTGATCTTAATTTTCAATCTTATGATAGTTATTTTGTTCAAGTCTCTTATGATACTCCCACTATTCCGAATGAGAAGAATTTTGCTTATGTGGAGAGTAGTAAATTTTCTATGCTAGTAGATCATGAAAAGAATGCTTTAGGTGCTGGTTATATTGTCGAATTCATTCATGATGCTACTGAAAATTATTATGAGGGAGGAATATATGCTTGTAGGAATTGCAATAATGTCAAGTTTCCTCTCTATGTGTTGAAAATCTTGAAGCTATGCTTGTGTTACCCTCCTATGCTAGTTGATTATTGTTCCCATAAGTTGTTTGCTCACAAAATCCCTATGCCTAGGAAGTGGGTTAGACTTAAATGCGCTAGTCATATTCTTCATGATGCTCTCTTTATGTTTCAATTCTTATCTTTTATGCGAGCATCATTGAAATCATCATGCCTAGCTAGGGGCGTTAAACGTTAGCGCTTGTTGGGAGGCAACCCAATTTTATTTTAGTTTCTTGCTTTTTGCTTCTATTTAGTAATAAATAATCCATCTAGCTTCTGTTTAGATGTGGTTTTATGTTTTAATTAGTGTTTGTGCCAAGTAGAACCTTTGGGAAGACTTGGGTGAAGTCTTTATGATCATGCTGTAAAAAACAGAAATTTTAGCGCCCACGAGATTAGCTATAACTTTTTACTGGAGAGTGCTATTAGTTGATTCTTTTTGCAGATGATTACTAGACAAATTCCTTAGGTCCACCAATTTATTTTAGAATTTTTGGAGTTCCATAAGTTTGGGCTAGTTACAGATTACTATAGACAAGGATTCACCCTTTTCACCCACGCCTTCTTCCTCCTCGCTCATCCATTCTTGCGCACCTGAGCCCAGCGCCCAAGTTCGCGTTTTTGTCTTCAAACCACTCCAAGCATGTCCGGAGAGGGAGGCAAGTGGATGGTCTCCTCCATTACGGAGGAGAACATCACAAAGCTGCGGAGAGCCAGATACCTGGCTGTGGATATCGCGCACCGGCTGCCAGATGCGGGGCAGATCATCCCTACTCCCGAACCCCATGAGAGGGTGGTTTTCCTTACCCACTTCGTCCGCGGACTGGGATTTCCCCTCCACCCGTTTGTCCGCGGGCTCATGTTCTACTATGGGCTGGACTTTCACGATCTGGCCCCAAATTTCATCCTCAACATCTCGGCGTTTATCGTCGTGTGCGAGGCCTTCCTCCGCATCAAGCCACATTTCGGCCTGTGGTTGAAGACCTTCAGTGTTAAATCGAAGGTGGTGGTCGGCCAGCAAGCGGAGTGCGGAGGCACCATGGTGGGCAAATGCCCAACGTCACCTGGCTCGAAGGCTCCTATGTGGAGACCATAAAGGGTGGCAATCTGGGTGGTTCTACATCACCGAGCTGCGCGACACCAACTGGGTGGCGGCCCCCAAATTTCGATCCGGAATCCCCATGAGGCTCACCTCCTGGAAAGAGAAGGGCTTGTCCTGGGGTTCCCCGGTAGAGCTGATTGGACTCCAGACATGCATAAAAAACATGATGAGCAAGAAAATCAAGCTCATCAACGTGGTCCAAGTCATGCTCTTCCGCCGAATCCTCATGTGTCAAAGACGGGCATTCACCTTGTGGGAGTTCGACCCGGCCGAGCACCAGACGCTGCGAGAGCTCTTCGACACGATGCACAAGGACGTTTGGAAGGTGTTGTTCAAGGGCGCCGAGGTACCACCTCCCCTTACCAAGGACCACGGACTCAGCGCAAAGCGCCCTGCGAATACGATAATTCCTTTATATCTTATAAGATGTTAATTTCACCAGTATAACTACGAGCGGGATCTAAGCCTCCACGCCGTTTAACAAGACTGGGTAGCGACAGCGGAGGGGATCGATTGTCCGGCTCCCCTGCCCGAAGATCCAGCAGATGCTCTCCTAACGGAGATGCTGGTTCCAGCACCTTATGAGGTGCCGGAGAAGAAGGCCAAGAAGAAGGCCACGGGGACCAGGAAGGGTCTCCGGCGCAAGGTTATATCGGACTCATCGTCCGAAAGCACCGAGGTGCACTCCTCCCGCGAAAACGAGGAGGAGGAAGAGGAAAGTCCCCCCCCCCCCAGCCTAGGGAGACAAGAAAAGGAAGGCCGCCCCAGATGTCCAAGAAGGGAAGAATCCTCCTTCCGGACAACTCCACCACCGCCGCCTTCGGCGAAGAGGAGTGGTTGCCCAGGGACAAGCCCCTGGCGAAGTCGTAAGTATCCGGATACCATAATAATTCTTGGTATGTTTTATTGAACTGCTTCTCATCACGCCGAACATGATTATGCAGTCCATCCCGAGCCCATCTCGACATATCTTCATCGGATGGTTCTTTGGACCCGTCGGATCTGAACAGTGCTTCACTTCCGACCGCCTCCTCCCCTCGCCCTACGGACAACGTCGAAGTGTTGTCTCAAAGGGAACCGAGCAAAGGGGAGGTAGTCCTGGAGGCGCCTCAAGGCGACCTTCCGGATGCTGGGCACAAGGGGAGCAAGACTCCCGTGGGCTCTAATGATGGGGGCAGCAAATTCGGCCCCCAGCCGCTGCGCCGGAACCTCGAGTGGTTCCGGACTCTGTCAGGCAACCCGTCGCTAAGAGGGGCAAGCCGCCTGTGCCGATGGCCTCTGTCCATCCAGAGGCATCGGACAACTTGTTGGAAGCGCTTCGCGGCGCTTCCATCGACGAAGAACACCGCATTATCATGAGTGCGGTCGTCAAGAAGGTTCAGTCCGCCAAGAGCGGACTGACTGAAGCCTGTGCCAGCCTCCTAATAGGCTTTGAGGTAAGTAACCAGATTATAAGAGAATGTTACCGCATAGACACTACCCCTGATGCTTTGTTTGGCATTCGCGAAGAAAATCCGAATAGAGGATCAAATAATAATCGCAGGAGTCTAATCGAAATATGTCTATGTGCATATGCAGGCTTCACTGCTAGCCGCTGCCGCACGTACTGCGGAGGTTGCCACACTGAAGCGGGACCTTGAGCGGTTCAAGGAAGAGCTCGGCCTTGCCAATAGGCAGCTCGAAGAGAACAAAGGTAAGTTATACCCCGTTTGTATATTGATAAGAAAAAACAAGGGTGGTTGCTTAGATCATAGGATTGTCATGAATTTTGCTAGGGGCCACGACCGAAGTGGCGACCCTGAAGAAGGTGTTGTCCGAGGCCGAGGACAAGGCAGCCAAGGAGCGCATCGAGCGAGAGAAACAAGAGGCCCGAGTAGGCGAGGTGCAGCAAGAGCTCCAGGCCCTCGTCCAAAAGCATGAGTCCTTGGAGTGTGACTCTAAGACGCAAGGGTCCGAGCTTGCGAAGGCCCTCGAACACGCACAACACGCCAAGGCCGAAGCCCAAAAGGCCCTCCAGGAAATTGAGGCGGTAAAGAAGATAGCGGCGGGTAAGGCATTCATTATGCAAAGCAAGCATGTGAAAGAAAATTTCCTTTTACTTACCCGAGTTCGGAGCTCTCCAGGAGCGTTCGCAGATCTACCCCGCATTGTGTCAGATGCCGCGGAGTTCTACCGGGCCAAGGAGGGGAGCTCGACGAAGAAGTTGTTCTGGTGTCAGTATACTGGGACCGAACACCCCATGCCATTGAGCGACCAGCTGAAGCAACTGGTCGAGCTCCACAAGGCATCCGAACAGGCCATGAAGGGTCTTATAGTCCGGATGTGGCCTGGCGATCCCCTGCCTGATAGCTACTTCGGCCTGGTGAGGCGGCTTGTGAATGCCTGCCCACGGCTTGAAGTCATAAAGCGGTCCGTATGCATCGAGGGTGTGCCCAGGGCTTTTTCCCAGGAAAAGGTGCACTGGGCGAAGCTGGACGCTGATAAGCTGGTGAAGGAGGGGCCGCCGGAAGGCAAGGAGCATCGCCACCCCGAAATGTGTTATAACAGTGTCCTGAAGGGTTCTCGCCTTGTGGCGGAGGAATGTACTAAGGATGTAATATTCGGATGAATGTACTCATGTGATCCTGTAATATGAAACGAGTTCATTTGCGCTATGCAACGCTTGTGAATTTAAAATATTACCTTCTGTGCGGCCATTTATAAAATCTGAGAGTTGGCTAGTCGTCGGCTTCTGCCCCCATGTAACTAGTACTGGAGTGTTCAGGATAAACCTGAGCACTCTTTACCCGAATTTTGGGTCCTTCGAGGGAGGTGTTCAGCACAACGAACCAGGTAATCAGACTATAAGGCTTTATCACTCTCACTTAGCCATAGAAGTCTACAATTTTAAATTTTGCCAAAGCCCCTAGTATTCGGAAGGCCGAATTTGGGGCGCTATATACGCCTAAGTCGGGCAAGGCCGATTCCTCACCCGAAGTGGAAAAAATATTTAAGGACTTGAGACCTCTCGAATAGCGACCAGCTCTCGCATTATCATGACAGTTAGTTTTCGGCTTTCTCTACTGAGTTGTTCGTCCGGAAGAACAGGGACACAATCACAGTAGTTCTCCCAGCGCTACCTTAGCCGATATTGCGGAACATAAGGTACCAAAACATGGGAGCCGGGCAAACCCAACTATTGACCCAAGACATGATTCGGAGCTGATGCATATAATGCTATAAGTTTGGGGTGCCACACTGTCGAAAGTGTTCGGACTTCTCACGCCATATTATGGGGTATACTGAAGCCCCTGGCGTACTGGTCGTACCAGAATGTACGGGTGCAATTTGTCGTAAACAGACAAGGAAAAAAGGGAAGTGTAATCCAATAATAGACTAATGCTATTCATTGTTATTTAAATAATACGTCGAAGCATACTGATACAAGTAGTGCAATAAGCAAAAAATAGGACTATTTGACATATCCTATCCAAGGGCAAGTTGCGTATGGGTATTTAAAACCGGTACTTCGATCGTTATTAGAGACCACCTGGGAATTCCCTTGTACGTCTTAGCTTCTTGCCTCCTTGGTTTTTCCTTCCCGTAATGTGTCCAGCAATCAGACTGCCGAAGAGGGGCTTCCAGAGAGTAAGGTCCCGAAAGAGAAAAAAATGATAAAGATATACAACCCCAGAGGTGGTTGAGCCGCATTGTGGGACGTGCCCTGGTCGTGCCCCCACCTATACCCATGGTATTTTTAGTGTGTACTTATGTACGCGCGGCACAGATTTTGTCGCTTGATTGGGACTAGGACGGGGGCCGAATTACTAGACGAGCTCTGAACGTGCCAGGCGATCCTATTGCAGGTTATTCCGGACTCGCTTGAAGGTATCCGGGTGTCAGGACCCCGATTCCAAGTCACATCGATCTAGTCGGTAACACCTCATATCACTTTGCGGCCTCACGCACGGTATTCCCACGGGTGTCGCCTTACCATGGCCCGGGACCGTTTGCGCCTTTTGGCTCACGTATATGATAGTGTCGCTAGCATCCATATGACAAAGAACCCGGGCCGACATGACTAGTCATGAACCCAAAGTGGCACTAACTTATAGGGACAGGCATACATGAATCAACATCGAGCATGTCGGTCAGCAGCGTGCGAATCCAGGCTGTAGCACTGGGCTAACAGGACTCCAGGAACCCGGGTTGTAGCAGGCTAGGCAGGACTCCGGATGTCACCGCGTGACATTTCCCCGAAGGGACAGACACAGGAACGAAGTGAATCACATGCCGGCCAGTCAAGTGTTCCGGAGCAGTAGTGCTGGGCTAGCAGGACTCCGGTGAACCGGGCTGTAGCGGACTACTATCGCTCATGGAAGCACAAGACTACATTTCCCCATAAGAGAGGCTACCAAGGATAGACAACTAGGTTGTCGGATCCCACACATACCAAGCATTTCAATCATACACACAATATGCTCGATATGTGTAAATACAACATGGCATCACAACATAACTCTACGACTCAAGTATTATTCATTAGGCTCCAAGGAGCCAAGATATTACAATCATGGGCCTCATGACCCAACATTCAGAGCATACAAGTCAAAGCACATGCGGAAGCTTAACATGTCTGAGTACAGACATCTACAAATGAAAAGGCTGAGAAGCCTGACTATCTACCAGATCCTGCCGAGGGCACAATATCGTAGCTGAGGTAACAAGCTAAACATCGAAGTCCACGCGGAACTACTAGCAAGACCGAAGTCTCTCTGCAAAACATAAAATAGGAAAACTTGAGTACAAATGTACCCAGCAAGACTTACATCAGAACTAACTACATATGCATCGGTATCAACAAAGGGGGTGGTGGAGTTTGACTGCAGCAAGCCAGCTTTGACTCGGTGGCTATCCTACACTACGACTGGAAGTAACTCTTTTGAGGTGGCGCACACGAGTCCACATATTCACCATATCAATACACCACTATGGATCCGCTCCCGTCTCCTTACGAGAATGCCATCCATAGCACTCATACTTATCTTGCGTATTTTAGAGTATCCACTTTCACTTGTCTATGAACTGTACAGGCAACCCAGAAGTCCTTTTCCGCGGACACGGCTATTCGAATAGATGATGTTAACCCTGCAGGGGTGTACTTCTTCACACACGCCTCGCCACTTACCACCATGTACACGTCGTGTATCTCGGCAACCTTCAAGCGGAAGCTGGCGAGGAGTCGGCCACGACCGACTAACCACACAAGTCTCTCGCCCAGGTTTATCGCCTATTCGGGTTCCATCCGCAAGGAGATCCGGCCGGGTGTCGCCACGGCCCCAAACGATGTGTGCAGGGTTCCTAAGTCCACCATCCGGTGCCACTTGGTACCTTTGGGCCACTGTGCCTAGTCTGTCCCAAGCCCACATGTACCGGGTGCCACTTGGTAGACTACTAACACTGCCTACAAACACCAGAAACTAGTTGCAACTCCTGGACAGGGATCAAGTTGATTAATAACTCGAGAGAGCTTGGAGCGCCCGGAGCCCAATGTGTGGTAGTAACTGTTCATGGATCACAAACACAGAACTCAGTTCCTGAGGACGGCTGCAATGAGACAACCCACCATGTACTCCTACATGGCCTCTCACCGCTACCTTTACCAAATCGTGTTCACACACTTAGCTCTCAACAGTAGGACATGTTCACACACCTCCGATTCATCCCCGATGAATCAGACCTGACTCAACTCTAAGTAGTAGCAGGCATGACAAACAAGCATGAATGAGTAGGCACATCAGGGCTCAAACAACTCCTACTCATGCTAGTGGGTTTCATCTATTTACTGTGGCAATGACAGGTCATGCAGAGGAAAGGGGTTCAACTACGGCAGCATGTAACAGTTGAATCGTTGTTGTCCTAATGCAGTAAAATAGAGCAGGAGCGAGAGAGTGGGATTGTATCAGAATGAACAAGGGGGTTTTGCTTGCCTGGCACTCCTGAAGATAGTATAGATCTTCATCGGTGTCATCGATCACATTGTCGGAACCACGTCTATCGAGAGGGGACAAACACCGACAAACAAGGAAGAACACAATCAATGCAATGCAAAAATATTATGCATGAATGTGACATGGTAATATGATGTGATTTGAGCTAATGCAACTAGCAACCAGATTAAATGAAATTGGTTTGAACCAAAGATTCAAATTCAACTCCATATGTGATTATTCAAATGCCATTTATATGATTTGTCCTAAACAACAGCTATAAGTTGTTCTAACATGCATGAAAATGGTACAGATGGATATATTGGATTTTTCTGATCATTTTTCATATATAATTTATCTCATTTGGAGTTACGGTTGATTTTATATGATTTTTAGAAGTTAGCACTAATTTCTGGAATTTCCTAAATAAGAATAAATCCAGAAAAGGATTTATCGTTAACTCGTCGCCGCAGGACGTCAGCGGTCAACTGACCCGGTCCAGGTCAAACCTGACGAGCGGGGTCCACTGGTCAGTCATACAGTGTTGTTTGAGTCACAGACAGGTGGGGTCGGTCAATGGCCACGTCAGCAAGGTCAATGCTGACGCGTGGGGCCACTATGCTTAGTTAAAACCAAACAGAAATTAAACTATGGTTAATTAAGGGCGTGGGGCCCAGATGTCAGTGTCGCTGGACGGGTTAATTAGTGGCGCCATTAGCCGCTAATGACACTGCCACGTCGGCACGGCCGTAGTTAAGCCGCCGGCGAGGTCGGCCGACGGCGAAGCTCGGTTTCGCCCGGCGACCAAACGCCGCGCGGAAAGGCTCTGTGGGTTCCTAGCGCTCGTGGGCATCCGGAGGAGGCGACGGGAGGACAAGGGGACGGCGGAGCTCGCGGTGGCGGCCGGAGTTCGGCTCAAGCGAGTCCGGGGCTACAGTGCTCGGGCGAGCCAACGGAGTGGCTAGGCAGCCTCCTGGAGGCGCCAGGAGCGTATCAGTACCCCTGGAGCGAACATGAGAAGCTCGGGAGCACGAGCTCGCCGGTCATGGCGGACGGCGGCCGCGGGTGATCTCGGGGCTGAGGCTAGAGGGCGAAAATGATGCGGGGAAGAGAGGGGAAAAGCGGCGGAGCTCACAGGGAGGCCGATGAGTAGCTCAGCGTGCTTGGGGACACTCGGAGGTCGGCGAATCGAGCGACGGTGTTCGTCGGAGTAGACGAGGAAGATGGCGACGATGACGACGCTGCAGGGCATCCGCGGGCGCGTTCTTTGGCTTGGAGATTCACGGCATCAAGGCGGAGCTAGAGGAAACGGCAACAGGGCAAGGGGACGGCGGTGGGCGCGGTGGCAGTGAGCGGTGGCGACAGACGCACTCGGCACGGGTGAGAGAGAGAGCAGAGGAGGGGAGAGGCACGGGAGAGAGTGAGAGGGGGCCAGGGGGTGCATGGCGTTGCGGAGAGAGTCCAGGGCGATGAGGGGGGCAGCCAGGTAGGCAGCTGCCGGCATGGCACGCCGCGGCGCCGTGGCTGTCTTCTCCTCTGCCTACTGGCAGAAGGAAGAAGACACCCCTGCCCTCGGTGGGCTGGCCAGTTGGCTGGGCCGCCAGCTGGGCCGACCAGGTGGCTGCACAGGTAAGTCCTTCTCTCTCTCTTTCTAATTTTTAATTACTGTTTTCTATTTATTTCAATCTGTTTTGATTTAGTTCAAGCACTAAACCATTTTTGTTTCTTCCAATAATTTTTGCAGGGACTGAAAGGAATATTCTAGAGACCCTCACCAAATATCAGAATTATTGAAGCATTAAAAATATATATAACATATATTTGCTCCAACTCAAATACAACATGTGTTATTTCAAGAATCCAAAATGTCATGGAAAAATGTGCATCATCTCTGGTTACTGTTTCCAACATTTTCCAAAAATGATGAACATTTTTGAAAGCCATTTTGGGTTCACTAAAAATATTTTAGTTGAACCTATTGAATTCCTTTGATGCTAGGGTTTGAAACAATCCCCATTTCAAATTTAAGAGAAATTTAAACATGATGCAACACAAGACTAGCTAACCCATAGCAGGCCAGAACTAGGGATGTGACACCGGGGGCTTTATCGCCGAATTGGCGGTTTGCCTTGAAAGGCTGCTTTGTGCCTCAGCTGCGAGGGCCGCAGTGCGATCCTCCATGCAGAGCGAGCGTTCTGTGTTTCCATTGACTGTTACAACCCCACGAGGTCCTGGCATTTTGAGCTTGAGGTATGCATAATGCGGTACCACATTGAATCTGGCAAATGCGGTTCGCCCGAGTAGTGCGTGATAGCCGCTGCGGAACGGGACGATATCGAAGTTTAACTTCTCGCTTCGGAAGTTGTCCGGAGATCCGAAGACCACTTCCAGTGTGATTGAGCCCGTGCAATGGGCCTCTACACCTGGGATGACACCTTTAAAGGTGGTTTTAGTGGGTTTGATCCTCGAGGGGTCTATACCCATTTTGCGCACTGTATCCTGATAGAGCAGGTTCAGGTTGCTGCCGCCGTCCATAAGGACTCGGGTGAGGTGAAATCCGTACATGATGGGGTCAAGGACCAATGCGGCAGATCCGCCATGACGGATACTAGTGGGGTGGTCCCTGCGATCGAAGGTGATCGGACAAGAGGACCATGGGTTGAACTTTGGGGCGACTGGCTCCATCGCATAGACGTCCCTTTGTGCACTCTTCTGTTCCCTCTTGGGAATGTGGGTTGCGTATATCATGTTCACCGTTTTCACTTGTGGATGGAACCTCTTCTGTCCTCCTGTGTTCGGCGGCCGAGGCTCCTCCTCGTCATCGCTATGCAGCCCCTTGTCCCTGTTTTCGGCATTCAACTTGCCGGCCTGCTTGAACACCCAGCATTCTCTGTTGGTGTGATTGGCTGACTTATCAGGGGTGCCGTGAATTTGACACAAGCGATCGAGTATGCGGTCCAAACTGGATGGGCCCGGATTGCTTTTCTTTTGAACGGCTTCTTTCACTGACCGGATTAGAGCCGCTGAATCCGGCATTGACTGCCGTGTCTTCGGCGTTGTCTTCGTTGTTGCGGCGCTTGTGTCTGTTACGACGTTGTAGGATCGAAAGTATGTCTAGAGGGGGGTGATTAGACTACTTGAACAAATAAAACTTATCCTTTTCCCAATTTTAGTCTTTGGCCGATTTTAGCTAACTTAGCACAAGTCAAGAAATCTTAACACAATTCAAGCAAGCATGCAAAGAGTATATGACCAGCGGAAAGTAAAGCATGCAACTTGCAAGAATGTAAAGGGAAGGGAAGGATTTGGAGAATTCAAACGCAATTTGAGACACAGATGTTTTTGTCATGGTTCTGATAGGTGGTAAGTTGATGGAGACTTCAACCCACGAAGGGTAACGGTTGCACGAGACCACGGAGGGCTCCACCCACGAAGGGTCCACGAAGAAGCAACCTTGTCTATCCCACCATGGCCGTCGCCCACGAAGGACTTGCCTCACTAGCGATAGATCTTCACGAAGTAGGCGATCTCCTTGCGCTTACAAACTCCTTGGTTCAACTCCACAATCTTGTCGGAGACTCCCAAGTGACACCTAGCCAATCTAGGAGACACCACTCTCCAAGAAGTACCAGATGGTGTGTTGATGATGAACTCCTTGCTCTTGTGCTTCAAATGATAGTATCCCCAACACTCAACTCTCTCTCACAGGATTTGGATTTGGTGGAAAGAAGATTTGAGTGGAAAGCAACTTGGGAAGGCTAGAGATCAAGATTCATATGGTAGGAATGGAATATCTTGGCCTCAACACAAGGGTAGGTGGTTCTCTCTCAGAAAATGTGTATTGGAAGTGTAGTTTCGTTCTGATGGCTCTCTCCACGAATGAAGAGTGGGTGGAGGGGTATATATAGCCTCCACACAAAAACTAACTGTTACACACAATTTACCAATCTCGGTGAGACCGAATTGAGAAACTCGGTCGGACCGATTCAGCAAATCTAGTGACCGTTAGGATTTTAGATGGGACCGACATGCAACTCGGTAGGACCGATATGGTTAGGGATAGGGCATAACGTAATCTCGGTGAGACTGATTACACAAAATCGGTGAGACCGACTTTGGTAATAAGCTAACCAGAGAGTTGGTTAGGTAAACTCGGTGGGACCGGTTCGCTCATTTCGGCGGGACCGAAATGTTACGAAAAGGAAACAGGAAGTTTACATTGCAATCTCGGTGGGACCGATCGCTCATCTCGGTGGTACCGAAACGTTACGAAGGGAAACAGAGAGATTACAATCCCATCTCGGTGAGACCGAGATCCCTGTCGGTGAGACCGATTTGCCTAGGGTTTGTGGCAGTGGCTGTGACATATGAACTCGGTGGCGCCGGATAGAAAGAATCGGTAGGGCCGAGTTTGCCTTTTGGTTTAGGTCATATGTGGATGTGAGAAAGTAGTTGAGGGCTTTGGAGCATATCACTAAGCACTATGGAGCAAGAAACTCATTAAGCAACACCTCATCCCTCCTTGATAGTATTGGCTTTTCCAATAGACTCAATGTGATCTTGGATCACTAAAATATAAAATGTAGAGTCTTGAGATTTTGAGCTTGAGCCAATCCTTTTATCCTTAGCATTTTGAGGGGTCCACTTTCCTCATCCATGCCATGCCATTCATTGAGCTTTTCCTGAAATATTCATCTTGGAATAATGTTAGCTCAATGAGCTATATGTTGTTAGGAATTACCAAAACCACCCAGGGATAGTTGCACTTTCAGACGTGGTCTGCCGTTAGTATCCTTTGTATCTGAAGTGACATGATTTCTTGATGTGTTGTTGCTGCGAGCCAGCCAGCTGTCTTCGCCCGCGCAAAAGCGGGTCATGAGCGCCGTGAGGGCTGCCATAGACTTCGGCTTCTCTGGCCGAGGTGCCGGGCGAGCCACTCGTCACGGATGTTATGCTTAAATGCCGCTAAGGCCTCTGCATCCGGACAGTCGACAATTTGGTTTTTCTTAGTTAGGAACCGGGTCCAGAATTGCCTGGCTGATTCCCCTGGCTGCTGAGTTATATGGCTCAAGTCATCAGCATCTGGTGGTCGCACATAAGTGCCCTGGAAGTTGTCAAGGAATGCTTCCAAATCCTCCCAACTGCCAATGGAGTCCGCTGGCAAGCTATTCAGCCAATGCTGAGTTGGTCCTTTGAGTTTTAGTGGGAGGTACTTGATGGCATGTAGATCATCACCGCAAGCCACGTGGATGTGGAGGAGGAAATCCTCGATCCATACCGCGGGATCTGTTGTACCATCATATGATTCAATGTTTACGGGTTTAAAACCCTTTGGGAATTCGTGATCCATTACTTCATCAGTGAAGCATAGGGGGTGTGCGGCGCCTCTGTGCCGGGCTATATCACGACGCAGTTCATATGAGTCTTGTCTGTTGTATTCGGCCCAGCCGGATTTGCTTTTAGTGTATCCGGCGTGACGGTCATCGTCCCGCGTTGGTGCACGCCCCGTGATCCATAGATCGATCTTGCATGTTTTGCCTTGTTTTCCAATACGTCTCGCAGGTCCCGCATGTTGCCCCGGGCCTTGGTATTTTTGTTTGAATGGCGGCGGGGTGCGGGCTGGACTTCGGGCTGAAATGCCTCTCTTTCTTGGCCACGAGGTGGCCGATCAGCTGCATCATACGCTGGTGATGTAGGTTTCAATGCTTCCTCCTCGAGTTGAGGTAGCAACCTGCGCTTTGGGTAACTCTTGGTTGGGCGCTCGAGTTCAGATTCCTCGCTGCCGTGACTTCATCCATCTATCCGCTAGCAGATCTTGATCAGCTCGAAGCTGTTGTTGCTTTTTTTTAGGCTGTTTGCTGTGGCTATAAGCTGGCGCTTGAAGCGCTCCTGCTCGACGGGATCCTCAGGCATGATAAATTATTCGTCGCTGAGGCTCACTTCGTCTTCGGAGAGAGGCATGTAATTATCATCCTCTGATTCTCCGTTTGATGCCTGTTCCGGAGGGCTAGCTTGTTCATCCTCCCGCTCGAGGTCTGGCTGGAGGGTATTATCGTTGTCTTCGGCACTGTCCGGAGCGTTATTGTCTCTTGTGCCGGTATCGCTGCTTTTGCTATGGCGAGACTTAGAGCGGCGCCGCTGACGTCGGTGCTTGGGTTCTTCTTTGAGGAATTATCCTCCGTTGTCTTATCGCCAT
This sequence comes from Aegilops longissima, assembly GCA_021605205.1. Taxonomy (NCBI): domain Eukaryota; kingdom Viridiplantae; phylum Streptophyta; class Magnoliopsida; order Poales; family Poaceae; genus Aegilops; species Aegilops longissima. The sequence continues at coordinate 122,131,351 of CM038679.1, read as the reverse complement.
CCCCTTCTTTGGGGGTGTCCACCATGTATATGTCATACGATGAGGTGGCATTCTAGCGCCCTGTGGGCGGTGGTTCTTGTTCTTCTCCTATATTGTCGTCCATACCATCGATGTCTTCGGAGCCGAAGTCGAGCATGTCGGTTAAATCGTCGATAGTGGCTACTAAGTGGGTGTTGGGTGGGGCGCAAATTTCTTCGTCGTCCGCATCCCATTCTAGCCGGACATAGTTCGGCCAAGGGTCTCCCGACAGGGAGAGAGACTTGAACGAGTTTAGTACGTCACCAAAAGGCGAGTGCTGAAAGATATCCGCGGAGGTAAACTCCATGATCGGTGCCCCATCAGATTTGATGGGCACGGGCGCAAGCGGCTCGGAGTCCGTGGCCGGGGACAAATCCATCGGTTCGGTAACACGGGTCTTGTAGGAGGTGAAGTCAGTATTCGACTCTATTGCCACTGAGTGTGCGGCCTCCGCGAAGGGGTCCATCCACCCGTCCTCAGATGGCGCAATTTGTTCCGGATTGAGGGCCGGAGTAGTTGTAGGTGTGATCTCCCAAACACTGCCCGACGGCAGAGCTAAATCAAGCTCGTCGTGATCGTGCGGCGCACCTGACATGGGCTCGAATCCGTCGAAGATCAAGTATCCGTGGATGTCGGCAGTATAGTTAAATTTTCCAAACCCGACCTGATGGCCAGGGGCGTAGCTATCGATCTTCTCCAGGTGGCCAAGCGAGTTGGCCTGCAGTACGAAGCCGCCAAATACGAAGATCTGTCCGGGGAGGAAAACCTCACCCTGGATCGCATCATTGCCGATGATCTAAGGTGCCATCAAGCCTTATGGTGACGGCACAGTGGAACTCTCAATGAAAGCACCAATGTCGGTGTCAAAACCAGCGGATCTCGGGTAGGGGGTCCCGAACTGTCCGTCTAAGGCGGATGGTAACAGGAGGCGGGGGACACAATGTTTACCCAAGTTCGGGCCCTCTCGATGGAGGTAATACCCTACTTCCTGCTTGATTGATCTTGATGATATGAGTATTACAAGAGTTGATCTACCACGAGATCGTAGAGGCTAAACCCTAGAAGCTAGCCTATGGTATGATTGTTATTGTCCTACGGAGTAAACCCTCCGGTTTATATAGACACCGGACGGGGCTAGGGTTACATAGAGTCGGTTACAAGGGAGGAGATCTACATATCCGTATCGCCAAGCTTGCCTTCCACGCCAAGGAGAGTCCTATCCGGACACGGGACGAAGTCTTCAATCTTGTATCTTCATAGTCCAACAGTCCGGCCAAAGGATATAGTTCGTTTGTCCGAGGACCCCCAAATCCAGGACTCCCTCAGTGGGCCGCGCCCCCACCCCTTGTCCAATTCGGTTTGGGCAGGGGGGAGGCGCCACCTTTTGGCCCTTCTCCCCTCTCTCCACTAAAGCCCAATAAGGCCCATTACTTCTCCCCGCGAATTCCCGTAATTCTCCGGTACTCCAAAAATACCCGAATCACTCGGAACCTTTACGATGTCTGAATATAGCCTTCCAATATATCGATCTTTACCTCTCGACCATTTTGAGACTCCTCGTCATGTCCGTGATCTCATCCGGGACTCCAAACAAACTTCGGTCATTAAATCACATAACTCATAATACAAATCGTCAACGAATGTTAAGCGTGCGGACCCTACGGGTTCGAGAACTATGTAGACATGACCGAGACACATCTCCTGTCAATAACCAATAGCGAAACCTGGATGCTCATATTGGCTCCTACATATTCTACGAAGATCTTTATCGGTCAAACCGCATAACAACATACGTTGTTCCCTTTGTCATCGGTATGTTACTTGCCCGAGATTCGATCGTTGGTATCATCATACCTAGTTCAATCTCATTACCGGCAAGTCTCTTTACTCGTTCCGTAATACTTCATCCCGCAACTAACTCATTAGTCACATTGCTTGCAAGGCTTATAGTGATGAGCATTACCGAGAGGGCCTAGGGATACCTCTCCGAAACACAGAGTGACAAATCCTAATCTCGATCTATGCCAACCAAACAAATACCTTCGGAGACACCTATAGAGCATATTTATAATCACCCATTTACGTTGTGACGTTTGATAGCACACAAAGTGTTCCTATGGTATTCAGGAGTTGCATAATCTCATAGTCTGAGGAACATGTATAAGTCATGAAGAAAGCAGTAGCAATGAAACTGTAACGATCATAATGCTAAGCTAAGGAATGGTTCTTGTCCATCACATCATTCTCCTAATGATGTGATCCCGTTCATCAAATGACAACACATGTCTATGATTAGGAAACTTAACCATCTTTGATAAATGAGCTAGTCAAGTAGAGGCATACTAGGGACAATCTGTTTTTGTCTATGTATTCACACATGTACTAAGTTTACGGTTAATACAATTCTAGCATGAATAATAAACATTTATCATGATATAAGGAAATAAATAATAACTTTATTATTGCCTCTAGGGCATATTTCCTTCAGCACCACCTACGCAGAAACCCGACATAGCTTCAACGCATGGTCAGCAGTCTCATGCCTCTGGTCCTACAGCCCAGCAGTTCGTCACAGCAGCACTGCCAGCTTAGCGGCCCGGCATAGATAAACCGTCTGCTAAGCAGTTCGTCGAAGCTTCACCGTCTGCTCGGCAGTCTACCTTAGAGCCAACCAGACGTTCCGCCAGAAATGCTTCAAGTACCAAGAAGGAAGCGGCCAAAAAGGCTGCACCCGCGAGGAAGCGCGGCGGGAGAGCGAAGAGGAAAGAGAATGATTGCCTCTTACTTAAAGCACTCATCGCCCAGTACCAAATTAACATCATGTTGTTCGAATCGGGGAGTAATATTATTTCTGACGGCATGGATGATGAAGAAGTAGATTTGTTGCTTGCTAAATGTAAAGCAGACGTACTTGAAGCACACAATTACGTCCATGTCCAGCCATTTCTTGTTGGCGAATACTTTGATGAGTGCAGCTCCAGTTGCCACGAGTTACATGAATATTGCATGGATCAAATGTCAGCAGGTCATCATGGTTTGCTAGTCCACTACAACAGAGATTATTTCCAACACGATGCTGGTTCCATCAATGTGAGTTTCGAGGACATACATCTCTTCTTCAACTTCCACGAGCTCGATACCACTGTTGTTAGATGCCTGATTTTGTAAGTACTTAACAAACTCTGATCAACTTCTCTATACAAGGTTGTAAATGATAAACAGCTGATACGTCTCCGTCGTATCTATAACTTTTTATTGTTCCATGCCAATATTCTTCAACTTTCATATACTTTTGGCAACTTTTTATACTATTTTTGGGACTAACATATTGATCCAAGTGCCCAATGCAGGCCTCGCTCTGTTGCATGTTTTTTGTTTCACAGAAACCCAATATCAAACGGAGTCCAAACGGGATAGAAACAGGCTGAGATTTTTTGGAATATTTATGATTTTTGGGAAGTAAAATCAACGCGAAACGGTGTCCGGGGTGGCCACGAGAGAGGGGGTCGCGCCCAGGGAGGCAGGAGCGCCCTGGGCTCTCGTGCGCCACACGTAAGGTGGTTGACGCTCTTCTTTTGCCGCAAGAAAGCTAATTTTATTAGAAAAATCTGAGCGAAAGATTCACCCCAATCGGAGTTACGGATCTCCGGATATTTAAGAAACGGTGAAGGGGTAGAATCAGAGAACGCAGAAACAAAGAGAGACAGAGAGATAGATCCAATCTCGGAGGGGCTCTCGCCCCTCCCACGCCATTGGAACCAAGGACCAGAGGGTAAACCCTTCTCCCATCTAGGGAGGAGGTCAAGGAAGAAGAAGAAGAAGGGGGGCCCTCTCCCCCTTGCTTCCGGTGGCGCCGGAGCGCTGCCGGGGCCATCATCATCACCGCCATCTTCACCAACAACTTCACCACCATCATCACCAACTCTTCCCCCCTCTATGCAGCAGTGTAACCTCTCTCTTACCCGCTGTAATCTCTACTTAAACATGGTGCTCAACACTATATATTATTTCCCAATGATGTATGGTTATCCTATGATGTTTGAGTAGATCCGTTTTGTCCTAATGGCTATTTGATGATCAAGATTGGTTTGAGTTGCATGTTTTATTATTGGTGTTGTCCTATGGTGCTCTCCGTGTCGCGCAAGCGTGAGGTATTCCCGTTGTAGGATTTGCAATACGTTTATGATTTGCTTATAGTGGGTGGCGTGAGTGAACAGAAGCACAGACCCGAGTAAGTAGGTTGTTTGCGTACGGGATAAAGAGGACTTGATACTTTAATGCTATGTGTCGGTGTCAAAACCGGCGGATCTCGGGTAGGGGGTCCCAAACTGTGCGTCTAGGCGGATGGTAACAGGAGACAAGGGACACGATGTTTTTACCCAGGTTCGGGTCCTCTCGATGGAGGTAATACCCTACTCCTGCTTGATTAATATTGATGATATGGGTAGTGTCGGTGTCAAAACCGGCGGATCTCGGTAGGGGGTCCCGAACTGTGCGCTCGGGCGGATGGTAACAGGAGACAAGGGACACGATGTTTTACCTGTGTTCGGGCCCTCTTGATGGAGGTAAAACCCACGCCCTGCTTGATTGATATTGATATTGTGGATGTTTACAAGAGTGGATCTACCACGAGATCAAGGAGGCTAAACCCTAGAAGCTAGCCTATGGTATGATTGTAAGGGTTGTTGTTGTGTCCCACGGACTAGAGCCATCCGGTTTATATAGCCACCGGAGAGGGCTAGGGTTACATAGAGTCGGTTACAATGGTAGGAGATCTACATATCCAGATCGCCAAGCTTGCCTTCCACGCCAAGGAAAGTCCCATCCGGACACGGGCGAAGTCTTCAATCTTGTATCTTCATAGTCTTGGAGTCCGTCGATGATGATAGTCCGCTGATGGTAGTTCGCTGATGATGCTAGTCCGCTATCCGGACACCCCTAATCCGGGACTCCTCAAGAGCCCCTGAACCATGCTTCAATGACGATAAGTCCGGGCAGATATTGCTTGGCATTGCAAGGCGGGTTCCTCCTCCGAATGATAGAAGATTGTGAACACCAGGATAGTGTCCGCTCGCAAAATAAATTCCACATTCCACCGTAGAGAGAATAATATATACACAAGTTCAATCTCTTGACGCTTTTTGTGGCATGACGTCACACCACTACCAAGCCATTACTTGAATTTTTTTTACTTTACCACCTCATTGATTACGAGCTTGGGAAATAAGCGGTTTCTTGGCACGCCTTGTCATATAAGCAGAGATCGTGTTTCCTCCCTTAATCCGGATTCTCATCAATACGGACATGGTAACCTTCTCCCATCTCCGAGCGGAGGCGCGAGGCTTTCCTCTGCATCCAACCCCACTTCGGTTTATGGTTGAAGACCTTTAGCGTCAAGCCAAAGATAGTGGGTGGCCGACAGGCGAAGTGCGGAGGCGCCATGGCGGGCAGGATACCCAATGTTCTATGGCTTGAGGGCTCCTTTGTGGAGACCATAAAGGGGTGGCAATCGGGGTGGTTCTACATCACCGAGCCGCGCGACTCCAAATGGGCGGCGGCCCCCGAATTCCGATCTGGCTTCCCCACACGGCTCACATCATGGAAAGAGACGAGACTGACGTGGGGGGATTCGGACGAGCTGTCCGGACTCCAAACCTGCGTCCGAAACCTCGTGGACAAGAATCTCAGGCTTGTCAACGTAATCTAGGTGATGCTCATCCGCCAGATTCTCCCATGCCAACAACGGGCCTTCAAATTGTGGGAGTTCGATCCGGCACAGCACCCAACTCTGAAAAGGCTCTTTGACACTACGCACGTAAGATGCTCGAAGGTGCTGCTCAAGGCGCCGAGGTTCTACATCCGCCATCAAGATCGCGGATTCAGCTCGCCGCGCCAAGCCAGCGAGGTGTTATTTTACCCTTTATGGGACTCTTGTTTTTCATAGTTTGACTCTATGGGATCTAAAACTCCCAAACCTTTGACAGATGGTGAAGACGCCCGGACAGATTAACGTCTGCCCTTTGCCGAAGACCCAGCTGGACGCCCGATTGATGGGTTGGCTGGCCCGCACCTCACGTGGTGCCGGAGAAGAAGGCCAAGAAGGAGGCCACGGAACTCGAAGGAGCTCTCGGCGCCAGTGTTGCTCGGACTCATCGCCCGACAACCCCGAGGCGGAATCCTCCTCGAGGAAGAGGAGGAGGAAAGAAGCCTCCCCAGCAGGGGAGAGAAGAAAGGAAAGCCGCCTAACCGGGAGGCCGGAGGGTCCAAGAAGGAAGGACCTTCCTTCGGACTTCTCCGCCAACGCCGACAGCGACGAGGAGGAGTGGCCAACAAGGGCCAAGCCCCTGGCGAGATCGTAAGTGTCTGGATACCCATGGCTTTTTTTCATTGCATAGTGTTCTCTAATGCCGAACAATCATGCAGCCCGCCCAAGGGCGAGCTCGCCGCTTCGTCGAGCGGGTCCCTGAATTCGTCGGAAGTGGATAGTACTTCACTTACGGCCGCCTCCTCACCTTACGCTGCGGACGATGCCGAGGTGGGGCCCCAAGGGGGGCCTGGTCAAGAGGAGGTGGCGCAGGAGGCGCCGCAAGGCAGCCTCCCGACTCAGCGCGAGGGGAGCGAGACCCCTGGGGTTTAAGCCCACCCTTGTCCGGACTCCATACCGAACCTTCAGCGGTTCCAAGTCCGGCAAGCGGTCCTTCAGAGAAGTAAGACGCCGTGTCCTCCGGCCCAACCGAGGCACGGATAGATCGAGGCGCTTAAGCGCCTCCATCGAGGAGGAGCACCGCATTGCTATGAGTGTGGTGATCGAGAAGTTCAGTCCGCCAAGAGCGGGCTGACTGAAGCCTGTACCAGCCTTCTAACAGCTTTGAGGTAAGTTTAGAATATGTAGAAAATATTACCGCATAGACAGTAGCCCCTGATGCTTAGTTCGGTGTTTGGAAAGAAAAGCCGGACTAAGGATCTAAAAAGATATACGCAGGAGTCTAACATAAGTATGTCAATATGGGAATGCAGGCTGCGCTGCTGACCTCTGCCGCACTGACTGCGGAGGTAAATGCATTGAAGCAGAGCCTCGAGCGGTCCGAGAACGAGCTCGGCCTTGACAAGAAGCAGCTCGAGGACAAGGAAGGTAAGTAATACCTTATTAAAGAAATACCTTATAGAAAGGATTCGGTTGCAAAAGATAACATGAATAACATGGGTACTGCAGGGCCACGAGCAGGTGGCGACCTCAAGGAGGCGGTGTCTGTGGTCGAAACAAAGCGGCCGCGGAGCGCACCGAGCGAGAGAAGGGGAGGCGAATCATGGAGGTACGGCAAGAGCTCTGTGCCTCGTGGAAAAACACGAGGGTTTGGAGCGTGACTCGAAGACCCAAGAGTCCGAGCTTGCCTTGGCTCTTGAGAGTGCCAAAGCTGTTAAGGCCGAGGCCCAAAAAGCCCTCCAGGAGGTAGAGGCAATAAAGAAGATCACGGCGGGTAAGGCATTCTTTATGCAGAGCAAGAATGTAAAAGTCAATTATCTAGTACTTACCTGAATTCGGAGCTCTCTAGGAGCATTCGTAGATCTGCCCCGTAGTGTGTTTGATGCTGCCGCGTTCTACCGCGCCAAGGAGGGGAGCTCGACGGAAAAGGTGTTCGGTCTCAAGATGTCGAGGCCGACATCCGGTGCCCTAAGCGACCAGCTGAAGCAGCTGGTCGAGCTCCACAAGATCGCCGAACATGCCATGAAGGGCCTCATAGTTCGGCCTGGCCATCGGAAGCCATGCCACAGGAGCTACTTTGGGCTAGTAAGGGCGGCTGGTGGACGCTTGTCCATAGATTGAAGTCATCAAGTTACCCATCTGCATTGAAGGTGCCGTCGGGCCCTTGCCCATGATAAAGTGCATCGGGCAAGCTGGATGCGGAGAAGCTTGTGACGGACGGGCCACCAAGGGCAAGGATCATCGCAAGCCCGAAATGTACTATGAGGGCGTCTCAAGGGTGCCCGCCAGATAGCGGATGAGTGCTCCAAAGATGTAATTTTGAATAGACTCGCATTTGTTATCCTCAGACGCTGAAAACTTGTTCATATGCGCTTAAGCAACGCTTGTTAATTTAAAATATTACCTTCAGGCGGCCGCTTATCAAATTTGAGAGATGGCAAGTCATTGGCTTCAGCCCCATGCCACGAAAGTGTGGGGTGTTTGGGATAAACTTGAGCGCTCTTGTTCCCATTCTTGGGTCCGTCGAGGAGGCGCCAACGAACTAACAAGGCAATCGGACTTATAGTGCTTGAACACTCTCACTTAGCCATAGAATTCTATAATTTTAAATTTCGTGAAGCCCCTAGTATTCGAAGACCGAGTTCGGGCGCTATCCACGCCTTTGGCCGGACAATGCCGACTCCTCGCCTAAGCGCATAAGTCTTTAGGGACCCGAAAAACCTCTCGAACAACGATCGCTCTCGCCCTATCATGACGGTCAGTTTTAGCTTTCTCCACTGAGGTGCTCAACCCAGCTCAACTGGGGCCCAATCGCAGTGGTTCTCCCAGCGCTACCTTAGCCGATATAATGGAACGTAAGGTACCAAAACATGGGAGCCGGGCAAACCCAACTATTGACCCAAGATATGATTCGGAGCCGATGCATATAATGCTATAAGTTCGGGGTGCCGCACTTGTGAAAGTGTTCAGACTTATCACACCATATTTTTGGGGTACTTAAGCCCCTGGTGTATTGGTCGTACCAAATTGTACGGTTGCGCAATGTCATAAATGAACATATATATAGATAAAGAAAGGAGTGCAATAATAGGCAAAAGCTATGTGTTGGTTATTAAAAAGAAACTGCAAATAAAAGCAGAACGATACAAATTGTGCGATAAGCAAGGGATGGGACTATTTAACATGTCCTCTCCGTGGGGTAAGTGCATGGGATGGTATGTAAAACAGGTATAATGCTCATAGTAGAGACCACCTTGACACTCGACGTAGCTTTCTGTTTCCCTGGCTGTTGCATCGTGAGTTCGGCGCGAATGCCGGATAGGGCTTCTGGAGAACAGAGTCCTGAAAGTAAGAAAAAAGAAAAAATAAAAAGAATGACACAATCGGGAGCCCCTGGTGTGGTTGAGCCGCATTCTGGGCTTGCCGTGGTCGTGCCCCTCCCCTTATGCCCATGGTATCTCCAGAGCGTAGTTATGTACGCCAGAGTATCGGCTTCGCGGTTTCGCGAGGGCAGGGGTTGGAGCCGGATTGCTACGCGTGCTTGGATCGTGCCAGGCGGTCTTGTTGTAGGTTACTCCGGGCGCGCTTGACAGTGTCTGGATGTTTAGTGGCCGGACTCGAGAATTGCTGTGAGAGGCTGCTTTGCACCTCCGCCATGAGGGCCGCTGTGCGCTCTGTTCGGAGAGAGCGTTTGGTGTTTCCATTGACCGTGATTACTCCTCGAGGGCCGGCATCTTGAGTTTGAGGTATGCGTTAGTGCGGCACCGCATTGAACTTTGCAAATGCGGTTCGCCCAAGCAAAGGTATGATAGCCGCCATGAACGGGACTATGTCAAGATTAACTCTTCGCTCGAAGTTATCCGGGATCCGAAGACCACTTCGAGTGTAATTGAGCCTGTACAATTGGCCTCTACACTCGTATGACGCCTTTAAAGGCGATTTGTAGGTTTATTCCTTGAGGGTCTATGCCCATTTTGCGACCGATCCCGATAAAGCAGGTTCAGGTTGCTACCGCCGCCCATCGGGACTCTAGTGAGGTGAAATCCTGGTCGATGATTGGGTCAAGAACCAATGCGGCGAAACCGCCGTGACGGATGCTAGTGGGTGGTCCTTCGATCAAAGGTGATCGGGCAGGAGGACCATGGGTTGAACTTCGGGCGATCGCTCCATCGCATATACGTCCCTTAGTGCACGCTTCCGCTCCCTTTTGGGTGTGTGGGTTGCATATATCATGTTCACCATCCGCACTTGTGTGGGAAAGCCCTTCTGTCCTCTATTGTTCGGCGGCCGGGGCTCTTCCTCGTCATCGCTATGCAGCCCCTTGTCATTGAGGTCGACACATAACTTGCCTGCTTGCTTGAACACCCAACAATCCATGTTAGTGTGGTTGGCTGGTTTTTCGGGGGAGCCATGTATCTGGCACAAGCGATCGAGTATTCGGTCCAAGTTGGACGGGCCCTGGGTATTTCTTTTGAATGGTTTCTTCCGCTGACCAGTTTAGAGCCTCTGAATCCGGCATTGACTGCCGTATCTTCATCATTGTCGCCGCACGCGGCGCTTTGTTCTTGTTGCGACGCGACCTGCCATTGCTGTCCTTGGTATCCGAACTACCGTGGTTTTTGGTCAAGTTGTTACTATGAGCTAGCTAGCTGTCCTCTCCCCGCAAAAGCGGGTCATGAGTGTGGTGAGGGCTGCCATGGATTTCGCTTTTGCTGTCCTAGGTGCCGGGCAAGCCACTCGTCATGGATGTTATGTTTAAAGGCTGCAAGGGCCTCTGATCCGGATAGTCAATGATTTGATTTTTCTTGGTTAGGAACCGTGTCCGTAATTGTCCGCCGATTCTTCGGCTGCTGAATTATATGGCTAAGGTCATCGGCGCTCGTGGTCGCACATAGGTGCCCCGAAGTTATCAAGGAATGCGGCTTCCGTGTCCTCCCAACAACCGATTGACTCTGCTGGCAAGCTGATGAGCCAATGCCGAGCTGGTCCTTTAAGCTTGAGTGGGAGGTATTTGATGGCATGTAGATCATCACCGGGGCCATGTGGATATGGAGGAGATAGTCCTCAATCAGACCGCAGGATCTTTGGTACCATCGTATGATTCGATGTTTACGGGTTTGAAGCCCTCAGGGATTTGATCATCCATGACTTCATTTGTGAAGCATAGTGGGTGTGGCGCCTCAGATATTATATCACGACGTAGCTCATATGAGCTTTGTTCATCGTGTTCGCCCGCCGGAGTTGTTGTATCCGCGTGACGGTTATCGTCACGTGTCGTGGGGCACCCACACGATCCGTAGATCAATCTTGTATGCCTTGCCTTGTCCTCCAATATGTCTCGCAGGTCTGGCGCGTTTCCCCATGCCTTGGAACTTTTCGAGCGACGCCGGAGTACGGCTTGAATGGAAGGTCTAGAGGCCTCTTTGTCGCGACCACGGGGTGGCCGGTCGGCCACATCATGCGCTGGTGATGCAGGTTTGGGTGTTGCTTCCTCTAATTGGGGTAGCAGCCTGCGTTTGGGGTATCTCTTGGAGGGGCGTTCGAGTTCATACTCTTCGGCTGCAAGGACTTCAGTCCATTTGTCAGCTAGCAAATCTTGGTCAGCTCTAAGCTGCTGCTGCTTTTTCTTGAGGCTGCTTGTCGTGGCCATAAGCCTGCGTTTTTAACGCTCCTGTTCGGCGGGGTCCTCAGGCACGACAAATTCGTCGTCGTCGAGGCTTGCCTCATCTTCGGAGGGGCGATAATTATCGCCCTCTACCTCTCTCTTTCTGCCGCCGACCGTCATGCGGTCTTGCTTCTCCCTCCTCCGCGCCGAGTCCTGCTGGAGGGGTCGCCTTCGCACCGTCCGGTATTATTGTCTCCGTGCGGAATCACCGCTTCTTGTGGCGGGATTTAGAGCGGCGCCGCTGACGTCGGCGCTTGGGTTGTTTCTCGGAGGGGTCATCCTCCGGCGTTCCATCGCCATTCCCATCTTTTGGGATGTCCACCATGTATATGTCACATGACGAGGTGGCCTTCCAGTGCCCTATAGGCGCTGGGTCTTGGTCGTCTCCGGCATCGTCGTCCATACCGTCGATGTCTTCGGAGTCGAAGTCGAGTGACGGTGTCCTGGACTAGGGGGTACTCACCGCATCGTCCCCCAATCGGTTAGATTGGGCCGAGGACCCCCAGGGCCGCATACTCATGGGCCAGTCCGGACAGGTGCTGCATACAAGGAAGATTCCACAAGATTTTGTGATCAAGACAAGGACTCCTCCCCTACCGGCGTATTCGGCTAGGACTCTTGTTATCCTAGGCTTCTGGTGCATTATATAAACCAGGGCCAGGCTAGTCGACATATATACAATATACAACAATCATACCATAGGCTAGCTTCTAGGGTTTAGCCTCCTTGATCTCGTGGTAGATCTACTCTTGTACTACCCATATCATCAATATTAATCAAGCAGGAGTAGGGTATTACCTCCATTGAGAGGGCCCGAACCTGGGTAGAAACATTGTGTCCCTTGTCTCCTGTTACCATCTGCCTAGACGCACAGTTCGGGACCCCCCACCCGAGATCCGCCGGTTTTGACACCGACATTGGTGCTTTCATTGAGAGTTCCGCTGTGTGTTCAGAAAAAGGTCGATGGCTCGCATGCAGATCAACTGCGACTTTGGCATCTTCGTCACTAGCTCGACTGGTCATGTTGGCTCGACCAAGGACTGTGCCCTACCTCCGATCGTCATGTTCGGATGAGGGCCTTCATCAATATAAACTCCGATCTCTATCAAGATCACGGAGGAATCGTCCAGGGAGCCCGGGGACTCAATGTCAACATTGCCCTCGGGCGACCGTACTGTTTTTCTGGACAGCGGACTTGTGTCCGCCGCCACCGCTTCCTCAAGCGTCATTTTAACGTTTGCTTCGGTGGAATTGTGCGGAATTGAGTCTACAACAACCCTGGAAAATTTCGTCGAGTTCCGATGGAGGAATCTCTGGCAATCTCCGATATACCGGAGCCGCATTGAATCTGGACGAGTTTAGGGCGTGGTGTCCAGATTCTAGCTCGACTTCCTTTGGAATATCCAACCGCTGAACGGCTGCGAATTCCTATATCTACCACCCTCAAAATTTCAGCTCGATTCGACCGCCCAAACTCCGGAACCTTCAGATTAGTGCATCACTTTTCGGATCTGTTTTCTGCGAAACGAATCCGACCCGAGTTCGTCTTTTTTATGAACGGGATTTTGACATCCTTTTGAAGGAAGTTTTGTACGGGTATTGTGTTTTGTTCGAACACATCCCACTAACTTTAAGATCTTTTGAACATGATCTTCAACATCATGCCGGTGTCAAACCAGTCCGCAATATTGCTCCACGCCGCCGACTCCACGCTTAGACACGTCGTCACTTTGTTAAGCCGAGCTCAACTTCTTCGGATCATCATCTCGGCAAGCCAAACAAGAGTCCGGCATCGCGAAGGATAAATTATCATCAACATCGCCGCCCCGCGGCTTACACGGAGCGGGCATACCGGCATCGCCGCATGGTCGCTTCATCAAGCCGGCATCGACAACGTCACGACCTGCATCGGCAGGGCCGCACTATCTCTTCTTCAAGCTGGTGTCCATCACGCCGACCTACTTCGACATCTCGGCTGGACCGGGGGCTTCGCCATCTCTTCATCAACCTACTCCGGACACTTCGGCGTCACTAGCCGACTAGGCAATGGGTGCGCGGATCGAGTCCCAATTTTGGGAATCACCTTCCTTCGGATTGCTTCAACAAATAAACCAGGTGCTATTAATCCTAGTATTTTTTTCTGTTTGGGTTAATTTTTTCCAAGGAATTATTACTCTGGTTTTGTGTTCATCATATGTACACAGGTCTATCAAATGGTGGCCGCATTATCGACGGTCGCATGATGGTTCGGTCAGTTTCCGTACATAGTCCGGTGAACGCCGCATCCGGAACTCAGACCGACCTGTGAACCCAGGCTTTGCCACGCCTTTATTACATTACGCCGACGACCTGCATCGACATTGACTTCGGCGCCAGGCCATATTTCTTTTATTACTCACTTTGCATAAATTATTTATTATGCAATGATTTTTTTATTACTATTATCTCTGGTTTGCACTATTTTTTGTGCACAGGAAAATGATCCAGCCGGACTATATCCTTTGACGTCACCTCGGCTGGACGGGGGGCTTCGTCAACACTTCATTACCCCATGCCAGGGACTTTGGCATCACTGTGCCGTCCTGCATTGACCGTGCTATGTCACCACTTCACAGTGCCGAGCTCTTTGCTCCGCCACCTCGGGACCGGCTTGGGGGATGGAACCTTGTCCCGCATCAAGCTCGGACCGCATCGTCAATACCGAACCCATTAACCAGCTAAGTTGCCTTCATGCTCAAAGTTTTAAATTTATAACTTGTGTTCGGTTCGACCAAGCATTATACCTTTTTGGAAAAAAGTTGCTTGTAAAATTTTCCTTGTCGAAACTTTGTTAGCGACACTTGACGCGCCACCCGCTCATTATACTGGTGGCTTTTAATGAAGCTTATTAATTCGGGCTTTATGCCCAACACATGTGTCACACTTCCACATGTACCTTTTATTCACCATTACATGCATCGATATGACTTAAGTTTTGGCCAAGCTGGGTTGCTCGGCTCTGTGCTTACCCCACGCTCCCGATTGTTCGGCTAGGTGGTAAAGGAGCACCTCTACGATTGTTATCGCTGGTCAGCCGGATGTGTACCTCGGATCGGGTGAAGCCGAAAGCTAGCGTTCTTAAGGGAATACTCGGTCGATGAACTAAAAGATGATTTCTTACCTATTCATTTACCTGCCCCCAGATGTTTTTCTGCTCTTTTCGGAGTCGGGACATGCACTTTAGGGCATGCCTCCCAGGGAAAGGAACCCTTAACGGAACTATTCTCCCTGGAAGATGTTTCTTACTAACCATGTAATATAACATAACTAGTTGGGCACTTGTCTGATAAAGCACTAATGACCCCTACGCCTAGTCTCCACGCATGCCCCGTTTTTATAACCGTGAGGGTATTCGGACACACTCCGGACTATTGGGTCCAGAGGTTGAAGCGAAAAGGTCCGCTACGACAAACGATCTACAATCTGGCTAGAAGGCATTTTACATGTCACCTTACATTATATAGTCAACTTTTACACAAGTCACTTGGGGGCTCTTATGTTTATTTGAGCCGTTTTATACTAAGTGTTTTTCTTCTTAGTCGTTGCAAAGTTTTTTATTCATCACTCCTTTTTTCGACACGAGTGTGCGGTCACTAGACGGGGAGCCTAATTTCTCTCTCAAAACCGCTAGAGTTTAGTTTTCTAAACTGGCCTAATGAGAAGTACTCCGCCTTGGGATGGGAGACCTGAAGCCGTAGGGCTGACCAGCTTGAAGTCTTGAGATAGGATGTGTCATGTTAATGCACGGCATAAGCACTTTTTTTCTAAAGTCCAATTTTCGGATTGGCATCGAACACTTGATCTTGTTCGGACGTCATGTTTTTACTAACGTTTTTTGGTTTTCCAAGCTTTTGGCACTTTTAAACTATTTGTGTGTTTTCAGCACAAGTCCCGCAGTGCAACGCCGGACACCTTTAGAGATTCGGCAAAAACATTCTCGGATATTGCTATATATGCATCAGTTTCGAATTGTGTCTTCGGTCAATTGTTGGGTTGCCCGGCTCCCGCACTTGCCTCCTACGTCCCGCTTTGTTCGGCTAGGTGTGCAAAGGGAGAACCACTGCGATTGCGCTTCCAGCTCGCATGGTCAAGCACCTCAGTGGAGAAAGCCGAAAATTGACTGTCACAATAGGTGTAAACCGGTCAGCGGTCCGATAACTATATTAAACGACGGGCCATTCATAACATTGGCCGAAGTGTTTCCGGCTTGACCTCGACTGTCGCCGAACACTACTGGGGCTAGTAATCCACCTCCCAAACTAAATCCTCAATATTTTGCTCTTACATTGAGCTGAGGTTTCATGATCATGCTTAGCATGACAACCCAAAGAAAGGAACCGATAAGCGGGACTATTTTCTTTGGAAGACATTTCTTACATTAAACAGTAATATAACATATCTCTCTGCACCTTTGTTTATAAAACCGTAAGGCCAGATTGCCTTGTTTGTCGTAAATCTTTGCCCTCATAAAGGCTTTATAAAGTAGGACAAACACTCCTCGACTCTTGCCGAGGAGGTTGAAGCCGATGGTCGGTCAACAAAGTTTTGTACAATGCGGATCCGAGCATTAATGACGTAAAGTACTTGGATACATAGAGTCATTACACATAATTTGTGATTTTACTATGGATATCAATCCTTAATTCGCCACCGTGCCCGCATTAAGGCTCGGGATCTTGGGCTTGGGCTTATTATTTACAAATATTAGTAAGCACATTGATCCCCGATGCGGTGTTGCCACCCGACCGGTGTCTCGGGGCTACTGCATTGCTTGTTCTATGCAGAAAATCTTAAGTGCAATACAGTTTCGATGAGATTTTGATCTCGGGTTGGTCGGCCGCACCCAACCTGAGTCTCGAGGTCTGAGCACGCCACTTTTGCATCCCAAGTATTCTGCCGAGTTAGGACTTGATCCTCGGGCCGATTTGGCAAATCAACCCGAGTCTCAAAGATTCATGGGATCGGTGGTCTTATGTCATCCTTCGTGCATCTTGGGTTTTAGACCGATACACACCTTGAGGGCTACTGGCTATATATCTCGCCGAGAATAAATTGCATCAATAAAAATATTGACCAAAAATCAGCCCACATTCGGGTGGTGCACCACCTCGGAAGCAATTCGCATATAATTCGGATGCAAGTGGCTGGCTCCTTAGAGGGCATTTCCGCATTAAGCTCGGCTAAACTCCTTCAAACTTCTTTGAACCAAGGTGATTTACGACACCTCGGATACATAGTCCGGCGTTGGAGCTCGGATACATAGTCCGGCGTTGGAGCTCGGACACATAGTCCGGTGTTGGAGCTCGGATACAGTCCGGCGTTGGAGCTCGGATACATTCCAGCGTTAGAGCTGGGAAGCGGTCCGGCGTTGGTGCTCGGCTGCAAAAGATACCTCGAATGCAGTCCGGCGTTGGAGCTCGGACGCAAGAGGACGCTGCCGCCCGGGAACAACTTCAACCCCGAGGTGTGGCATAAAAATAACAAGGCATTGATAAAGGCCGGAAACTTAAAGGGGCTCCTCGGATACCCGATATATAAACTCGCAGAATGCATTTCGGTGATCCTCAAGATCGAAGATGAGAAGATTTGTTGAACCAGTTTTCAAGACCGGCAACCGAAGATGAAGAACAGTTCGGAAGAATCGAGGAGCGTCCCTAACTTGAAGACCGGTTCAGGCGGCTACTAACGGTGTCCTGGACTAGGGGGTACTCGCCACGTCGTCCCCCAATCGGTTAGATTGGGCCGAGGACCCCCAGGGCTGCATCTCATGGGCCAGTCCGGACAGGTGCCGCATACAAGGAAGATTCCACAAGACTTGGTGATCAAGACAAGGACTCCTCCCCCACCGGCGTATTCGGCTAGGACTCTTGTTATCCTAGGCCTCTGGTGCATTATATAAACCAGGGCCAGGCTAGTCGACATATATACAATATACAACAATCATACCATAGGATAGCTTCTAGGGTTTAGCCTCCTTGATCTTGTGGTAGATCTACTCTTGTACTACCCATATCATCAATATTAATCAAGCAGGAGTAGGGTATTACATACATCGAGAGGGCCCGAACCTGGGTAAAAACATCGTGTCCCTTGTCTCCTGTTACCATCCGCCTAGACGCACAGTTCGGGACCCCCTACCCGAGATCCGCCGGTTTTGACACCGACATCGAGCATGTCGGCTAAATCATCGACAGTGGCTACAAAGTGGGTGGTGGGTGGGCGTTGAATTTCTTCGTCGTCCGCATCCCAACCTTCCTGACCGTAGTCCGGCCAGGGCTCTCCTGATAAAGAGAGAGACTTTAGTGAATTCAAGATGTCGCCAAAGGGCGAGTGCTTGAAAGATGTCAAGGGCGGTGAACTCCATGACGGCGCCCAATCGGATTCGATTAAGGGCGTGGAGGGTTCTGGAGTCCGGAGAGGAGTCCGCACCTTGGAGTCACGGTCTTCGCAGCGACAGGATGGAGTTCAGCTCAACCGCCGTTGAGATCGTAGCCCCCAAGGCGGTGTCCAACCACTCGTCCTTGATTGGGGGAGTCGGCTCCGAGCTAAGGGTCGGAGTGGACGCTGGTGCGGCTTCCAGGGCACTGTTCGGCGGCAGAGCTAGATCGTGCCCATCAAGACAAGGCTGTGGCGCTTGGCGTGGCTCGAATCCGTCAAGATCAAGTCTCCGCGGATGTCGGCCGTGTAGTTCAAACTTCCAAATCTGACCTGATGGCCAGGGGCGTAGCTTTCGATCTGCTCCAGATGGCCAAGTGAATTGGCCCGCGGTGCAAAGCCGCCGAATACGAAGATCTGTCCGGGGAGAAAAGTCTCACCCTGGACCGCGTCGTTGTTGATGATCGAAGGAGCCATCGGGCCTATAGGTGACGACACGGAGTAACTCTCAATGAAAGCACCAATGTCGGTGTTAAAACCGGCGAATCTCGGGTAGGGGGTCCCGAACTGTGCGTAGGCGGATGGTAACAGGAGACAAGGGACACGATGTTTTTACCCAGGTTTGGGCCCTCTCGATGGAGGTAATACCCTACTCCTGCTTGATTAATATTGATGATAAGGGTATTACAAGAGTAGATCTACCACGAGATCAGAGAGGCTAAACCCTAGAAGCTAGCCTATGGTATGATTGTTGTCCGTCCTACGGACTAAAACCCTTCGGTTTATATAGACACCGAATAGGGTTAGGGTTACACAGATTCGGTTACAATGGTAGGAGATCTACATATCCGTATCGCCAAGCTTTCCTTCCACGCCAAGGAAAGTCCCATCCGGACAAGGGACGAAGTCTTCAATCTTGTATCTTCATAGTCTTGGAGTCCGGCCAAAGATGATAGTTCGGCTATCCGGACACCCCCTAGTCCAGGACTCCCTCACTATGGTTGGGTTTTACCTTAATGAATCTTTAGTAGTTGCGGATGCTTGCTAGAGTTCCAATCATAAGTGCATATGATCCAAGTAGAGAAAGTATGTTAGCTTATGCCTCTCCCTCAAATAAAATTGCAATAATGATTACCGGTCTAGTTATCGATTGCCTAGGGACAAATAACTTTCTCGTGACAACAAGCTCTTTACTAAAACTAATTTAGTTGTGTCTTCATCTAAACAGCCCCTAGTTTTATTTACGTGCTCTTTACTTTCTTGAGAGAGTATTTGTTCTACCTTTAGCTCCTCGTTGTGTTCGACACTCTTACTTATCAAAAGAGGCTACAACTATCCCGTATACTTGCGGGTCATCAAGACCTTTTTCTGGCGCCGTTGCCGGGGAGTCATAGCGTGGGGTGAATATTCTCGTGTGTGCTTGTTTGCTTTATCACTAAGTAATTTTTATTTGCTGTTCTAAGTTGTTCTCTATCTTTAGTTATGGATATGGAACACGAAATACCAAAAAAATTAGCTATACTTGCTACTCATGTAGATGGGGTTACCTCTAAAACCCTCGATTCTCATTATGCGAAAGATATTATGTACTACTTTGATAATCCTGAGAAAGCCCCATTCAACTTTATAATGGGAGACACGTTGGATCAACGTGAATACTTTAGGGATTATCGCTCGACACAAAAAGGGAAACTATTATGGGATCAATTTATTATGTTGCGCTGGTATGCTCGGAATCTATGCTTGAGATATGATATTACTTGTTGCGCTTAGGATGGAGGCTCCACACCTTCCCTTTTCATGCAAATTTAATGATAATGAAACCTTAGCTTCTTATGCTAATGGTATATATGATTACTATGATGTGGAACAAATAGAAGAATTTGTTGCTTTTAAGGCTGCTTATGAAATTGAAGCTTTGTTTGAAAAGTATGAAGCTTTTGATGATGATGGTTATAGGCCTGAAAATCTTGCTATACTTAGATATTGCTATGAAAATTATGAATACAATTACTATATTAATGCTTTTATGAAGAAAGTCAACGCTGTCCAAGAAGAGACTAATATTTTGCAGGAAGCTATGGAAGAAGAAATTGATGAAACAGTGAGCTCATTGGATGAAAAAGATGATGAGGAGAGCGAAGAACAAAAGGAGGAAGAGCGGATTAGCTACTCGTGCCCACCTTCTAATGAGAGTAACACTCCAACTCACACATTATTTAATTCCCCTTCATGCTTACCAAAGGATGATTGCTATGATCCCTTGAATTTGTTTGAAATATCCCTTTTTGATGATGCTTGCTATGCTTGTGGCCAAGATGCCAATATGAATTATGCTTATGGAGATGAACTTGCTATAGTTCCTTATGTTAAACATGAAATTGTTGCTATTGCACCCACGCATGATAGTCCTATTATCTTTTTGAATTCTCCTTACTACACTTTATCGGAGAAGTTTGTGCTTATTAAGGATTATATTGATGGTTTGCCTTTTACCATTGCACATGATGATTTTGATGAATATAATATGCATGTGCTTGCTGCTCCTACTTGCAGTTATTATGAGAGAGGAACTATATCTCCACCTCTCTATGTTTCTCACATGACAAAATTGCAAGAAACTATTTATATTATGCATTTGCCTTTACTAGGTGTGCATGAATTGTTCTTATATGACATGCCGATGCATAGGAAGAGAGTTAGACTTCGTCATTGCATGATATATGTTACTTTGTGCTCACTACTAAATTACAAATCATTGTTAATTAAAAATTGGCTTTGATTTACCTTGGGATCCGGGTGGATCCATTACTTGAGCACTATATGCCTAGCTTAATGGCTTTAAAGAAAGCTGTCGGTGTCAAAACCGGCGGATCTCGGGTAGGGGGTCCCGAACTGTGCGTCTAGGCGGATGGTAACAGGAGACAAGGGACACGATGTTTTTACCCAGGTTCGGGCCCTCTCGATGGAGGTAAAACCCTACTCCTGCTTTATTAATATTGATGATATGGGTAGTACAAGAGTAGATCTACCACGAGATCAGAGAGGCTAAACCCTAGAAGCTAGCCTATGGTATGATTGTTGTTCGTCCTACATACTAAAACCCTCCGGTTTATATCGGAACCGAAGAGGATTAGGATTACACAGAGTCGGTTACAATGGTAGGAGATCTACATATCCGTATCGCCAAGCTTGCCTTCCACGCCAAGGAAAGTCCCATCCGGACTCGGGACGAAGTCTTCAATCTTGTATCTTCATAGTCCAGGAGTCCGGCCAAAGGTCATAGTTCGGCTATCCGGACACCCCCTAATCCAGGACTCCCTCAGTAGCCCCTGAACCAGGCTTCAATGACGACGAGTCCTGCGCGCATATTTGTCTTCGGCATTGCAAGGCGGGTTCCTCCTCCGAATTCTTCATAGAAGATTTTGAACACAAGTATAGTGTCCGGCTCTGCAGAATAAGTTCCACATACCACCATAGAGAGAATAATATTTACACAAACTCAATCTGCTGACGTATTCCGCAGCGTGACATCACACCACGGCCAAGCCTTTATTCGAATCGTTTTTACTGTCCCACCTCAGCGTGTTTAGCGAGGCGGTTTCCTTGGCACGTCTTGTCAAAGCAGAGATCGTGTCCCCTTACTCCGGGATTCTCATCAATACGGGCATGGGTAACCAAACCGTGCCATTGATTACGGCGCTTGGGAGATAAGCGAGTTTTAGTAGGCTGGTGGGGACGCATAGCTTTGTTCGTCCATATAAGGGGATAAGGATCCACTTTTTCACACACGCCTTCTTCCTCCTTTGCTCATCCATTTCCGCACACTCGAGCTCCAGCGCCCAAGTCCGCACATCCCACCTCAACCTTCTCCAGCCATGTCCGGAGCGGGAGGCAAGTGGATGGCCTCCTCCGTCACGGAGGGGCACATCAAAAAGCTGCGGAAGGCCGGATACTTGTCCAACGACATCGCGCATCGGCTCCCCGATAAGGGGCAGCTCATCCCCACCCCCAGGCCCCATGAGAGGGTGGTGTTCCTCACCCACTTCCTCCGCGGACTAGGTTTGACATTTCACCCATTTATCCGGGGGCTCATGTTCTACTACG
Organism: Aegilops longissima; assembly: GCA_021605205.1. Taxonomy (NCBI): domain Eukaryota; kingdom Viridiplantae; phylum Streptophyta; class Magnoliopsida; order Poales; family Poaceae; genus Aegilops; species Aegilops longissima. The sequence continues at coordinate 122,109,443 of CM038679.1, read as the reverse complement.
GCCTAGATTTCCATGATCTGGCCCCGAATTTCATCCTCACCATCTTGGCGTTCATCGTCGTGTGCGAGGCCTTCCTCTGCATCCAGCCCCACTTCGGCTTATGGGTGAAGACCTTCAATGTCAAGCCGAAGGTAGTGGGCGGCCGCCAAGCGGAGTGCGGAGGTGCCATGGTGGGCAAGATGGCCAACGTCCTATGGCTCGAGGGCTCCTTTGTGGAGACCATAAAGGGGTGGCAATCGGGGTGGTTCTATATCACCGAGCCGCGCGACCCTAAATGGGCAGCAGCCCCCGAATTCCGATCTGGCTTCCCTACACGGCTCACCTCATGGAAAGAGACGGGCCTGACGTGGGGTAATTCGAAAGAGCTGACCGGACTCCAAACCTGCGTCCAAAACTTGGTGGACAAGAAGCTCAAGCTTGTCAACGTAGTCCAGGTCATGCTCATCTGCCGGATCCTCCCATGCCAACAACGGGCCTTCAACTTGTGGGAGTTTGATCCGGCACAGCACTGAACCTTGAGCAGGCTCTTCGACACTACGTACGAAGATGCTTGGAAGGTACCGTTCAAGGGCGCCGAGGCTCCCGCATCCGCTACCGAAGATCGTGGATTCAGCTCGCAGCATCAAGCCAACGAAGTAAGCTATTTTACCCTTTACGGGACTCTTGTTTTTCATAGTTTGACTCTATGTGGGATCTAAACTCCCTTACCTTTGACAGATGGCGTAAGACGTCCGGCAGATTGACCGTCGGCTCCTCGCCGAAGACCCAATAACGCCCGATTGAGGGGGCTGCTGGTTCCGGCACCTCACGTGGTGCCAGAGAAGAAGGCCAAGAAGATGGCCACGGGAACTCGAAGGAGTTCCCGGCGCCAGGTGTTGTCGGACTCATCGTCTGATGACTCCGAGGCGGACTCCTCCCGCGAAGATGAGGAGGAGGAAAAAGAGGCCTCTCCCCCAGCGGGGGGAGAGAAGAAAAGGAAGGGCCCCAACTGGGGAGGCCGGAGGGTCCAAGAAGGGAAGGACCCTTCCTCCGGACTACACCACAAACGCCGACGACGACGAAGAGGAGTGGCCACCGAGGGCCAAGCCCTTGGCGAAATCGTAAGTGTCCGGATGGCGTTCCATTTGTCGCACAGTATCTTCTAACGCCGAATATAACCATGCAGCCCGCCCAAGGACGGGCTCGACGCTTCAACGAGCGGCTCCTGGGTTCGTCGGATGTGAATAGCACCTCACTTCTGGCTGCCTCCTCTCCTCGCGCTGCGGATGACGCCGAGGTGGGGTCCCAAAGGGGGCCCAGCCAGGAGGAGGTGGTCCAGGAGCGCCGCAAGGAAACCTCCCGGACTCCAGGCGCAAAGGGGATAAAACCCCAGAGGGCTCTAAGTCCGGCTCTGGGCCGGACTCCGCACCGAACCTTCGGTGGTTCCGAGTCCGGCAGCGGCCCTTCGAAGAAGGGCAAGACTGCGATGCTGGTGACCTCCGTCCAACCGGAGGCACCGGATAATTTGATGGAGGCGCTTAACAGCGCTTCCATCGACGAGGAGCACTGCACTGTTATGACTGTGGTGATCCAGAAAGTTCAGTCCGGCAAGAGCGGGCTGACTGACGCCTGTGCCAGCCTTCTAACAGGCTTTGAGGTATGTATTTAAGATATGTAAATTTTTTACCGCATAGACAGTAGCCCCTGATGCTCAGTTTGGTGCTCGGAAAGAAAAGCCGAACTGAGGATCTAAAAGATGTACGCAGGACTCTAACATAATTATGTCAATGGGAATGCAGGCTGCGCTGCTGACCTCCGCCGCACTGACTGCGGAGGTCAATGCATTGAAACAGAGTCTCGAGCGGTCCGAGAACGACTCGGCCTTGCCAAAAAGCAGCTCGAGGACAAGGAAGGTAAGTAATACCTTATGGAAGTATATAAAAGATGTGGTTGCAAAAAATGACAGAAATAACGTGTGTATTGCAGGGGCCACGAACAAGGTGGCGACCCTGAAGGAAGCGGTATCCAAGGCCGAAAGCAATGCGGCCGCAGAGCACACCGAGCGAGAGAAGCAGGAGGCGCAGGTGGCGGAGGTGCGGCAAGAGCTCCTGGCTCTCGTGGAAAAACACGAGAGTCTGGAGCGTGACTCAAAGACTCGAGAGTCCGAGCTCGCCTCGGCCCTTGAGAGCACCAAATCTGCTAAGGCCGTAGCCCAAAAAGCCCTCCAGGAGATTGAGGCGATGGAGAAGATAGCGGCGGGTAAGGCATTCTTTATGCAAAGCAAGCACGTGAAAGTGAATTACCTGTTACTTACCCGAATCCGGAGCTCTCCAGGAGCATTCGCAGATCTGCCTCGCAGTGTGTCCGATGCTGCCGCGGTCTACCGAGCCGAGGAGGGTGTGACACCCAAAAAATTTTTGTTTGGTTTTCAACAAAAACCTTGTTGGTTTTGAAGGAAGTCATTTAAAATCCTTTCAAAAATCTCTCTCTCAAAAATTTCCCCTTTGGCAAAGGATGTTTATTTTGGCATCTCCTTCAACTTTGGTGATTGGTTATTAAAAACCTTTCCTCTGATTCTCTCCCTCCCAATTTATTCTTTTTGGTTTATTTTTCTTTTAATAAAGAAAACCTAGGAGTTTTGGGTCTTCTCTTATATTGAATCCATCCATACTTTTTACCATGTCTCATGTGGTAAATCTCCCCAAAACCCCTCCTTCCACTTTGGGGCAATCCAAATATTCTGTCCCAACAGGTCCAACTCAATTTTGGATTTTATTTCAATTATTTCTTTCCCCAAAACAATTATGTCCACTATGTTGAGCCTACGTGATTTGCAAAGCAAGTACCTAAATGCCTTTGAGTTCTGTTCTCAAACCAACTACTCTGGATAGTCCCTAGCACCCACAACCTAGAACCATCAAGATCATCTCTTCTTCCTTTCAAAATTTTCAAGTTTCAGCTTCTGCAAATTTGGATTAGATTTGTCAAATTTGATGAAATTCATATCTCCTCTTCTCCAAAAATTCCACCAAAATTCAGGCAGCCCCCAGAGACAATGAGAAGCCAGTCCACCAAAAATCAGCTCAAGGAAAAATCCCCACATACCAAAATCATTCTGTCAACACCTAGCTTGTAATTGTCACTTTGCACTTTCGTGAGAAATTTAGAGTTTGAGAATTCAGTTTCGTCGAGTCGGGTCACCTGTCAACAGGCGCTCTGGCGCGTTACGCACGGCCTCTCCTCCCTGGCCAGAGCGCTGCACGCCCCCTTGGATGGATGCAGGCGTCGGTGACGGCGAGCCTCGCCGGCGTTGGCGGTTTCTGTGGTGGCTGCGCCACCGTGGCAGCCAGCGAGGGCCCGAGCCCGCCGCCACGCCACCGTCGCCGCCCATCGTTCCTGGCCTCCAGCGTGGCTCATGCACGCCAGCGCAACCCGTTGCACCGTCGCCGTGGCGGCAAGCACAGCACGCCCTCTGCCGCCGACGGGCTCGCGCCGCCGCGTGCCCGTCGAACTCCCCAAAGCTTCTCGACCAAACTCGTTTAGCGCCTAAATGGAGCCAGAGAACCTCCACGTTGAAGCTCAACCGCTAAACCACCCCGACCAAGCCCTGCCGCCGTAACCTTCGCGGAGAACTCCGCCACGGCCAACCCCCGACGCCTATATAAAGGGGCCCCAAGCTCGCCCTCGAGCACGCACCATCCCTACACCTCACCAACACTCCGCCAGGCTACTAGGAGGACCTCGAGCAGGTCTCCTCCCCCAACTCCGGCCGCCCCGTTCCGCCTCGGCCTCCACCTCGATTCACTCCGGTGAGGCCGTCCCCGGCGCCCTAACCTCGTCAGCACTCCCCTCGAGCACCCAGTAGCCTAACCCCCACCTCAATTTGCCCTTCGCAGCACTCTCCGGCGAGATCCAACCCCTCCCGAATCGCCGTCCGCCAGAGCAAGGGCCGCCGTCGACGTGGTACTCGCCGGCGACCACCACCACCACCTACCGACGCGAAATGATGCACTGAGCACGAATGTACCACCCGATCCCCTTGCCTCGCCGTGGATCGCCGCCGGCGACCATCGCAGCCCTCGGGCGCAGATGAGCTCCGTCTTCCCCCTTTTAAAATTTTAAACCTGACGGGTGGGACCCGCCTGTCAGTCTCTCATTCTTATTAAACGAACCGTTTTCTGAAAACGTATTCTGGCAAAATGCGCTGAACCGTTTTTTGGAGTTTTCTGCATAACCCCCTGGGAAGTTTCTATTTCATTACAGAGAGGTCCTTGGACCAAAACTCTTATAACTTTTAAACAGAAAAGTATTTTTTTAGTGATTCTTTTTCTGTCCTCTTCAAAATTTTGTCTAGTTTTTTATCAGACTTATTTGAAAAATATTTGGAATATTTTTGTGCACCCCACGGTATTTACGTTAGTGCGTGTATTTTGTATGCCGTAGATACCGAAGGAGGTGACGGAACCGCGAACTTCACCGAGCTAGGCCCCGACTACTCCGAACCAGGCAAGCATGTTTGAACTTTTGATATGATGAGTGTTCGGGCATGTTTGCATTAAGTAGTTGCATGGCATGATTATGAGCACCTCAGTGATTGTCATATTACATGCAAAGTGGAGACAAGTGAACTTCGATAATCCATAAGTTGTTGGTTATGAGTTTGCATGGCCATGAGATGGCATGAGAATGGGTAAGATGGCAGTGTTGTGGCATGCCAGTCTTACGCCAGACCGTTGACCTAGTGTCAACATGAATCAATCCAGTTCCCGTCCGTCTTCCCTTCCGTACTACCACATGTTTTCCGCAAGGGATACGGCTTAGTAAGTTGCAAACCGCTATCTGGTACACACCAAATCGAGAGGCCGGGATGAGGGTTCCATGGCCCTGGATTAAAGCCTATCATCCGGTCAGGGGGCATGGGTGTTTCCGGCTGGGACCGAGAGGGGGGCACCCCTTAGAGCGCGCGTACATAAATTTGATCCCATGCTATTCGAGATTGTGATCTCCCCGTCTCAAAGTTTTTATTGAACGCTGTCTAGGGTGATTCCTGGCATCTTGAGGTGGGATGGGTGTGTACTGGTTAGCTGTGTTTGTTCCAAAATACCATAAACGGAACTAGTCCTTCGTGACTACGGAAATCCGTTGGCTGTGGGTAATTTAGTACAAACTCTGCAGAGTCAATAATTCCTTTGATTCATCTTATCCATATCCAAGTTACGTGCTTATCTTATCTGTCAAGAGTCGGTCTCGGTGACCGAAACTCCTGAAAACCACAGGAGTGTTAAAGGTTTGTTTCCGTGGATGGACTAACCCGTTATTTATCACATGTTGAATATTTACGGTGATCATTAATTCTTGCAAGTTATGAATAATGAATATAAGCCCTTTCGCGATGTCGCTCGGACGTCCGATCATGCATTGTTATTTATTTACTTTTGATATAAGCCCTTTCGTGATGTCGCCGACGTCCGATTGCTGCATTGTTATTTGTTTACTTTTGATATAAGCCCTTTCGCGATGTCGCTCAGACGTCCGATCATGCATTGTTATTTATTTACTTTTGATATAAGCCCTTTCGTGATGTCGCCCGACGCACGCATCATGCATTGTTATTTATTTACTTTTGACATAAGCCCTTTCGCGATGTCGCCGACGTCCGACGCGTGGCATTGTTAATTATTTACTTTTGATATAAGCCCTTTCTGTGATGTCGCCCCGACGTCCGACTGTGGCATGCATGTCTTTTATTTTCAGTATAAGCCCTTTATGTGGTGTCACTCAGACGCCCGACTGTGGTATAAGTTATTTATCTGTTCACCCTTCGTGGCGTCACTCCAGACACCCGATTGGTTTCCAGTTATTTTTATTACCACTTGATTTCCTTCTTGCTAATTAATGTTGTGTTACTTCCTCATGTGGAAGTACCATATTAATTGCTCATGACCATTCATGCATGCATTTATTATATCTATTGTCCGAACTGTCTTGCGAGTACTTTCAAAGTACTCACCTGGCTTGTTGATTTGGCCAGATGCTGACGAAGGCGATCTCATGGATGAAGAGTTCGATAGCGAGTCCGATGCCTAGAGGAATCGATCGGTCTCATGCGACCTGGATTAGTCACTATGTTACTTCCGCTTCCGCTACCCAAATAAATTCATCGAGTCTCACTCGACGCCGATGAACCGCCCGATGTAGGAGTCATGTTATCCACTCCTTTGTGTTATTCCACCACCTCTTTACCTCGAGTCAAGAGTATGCCACCACTCCATCGTGTCATATCCGCCATTATGTATAATTATTGGCGTCCTTGTAATAAATGGTTGAGCACCCCAGCTCGACCTCGTAATATATTCTAATGCTTGGCTTATTGTATCAAGATTTTGTCTACCAGTCAGGAGGATTTTTCCTCGTGCTGGACTCAAAAGGTCGGTTTCTCAATAAACATTTTTATTGGAAAATCGGTCGTGACAGAGGGGAGCTCGACGGAGAAGGTGTTCGGTCTCAAGATGTCGAGGCGGACACCGGTGTTTTTGAGCGACCAGCTGAAGCAGCTGGTCGAGCTCCATAAGGTGGCCGAACAGGCCGTGAAGGGCCTCGTAGTTCTGCTGTGGCCTAGAGAAGCCATGCCTGGGAGCTACTTCGGACTGGTGAGGCGGCTGGTGGACGCCTGTCCATGGATTGAAGTCGTCAAGCGCTCTGTCTGCATCGAAGGTGCCCATAGGGCCCTTGCCCGTGCTAAAGTGCACTAGGGCAATATGGACGCTGAGAAGCTTGTGACGGACGGACCACCGCCGGGCAAGGAGCATCGCAAGCCCGAGATGTATTATGAGGGCGTTCTGAAGGGTGCACGCCTTATAGCGGGTAAATGCTCCAAAGATGTAATTTTTGAGTAAACTCGCATTTGTTATCCTGTACGCTGAAAACTTGTTCATATGCGCTAAGCAAAGCTTGTGAATTTAAAATATTACCTTCTGTGTGGCCGTTTATTAAATTTGAGAGATGGCAAGTCGTCGGCTTCTGCCCCCATGCCACAAGTGCTGGGGTGTTCGGGATAAACTTGAGCGCTCTTTTTCCCATTCTTGGGTCCTTCGAGGGAGGCGATCAACGCAACGAACAAGGCAACCGCACTATAATGCTTGAACACTCTCACTTAGCCATAGAATTCTATAATTTTAACTTTCGGCGAAGCCCCTAGTATTCAGAAGACCGAGTTCGGGGCGCTATCCACACCTAGGCTGGACAAAGCCGACTCCTCGCTCTAAGCGGCATAAGTCTTTAGGGACTCGAAAACCTCTCAAACAGTGACTGGCTCTCACCCTATCATGACGGCTAGTTTTAGCTTTCTCCACTTAGGTGCTTAGCCCAGCTCAACCGGGGCACAATCGCAGTGGTTCTCCCAGCGCTACCTTAGCCGATATAACGGAACGTAAGGTACCAAAACATGGGAGCCGGGCAAACCCAACTATTGACCCAAGACATGATTCGGAGCCGATGCATACAATGCTATAAGTTCGGGGTGCCGCCCTTGTGAAAGTGTTCGGACTTATCACACCATATTTTGGGGTACTTAAGCCCCTGGTGTATTTGGCTGTACCAAAGTGTACGGGTGCAACATGTCATGAATGAACATATATAGATAGAAAAAGGAGTGCAATAATAGGCAGAAGCTATGTATTGTTTATTCAAAAGGGCTGCGGTGAAAGCAGAACGATACAAATAGTGCAATAAGCAAGGGCCGGGACTATTTGACATGTCCCCCTCCAGGGGCGAGCTGCGGGATGATATGTCAAATAAGTATACTGCTCGTTAAAGAGACCACCTGGACACTCGACGTAGCTTTCTGCTTCCCTGGCTGTTGCATCGTGTGTTCGGCGATTCTACTGCCGGACAGGGCTTCCAAAGAACGTAGTCCTGAAAGTAAGCAAAAAAAGGAATGAAAAAATCAGGAGCCCCTAGTGCAGTTGAGCCGCATTCTGGGCATGCCGAGGTCGTGCCCCTCCCCCTATGCCTATGGTATTTCCAGAGCGTAATTATGTACGCGTAGTACTGGTTTCGCAATTTTGCGAGCGCTGGGGTTGGGCCGCATTGCTACACATGCTCGGAACGTGCCAGGCGGTCTTGTTGTAGGTTACTCCGGGCGTGCTTGACGGTGTCCGGACATTTAATAGCCGGACTCGAGAGTTGCCTTAAGAGGCTGCTTTATACTTCCGTCGCGAGGGCTGCCTTATGCTCCTCCGTTCGGAGAGAGCGTTCGGTGTTTCCATTGACCATGATGACTCCTCAAGGGCCTGGCATCTTGAGCTTGAGATATGCGTAGTGCGGCACCGCATTGAACTTTACAAATGCGGTTCGTCCGGCAAAGGCGTGATAGCCATCGCGAACAGGACTATGTCAAGATTAACTCGCCCGGAAGTTATCCGGGGATCCAAAGACCACTTCAAGTGTAACTGAGTCTGTACAGTTGGCCTCTACACCTGGTATGACGCCTTTAAAGGTCGTCTTTGTGGGTTTAATCCTTGAGGGGTCTATGCGCATCTTGCGCACTGTATCTTGATAAAGCAGGTTCAGGCTTCTGCCACCGTCCATCAGGACTCTAGTGAGGTGAAATCCGTCAATGATTCGGTCTAGAACCAATGCGGCGAATCCGCCATGGCGGATGCTAGTGGGGTGGTCCCTTCGATCAAAAGTGATCGGGCAGGAGGACCACGGGTTGAACTTTGGGGCGACTGGCTCCATCGCATATACGCCCCTTAGTGCACGCTTCGGCCCTTTTGGGTATGTGGGTTGCGATATCATGTTCACCATCCGCATTTGTGGGGAAGCCCTTCGTCCTCTATTGTTCGGGCGTCGGGCTCTTCCTCGCCATCGCTATGCAGCCCCTTGTCATTGTTTTCGGCATTTAACTTCCCTGCCTGCTTGAACACCCAACAATCTCTATTGGTGTGGTTGGCTGGTTTTTCGGGGGTGCCGTGTATCTGGCACGAGCAATCGAGTATTCGGTCCAAATTGGACGGGCCCGGAGTATTTCTTTTGAATGGCTTTTTCCGCTGACTGGGTTTAGAGCCTCTGAATCCGGCATTGACTGCCGTATCCTCAGCATTATCGCCATTAATGCGGCGCTTGTGCTTGTTGCGATGCGACATGCCATTGCTGTCCTTGGTATTCGAATTACCAGGGCTCTTGGTCATGTTGTTACTACGAGCTAGCCAGCTGTCCTCTCCCGCGCAAAAGCGGGTCATGAGTGTTGTGAGGGCTGCCATGGATTTCGGCTTTTCCTGTCCTAGGTGCCGGGCAAGCCACTCGTCGCGGATGTTGTGTTTGAAGGCTACAAGGGCCTCTGCATCTAGACAGTCGACGATTTGATTTTTCTTGGTTAGGAACCGTGTCCAGAATTGTCTGGCCGATTCCTCTGGCTGCTGAATTATGTGGCTTAGGTCATCGGCGTCTGGTGGTCGCACATACGTGCCCTGGAAATTGTCGAGGAATGCAGCTTCCAGGTCTTCCCAACAACCATTTGACTCTGCTGGCAAGCTGTTAAGCCAATGCCGAGCTGGTCCTTTAAGCTTGAGTGGGAGGTATTTGATGGCGTGTAGATCATCACCGCGGGCCATGTGGATGTGAAGGAGATAATCCTCGATCCAAACCGCAGGATCTGTTGTGCCATCGTATGATTCAATGTCTACGTGTTTGAAACCCTCAGGGATTTGATGATCCATCACTTTGTCTGTGAAGCATAGTGGGTGTGCGGCGCCTCTGTATTGGGCTATATCACGACGCAGCTCAAATGAGCTTTTTCTACTATGTTCGGCCCGGCCGGAATTGCCATATCCGGCGTGACGGTTATCGTCACGTGTCGTGGGGCGCCCACGCGATCCGTAGATCGATCATGTTTGCCTTGCCTTGTCCTCCAATATATCTCGTAGGTCTGGCGCATTTCCCCACGCCTTGGTATTTTTGGAGCGGCGCCGGGGTGCGGCTTGAGTGGAGGGCCGAGAGGCCTCTCTGTCGCGGCCACGAGGTGGCCGGTCGGCCGTGTCATGCGCTGGTGATGTAGGTTTAGGTGCTTCCTCCTCTAATCGGGGTAGCAGCCTGCGTTTTGGGTAGCTCTTGGAGGGGCATTCCAGTTCATACTCTTCGGCCGCAAGGACTTCAGTCCATCTGTCGGCTAGCAAGTCGTGGTCAGCTCTAAGTTGTTTCTGCTTTTTCTTGAGGCTGCTTGCCGTGGCCATAAGCCTGCGTTTGAAACGCTCTTGTTCGACGGGATCCTAAGGCGCGACAAATTCGTCGTCGTCGAGGCTTGCCTCGTCTTCGGAGGGAGGCATGTAATTATCGTCCTCTACCTCTCTGTCTGCCGCTCTCTCGTGAGGGCTGGCTTCTCCATCCTCCTGCGCTGAATCATGCTGGAGGGGGTTGTCTTCGGCACTTTCGGGGTGTTATTGTCTCCCGTGTCGGAATCACCGTTTTTGCTGTGGCGGGATTTAGAGCGGCGCCACTGACGCCGGCGCTTAGGTTGTATCTTGCAGGGGTCATCCTCCGCTGTTCCATCGCCATTCCCATCATTTGGGATGTCCACCATGTATATGTCGTATGACGAGGTGGCCTTCCAGTGCCCTGTAGGCGCTGGTTCTTGTCATCTCCTGCATCGTCGTCCATACTGTCGATGTCTTCGGAGTCGAAGTCGAGCATGTCGGTTAAATCATCGACAGTGGCTACGAAGTGGGTGGTGGGTGGGCTTTGAATTTCTTTGTCGTCCGCATCCCAACCTTCCTGACCATAATCCGGCCAGGGCTCTCCTGATAAAGAGAGAGGGAGACTTTAGTGAATTCAGTATGTCGCCAAAGGGCGAGTGCTGAAAGATGTCCGCGACAGTGAACTCCATGATCGGCGCCCAACTGGATTCGATTGGCAGGGGCGCAGAAGGTTCGGAGTGCGGAGAGGAGTCCGGCACCTTGGAGTCACGAGCTTCGCAAAGGACAGGGTTGGTGTACGGCTCTATCACCGTAGAGATCGCAGCCCCCGAGTTGGTGTCCAGCCACCCGTTCTTGATCGGCGCAGTCGGCTCCGAGCTAAGGGTCGGAGCGGACACCGGTGCGGCCTCCACGGCACTGTTCGGCGGCAGAGCTAAATCATGCCCATCGTGACAGTGCGGCGCGCTTGTCTGTGGCTCGAACCCGTCGAAGATCAAGTCTCCGCGGACGTCAGCCGTGTAGTTCAAACTTCCAAATCTAACCTGATGGACAGGGGCGAACTTTCGATCTGCTCCGGATGGCTGCTTAATTGGCCGCAGTGCAAAGCCGCCGAATCGAAGATTTGTGCGGGGAGAAAAGTCTCACCTGGACCGCATCGTTGTTGATGATCGGAGGAGCCATCGGGCCTAAAGATGATGACACATAGGAACTCTCGGTGAAAGCACCAATGTCGGTGTCAAAACCGCGGATCTCGGTAGGGGTCCCGAACTGTGCGTCTAGGCGGATGGTAACAGGAGACAAGGGACACGATGTTTTTACCCAGGTTTGGGCCCTCTCGATGGAGGCAAAACCCTACTCCTGCTTGATTAATATTGATGATATGGGTAGTACAAGAGTAGATCTACCACAAGATAAGAGAGGCTAAACCCTAGAAGCTAGCCTATGGTATGATTGTTGTTCGTCCTACGGACTAAAACCCTCCGGTTTATATAGGCACCGAAGAGGGTTAGGGTTACACAGAGTCAGTTACAATGGTAGGAGATCTACATATCCGTATCGCCAAGCTTGCCTTCCACGCCAAGGAAAGTCCCATCCGGACACGGGACGAAGTCTTCAATCTTGTCTCTTCATAGTCGAGTCCGCCAAAGGTCATAGTCCGCTATCCGGACACCCCTAATCCAGGACTCCTCAAAAGCGCTACCAGGAGACAACCCGGAAGTTTTAGAGAGTCATTTATTTCTGTCGAGTGCTTTTATATAGTTTTAAAATAAAAAAATAAAGGGGGGAACCCAAAACTTTTCAAAAAGGAAAGTGAAAGTGAGACAGACAAGCATTGTTGAAGTGGGAGAGCTCCTTGAACTTTGTTCATGCTCACGAAAACTTTGTGAATCTCGATTACAGAAACTTTTCAACAAAAATAATTATCCCCTTGTACAATTCCATTGTATTATAAAATAATGTTCCAAGGTTTGCCTTTAGGATGTTTACAATGCTTGTTGGTTTGTACGGTGCAGGACAGAAACTTTGGCTGTAGTGCGCGAATTGTAATTTTTTACTGGAACGTCAAATGGTTCTGATTCTTTTTGCAATGTATTTCTGTACAAATTGTTTATTTTTCCTAATTTTGGCAGAATTTTTCAAGTATGAGAAGTATGGTGAATGTTCAGATTGTTACAGACTGTTCTGTTTTAGACAGATTCTGTTTTTGATGCATAGTTTGCTTGTTTTGATGAAACTATCGATTTATATCAGTGGATTAAGCCATGAAAAAGTTATATTACAGTAGACACAATGCAAATACAAAATATGAATTGGTTTGCAACAGTACTTAGAGTGGTGATTTGCTTTATTATACTAACGGATCTTACCGAGTTTATTGTTGAAGTTTTGTGTGGATGTAGTGTCTAATCGAGGATGTCTCGATATGAGGAAAAGGAAGAGAGGCAAGAGCTCAAGCTTGGGGATGCCCGAGGCACCCCAAGTAAATATTCAAGGGACTCAAGCGTCTAAGCTTGGGGATGCCCTGAAGGCATCCCTCTTTCTTCAACAAGTATCGTATGTTTTGAATTCGCTTGCTTATGCATTATGTGCAAGTCTTGCAGCGTCTTTTGCATTTAGTTTTCAATTTTATTTTATGCACCATGCTGGTATGAGATAGTCCTTGGTTGATTTATAGAATGCTCATTGCACTTCACTTAAGTCTTTTGAGTATGGCTTTATAGAATGCTTCATGTGCTTCACTTATATCATTTGAAGTTTGATTGCCTATTTCTCTTCACATAGAAAACCGCCATTTGTAGAATGCTCTTTTGCTTCACTTATATTTGTTAGAGCATGGGCATATATTTTGTAGAAAGAATCAAACTCTCTTGCTGCACTTATATCTATTTAGAGAGATGACATGAATTGGTCAATCACATGGTTAGTCATAAAATCCTACATAAACTTGTAGATCGCTGAATATGATATGTTTGATTCCTTGCAATAGTTTTGCGATATAAAGATGGTGATATTAGAGTCATTCTAGTGGGTAGTTGTGGATTGTAGAAATACTTGTGTTGGAGTTTGTGATTCCCGTAGCATGCACGTATGGTGATCCGTTATGTAACGAATTCGGAGCATGAGGTATTTATTGATTGTCTTCCTTATGAGTGGCGGTCGGGGACGATGGTCTTTTCCTACCAATCTATCCCCCTAGGAGTATGCGTAGTAGTACTTTGCTTCGAGGGCTAATAAGATTTTGCAATAAGTATGTGAGTTCTTTATGACTAATGTGAGTCCATGGATTATACGCACTCTCACCCTTCCATCATTGCTAGCCTCTTCGGTACCGTGCATTGCCCTTTCTCACCTCAAGAGTTGGTGCAAACTTCGCCGGTGCATCCAAACCCCGTGATACGATACGCTCTATCACACATAAGCCTCATTATATCTTCCTCAAAACAGCCACCATACCTACCTATCATGGCATTTCCATAGCCATTCCGAGATATATTGCCATGCAACTTTCATCATCATCATATACATGACTTGAGCATTTATTGTCATATTGCTTTGCATGATCGTAAGATAGCTAGCATGATGTTTTCATGGCTTGCCCGTTTTTGATGTCATTGCTACGCTAGATCATTGCACATCCCTGCACATCACGGAGGCATTCATATCTGATCATATCTTTGTTCTAGTATCGAGTTGTAATATTGAGTTGTAAGTAAATAGAAGTGTGATGATCATCATTAATAGAGCATTGTCCCAAAAAAAGGAAAAAAAGGAAAGGCCAAAGAAGCCTAAATAAAAAAATGGGGCCAAAGAAGCCGCAAAAATATATAAAAAGGGACAATGCTACTATCCTCTTTTTCCACACTTGTGCTTCAAAGTAGCACCATGTTCTTCATATAGAGAGTCTCTTATGTTGTCTCTTTCATATACTAGTGGGAATTTTTCATTATAGAACTTGGCTTGTATATTCCAACGATGGGCTTCCTCAAAATGCCCTAGGTCTTCTTGAGCAAGCAAGTTGGATGCACACCCACCTAGTTTCTTTTGTTGAGCTTTCATACACTTATAGCTCTAGTGCATCCGTTGCATGGCAATCCCTACTCCTCGCATTGACATCAATTGATGGGCATCTCCATAGCCTGTTGATTAGCCGCGTCGATGTTAGACTTTCTCCTTTTTGTCTTCTCCACATAACCCCCATCATCATATTCTATTCCACCTATAGTGCTATGTCCATGGCTCGCGCCATGTATTGCGTGAGGGTTGAAAAAAGCTGAAGCGTTAAAAGTATGAACCAATTGCTTGGCTTGTCATCGGGGTTGTGCATGATGTGAATATTTTGTGTGCTGAAGATGGAGCATAGCCAGACTATATGATTTTGTAGGGATAACTTTCTTTGGCCATGTTATTTTGAAAAGACATGATTGCTTTATTAATAGGCTTGAAGTATTATTGTCTTTATGTCAAATGATAGACTATTGCTTCGAATCACTCGTGTCTTAATATTCATGTCATGATTAGATACATGATCAAGATTATGCTAGGTAGCATTCCACATCAAAATTATCTTTTTTATCATTTACCTACTCGAGGACGAGCAGGAATTAAGCTTGGGGATGCTAATACGTCTCCGTCGTATCTATAATTTTTTATTGTTCCATGCCAATATTCTTCAACTTTCATATACTTTTGGCAACTTTTTATACTATTTTTGAGACTAACATATTGATCCAAATTGCCCAGTGCGTTCCGTCATTGCATGTTTTTGTTTCAGAAACCCAATATCAAATGGAGTCCAAACGGGATAAAAACGGACGGAGATTTTTTTTTGAAATATTTATGATTTTTGGGAAGTAAAATCAACGCGAAACGGTGTCCGGGGTGGCCACGAGACAGGGGGCCGCGCCCCAGGGAGGCAGGCGCGCCCTGGGCTCTCGTGGGCCACCCGTATGGCGGTTGACGCTCTTCTTTTGCCACAAGAAAGCTAATTTTATGAGATAAATCTGAGCGAAAGATTCACCCCAATCGGAGTTACGGATCTCCGGATATTTAAGAAACGGTGAAGGGGTAGAATCAGAGAACGCAGAAACAGAGAGAGACAGAGAGATAGATCCAATCTTGGAGGGGCTCTCGCCCCTCCCACGCCATGGGAGCCAAGGACCAGAGGGTAAATGTCAGGACCCCGATTCCAAGTCACATCGATCTAGCCGGTAACACCTCATATCACTTTGCAGCCTCAAGCACGGTATTCCCACGGGTGTCGCCTTACCATGGCCCGGGACCGTTTGCGCCTTTTGGCTAACGTATATGATAGTGTCGCTAGCATCCATATGACAGAGAACCCGGGCCGACATGGCTAGTCGTGAACCCAAAGCGGCACTAACCCATGGGGACAGGCATACATGAATCACAGCGAGCATGTCGGTCAACAGCGTGTGAATCCGGGCTGTAGCACTGGGCTAACAGGACTCCGGGAACCCGGGCTGTAGCAGGCTAGGCAGGACTCCGGATGTCACCGCGTGACATTTCCCCGAAGGGACAGACATAGGAACGAACACATGCCGGCCAGTCAAGCGTCCAGAGCAGTAGTGCTGGGCTAGCAGGACTCCGGTGAACCGGGCTGTAGCGGACCACTATGGCTCAAGGAAGAACTAGACTACATTTCCCCATAAGAGAGGCTACCAAGGATAAACAACTAGATTGTCGGATCCCACACATACCAAGCATTTCAAACATACACACAGTATGCTCAATATGTGTAAATACAACATGGCATCACAACATAACTCTACGACTCAAATATTAATTCATTAGGCTCCGAGGAGCGAGATATTACAAACATGGGTCTCATGACCCAACACTCAGAGCATACAAGTCAAAGTACAAACGGAAGCTTAACATGTCTGAGTACAGACAACTATAAATGAAAAAGTCTTAGAAGCCTGACTATCTACCAGATCCTGCCGAGGGCACAAGATCGTAGCTGAGGTAACAAGCTAAACGTCGAAGTCCATGCGGAACTACTAGCGAGACTGACGTCTCTCTTCAAAACATAAAATAAGCAAACGTGAGTACAATTTTACTCAGCAAGACTTACTTCAGAACTAACTACACATGCATCATTATCAACAAAGGGGGTGGTGGAGTTTGACTGCAGCAAGCCAGCTTTGACTCTGTGGCTATCCTAAACTACGACTGCAAGTAACTCTTTTGAGGTGGCGCACACGATTCCACATATTCACCATATCAATACACCACTATGGATCCGCTCCCGTCTCCCTACGAGAACGCCATCCATAGCACTCACGCTTATCTTGCGCATTTTAGAGTATCCACTTTCACTTGTCTATGAACTGTTATAGGCAACCCAGAAGTCCTTTACCACGGACACGGCTATTCGAATAGATCATATTAACCCTGCAGGGGTGTACTTCTTCACACACGCTCTCGCCACTTACCGCCATGTACACCTCGTGTATCTCGGCAACCTTCAAGCGGAAGCCTGGCGAGGGAGTCGGCCACGACCTGACTAACCACACAAGTCTCTAGTCCAGGTTTATCGCCTATTCGGGTTCCATCCGCAAGGAGATCCGGCCGGGGTGTCGCTCACGGCCCCAAACGATGTGTGCAGGGTTCCCAAGCCCACCTCGACGGGTGGTTCTACGCTTGGTACACCGTGCCACGGTGCCTAGTCTGTCCCAAGCCCACCTGTACCAGATGCCACTTGGTAGACTACTAACACTACCTACAAACACTAGAAACTAGTTGCAACTCCTGGACAGAGATAATGTTGATTAATAAGTCGAGAGGGGTCGAGTTACCGGAACCCAATGTGTGGTAGTAACTGTTCATGGATCACAAACACAGAACTCAGTTCCTGAGGACGGTTTCAATGAGACAACCCACCATGTACTCCTACATGGCCTCTCATCGCTACCTTTACCAAATCGTGTTCACACACTTAGCTCACACACAGTAGGACATGTTCACCACTTTCCAATTCATTCCCGATGAATCAGACTGACACAACTCTAAGCAATAGCAGGCATGACAAACAAGCATGAATGAGTAGGCACATCAGGCTCAAACAACTCCTACTCATGCTAGTGGGTTTCATCTATTTATGTGGCAATGACAGTCATGTAGAGGAAAGGGTTCAACTACCGCAGCATGTAACACATGTATCGTGGTTGTCCTAATGCAGAAAAGAGAGCGAAGCGATAGAGTGGGATTGTATCGAATGAACAAGGGGTTTTGCTTGCCCGGCACTTCAAGATAGCATTGGGTCTTCATCGGTGTCAACGATCACAGCGTCGAACGTCGTCACCGAGGGGGAACAACACCGCAAACAAAGAATAAACACAATCAATGCAATGCACAATATGATGCATGATCATGACATGGTAAAAATGGGTGTGATTTGGACTAATGCAACAGCAAGTCATTTTGATTGAAGTGGAATTCAAAACTACATGAAATCCCAACTCCAAAACTATTATCAAAGTTGTCCTATTCATGTTTCATCCTAAACAGTGAAGTTAACTTGATCAAACATGCATGAAAATGGTACAGATGGATAGATTGGATTTTTCTGATCATTTTTCATATATAACTTATTTCATTCTGAGTTACAATTAATTTCTATGATTTTTGGAAGTTTTGGCAATTTTCTGAAAATAATAAATCATTTCTGATTTATTTAAAATTCGAGAAAATAAACTGGCGTCGACTGACGTCCACGACGACGCCAACAAGTCAACAGGGCTGGTCCAGGTCAAACGACAAGTGGGGCCCATTGGTCGCTGTCACAAGGTTGCAAAAATGACAGAAATAACGTGTGTATATGAGGGGCCACGAACAAGGTGGCGACCACGAAGGCGGTATCAAGGCCGAAAGCAATGCGGACAGAGCACACCAGCGAGAGAAGCAGGGCGCAGGTGGCGGAGGTGCGGCAAGCTCCTGGCTCGTGGAAAAACACGAGTGCAGGCGTGACTCAAAGACTCGAGTCGAGCTCGCCTCCCTTGAGACACCAAATCTGCTAAGGCCGTGGCCCAAAAAGCCCTCCGAGGAGATTGAGGCGATGGAGAAGATGGCGGTAGTGTAAGGCATTCTTTATGCAAAGCAAGCACGTGAAAGTGAATTACATTACTTACGAATCCGGAGCTCTCGGGAGCATTCGCGAGATCTGCCTCGCGGTGTGTCCGATCTTTGCCGCAGTCTACCGAGCCGAGGAGGGTGTGACACCCAAAAAATTTTTGTTTGGTTTTCAACAAAAACCTTGTTGGTTTTGAAGGAAGTCATTTAAAATCCTTTCAAAAATCTCTCTCTCAAAAATTTCCCCTTTGGCAAAGGATGTTTATTTTGGCATCTCCTTCAACTTTGGTGATTGGTTATTAAAAACCTTTCCTCTGATTCTCTCCTCCCAATTTATTCTTTTGGTTTATTTTTCTTTTAATAAAGAAAACCTAGGAGTTTGGGTCTTCTCTTATATTGAATCCATCCATACTTTTTACCATGTCTCATGTGGTAAATCTCCCAAAACCCCTCCTTCCACTTTGGGGCAATCCAAATATTCTGTCCCAACAGGTCCAACTCAATTTTGGATTTTATTTCAATTATTTCTTTCCCCAAAACAATTATGTCCACTATGTTGAGCCTCGTGATTTGCAAAGCAAGTACCTAAATGCCTTTGAGTTCTGTTCTCAAACCAACTACTCTGGATAGTCCCTAGCACCCACAACCTAGAACCATCAAGATCATCTCTTCTTCCTTTCAAAATTTTCAAGTTTCAGCTTCGCAAATTTGGATTAGATTTGTCAAATTTGATGAAATTCATATCTCCTCTTCTCCAAAAATTCCACCAAAATTCAGGCAGCCCCGAGACAATGAGAAGCCAGTCCACAAAAATCAGCTCAAGGAAAAATCCCCACATACCAAAATCATTCACATGAACACCTAGCTTGCACTTTCACACTTTGCACTTTGAGAAATTTAGAGTTTGATAAATTCAGTTTTAATCAGTCGGGTCACCTGTCCATGATGCGCCTGGCGTTCGCCATGACCTCTCCTCCCTGGCCAGGCCTTTGCTGGATGGATCTGGCGTCGGTGGCGCGAGCCTACCCGGCGTGGCGGTTCTGTGGTGGCTCGCCACCCGTGGCAGCAGCGAGGCGACCCTTCGCCACGCCACCGTCGCCGCCCGCCGTTCCTGGCCCTCCAGTGGCTCATACGCATGGCGCAACCCGTTGCACCGTCGCCGTGGCCCGCAAGCACGAACGCGCCCTCTGCCGCCAGCGGGCCCGCGCGCCCGTTCCGTCGAACTCCCCAAAGCTTCTCGACCAAACTTCGTTTAGCGTCTAAATGGAGCCAGTGAACCTCCACGTTGAAGCTCAACGCTAAACCACCCGACCAAGCCCTGCGCCCGTAACCTTCGCGGAGAACTCCGCTCCACGGCCCCTGATCGCCTATAAAAGGGCTAAGCTGCGCCCTCGAAACGCACCATCCACCTCACCAACACTCCCGAGCTACTAGGAGGACCTCAGCAGGTCTCCTCCCCCAACTCCGGCCCGTTCGCCTCGGCCTCCACCTCGATTCACTCCGGTGAGGCCGTCCCCGGCGCCCTAACCTCGTCGGCCTCCCCTCGAGCACCCAGCTTCTAACCCCCACCTCAATTTGCCCTTCGCAGCACTCTCGTGAGATCCAACCCCTCGAATCGCCGTCCGCGGAGCAAGGGCAGCGTCGGCGTGGTACTGCTTGGCGACCACCACCACCACCTCCGAAGCGAAATGATGCCTTGACGAATGCCACCCGATCCCTTGCCTGCGCCGTGGATGCCTTGGCCCGACCATCGCGACCCTCGGTATGGATGAGCTCCGTCTTCCCAAAATTTTAAACCTGGGGGGACCGCTGTCGAGTCTCTCATCTTATTAAGCGAACCGTTTTTACGCGCGTATTCGGCAAAATCGCTGAACCGTTTTTGGAGTTTCTGCATAACCCCACAGGAAGTTTCTATTTCATTCTGAGAGAGGTCCTTGGACCAAAACTCTTATAACTTTTAAACAGAAAAGTATTTTTTAGTGATTCTTTTTGTCCTCTTCAAAATTTTATCTAGTTTTTTATCAGACTTATTTGAAAAATATTTGGAATATTTTTGTGCACCCCACCAGTATGCACAAGTAGTGCGTGTATTTTGTATCAAGTAGATACCGAAGCGAGGTGACGGAACCGCTAACTTCACCGAGCTAGGCCCCGACTACTCTAACCGTGCAAGCATGTTTGAACTTTTGATATGATGAGTGTTGGGCATGTTTGCATTAAGTAGTTGCATGGCATGATTATGAGCACCCTCGTTGGATTGTCATATTACATGCAAAGTGGAGACAAAGTGAACTTCGATAATCCATAAGTTGTTGGTTATGAGTTTGCATAGCCATGAGATGGTATGAGAATGGGTAAGATGGCAGTGTTGTTGTGGCATGCAGGTCCGACAGCGCACTGCTGACCTGATGTCAACATGAATCAATCCAGCCTTCCGTCTGCCTTCCCTTCCGTACTACCACATGTTTTCCAAGGGATACGGCTAATAAATTTCAAACCGCTATCTGGCACACACCAAATCGAGAGGTCGGGATGAGGGTTCCATGGCTCTGGATTAAAGCCTATCATCCGGTCGGGGCATGTGTGTTCCGGCTGGGACCAGAGGGCACACCCTTAGGAGCTGCCAGCCATAAATTTGATCCCATGCTATTCGAGATTGTGATCTCCCGCCTCAAAGTTTTTATTGAACGGCTGTCTAGGGTGATTCCTGGCATCTTGAGGTGGGATGGGTGTGTCTTGATTAGCTGTGTTTGTTCAAAAATACCATAAGCAGACTAGTCCTTGTTCACGGAAATCCGTTGGCTGTGGGTAATTTAGTACAAACTCTGCGAGTCAATAATTCCTTTGATTCATCTTATCCATATCAAGTTACTGTTCATCTTATCTTATCTGTCAGAGAGTCAGTCTAAATTGACGGGCTCTGAAAACCACAGAGTGTTAAAGGTTTATTCCGTGGATGGACTAACCGTTATTTATCACATGTTGAATATTTACGGTGATCATTAATTCTTGCAAGTTATGAATAATGAATATAAGCCCTTTGCGATGTTCGCTCGGACGTCCTATGATCATTGTTATTTATTGACTTTTGATATAAGCCCTTTACTGTGATGTCGCTTCGAGACGTCCATTGCGACATTGTTATTTGTTTACTTTTGATATAAGCCCTTTTCTGCGATGTAAGCTCGGGACGATCCGACTTTGCGGCATTGTTATTTATTTACTTTTGATATAAGCCCTTTGCTGATGATGCTCCGTGACGTACTCGACTATGACATTGTTATTTATTTACTTTTGACATAAGCCCTTTACGCGATGTCGCTCGAGCGTCCGGCCTGTGGCATTGTTAATTATTTACTTTTGATATAAGCCCTTCGTGATGTGTGACGTCCGACTATGTATGCATGTCTTTTATTTTCGATATAAGCCCTTTATGTGGTGTCACTCGGGGCGCCCGACTGTAGTATAAAGTTATTTATCTGTTCACCCTTAAGTGGCGTCCTCGGACACCGATTGGTTTCGATTATTTTATTACCACTTGATTTCCTTCTTGCTAATTAATGTTGTGTTACTTCCTCATGTGGAAGTACCATATTAATGCTCATGACCATTCATGCATGCATTTATTATATCTATTGTCCGAACTGTCTTGCGAGTACTTTCAAAGTACTCACGGCTTATTGATTTGGCGGAATCTTGTGAAAGCGATCTCATGGATGAAGAGTTCGATAGCGAGTCCGATGCCTAGAGGAATCGATCGAGTCTCATGCGACCCTGGATTAGTCACTATGTTACTTCCGCTTCCGCTACCCAAATAAATTCATCGAGTCTCACCTCGGCCTTCGATGAACCGCCCGATTATAGGAGTCATGTTATCCACTCCTTCTGTTATTCCACCACCTCTTTACCTCGAGTCGTAGTATGCCACCACTCCATCGTGTCATATCCGCCATTATGTATAATTATTGGCGTCCTTGTAATAAATGGTTGAGCACCCCAGCTCGACCACGTAATATATTCTAATGCTCTTGGCTTATTGTATCAAGATTTTGTCTACCGATCAGGAGGATTTTTCCTCGTCTTGGACTCAAAATCGGTTTCTCAATAAACATTTTATTGGAAAATCGGTGGTGACAGAGGAGAGCTTCGGCGGAGAAGGTGTTACTGTCTCGGTATCTTTGAGGCGGACACCGATGCTTATGGCGACCAGCTGAAACAAACTGGTCGAGCTCCATAAGGTGGCCGAAGAGGCCGTGAAGAACCTCGTAGTTACTGCTGTGGCCTAGAAGCCATGCACGGAGCTACTTCCAGGATGGTGGTATTTGGTGGACGCCTTGTCCATGGATTGAAGTAAATCAAGCTCTGTCATGCGCATCGAAGGTGCCCATAGGGCCCTTGCCCGTGCTAAAGTGCACTAGGGCAATATGAATATTGAGAAGCTTGTGACAGACGGACCACCGCCGGACAAGGAGCATCATAAGCCGAGATGTATTATGAGGCGTTACGAAGGGTGACGCATTATAGCGGGTAAATGCTCCAAAGATGTAATTTTTGAGTAAACTCGCATTTGTTATCACATGTCGCTGAAAACTTGTTCATATCGCTAAGCAAAGCTTGTGAATTTAAAATATTACCTTCTGTGGCCGTTTATTAAATTTGAGAGATGGCAAGTCGTAAACGCGCCCCATGCCACAAGTCTTTGGGGTGTTGGGATAAACTTGCGCTCTTTTTCCCATTCTTGGGTCCTTGAGGGAGGCGATCAGCATAGCGAACAAGGCAACACGCACTATAATGCTTGAACACTCTCACTTAGCCATAGAATTCTATAATTTTAACTTCGGTGAAGCCCTAGTAGTGAGAAGACCGAGTTAGGCGCTATCCACACCTAGGCTGGACAAAGCCGACTCCTCGCTCTAAGCGGCATAAGTCTTTAGGGACTCGAAAACCTCTCAACAGTGACTGGCTCTCACCCTATCATGACGGCTAGTTTTAGCTTTCTCCACTTAGGTGCTTAGCCCAGCTCAGCCGGGCACAATCGCAGATGGTTCTCCCAGCCTACCTTAGCCGATATAGCACGCGTAAGGTACCAAAACATGGGGCCAGGGCAAACCCAACTATTGACCCAAGACATGATTGAACCCGATGCATACAATGCTATAAGTTCGGGTGCCGCCCTTGTGAAAGTGTTAGGACTTATCACACCATATTTTAGGGTACTTAAGCCCTGGTGTATTTAGGCTGTACCAAAGTGTACGGGTGCAACATGTCATGAATGAACATATATAGATAGAAAAGGAGTGCAATAATAGGCTGAAGCTATGTATTGTTTATTCAAAAGGGCTGCGGTGAAAGCGAGCGATACAAATAGTGCAATAAGCAAGGGCAGGGACTATTTGACATGTCCCCTCGAAAGGCGAGCTGCGGGATGATATGTCAAATAAGTATCTGCTCGTTAAAGAGACCACTGGACACTCGGCGTAGCTGCAGCTCCCTGGCTGTTGCATCGTGTGTTCGGCGATTCTCTTGCGGACGAGGGCTTCCAAAAACGTAGTCGTAAAGTAAGCAAAAAAGAATGAAAAAATCAGGAGCCCCTAGTGCGGTTGAGCGCGTGCAGGCATGCCGGTCGTGCCCCTCCCTATGCCTATGGTATTTCCAGGCGTAATTATGTGCAGCGTAATCTGGTTTCGCAATTTTCTGCGGCGGCTGGGGTTGGGCGCATTGCTACACATGCTCGGAGCGTGCGAGGCGGTCTTGTTGTAGGTTACTCAGGCGTGCTTGCGGTGTCCGGACATTTAATAGCCGGACTCGAGAGTTGCCTTAAGAGGCTGCTTTATACTTCCGTCGCGAGGGCTGCCTTATGCTCCTCCGTTCGGAGAAGGCGTTCGGTGTTTCCATTGACCATGATGACTCCTCAAGGGCCTGGCATCTTGAGCTTGAGATATCGTGTGTGCGGCACCGCATTGAACTTTACAAATGCGGTTCGTCCGGCGAGCGCGTGATAGCCACTGCGGAGCAGGACTATGTCGAAGATTAACTCCTCGCCGGAAGTTATCCGGGATCCAAAGACCACTTCAGAGTGTGGCAGTGCATGCAGATTGGCCTCTACACCGGTATGGCCTTTGGGATCGTCATGGTTTGAAGGTCTATGAGGGGTCTATCATCTTGCGCTGTATCTTGATAAAGCAGGTTCAGGCTTGCCCACCGTCCATCGAGACTCTAGTGAGTGAAATCCGTCAATGATTCGGTCTAGAACCAATGCGGCCCGAATCCGCCATAATGCGGATGCTAGTGAAGTGGTCCCTTGATCAAAAGTGATGGGCAGGAGGACCACCAGGTTGAACTTTTAGGCGGCTGGCTCCATCGCATATCGTCCCTTAGTGCACGCTTCGGCCTTTTGGGTATGTGGGTTGCGTATATCATGTTCACCATCCGCATTTGTGGGGAAGCCCTTCATCCTCTATTGTTCGGTGACGGGGCTCTTCCTCGCCATCGCTATGCAGCCCCTTGTCATTGTTTTGGCATTTAACTTCCTGCTGCTTGAACACCCAACAATCTCTATTGGTGTGGTTGGCTGGTTTCGAAGTGCCGTGTATACAGCACGAGCAATCAGTATTCGGTCCAAATTGGACGGGCCCGGAGTATTTCTTTTGAATGGCTTTTTCGGCTGGGTTTAGAGCCTCAGAATCCGGCATTGACTGCCGTATCCTCAACATTATCGCCATTAATGCGGCGCTTGTGCTTGTTCGTATCGACATGCCATTGCTGTCCTTAAGTATTCGAATTACCAGGGGCTCTTGGTCATGTTGTTACTAACGAGCTAGCCAGCTGTCCTCTCCAGCATAAGCGGGTCATAAAGAGTGTTGTGAGGGGCTGCCATGGATTTGGCTTTTCTGTCCTAGGTGCCGGGCAAGCCACTCGTCGCGGATGTTGTGTTTGAAGGCTACAAGGGCCTCTGCACATCTGAAGACAATCGAGCGATTTGATTTTTTCTTGGTTAGGAACCGTGTCAGAATTGTCGGCTAATTATCTGGCTGCTGAATTATGTGGCTTAGGTCATGTGGCGTGCGGTGGTCGCTCGTGCCACTGAAATTGTCGAGGAATGCAGCTTCAGGTCTTCCCAACAACCATTTGACTCTGGCGGCAAGCTGTTAAGCCAATGCCGAGCTGGTCCTTTAAGCAGTGGGAGGTATTTGATGGCGTGTAGATCATCACGCGGGCCATGTGGATGAAGGAGATAATCCTCGATCCAAACCGCGGATCTGTTGTGCCATCGTATGATTCAATGTCTCGTGTTTGAAACCCTCGAGGATTTGATGATCCATCACATGCATGAAGCATAGTGGGTGTCGGCGCCTCTGTATTGGGCTATATCACGGCGCAGCTCAAATGAGCTTTTCTACTATCGGCCCGGCGGGTGCCATATCGGCGTGTGGTTATAAATCCGCGTGTGGGTAGAACGCGATCCGTAGATCGATCATGTTTGCCTTGCCTTGTCCTCCAATATATCTCGTAAGTTAGGCGCATTTCCCACGCCTTGGTATTTTGGGAGGGCGGAGTGCGGCTTGAGTGGAGGGCGAGAGCCTCTGCCATGACCCGCACGAGGTGGCGGTGCGGCCGTGTCATCTGCGCTGGTGATGTAGGTTTAGGTGCTTCCTCCTCTAATCGGGGTAGCAGCCTGCGTTTTAGGTAGCTCTTGGAGGGCATTCAGTTCATACTCTTGACCGCAAGGACTTCAGTCCATCATGTCGGCTAGCAAGTCGTGGTCAGCTCTAAGTTGTTTCTGCTTTTTCTTGAGGCTGCTTGCAGTGGCCATAAGCCTGCGTTTGAAAGCAGCTCTTGTTAAGCCAAGGGATCTAAGAAGCGCGACAAATTAAATGCGTAAATCGAGGCTTGCCTAAATCTTCGGGAGGAGGCATGTAATTATCGTCCTCTACCTCTGCATCTCGCAGCTCTCTCGTGAGGCTGGCTTCTCCATCCTCCTCGCTGAATCATCTTTGGAGGGGTTGTCTTCGGCACTTCCGGGTGTTATTGTCTCCGTGTCGGAATCACCGTTTTGCTGTGTGCGGGGATTTAGGCGGCGCCAGCGGCCTTGGCGCTTAGGTTGTATCTTGCGGGGGTCATCCTCCGCTGTTCCATCGCCATTTCCCATCATTTGGGATGTCCACCATGTATATGTCGTTATGTATGGTGGCCTTCCGATTGCCATGATGCGCTGGTTCTTGTCATCTCCTGCATAAATGCGTCCATCTTGTCGATGTCTTGGTCGAAGTCGAGCATGTCGGTTAAATCATCGGCGATTGGCTGAAGTGGGTGGTGGGTGGGCTTTGAATTTCTTTGTCGTCCGCATCCCAACCTTCCGACCATAATCCGGCCAGGCTCTCTGATAAAGAGAGGAGACTTTAGTGAATTGAGTATGTCGCCAAAGGCGAGTCTTGAAAGATGTCATGACGATGAACTCCATGATCGGCGCCAATGGATTCGATTGGCGAGGCGAGAAGGTTCGAATCGCGAGGAAGGTCCGGCACCTTGGAGTCCACGAGCCGCAAGGACAGGGTTGGTGTACTGCTCTATCACCGTAGAGATCGCAGCCCCGAGTTGGTGTCCAGCCACCCCGTTCTTGATCGGCGCAATCGGCTCCGAGCTAAGGGTCGGGCGGACACGGTGCGGCGCCTCCACGGCACTGTTCGGCGGTGAGCTAAATCATGCCCATCGTGGCAGTCTGGCGCGGCTGTGCGTGGCTCGAACCCGTCGAAGATCAAGTCTCCAGCGGACGTCAGCCGTGTAGTTCAAACTTCCAAATCTAACCTGATGGACAGGGGCGTAACTTTCGATCTGCTCCAGATGGCCAAGCGAATTGGCCCGCAGTGCAAAGCCGCCCGAATCTGAAGATTTATGCAGGGAAAAGTCTCACCCTGGACCGCATCGTTGTTGATGATCGGAGGAGCCATCGGGCCTAAAGATGATGACACATAGGAACTCTCAGTGAAAGCACCAATGTCGGTGTCAAAACCGGCGGATCTCGGGTAGGGGGTCCCGAACTGTGCGTCTAGGCGGATGGTAACAGGAGACAAGGGACACGATGTTTTTACCCAGGTTTGGGCCCTCTCGATGGAGGCAAAACCCTACTCCTGCTTGATTAATATTGATGATATGGGTAGTACAAGAGTAGATCTACCACAAGATAAGAGAGGCTAAACCCTAGAAGCTAGCCTATGGTATGATTGTTGTTAGATCCCTCGGACTAAACCCTCCGGTTTATATAGGCACCGAAGAGGGTTAGGGTTACACAGAGTCAGTTACAATGGTAGGAGATCTACATATCCGTATCGCCAAGCTTGCCTTCCACGCCAAGGAAAGTCCCATCCGGACACGGGACGAAGTCTTCAATCTTGTCTCTTCATAGTCAGGAGTCCGGCCAAAGGTCATAGTCCGGCTATCCGGACACCCCCTAATCCAGGACTCCCTCAAAAGCGCTACCAGGGAGACAACCCGGAAGTTTTAGAGAGTCATTTATTTCTGTCGAGTGCTTTTATATAGTTTTAAAATAAAAAAATAAAGGGGGGAACCCAAAACTTTTCAAAAAGGAAAGTGAAAGTGAGACAGACAAGCATTGTTGAAGTGGGAGAGCTCCTTGAACTTTGTTCATGCTCACGAAAACTTTGTGAATCTCGATTACAGAAACTTTTCAACAAAATAATTATCCTTGTACAATTCCATTGTATTATAAAATAATGTTCAAGGTTTGCCTTTAGGATGTTTACAATGCTTGTTGGTTTGTAGCGGTGCAGGACAGAAACTTTGGCTGTAGTCTTGAATTGTAATTTTACTGGAACGTCAAATGGTTCTGATTCTTTTTGCAATGTATTTCTGTACAAATTGTTTATTTTTCCTAATTTTGGCAGAATTTTTCAAGTATGAAGTATGGTGAATGTTCAGATTGTTACAGACTGTTCTGTTTTAGACAGATTCTGTTTTTGATGCATAGTTTGCTTGTTTTGATGAAACTATCGATTTATATCAGTGGATTAAGCCATGAAAAAGTTATATTACAGTAGACACAATGCAAATACAAAATATGAATTGGTTTGCAACAGTACTTAGAGTGGTGATTTGCTTTATTATACTAACGGATCTTACCGAGTTTACTGTTGAAGTTTTGTGTGGATGTAGTGTCTAATCGAGGATGTCTCGATATGAGGAAAAGGAAGAGAGGCAAGAGCTCAAGCTTGGGGATGCCCGAGGCACCCCAAGTAAATATTCAAGGGGACTCAAGCGTCTAAGCTTGGGGATGCCCCGGAAGGCATCCCCTCTTTCTTCAACAAGTATCAGTATGTTTTCGAATTCGTTTCGTTTATGCATTATGTGCAAGTCTTGCAGCGTCTTTTGCATTTAGTTTTCAATTTTATTTTATGCACCATGCTGGTATGAGATAGTCCTTGGTTGATTTATAGAATGCTCATTGCACTTCACTTAAGTCTTTTGAGTATGGCTTTATAGAATGCTTCATGTGCTTCACTTATATCATTTGAAGTTTGGATTGCCTATTTCTCTTCACATAGAAAACCGCCATTTGTAGAATGCTCTTTTGCTTCACTTATATTTGTTAGAGCATGGGCATATATTTTGTAGAAAGAATCAAACTCTCTTGCTGCACTTATATCTATTTAGAGAGATGACATGAATTGGTCAATCACATGGTTAGTCATAAAATCCTACATAAACTTGTAGATCGCTGAATATGATATGTTTGATTCCTTGCAATAGTTTTGCGATATAAAGATGGTGATATTAGAGTCATTCTAGTGGGTAGTTGTGGATTGTAGAAATACTTGTGTTGGAGTTTGTGATTCCCGTAGCATGCACGTATGGTGATCCGTTATATAACGAATTCGAACATGAGGTATTTATTGATTGTCTTCCTTATGAGTGGCGGTCGGGGACGATGGTCTTTCCTACCAATCTATCCCCCTAGGAGTATGCGTAGTAGTACTTTGCTTGAGGGCTAATAAGATTTTGCAATAAGTATGTGAGTTCTTTATGACTAATGTGAGTCCATGGATTATCGCCTCTCACCCTTCCATCATTGCTAGCCTCTTGATGCCGTGCATTGCCCTTTCTCACCTCAAGAGTTGGTGCAAACTTAGCGGTGCATCAAACCCCGTGATCGATCGCTCTATCACACATAAGCCTCATTATATCTTCCTCAAAACAGCCACCATACCTACCTATCATGGCATTTCCATAGCCATTCGAGATATATTGCCATGCAACTTTCATCATCATCATATACATGACTTGAGCATTTATTGTCATATTGCTTTGCATGATCGTAAGATAGCTAGCATGATGTTTTCATGGCTTGCCCGTTTTTGATGTCATTGCTGCTACATTAGATCATTGCACATCCCGTTACCGCCGAGAGGCATTCATATCTGAGTCATATCTTTGTTCTAGTATCGAGTTGTAATATTGAGTTGTAAGTAAATAGAGTGTGATGATCATCATTAATAGAGCATTGTCCCAAAAAAGGAAAAAAGGAAAGGCCAAAGAAGCCTAAATAAAAAAAATGGGGCCAAAGAAGCCGCAAAAAATATATAAAAGGGACAATGCTACTATCCTCTTTTTCCACACTTGTGCTTCAAAGTAGCACCATGTTCTTCATATAGAGAGTCTCTTATGTTGTCTCTTTCATATACTAGTGGGAATTTTTCATTATAGAACTTGGCTTGTATATTCCAACGATGGGCTTCCTCAAAATGCCCTAGGTCTTCTTGAGCAAGCAAGTTGGATGCACACCCACCTAGTTTCTTTTGTTGAGCTTTCATACACTTATAGCTCTAGTGCATCCGTTGCATGGCAATCCCTACTCCTCGCATTGACATCAATTGATGGGCATCTCCATAGCTGTTGATTAGCGGCGTCGATGTTAGACTTTCTCCTTTTGTCTTCTCCACATAACCCCATCATCATATTCTATTCCACCTATAGTGCTATGTCCATGGCTCGCTCATGTATTAACGTGAGGGTTGAAAAAAAGCTGAAGCGTTAAAAGTATGAACCAATTGCTTGGCTTGTCATCGGGGTTGTGCATGATGTGAATATTTTGTGTCTTTGAAGATGGAGCATAGCCAGACTATATGATTTTGTAGGGATAACTTTCTTTGGCCATGTTATTTTGAAAAGACATGATTGCTTTATTAATAGGCTTGAAGTATTATTGTCTTTATGTCAAATGATAGACTATTGCTTGAATCACTTCGTCTTAATATTCATGTCATGATTAGATACATGATCAAGATTATGCTAGGTAGCATTCCACATCAAAATTATCTTTTTATCATTTACCTACTCGAGAACGAGCAGGAATTAAGCTTGGGGATGCTAATACGTCTCCGTCGTATCTATAATTTTTATTGTTCCATGCCAATATTCTTCAACTTTCATATACTTTTGGCAACTTTTTATACTATTTTTGAGACTAACATATTGATCCGATTGCCCGGTGCGGTTCACATGCATTGCATGTTTTTGTTTGCTGAAACCCAATATCAAATGGAGTCCAAGCGGGATAAAAAGGGACGGAGATTTTTTTGAAATATTTATGATTTTTGGGAAGTAAAATCAGCAACGGTGTCCGGGGTGGCCACGAGAGGAGGGCGCGCCCGAGGAGGCGGCGCGCCCTGGGCTCTCGTGGGCCACCATTATGGCGGTTGGCGCTCTTCTCTTTGCCACAAGAAAGCTAATTTTATGAGATAAATCTGGCGAAGATTCACCCCAATCGAGATTCTGGATCTCGGATATTTAAGAAGCGGTGAAGGGGTAGTGAATCGGAGAACGCTTAGAGAGAGGCAGAGATAGATCCAATCTTGGAGGGCTCGCGCCTCACGCCATGGGAGCCAAGGACCCGGAGGGTAAATGTCAGGACCCGATTCCAAGTCACATCGATCTAGCGGTAACACCTCATATCACTTTGCAGCCTCAAGCACGGTATTCCCACGGTGTCGCCTTACCATGGCCGGGACCGTTTTGCGCCTTTTGGCTAACGTATATGATAGTGTCGCTAGCATCCATATGACAGAGAACCGGGCCGACATGGCTAGTCGTGAACCAAGCGGCACTAACCCATGGGGACAGGCATACATGAATCACAGCGAGCATGTCGGTCAACAGCGTGTGAATCCGGGCTGTATGGGCTATGAGGACTCCGGGAACCCGGCTGTAGCGAGCTAAGCGGGACTCGGATGTCACAGCGTGACATTTCCCGAAGGACAGGACATAAGAACGAACACATGCCCGGCCAGTCAAGCGTCCAGGAAGCGGTAGTGCTGGGCTAGCAGAGACTCCGTGAACCGGCTGTAGCGGACCACTATGGCTCAAGGAAGAACTAGACTACATTTCCCCATAAGAGAGGCTACCAAGGATAAACAACTAGATTGTCGGATCCCACACATACCAAGCATTTCAAACATACACACAGTATGCTCAATATGTGTAAATACAACATGGCATCACAACATAACTCTACGACTCAAATATTAATTCATTAGGCTCGAGAGGCGAGATATTACAAACATGGGTCTCATGACCCAACACTCGAAACATACAAGTCAAAGTACAAGCGGAGCTTAACATGTGCGAGTACGGACAACTATAAATGAAAAAGTCTTAGAAGCCGACTATCTACGAGATCTGCCGAGGGCACAAGATGATAGCTGAGGTAACAAGCTAAGCGTCAAAGTCCATGCGGAACTACTAAGCGAGACAGCGTCTCTCTTCAAAACATAAAATAAGCAAGCGTGAGTACAATTTTACTCAGCAAGACTTACTTGAACTAACTACACATGCATCATTATCAACAAAGGGGTGGTGGAGTTTGGTTTGCACAAGCCAGCTTTGACTCTGTGGCTATCCTAAACTACTTTGCAAGTAACTCTTTTGAGGTGGCGCTACGATTCCACATATTCACCATATCAATACACCACTATGGATCCGCTCCCGTCTCCCTACGAGAGCATCCATAGCACTCCACGCTTATCTTGCGCATTTTAGAGTATCCACTTTCACTTGTCTATGAACTGTTATAGGCAACCCGAAGTCCTTTACCACGGACACGGCTATTCGAATAGATCATATTAACCCTGCGGGGTGTACTTCTTCACCTGCGCTCTCGCCACTTACCGCCATGTACACCTCGTATCTCGGCAACCTTCAAGCGAAGCTTTGGCGAGAGTCGGCCCCTTTGACTAACCACACAAGTCTCTAGTCCGGGTTTATCGCCTATTCGGGTTCCATCCGCAGGAGATCCGGCCGGGTGTCGCTCACGGCCCCAAACGATGTGTGCAGGGTTCCCAAGCCCACCTCGACGGGTGGTTCTACGCTTGGTACACCGTGCCACGGTGCCTAGTCTGTCCCAAGCCCACCTGTACCAGATGCCACTTGGTAGACTACTAACACTACCTACAAACACTAGAAACTAGTTGCAACTCTGGACGAGAGATAATGTTGATTAATAAGTCGAGAGAATTCGAGATTACGGAACCCAATGTGTGGTAATGGCTGTTCATGGATCACAAACACGAGAACTCAGTTCACGAGGGCGGTTTCAATGAGACAACCCACCATGTACTCCTACATGGCCTCTCATCGCTTCACCTTTACCAAATCGTGTTCACACACTTAGCTCACACGATAGGACATGTTCACCACTTTCCAATTCATTCCCGATGAATCGGACTGACACAACTCTAAGCAATAGCAGGCATGACAAACAAGCATGAATGAGTAGGCACATCAGGGCTCAAACAACTCCTACTCATGCTAGTGGGTTTCATCTATTTCTTGTGGCAATGACAGGTCATGTAGAGAAAGGGGTTCAACTACCGCAGCATGTAACACATGTATCGTGGTTGTCCTAATGCAGATAAAAGAAGCGAAGCGATAGAGTGGGATTGTATCGAGAATGAACAAGGGGTTTTGCTTGCGGCACTTGAAGATAGCATTGGGTCTTCATCGGTGTCAAGCGATCAGGCGTCGAACGTCGTCTACCGAGGGAACAACACCGGCAAACAAAGAATAAACACAATCAATGCAATGCACAATATGATGCATGATCATGACATGGTAAAAATGGGTGTGATTTGGACTAATGCAAGCAGCAAGTCATTTTGATTGAAGTGGAATTCAAAACTACATGAAATCCCAACTCCAAAACTATTATCAAAGTTGTCCTATTCATGCCCGTGTCGGGCAGCCTGTCTTGTGATGTTCTTTGGACAAGTATCCGGCCTCCCGCAGTCTTGTGATGTGCCCCTCCGTGATGGAGGCCATCCACCTACCTCCCTCCGGACATGGTTGGATAAGGTTGAGGTGGGATGTGCGGACTTGGTATTTGGAGCTCGAGTCTTGTGAGAATGGATGAGCAAAGGCGGAAGAAGGCGTGGGTGAAAAGGTGGATCCTTATCCCTTATATGAATGGGCGAAGCTATCGTCCCCCACCAACTGGTAAAACTAAGCTTATCTCCCAAGCTCAAGTAATCAAATGGGCGGATGGGTTACCAACGTCCGTATTGATGGGAATCACCGGAATAAGGGGCACGATCTATGCTTTGATAAGGCGTGCCAAAACAAACCGCCTCGCTAAGCGCTAAGGTGGAGCGGTAAAAATGATTCATATAAAGGCCTGGCCGTGGTGTGATGTCACGCCCGTGGAATCGTCGTGGATCATGCAAAGTTATTCTCTCTCACGGTGGTATGTGGAACTTGTTTTGCGAGCGGACACTATCCTTGTGTTCAAAACCTTCTATGAAGTATTCGGAGGAGGAACCCGCCTTGCAATGCCGAACACAATATGCGCGCCAGACTCGTCGTCATTGAAGCCTGGTTCAGGGGCTACTAAGGGAGTCCTGGACTAGGGGGTGTCCGGAGAGCTGAACTATCATCACGGCCGGACTCCAAGACTATCGAGATACAAGATTCAAGACTTCGTCCCGTGTCCGGATGGGACTTTCCTTGGCGTGGAAGGCAAGCTTGGTGATACGGATATGTAGATCTCCTACCATTGTAACCGACTCTGTGTAACCCTAACCTATCCGGTGTCTATATAAACCAGAGGGTTTTAGTCCGTAGTATGAACAACAATCATACCATAGGCTAGCTTCTAGGGTTTAGCCTCCTTGATCTCGTGGTAGATCTACTCTTGTACTACCCATATCATCAATATTAATCAAGCGGGGTAGGGTATTACCTCCATCGAGAGGGCCCGAACCTGGGTAAAAACATCGTGTCCCTTGTCTCCTGTTACCATCCGCCTAGACGCACAGTTCGGGACCCCCTACCCGAGATCCGCCGGTTTTGACACCGACAACAGTACTTAAGGTCGAGCGGGAAGAAGAAGGAAAAGCCTATAAAGTTTAGCGCCCAGTATATTATGTTTCTCAAGTTTTGACTCCATCAAAGCAAAGATATCCGCATTATCAGAAGCTTGTTTATGGGATTTATATGACCATGAAGAAGGTTGCACATTACTTCTCTGACCATTCAATTACAGTCGTCAGCGACGCTCTATTTTCAGTGATTCTGCACAACAGTGAAGCAACTGGTCGAGTGGCAAAATGGGCGATTGAACTCCTTCCCTTAGATATCAAGTTTGAAGCAAAGAAAGCTATCAAGTCCCAAGCAATAGCAGATTTCCTGTGAGTGGATCGAACGACAGCTGCCGACTCAAGTTCACTCGAACCTTTGGACCATGTTTTTGATGGTTCCAAGATGCTAAGCAGTTACGGTCTTTGGGGTGGTGCTGGTATCCCCAGGAGACAAGCTCAGATATGTCCTCCATATTCACTTTGATTCCTCCAACAACGAAGCAGAATATGAAGCACTCTTGTGTGGGTTATGTATGGCCATTTAAATCGGCGTCCAAATGCCTTATGGTCTATGGCGACTCAGATTTGGTAGTCAATCAAGTGATGAAGGAGTGTGGGCGTCGAAGCCCAGCCATGTTGATTCTTTGCAATGCAGTGAGAAATTGGAAAAAAGAAGTTTGAGGGTTGGAGCTCCATCATATACCCGGTGAAAAATCAAGCTGCGATGATTCAACAGCGATAGGTTCCAGAGAAGCCATTCCCAATAATGTGTTTTTGGAATACATTCACACCGTCAGTTCAAGAAGATCACATCCTTTGAAGAGCCCTGCATCCTAAAAGTGCCAGCAGATCCGTGAAGTCGAGGTCCGACCATAGTCGACCTAATCATGGAGTTTTGGTCATCACTCCCGGTGGGCATTGCCGTACATTGCATATATTCTTAGGAAGGAACTCCGAGAAGATGAAGAAGAGGCTCGACGGATCGTCCGTCGATCCAAAGCCTTCTTGTGATAAGAGGACAACTGTTAGGGGACAGCGGCGCTTTAGTAAGTGGTTCTAAGTCTGAGCGAGTAGAATGGGGGTAAGTATGGAAGGCAAGATCCTAGCTATGGAGTAGTTGTATCGCAAAGGGATTTCTGAGTTCGAGGCCCTTCTCGGAGGAAGTAATAGACCTATGTCTCGGGCCGGAGGCGGTCATTGGATTATATCGTATGTGTTACGAGTGCGAACCCTTCTACTGTGGAGGGTGGCTTATATAGAGTGCGCTAGGACCCCAGCCAGCCCAGCGATGAAGGTTTAAAAATGCGTTAAGGCTAGGCGTTCTTGTAGCGCCTTACATAAAATATCATTAAGGTCATAAAGACTATTTAACTACTGGACCGTTTGGACACCAAGTGGCTCTTGGACTCTTGGTGGTCGAGTGGGTCTTCATGGTCAGTGTCTTTGAATCGGTCAGTGGGAGCCTACCAGGTCATTTGGAAGGCTGCTTCTCTTGTGAGTGTCCTTGTGGAAGGTACCTTGGGGCAGGTCTATGACCCTACCCGGTACATGACTCCATCATTAGCCCCGAATGGATCGAGGTTTGAGTGAGGAAGGAGTTGATAATCTTTCCGACCTGTTCTTCGTGTTGTGAGTCGTCTTACTCGGATCAACGACCTTTTGGTGATGGCATCAACCTTTCTTTGATCGCCTTGATCTATTCTTCACGTTTGTCGAGTGAACTTTGTGAACCTGAAGATTTCGGCGGCGGATCGAGAAATCTGTTATCGGCGAGTTGTTTCTGCGGTTAGCGGTTTCGCGGGATCGAATTTTGGGAAGCGGCATAAGCGGGAAAACCGCGGCACTTTCGGATGGGATAAAACGATGGCGCCTCGATCCTTGCGCCGCCTTTTTCGCCCGCGTATCATGCTTGCGCGCTGTTGCGGGATCTTGGCGGGATTGCACAGGCCTACCGGTCAGCCACTCGGGCGACCCCATATAAGGCGTTGGACGGGCGTTTTGAGCAGTGTGCCCTCGATTTATCCTCTCTCCGCCTCCAAAACTTTCTGCCACGCTCTCCGTCCGCCCAAGCCTTGCAGCTTGGTACCTTTCTGCTTGGCGACCATGGTGAAGGACAAACTGCCGCCATACTGGAATGGGTGAAGAAAGGCGGCGAAGGCCAAGGGAAGCGCCCGGTCAGGCGGTTCCTCTTCAGCAGTCCAAGCTGCGCGAGGGCTGGGTCAAGGAGGCTGGATCGATCGACCATCACCGAAAAAGATCTCACCGATCTGCCAGCGAAGGACTGATCCCCATGGGTTAGCGAGGCTTCCAGACGCGGGTAGCAACGCAACTGAAGAGGGTGAGTCGTCCTCACAGGCACCACGTAGATAGGGGGTTTTCTCTGCCGCCAAATCCTTTTTTCCGGGGGTTTCTGAACTTTTTTGGAGCGCAACTCCACCATTTCACTCCAAACTCCATTGTGTATCCAGCTGCTTTCATTTCGCTCTGCGAAAATTTCTTGGGTTGTCGACCGCATTGGGGTCTTTTCAAGCACATATTCACCTGTCGCTCTCGGGCGGTGAAGAAAAGCGAGCCCGAATGCGAGAGACCCAAGTAATCAAATGTGGGGACTCGGAGTCGGATGAGGGGAAGCGCCTTTCCAGCTATGACTCTCCCGACTCGGTTAGAGGTGGCGGTCGACCTGGTTTCTTGCCAAGACCAGCCGGCCTTGCCAGGCGGTCGGTAGGCTCCCTCCTTTCTCCATGGTCGAGTGAACAAGCCGTCTTCCTTGAAGGTGTTGCGGAGGAAAGGCCCAAGTAAAGCTTCTGATGGAGCGTGTAGTCCAGCTTATTCGCGAAGGGGTGACCGGCATGGATCTCCTGGAGGTTCTTCTCCGACGGTGTATTCAGCTACTCCAATACCGGGGTCATCCGATGTGGATGTACTCCGGTACGGATGATACCACTCGGGTCCATCCGGAGGAGGTTGATGACGCCATACTGGAGAAGTGAATGACTGTCATCACAGGAAATAAAGACAACCCTCGCGGAGCTAGGAGGATTCCACCACTCGACCAGAGTTACCAACCAGACAAGGTATCACTACTTATCTTCGACTATGATTCTGCTGCATTCATTACATTTTGATGTCAATTTAGTCGGTGACTTTCACCTTGTTTTGTTGTCTTCTAGGTCACCCTTGAGATGTACTTTCGATGCCCAGCAGGCGCGAGGAAGCAACCGAAGAAGAAGAAGGAAGTGGAGGTGAGAGTCGGAGGAATGGGAGTCAACGGCGAAGAGGATGAGGAGGATGATGGCTCGATGATGAGGAGGAGGAGGAAGAAGAGGAGGAAGGCGTCGACCCTCCTCGCTCGGAGGAAGGTCAAGTCGGCCTTACGACCCGGCGGCGGCGTGATAAAGCTGTTGTGCCCACCGGTCGATCGACAAGCGACCTAGGACAACTTCTCCAGCGCCGTGAGAAGCCGCGAAGCAACCTCGGCGGCGTCGTCGAAGCCGGCGAAGGCCTGCCCAAGATCGAATGGTCATCCCCACCATCTCCGGGTAACCAACGAACCTTATATTTCCTTTTTCAACATGAGTGAACTTTTAGTCGACTTGATGACTAATCAGCCGACTCTTGAAATCTCTGCGCCGCTACCTCGAGACTTCAGCCAAGCACGATGATCGGAAATGGAGGATCGGCCACTTCAATCTTAGTAAGATCTACGAGATTTCACTTTTAGCCATTGGAGCTTTTTAGTCGATTGGGCTTCCATGTTTATACGGATCTCTCTTGTAGTTCCGCCTCCGTCATTGATCTTCCGATGATGCGAGGAAGCTCATTGAGGAAGAGGAGGAACAAGAAAGTGCCTGCTGGCAAGGCTGCTCAAGTCATGGCGACTCACGAGGCGTTGATTTCGAGGAAGGCAATCCCTCGGACTTCTGTATCTTTTGTTGTACTCTTGACGAGTGCCGGCCCGCCGTCATTGCTGATCCACCGTCTCTCTTTGCTACACACCACGTCCGGAAGACCAAGTAAGTGCTGCTAAGGAGGCCATCGCTAGGCAGGGATCATGATGGAGCAGGTGAAAGCGGCTCGAGAGGCAAGTCGGTGACCTATGGCGCTTGATTCAGCTCTCGAGCAATGTCCAAGTAAGTCGATCGTCGCTTGCTTTGTTAGGATATACTACTGAAACTGCTTTCTTACGGAGATTTCCATATCTGTACACCTTTGGGTGTGTGTGTCGTTGAACTTTTGTGGGGGCACTGCTGGTGCACCTTGGGTGTAGTCCCGAGACTATGGTCATTGTGTGCGATCGGCTATAGTCTTTATGTTGTGATCTTCTTCACTCGACTTGGGCGGACCAAGTCGAATGGAGCTATAAAAGCGGTGGGGGCACGCTAAGTGCACCCAGGTGTAATCCCGAGACAATGGTCATTGCGTGCGATTGACTATAGTCTAAGAACTTTTTTTACTGCGGTGACGCGACAATTAGCCATGTTTTTAGAATCATAGCCTTTTTGCCTCTTTTGGTGTTGATCGAACCAAATTGGTAAACCAGTGGGGAACACGCTGAGTGCACCAGCTGAGTGTAATCTCGAGACTCTTGTCGAATGTTTTATTCGGCCGTAGTCTTAGAAATGCTACTATTTTCCTTAGTCACTCGGAAGTGATCTGTCTTTGATGTCTTTCGTTGGTTGACTCTTTGTAGAAATCTTGCGAGCTTGTGGCTCGCTATCTTTGAGATTAGAGAAAAGCAGATTCAGCTCAACCTCGATTTGAAGCTTGCTCGGGAGAATTTGCGAGAAGGCACAGGATGAAGCAAAAGGTATGGCTGGTGAGAATTTTGACGACTGCCTCTGTTTTCTCCTCATTCTCAACTCTGTTCTCATTGTTGCTGAGATAAAGCTGGAAGAAACTTTGAAGAAGAAGGACCTTGACCTTGCGAGAGGCACGGAAGGCGGCTTTGGAGAAAACAAAGCTCGCTGAAGAAACTTGCCTCGGTCGACAAACTTGAAGATGAAAATGCCAAGCTGAAAGCCTCTCTTGTGTGACTAACAAGGAAGTCGGTCGGTGAAGAGCGACAAGAATATTACATCGACAAGGTTGGCCGGTGGCGGGAAGCGAAAGCGACACTGGAGGTTTATCTTGGAGGGTTAAGCCAAGAAGCTGTTTCTCATTCTTGAAGGTAATCTCTTTTATCCAACTGTCTTGCTCTCACGGCTCATCAAATGATCTTCATTTTGAATCTGAGTTGTGTTTTCAGAATTCTGCCAAAACTTTGAAGAAGAAACCGGTCAGTGGAAACCAGTTTGGACCCCATCAACTCTCTGTGAAGGGCCGAAGCTGCTATGAATGTGCTCATTGGAGTCTCGTGTTGCTAAGCGCGGTGGATTATCTTCTTTCATTGAAAGTTGCGATGTCGCGGATCGACTCGACTCTCTGGCGAACAGACTCTCGAGAATGATCTTGAATCTTTGATGACTCGATTGAATGAGATTCCAAGTCGAGTGCAAGAATGGAAGAAGTCATCGCGGTGTGGTCTGATGTTGCTTTATCTCTGGTTCGTGTCCCTTGCAAAGAAGCGCAAGAGGACAAGCTGGTGTCTCTCAAGGTTGCCAATACCGGGAAGCACGACTTCAGATCTTTAATGGAGACTTTCATCGCTGCTGCTACCCATATTGCCGCGGAATCGACCTCGACTAGTTTGTTGCACCTTCAGGTCCTCCGGAGGAGGTAAAAACTTCTAAGTCCACTTTAAATTTGCCTCGGAATGCAGTGGTTTACTGTAACCGATAAACTTTAACGGGCTTAGCGCTTTGAGCACCTTTGGATCCGTGGGGCGTTTATCGAACTTGATTTTTCCTTTAACATGCTTTGCTTGCCTTGAGAGAACTTTATTCTTCATTTGGAAGATATTCCGTTGAAATTCAATCGACTTGAGCTTCATCTATCGTCCTTGCGGATTAGGATGGACATACGTTGTACTTGTGGCGAAGCTCCAAAGGAGGAGGTAATAGTCGACCTGTACCTCGTCGTCCTTGCAGATTGGGATGGACCGCACGTTGTACTTGTGGCGAAGCTCGAAGGAGGAGGTAGCGATCGACCTGCACCTCGTCGTCCTTGCGGATTAGGATGGACCATACGTTGTACTTGTGGCGAAGCTCGAAGGAGAAGGTAGCACTCGACCTGCACCTCATCGTCCTTGCAGTTGGGATGAATTCCTTACTTAGGCGAGTCTTGTGCTGCAGCTAAGCCCCAGTGGGAGGTTTGCTCTCCACTCGGTGGGATTTTATTACTTAGGCGAGCTTGGGCTGCAGCTAAGCCCCAGTGGGAGGTTGCTCTCCACTCGGTAGGATTTCTATTACTTGGCGAGGCTGGGCGGCTAAGCCTCAGTGGGAGGTTTGCTCTCCACTCGGTGGGATTTCTATTACTTAGGCGAGCACTGGGCTGCAGCTAAGCCTCAGTGGGAGGTTTGCTCTCCACTCGGTAGGATTTTTATTACTTAGGCGAGCAGGGCTGCAGCTAAGCCCCAGTGAGAGGTTTGCTCTCCACTCGGTGGGATTTCTATTACTTAGGCGAGCCAGGCGCAGCTAAGCCTCAGTGGGAGGTTTGTTCTCCACTCGGTAGGATTTCTATTACTTAGGCGAGCCTTGGCTGCAGCTAAGCCTCTGAGTGGGAGGTTTGCTCTCCACTCGGTGGGATTTTTATTACTTAGGCGAGCTTGGGCTGCAGCTAAGCCCCAGTGGGAGGTTTGCTCTCCACTCGGTGGGATTTCTATTACTTAGGCGAGCCTTGGGTTGCAGCTAAGCCTCCAGTGGGAGGTTTGCTCTCCACTCTGTGGGATTTTTATTACTTAGGCGAGCCTTGGGCTGCAGCTAAGCCTCAGGTGGGAGATTTGCTCTCCACTCGGTGGGATTTTATCACTTTGGATGTTTGGTGAATCCTTGGGCTATTATAAGCCCCGGTGGGAGGCTGGCTCACCACTCGGTGGGGTATGAATACTTGGCGAGTGCTTGGACTGCAGCTAAGCCTCCGAGTGGGAGGCTGGCTCGCCACTCGGTGGGATTTTGGATACTTGGGCAAGTGCTTGGACTGCAGCTAAGCCTCAGGAGTGGGAGGCTGGCTCGCCACTCGGTGGGATTTTGGATACTTAGGCGAGTACTTGGACTGCAGCTAAGCCTCCGAGTGGGAGGCTGGCTCGCCACTCGGTAGGATTTTGAATACTTAGGCGAGCGGATTCGCAGCTAAGCCCCAGTGAGAGGCTGGTTCGCACTTTCGGAAAGGATTTTTTACAAACTTAGGCGAATCGGATTCGCAGCTAAGCCACCTGCTGGGGAAATTCAACAAAAGCAATATCAATCATTGGGAAAATTATAACATTCTTGTCTTAGATAAACAAACTACAAAAGTACTTTTATTACATCTCAACGAGTGAGTTTTAAGTGTAAAAGGCGGAGCAGCTCCGCGTTCAAGCTCGAGGCTCGTCGATCTGGCGATCAACGTTGTAGAGATGATATGCTCCGTTGTGGAGGACTCTCGTGACGATGAAGGACCTTCCCAAGTGGGAGCAAGCTTGTGTGGTTTCTGTTGATCCCTCGGAGGACCAAATCTCCCTCTTGGAAGGCTCGACTCTTCACATTTCGGCATGGAATCGGCGCAAGTCTTGCTGATAGATAGTCGGCGGATCAAAGCCATCTCTCTCTCCTCTTCCAAGAGGTCGATTGCATCTTGCCAGGCTTGTTTTGCTTCCTCTTGAGTATAGCTCGACTCGGCGCATTGTGAAGCAGGTCACTCGGCAGAACGCTTGGCTCCATAGACCGGGAAGAATGGAGTTCTCCCGATCGACCGATTAGGAGTGGTCCTCAATCCCGGAGAACTGATGGAAGTTAAATCGACCCAAGTTCTGCTGCGTGTTTGAGATCACGCATCAGCGAGTTTCAACCCTTTGAGAATGAGGTCGTTTGCATGTTACCTTGTCCATTCGGTGAGGATGAGCCTTTGAAGCATAATCGACCAGCGTGCCTTTAGAAGCGAAGGCTTTGAACTTGTCATTATCGAAGTTTGACCCATTGTCGGTGATGATGCTATCACGGAACTCCATATCTGAATATCAACTCTCGATGGCGATAGCGATTGCATGCATCGAGGTTCTTGATGGGCTTGGCCCGATCCACTTGGTGAACTTGTCATTGCTACTAGCAAATGAGTGAAGCCGCTTACGCGATTCTCAACGGTCCAATCATGTCCAATCCCCAAACAGCGAAGGGCCAAGCAGTGGAATGGTCTTCAAGGCTGAGGCTGGCTTGTGCGAGATGTTGGAATAGAATGACATCCTTCACACTTGTCGACTATTTCTTTTGCCATTTCATTTGCTTTCGCCGGTAAAATCCGCTTCGGTATGCTTTAGCCACAATGGTCGAGAGGGCGCATGATGGCCACGGGTCCCAGTGGATATCCTCAAAATTATCGACCTTCTTACGGCGTGATACACTTACGGCCGACTCGATCGCGCTTTCTCTGTACAATTGTCCCTTGATTATTGTAAAGGCCTTGGATCGATGGACGATCTGTCGAGCCTCTTCTTCATTCCACAGGAGCTCTTTCCTAAGGATATATCGATGTACGGCCTTTGTCGATCGGGAGTGATGACCACAACTTCCATAATTAGGTCGACCACGGTGGGACCTCAACTTCGATCGGATCATTGGCACTCTTTTGCTGCGGGGCTTCTTACGTGAAAGGATCCTCCTGCGATGGAGTAT
Source organism: Aegilops longissima (assembly GCA_021605205.1). Classification (NCBI taxonomy): domain Eukaryota; kingdom Viridiplantae; phylum Streptophyta; class Magnoliopsida; order Poales; family Poaceae; genus Aegilops; species Aegilops longissima. The sequence continues at coordinate 122,066,075 of CM038679.1, read as the reverse complement.
GAGCGTGTTCTAAAAATACATCACTTGGGAATGGCTTCCCTCTTGGACCCTATCTTCGCCAAATCATCCTTGCTTGATTTTTCGGTGGGGTATATGATGAAGCTCTAACCCCTCGAATTTCTTCTCCGACTTTCTCCTTTGCATTACAATAACCTGTCATAGCTGGGCTTCGACATCCCACTCCTTCATCACTTGATTAACAACCAGATCTGAGTCGCCATAAACCATAAGGCGGACAGACGCCGAGTGAAATGGCCATCGCAACCCATACTGAGTGCTTCATATTACGCCGTTGTTGGAAGAATCAAAGTGAATCTGGAGAACATACTTGAGCCTATCTCCTCGGAAACCAATACAACCCCTGCACGAACCGTTCAGCATCTTGGAACCATCGAAAAACATAGTCCGGTGTTCCGAGTGAACTTGGGTCGAAGCTCTCTGTTCATCCACTCGAGAAATCTGCTATTGCTTGGGACTTGATGGCTTTCTTTGCCTCGAATTTGATATCAAGGGAAGGAGTTCAATCGCCCATTTGCCACTCGACCCGTTGCATCTCTTATGAAGAATTTCCGACAAAGGCGTCGGCGGCATTTGTAATGGAATGATCGGAGAAATAATGAGCAACCTTCTTCATGGTCATATAGATCCCACAAACAAGCTTACGATAGTGAGGGTATATTTTCTTTGTGGGGTCGATGCTTGAAAGATAATAAAGCTGGGTGTTGAACTTTGAAGGCTTTTCCTTCATCTTCCTTTCGGCCGTAAATCTTTGTCTTGGCGACTTGTCCGATGGCTGCAATGTAAAGCAGCAAAGGCTCCTTGCTGATTGGAGCAGCAAGCACCGGCTGGGTGGAAGCGAGCTTTGAGCTCGCAAGCGCTGCATCAGCTTCTAGAGTCCCTCGAACTTGTCGACTTCTTCATCGATCGGTAAAGAGGCAATGCCTTTTCACCGGCGAGAGATGAATCGACTTAAGCGGCCAAGCATCCGATAAGTTTCGGACGCCGTGCACATGCCGCAGGCGCTTCATTTGGAGTATGGTGCAACCTTTTACGGGTTAGCATCGATTCCTCGCTCGGAAGCGAGAAGACCGAGTAACTTTCCACGGGAACTCCAAATGTACACTTTGATGGATTAAGCGATATCATACCTCCACGAGATTGGCAAATGTTTCAGCAAGGTCGGTCAACAGGTCAGAACCCTTTTGTGACTTGACCACTATATCATCCATGTATGCTTCCACATTCCGACTGATTTGAGTGAGCAAACACTTACGAATCATCCTCATGAATGTGGCTCCGGCATTCTTGAGACCGAATGGCATGGTGACATAACGAAGCACCGAATGGAGTGATGAGCGATGTTTTAATCTCATTGGGTCCATCTGAGCGGATCTCGATGTTACCGGAATAGGCGTCTAAAAAGACAACCTCTCGCATCCCATGATTGAGTCGACTATTTGGTCGATCACGAGGAAGAGGAAATGATCTTTCGGGCAGGCCCAATTGATATGCTTGAAATCGATGCACATGCGCAATGACTTGTCCTTCTTGGGGACCATGACAACGTTGGCGAGCCACTCGGGTGGTAGATCTCTCGGATGAACTCTGCTGCTAAGAGTCGAGCCACCTCCTCGCCAATGGCCTTTCTCTTACGGACGGCGGACCAAGATACTCTTTAACTGGTTTGAATTTTGGGTCTACTCGTGGCGATGCTCAGCCAGCCCCACAGGAACACCGGCATGTCGTGAGCTTCCATGCAAAGATGTCCCACTTCTCACGGAGGAACTGGATGAGTGCTTCTTCCTATTTTGAGTCAGTGTTGTTGAGATGTTGGTGAACAGCGTCGGGATCGATCGGGTGAATGTGAACCTGTTTCGTCTCGCCGATCATTTGGAATGCTGACTCCGTGGCGGGCTTCTTAGCTCGCAACAAATCACTCGGATCTGCGGTTTCGATACTCTTGTAGCTCTACCACTGCCAACTGAGCATCGGCGATCTTAGAGCCTTTCTGGAAGCACTCTTCTGCCTTCTTCCGATTGCCCGTGACAGTGATCACGCCCTTGGGACCAGGCATCTTTAGTTTAAGATACACGTAACATGGTCGGGCCATGAAACGTGCATAAGCTGGTCTCCCAAAAATAGCGTGATAAGCGCTCTAGAAATCCACGACCTCAAAGGTCAACTTTTCTTTCGGAAATGCTTTGAATCACCAAAAACTACATCAAAAGCAATTTGGCGAGTGACTCAGCCTTCTTTCGAGGAATGACTCCGTGGAAGCTCATATTCTTGATCTTGAGTGCGGACATCGGAATGCCCATCCCTTTCAATGTCTCGCGTATAATATATTCAAACCACTACCACCATCCATCGGGACTTTGGTCGGTCGAGTGCCTTCGACAAGCTGGGTCGACCACCAATGCTTGCCTCCCGGGGTGGCAATGTCGTCGGGTGATCGGTGAGTCGAATGTGATGGCGGTGCAGGACCATTTCAGATAATTGGGAGTCGCGGAGCAACTAAGTTTACTTCTCGATTGATAACCTTCAATCGACTTTTGCTTCGGCGTCGGCAAAAATCATCGTGGTGGAATTGACACGGGGATATCCACCATCAACATCATCTCTATCCTCAACTTTGTCTGTCTCCTTATCCTTATCCTTGGGCTATTTCCTTGGGCTGCTGAATCAAGAGCCGACCTTTGTCGAGTGGTATGTTTGGGTAAATGAGTTTACCCTCTTCATCTTTTTGTATGGATATGACATGGTAAATCCAACACGTCGTTCCCATCCTGGTCTTTCACCTTCTTAGGGTTCCAGGACCCTTGGGTTTCCCCTTGAACTTTCACAGGGGTCCTTTGCCAAGGCCTCTCCGGGAGCCGGCTGGCTCGACTTTTGCGCTTTCATTGGAATTTCCTCCATGGCCTCATTGGCGGCAGATTTATATTACCACTCGAAGCCGATCCTCTTCTTCACCATTTGCATATTTGGTGGCGATCTCCATCATCCGACTCGAGGTCATATCTCGGTTCGACCAAATTTCAAACTCAATTCTCTGTTCTTGGCGCCTTCCTTGAAGGCCTGATCGCCCTGGTGATCAGATACATTCTCCACTGTGTGGTGCAAAGTGATCCACCTCTGGATATAATCTCTCAAGGTTTCACTCGACTTTTGCACGCACGACTGCAACTCTGTCAAACCCGCTGGTCATTTGCAAGTTCCTTCAAATGTCCTGACAAACACTCGGGCAAGATCTTCCCAAGTGTAAATACTGCTGGGTGCTAACTGATTCAACCACGCCCTGGCTGAACCCTCCAACATAAGAGGTAAATGCTTCATGGCTACCTCATCGTTGCCACCGCCGATCTGAACCGCCACTCGGTAATCTTCAAGCCAGGTGTCAGGCTTGGATTCTCCAGTGAACTTGCTGACTCCAGTCGCCAACCTGAAGTTGGGGGGAATCACTGCAGCCCTGATGGCTCTGCTGAAACACTCTGGTCCCGAGACATGGACTCTACTACTGGAAGGAACATCTCTATCATGGCCGTCTCGGTGAGCTCTGTTCCTGTCGACCAAACCTTGAACGATAATGGATCTCGCATCAAAGCACGGTTCCACAGGGTCATTGGAACTCTTAAATCCAAAGACTTTTTTGGCGTCTGTCATCCTGCTGCCGAGGCGTATGATCCACCCCTTGGGGAGGTGGGCACTCGACGTCGATCGTTGCGATCGAATCGGTGCTCATACTGCTCGCGGCCCTTGTATTGATCATCACGCCGGCCTCCACGTTCCTCACGCCTCGGGGGCGATCTTGGACTATGGGCCGACTGGAATGAATTCGCAGCGACGGATCGGCTGTGAACTCTGTTCCGCGACTGGGATACAACTGAGTTTTGATCTCCTGCCGCTCGGAGCAAATCCCTGATTTGCTGCAAACCTCTACCGCCTCCATTGGGAAGGCTGAATTGATTCTGCTATCTGGCGGCAGCTGCTAAATTCTGAATCGGAGTTCGATATACCAGGTTGGCGGTTGAAAGAGTGGCGTCGACTGGATTTCGGAACCCTCGCGGCGTCGCTCGTCGATGCTCGCTGAAGATTCTCGGTCGAGTGCACTCAGCCAGGTTATTGCGCGCATCCTCCAAGGCGTGAGCCTCGGGGTTTCTCCAACGACGAGTGTGAAGTGCATCCATGTTCCGACAGCGAAGCTCCTCCCTCGGAGCGAAGTGAGGGTTCGAGCAAGTACTCTTCATGGGCTTGCGCGGATCGCCTCCACCGCCACCTTCGTTGGTGCGGGTGAATCGAGGGGATCTGCGTGGTCCATCGACCATCAGAACCTCTGCCATTGGTCATTGCTATCGCATCCGGGACGCGGTCTCTCACGGAGCAGTCGAACATGCCATAGAGAGATTCGTTGGGCTCGATCGCGCGACTTGGGGATGGCCGTGGCGGGCCACCGCATGCCTCACCCACCGCTGAAGCCTCGACCGACCGGGCAGCTTGCGCGGTGGGAGGATCGGGAGTGAAGACAGCGCGAGGAGCCGACCCATCTTGGGTCGACGGTTGCCGCAGGAGGACGCCAGCGGACACATGCGCGAAAGTCGTCGCCCAGCGGATGGGGGCGCGCCCACGTCGAGTGGAGCCTCCGAAGCCAAAGCGGAGTCGTCGGCGATTTAGCGTGGCGCATCGAGACGGATCTCGTGGCCGTCGACCGAACTCCACCTGAAACCATGATGCCGGAGATCGAGAGAATCCCAACTTCTCCAACAATTCGCTAGAACACCTGCCTTACGGTGGGCGCCAACTGTCGTGGTTCTAAATCGGACAAGAGAATGGGGGTAGGTATGGAGAGGCAAGATCCTAGCTATGGAGTAGTTGTATCGCAAGGCATTTACTGAGTTCAGGCCCTTCTCGAGGAAGTAATAGCCCTCGTCTCGGGCCGGAGGCGGTCGATTGGATTATATGCGTATGTGTTACAGAAGTGCGAACCCTTCTACTGTGGAGGGTGGCTTATATAAGTACGCCGGGACCCCAGCTAGCCCACTGATGAGAGGGTTTAAATACGTTAAGTCAAGGCGTTACTGGTAACGCCTTACATAAAGTGTCATTAAGGTCATAAATACTATTTAACTACAGACCGTTTGGACACCGAGTGGCTCTTGGACTCTTGGTGGTCGAGTGGGTCTTCATAGTCGAGTGTCTTTGAATGCCGGTGGGAGCCTACCAGGTCGACTGGAAGGCTGCTTCTCTTGTGAGTGTCCTTGTGGAAGGTACCTTGGGGCAGGTTTATGACCCTACCCCAGGTACATGACTTCATCACCTGGGTTGATGAACTTCCATCAGTTCTTTGGGGTCTAAGGACAACTCCCAATCGGTCGACTGGCCGAACTCCATTCTTCTTGGTCTATGGAGCTGAAGTTGTTCTGCCGAGTGACTTACTTCACAATGCACCACGAGTCGAGCTCTTCTCTGAAGATGAAGCGGAACAGGCTCGGCAGGATGCAGTCGACCTCCTAGAGGAGGAAAGAGATATGGCTTTCATCCGGTCGACCATTTATCAGCAAGACTTGCGTCGATTCCACGCCAGAAACGTGAGGGGTCGAGCCATTCAAGAGGGAGACTTGGTTCTTTGAGTGGATCAACAGAAACCACACAAGCTCGCCCCTGCTTGGGAAGGTCCCTTCATTGTCACCAGAGTTCTCCAAAATGGAGCATACCATCTTTACAATGTCGAGCATCAGAAAGACGCACGAGCTTGGAAAGCGGAGCTGCTCCGCCCCTTTTATACTTAAGTACTCACTCCGATGAGATGTAATAAGAAATACCTTTGTAGTTTCTTTATCAAAGAGAAGAGCTTTATAATCTTCCTAAAAAATTGTTGTTGCTTTTGTTTGCGTTTGAAATCCCCCAGTGGGTAACTTTGCTGCGAATTGTTTCTCCTAAGTTTGAAAAATCCTACCGAGTGGTGAGCAAGCCTCTCACTCGGGGGCTTAGCTGCGAATCTGTTTCGCCTAAGTTTGAAAAATCCTACCGAGTGGTGAGCAAGGCTCTCACTCGGGGGCTTAGCTGCGAATCCGTTTCGCCTAAGTTTGAAAAATCCTACCGAGTGGTGAGCAAGCCTCTCACTCGGGGGCTTAGCTGCAGTCCAGTACTCGCCTAAGTTTAAAAAATCCTACCGAGTGGTGAGCAAGCCTCCCACTCGGGGGCTTAGCTGCGAATCCGTTTCGCCTAAGTTTGAAAAATCCTACCGAGTGGTGAGCAAGCCTCTCACTCGGTGGCTTCGCTATGAATCCGTTTCGCCTAAGTTTGAAAAATCCTACCGAGTGGTGAGCAAGCCTCTCACTCGGGGGCTTAGCTGCAGTCCAGTACTCGCCTAAGTTTAAAAAATCCTACCGAGTGGTGAGCAATCCTCCCACTCGGGGGCTTAGCTGCAGTCCAGTACTCGCCTAAGTTTTAAAAAATCCTACCGAGTGGTGAGCAATCCTCCCGCTCGGGGGCTTAGCTGCATTCCAGTACTTGCCTAAGTTTAAAAAATCCTATCGAGTGGTGAGCAATCCTCCCACTCGGAGGCTTAGCTGCAGTCCAGTACTCGCCTAAGTTTAAAAAATCCTACCGAGTGGTGAGCAATCCTCCCACTCGGAGGCTTAGCTGCAGTCCAAGTACTCGCCTAAGTTTTGAAAAATCCTACCGAGTGGAGAGCAATCCTCCCACTCACAGGCTTAGCTGCAGCCTTATACTCGCCTAAGTTTGAAACATGTGCCTATCCGCAAGGATGACAAGGTGCAGGTTGACTGCAACCTTCTCCTTCGGAGCTACACCACAAATACAATGTGCGCTCCATCCCTATCCGCAAGGACGACGAGGTGCAGGTCGACTGCAACCTTCTCCTTCGGAGCTACGCCACAAATACAATGTGCGCTCCATCCCTATCCGCAAGGATGACGAGGTGCAGGTCGACTGCAACCTTCTCCTTCGGAGCTACGCCACAAATACAATGTGCGCTTTATCCCTATCCGCAAGGACGACGAGGTGCAGGTCGACTGTAACCTTCTCCTTTGGAGTTGTGCCACAAATACCACGTGCGCTCCATCCTTGTCTGCAAGGACGACGAAGCGCAGGTCGATTGAAGTCTCCACTTTAGGGCTGCATCTCAAACACAAAGGTCATTCCAAGTGTAGAACAAATTCCAAAAGCAATCGCAAGCATATCCTGAGATAAATCAAGTTCAGACGAACCCTAAAAGTTCAAGACCGCGGAAGTACTCGGGCATTCAGCCCAAAAGAGTTTAACGGTTACAAAAACCACTCGGCATCCCGAGGCAAGTTTAAGGTGGAGCATAAAAGTTTTTTCACTCCGCAGGAGGAGGGCTGGCAGGCTCGACGAATTTATCCAGGTCAATGCCATCGGCAATCCGAGTGGCGGCAGCAATGAAAGTCTCCATGAAGGATTGGAAGTCATGCTTCTTGGTATTGGCAACCTTGATCGCCGCCAGCTTCTTTTCTCGCGCCTCCTTGCAATGGACACGAACCAAAGACGAGCCACATCAGCACCGCACAGGCGGAAGACTTTTCCACTCCTGCACTCGACCTAGGATCTCGTTAAGTCGAGTCATCGAGACTTCGAGGTCATTCTCGGGCGTTGCCCTTGGCGAGTGCTGTGTCGATCCATGACGTTGCGACCTTGATCGAGCAAGGTAATCAACAACACCGTCGATCACGGGATTCGGTCGAGCAAGTTCATAGCAGCTTCATATTTCACGGGGGAGTTGATGGGGTCCAAGCTTGGTTCAATTTGCCCGGTCTCCTCCTCGAAGTCTCGACAAAACTCTGCATGCACAATCTGAGGGTGAGTCAATAGTCGTATGCCGAGTCGACGAAGATAAACCAGTCAGAACATAGTATATACCTTCAAGCTTGATGAACAGCTTCTTGGCAAGGCTCCTCAGATAACTTTCCAGATCATCCCTCCTGCGAGCAATGCCTTCCATCCTCTCGTTCAGATTGACCTTGCCCTTCTTCAAGCGGGTTACTTCCTTGTTGGCTTCGTCCAGGGCAGATTTTATCTTGGCGTTTTCTTCCTCCAATTTGCCGACTGAAGCCAACTTCTGTTCAGCCAGAGCAGTTTTGTCATCAGCCTTCTTCTGTGCGGCAGCCAGATCTTGATCCTTTTTTGCCAGAGCCTGGTTCAGTTTTTCTGAAAAGAAATGATGCTTGGTTCAGAAAGAGCATAATGAAATCCAGATCAAAGACAAACCAGTCGACAAGTCTGTCTTACCATTGGCGTCATCCTTGGCTTTCTGCAGTTCCGTCTTGGCCAACTCCAGGTCAAGGTTGAGTTGAATCTGCTGTTTCTCCAAGTTAGCAAAGCGAGCTCCAAGATCACAAGATTTCTGCAATCAAGGAATGGGTCAGTCAACTAGATAAAAGATTGGTTATTTCAGAGAGGTAAAACGATAAAGAAAAACAAATTCTAAGACTACCATCGAATCAAACATCCAACAGTAGTCTCGGGGACTACACCCAGTGGGTGCACTTAGCGTGCCCCCACTGGTTCTGTTTACACTCGACAAACCTTTCCAGCGCGAGTGCAAAAAAATGACAGGGACAGCAACAAACAGGCTCTTCAGACCATAGTCGACTGCCAGCAGTCGACCACGGTCTCGGGGACTACACCCAGTGGGTGCACTTAGCGTTCCCCCACTGGTTCAATTTACACTCAACATGGCCCGACCAGACCGTGTGAAGGAATTCAAAATTCAAGACTACAGTCGACTGCCCGCAGTCCACCATAGTCTCAGGGACTACACCAGTGAGTGCACTCAGCGTGCCCCCACTAGTCCAAAAATTCAATTGACGACAACAAAAATTCCGCTCAAAGTATGAATTTGTTCAGTGACAAATCGAAACACCCAGTGAGTGTATAGATGCAAAGATCCTTGGAAAGAGAGTTTTCAGGTACCATATCCTAAACAGAACAAGCCAAGAGAGTCAGTCGACATTCTGCTAGCCTGAACATTGCTCTGGAGAGCGGAGCTGGCATCATAAGCAGCCTGGCTGGCATCCCGCACCGTCTTCATATTCTCTATCATAATGCCCGCCTAGCGTATAGCTTCCTTGGTAGCACCCACTTCGTCTTCCGGGATGTGGTGTGTAGCAAAAACTGAAGGTGGTTCGGCAGGAGTTGGCGCAGTTGACGCAAAACGTAGAGCACTTGACAGCGGTATGGCGAAGGAGATAGAAGTCCGATTGGCGTCACCGGCATCCTGAACTACCGGTTCCACTACTGGCGTCGATTGAGGCGTCTTGCCAGCGGACGTTTCCCTGTTCCTCCTCCCCAAAGGCCTCTGTGGCTCGTCCTCATCATCGTCGGGGAGGTCGATGACGTTGGGAGCTGTAAAAAGATCAGTCGCCAAAATTACATCGCCCGATTGGATATATTACAGTTCAGTCGACAAAAAAAAGACGGAATAACGAAGATTGTACCCAGGTGGGAGGTGACCGCGTCTTCCATCTCCTCATCCTCGTTTTTGTAAGCTGAAGTTCCAGAGGTAGCAGCACTGCCAATTTCAAGATTCGTTTGATCAAACCAAAGGAAAGACAAACAGCACAGAATGTCGAGTAAATGCGAAAGAAAAACACTCACGCAGAAGCAACAGGGATGTCAATCTTAATATTTGGCAACGCCTTCCGAGGCTTCTACACTACAACCTTGGACTGCTTTGGAGCTTTCTCAGTCGGTGCCGGAGAGGACATCCGAGGACGCTTTGACGACTGACCAGTTTGAGTGATCGCCTTTTCATGGGCACTCGCCCGATCTTGGTCAAGCTTGGATCGCCTCTCCCTGCGAGGAGGTGAATCGACCTCTTCCTCGTCACTCGAGTCGTCACTCTCCTCGTTCCCCTCTCCGTCAGAATGCCACTCGCCACTTTCACCTCCGCTTGCCTCCCCCTCCGGATTCTGTTCCTACTCTCCGTTGGGCATCGAGTACATTTCGGTAAGGGCCTAGAAGAAAAAAAGCAGAACAAAGTCAGTCGGCGAAACATAAACAGCTACACGATTGAATCAACATTGCAGTCGGAAGTTCAGAATTAGACCTTGTCTGGTTCGTAAGATTGGTCGAGCGGAGGAATTCTCCTGGCTCCCCTGTGGTTATCTTTGTTTCCAGTAATACTCATCAGCCACCCCTCCAACGTGGTCTCGTCGACCTCCTCTGGATGGGTCCGAGTGGTGTCATCAGTGCCCGAATACATCCACATCGGATGGTCACGAGCTTGAAGCGGTTGGATGCGTCGCCGGACGAAGACCTCCAACAAATCCATACCAGTCACCCCATCACGGACAAGTTGGACTACTCGATCGACCAGCACCTTGACTTGCGCCTTCTCCTCCGGGATCACCTTCAAAGGAGAAGGCTTCCCCACTCGGGCCATGGAAAAAGGGGGAAGTCCAGTTGACTGCCCTAGAGTCGGCTGGTCTTTGCAGTAGAACCAGGTCGACTGCCACCCACCAACCGAATCGGGAAGGATCAAGGTTGGAAAGGAACTTTTGCCCCTCATCTGAATCCCAAGGCCCCCGCACATCTGAATCACTTGCGTCCACTCGTCACTCGGATTGGCCTTTTTACTGTATGCAGGGCGACGGTGAAAATATGCTTGAAAAGGCCCCAATGAGGTCGGCAGCCCAAGAAATTTTCACACAGAGACACGAAGGCAGCAAGGTACACGATGGTGTTGGGAGTAAAGTGGTGGAGTTGCGCCCCAAAGAAATTCAAGAAACCTCGAAAGAAAGGGTGAGGAGGCAAGGAAAACCCGCGGTCGACGTGAGTGGCGAGGAGAATGCACTCACCCTCTCGAGGTTGCGGCTCGGTCTCGTTCCTCGGAAGCCGCGCTGATTCGTGGGGAATCAGTCCTCCCTCGACCAGGTCGTCGATGTCGTCTTGACGAATCACCGAGCGGATCCAGTCGCCATGGATCCAACCCTGCGGCAGACCGGCCCTCGAGGAAGATCCGCCCCGGCTGGACTTCTTCCCCTTCGCCTTCGCCGTCGCTTTCTTCACCCGCTCCAGAGCCACCGTCTTCTCTTTCCCCATCATCGCAGGGGAAACGCGAACGGAGCAGCGGCACGGGGCGAGAGCAGGAACGACAGAGAAGTCTGAGAAGGAGGGGGAAGAATGAAAGCGCACTGTTCAAAAACCCCGGTCTGGCGTCTTATATGAGGTTACTTCCGAGTGACTGACTTGTAGGCCCAGGAGATCTTATCAAATCCCGCAACAGTCGCGCGCGCGATACGTGGCGAAAAAGGCGGCACGGAAATCGAGGTGGCCTTGCCTTATCCCATCTGATTACTTCGGCCTCCTCCGCCCCGCGCGCTTCCCGAAATTTGAATCCCGTGAAATCCGCGGACAGCAGAACAACTTGTCAGACGGAAAATCTCCTCCACATCATCACTCGGAGCTCTTCTAGTAAAAGTTCACTCGACAAAAATTAGGAATGGATCAAGGCGACTGAAAAAGAAGTTGGTGTCATCACCTCGGATGATTGATCCAGAACAAGATATACTCATAGCACGAAAAATGGGTCAGGAGTGTTCTCAACTCCTTCCTCACTCAAACCCTGATCCATTCGGGGGCTAATGATGAAACTATGTACCTAGGGTAGGGTCATGGACCTGTCCAAGATGCCCTCCCCAAGGACATATCTAAAAAAACCAGAGGCATTCGAAGAAAAATCATCATCCACTCGACCATGAAGCTATGTTCCACTCGACAGTCTTGAAGGCACTCGACCATGTAGACAATCACTCGACTACCAGGAGATCTAGAGCCACTCCGCTCTGCAATGGTCGGGAATTAAGTCATAGCTTTAATGGTCATTATGTATCTTTATTGCTGGCGTTACCAGTAACGCCCCCCTCTTGATGTACATTGAACCCTGTGTAACGGAGGGGAGCTGGGGTCCTGGCGCACTCTATATAAGCCACCCCCTCCTGTGGGACAAGGGTTCGCACCCCCTGTAACTCACACGCATATAATCCAGTCGACCGCCTCCGGGCTCCGAGACGTAGGGCTGTTACTTCCTCCGAGAAGGGCCTGAACTCGTAAAACTTGCGTGTACAACTCCTCCATAGCTAAGATCTTGCCTCTACATCACCTACCCCCCATTCTACTGTCAGACTTAGAACCACGACAGCTGCCTCCATGGAGACCACTTCCTGGCGAGCGGCGGCCTGAGTGCGGATGGCCTCATAGATCGCATGCTGCTCCGCAACAAAGTTGGGGTTCACTGCAGCCATGGCCGCCACGGCCTCCTTGCTCGCGTGCTCGCCGTCGATCTGGCGCTCAGCCAGCCGATGCTGCTCTAGGAGGAACCGGTCGTACCGCGTTCCTCCTGCGCCTGTTGGAACGCCGTCATAGGCGCCGACGCAGGCTGCTCCTCTGCCATGGCGGCGTTGTAGTGTGCCTGCGCCTTCTCCATGGTGAAGCCGGCATGCGCAGGCGCAGGCTTCGGTGTGGTGCCGTCGGAGCGCGTCTCCATCATGGGGTCATCCTTGTCGTCGGATACCTCGGACGAGCTGGCCGGCATGCCAGCCTTGATCCGTCTAGCACGGCGACTCTGCCAGGCGGCCTTTAAATAGTGGATTCCGGTGAGGCCAGGAGTCCGGTGCGTCAATGCGCGGCACCGGAGTGAGTTTCTCTGCCGGAGAGCCTGTTTAATGGCGGCATACGGACGGACGGGGCATTGAATGGGTGAGGTAGATATCCGTGCCATCCCGTTCAGTAACGCATCTTCGGTATTGAACAGGTGCGCACACCCGGGACGCGTCGCGTGCGGCGCCCATGGCCGGCGCGCCGCTTCAATGCCGGTGCTAGTAAATGGTTGCATCCGCTCCATAGCCGGCTCAATACCGAGCGGCCACTCTACAGCGGCATGAATGCAGACAGTTGGCGCGGGGCGGGAACGCACGTGGGCGAGGGAGGACGGTTTTGGATGGGCCAAGGTGGTCAGAAGCAGGCGTAGCTGCTGTCCGGACGCCCGCAAAGCACCACATGCTTGTCTCCGGTTTATGGGAGAAAGTGCGTTCAGATTGCCTTGCGAACCGATGCAAGACCGCGTTCGATGATACAACATGTCCGGACCGTGCAATCCAGACGGTTGTGAGTGGTTCGAGGGTCAGCGTTGGAAATGCCCTAAGGGAATCTCCAAAGCGGGACCTTCAAACCTCGCGCAAGCATCTGGACAATTCAGACGAGCTGTGCGGGCGCAGTTTGCCACCCAACGCAGTCCTGCATCCATCCGCGGGCTGGTCCAAACATTCATTTTTTGCAAACTAGAACCAAACAAAAGAGACTTCACGGGAGTCCGAACATCCACACGACGAACCAAAAATGACGGAAGGCCTACCTAAAATGGCGAAATCTAGATGGCTCTTCTTTTTTCAAATACATCCACACTAGCGTGGACATACATATGTTTGGAATAATAATCTGCAATTGCATACGCATATGTTTGGCTGGCGGAGGCACTACTGCCGTGCTAGCGATTTGGGGAACGTTGTTGTTTGATGCAGATTTGACGTATAGGGTTGAAGAACACTGGTCCGGATCAATTTTTGAACAAATACCGTGCGGGTTCGTGTTGGAGATGCCTTAACTGCTGAGAGTGATGTAGCGAGGTACACAGTCAGATTAGCTGAGAGCCAATATAAGGAACAAGTCACAGTACATACACAGGTAAGCAGCGAGGTCGTAGTAACATGATGCAACTGATCAACTAATTAATTGCATACGTAAACAAGGCTATGACGAGAGACAGCTCCAATTTCCAGTTCATTAATCTACACACACTCTCGAGCTCTTCTCGTGCGTTGAAAAGAAGACTTTTGAGACGTGTCGCAACAGCTCAGCATTTTGACAGCGTGGAAAGAAGAATGTTGGTCGAGTTGACGAGGAAACATGCATGGAGGAAGCTGACTCATAGCTACGAGAAGGATTAACGCATGCACGGAGCTGAAAGCGCCAGAGCGATGTGAACGCACACCCTTGCTCGCTCTCCTCCTCGATGCTTTGCTCCGGCGGTCGTTATCATTTGCAGGTTTCCTGGTCTAAAGATGCCTGCATGCGTGCGTGCTGACTATTCTCGACGTTGATAGAAAAACATGCACAGATTTTCTTTCGAAATTATCATGGCATGCATACTCCCTTTGGGGTATATAAAGGGATTGATGTTTTAAAATATGTCACGAGTCAAATTAACAAAATCCATGATTTTCAAATCTACATTCAAAATATCTAAAATCATAAGCATAGATAATAGTGCTCAAAGTAAGGTTTTAAAGATCTTGACAATTTGTACAAATCACAATTTTAGTTCCATGTATTGAAGTGAGGTCCTTACACTTATTCAGTCCCTAGATTTAAAAGCCGAGGCCGTGTTCGAGGACCTCACGGTCCCTCTCGACGGAGATGACGGCGACCACAACGACGGGGCGCCTCACGTTCACGGTGCGTGGAGGTGGAACTGTGGCCATTCCGGGCCTTGCCCGGGATCCCACGCTTCCAACACCATGCCGCCGCCTTCCCCACGCTTCGGCTCTCCTGCTCCTTCCCGCCACAACGACGCTCCTCCTGCTGACATGCTGCACCTCAGTGTTGCCGTTGCTGCCACCTCTGTGGGCAGAAGCGGCCACGCTGTGGCCAGCTCCGGCTCCGCTGCCTGGTCCTCTCCCGTGGAGGTCTCCAACCAGTTCTCCTCCCTGGCCATCTCCGACACCGAGCCCTCAATAGTTTCTGATCCTGCGCCGTCTTCGCTCAGCGACACCCCTCATGAGGCTACCCTGCGTCGGCTGCGTGGCGCTGAGAAGCGGGCTACTGACGCAGAAAAGCTCCGCCGCAGCCGTCGCCTGGCCGAGAAGGAGGGGAGCGACTTCGTTGACATGACCACCAAGGCCATCCGTGCTAAAGCCCGACGCTTCGATCTGCAGCTGGCCTCCGATGCCCTTGTTGACGCTCTTGAAGTCTCGGGCCTCACCAGCGTGCCGGAGGAGCCGGTGCACGACGTTGCTGCTCTCGCAAGGGTCGCTGCCCTCTGTGGTGCCGAGCCTAAGGAGATTGTGGAGGTGTCTTCTCCTGCCCCATGATCTTCAGTTGCCGCTCCTCGACACCGGCCACTCGCCACGGCTGCTTGGTCTCGTCTTCTCTAGGCCTTACCTGCCCTTATGGCAATGTTTTCAATCCTGCTTCGCCTAAGTCCTGTGTTAGCTTTGGGCGCGTTTCCGATCACGACCCCCTCGATCCGTCTGTTAGGTTCTTATTGTCTTCCGTCGCCGCTATCGCCGCCTTAGAGTGTCACTGGTGCCTTTGCTGTACGTCATGAACAAGCTCAAGTTTAATTTCTGTTGTTGGAATGTGTGAGGCCTCGGCCAATCGCAGAAGTGTTCGGATGTCCTGTCTGAGCTCATCTCTATGCACCCTCATGCTTGTTTTCTGCAGGAAACCAAGCTGGGTACCTTTGATGCGTTCAAACAAAAAACGTTTATTCCTCATCACCTAAACCTACTCCATACGTCACCTGCCATTGGCTCGGCAGGTGGTATGCTATCGGCCTTCTCCTCCTCCCACTTCTCTATTCTGTCCACAAACTCAGGCGCCTACTCACAAACGACCTTAATCTCCTGCCTTGCCTCCCCTCACCATCTTGCTATCACAAATATTTATGCCCCCACTGACCATGGCCTTAAGCACCTCTTCCTCCAGGAGCTCGCTAGCCTCGCTCCCCCGCAATCCACGCATGGCTTATTTTAGGGGATTTCAACCTCCTACGCCAAGCCTCCGATAAAAACACTCCGCACTTTCGCCAAGGCGAAGCCGATATGTTTAACGCCTTCATTCACTCCCATGCTCTCATTGAGCTGCTCCTGCTTGATCGCCGTTTCACGTGGTCAAGCAAGAGAGACCAGCCCACCCTCGAAAAGATTGATAGAGTTTTCGTTAATATCGATTGGGATCTTCTCTTCCCCAACACCAATATTTCCTCTCTCACCCGCTTCGTCTCTGATCATGTCCCTCTCCTCGTCACAATTGATACCACTATCCCGCGTCCCGCGCTTTTTCGTTTTGAAGCCAGATGGGCCCTTCGGCCTAGTTGTCAGGCTGTTATTACCCAAGCTTGGGCCGTCGCCCAACTCCGTTCGAACCATGCGCTCTCTCTGGTTGCCGCCTTAAAACGTTCGCGCTCCGTTTTGAAAAAATGGAGACGCCTAGCGGTTCCACTACTCACTCGGGAACGTAACTGTAAAACCGTTATCACCATCCTGGACCTTATCGAAGAAGATCGCTTCCTCTCCACCCCCCCCCCCCCTGAGCTTGCCTTGCGTAAGGTGGTCATTCGAGTTCTCCAGCGATCCCTGCGAGAGAAAGCTCTTTTCTGGATGCAGAGGGGGAAAATCCGGTCGGCTTTGGAAGGCGATGAAAACTCTCGCTACTTCCATGCCTCGGCCTCCGCTCGCCTTCGTAATAACTAAATCAATGTCCTCGTCTCCAATGGCTCTGAATTCTTCTCGCATGACGCTAAGTCTAACATTTTATCGGACTTCTATACCTCGCTTTTGGGCACAGCCTTTCAACCAGCTTGGTCCTTCTCCCTTCATGACCTCTATCCCTCTCCCGTTCCGCAGCTTCAATACTTAGACGCCCCCTTTACGGATGAAGAGATCGCTCATGCCTTCCTATCTATGAACCAACTTGCTAGTCCTGGCCCGGATGGCTTAGGCCTGGGCTTCTATCGAAAATTTTGGCCCATTCTAAAAGCCAAGATTAAGGATTTCTTCTCCGATTTCCACTCGCTTAACTGTGACATCTCTTGCATGAACCGGGCCCTAATCATCCTGCTCCCTAAAAGTAACGAGGCGCGATCCCCGCCGACTTCTGTCCCATCTCCCTGCAGAACTGCCCAATAAAAGGCATTGCAAAACTCCTGACCAACCGTCTAAAACCCCTAATCCCTCTCCTGGTTCACGCCGATCAAACAGGGTTTATCTCTGGTCGAAATATCTCCGAAAACTTCCTCTATGCTGCCGATATTCTACACTGTTGTGCCAAGCGCAAAGCTCCCACTCTTGTGATCAAACTCGATTTTTGTAAGGCCTTCGACTCTGTTTGCTGGACGTCGCTCCTGCACACGTTAAAGACTAGGGGTTTCCCCAATCGTTGGTGTGGCTGGATCGATGCACTCCTTGCCACCGGCTCCACTGTCGTTATGCTTAACGGAGTCCCTGGTAGATGGATTCGGTGTAGAAATGGTCTTCGCCAAGGTGATCCGCTCTCCCCCTATCTCTTTATCATCATTGCTGACATCTTGCAGCAGTTAATCATTAAAGCTAACAACGATGGCCTCCTATCTCACCCCCTATGCCCGCATCTACCTTGCCCCGTCTTACAATATGCAGACGATACCCTCATCATTGTCAAGGCCTCTCCAGATGCCGCAGAGCACCTCAAGGCTATCCTTGATGATTTTGCTGCGGCCACTGGACTCCAAATCAACTTCTCAAAAACGACCTTCATTCCTCTAAACGTTACTCCTAGTGAGGCAGCAACCCTTGCTGCAGACCTAGCCACAGACATCGCCTCCTTCCCACAAACTTACCTTGGTCTTCCTCTCTCTCCACATAAGTTACCCCCGTAGGCTTTCCAACTCGTAATTGATCGCTGTGACACGTACCTTGCTGGTTGGTGTGCTCTGCTTCTATCTCGAGGTGGCAAACTTGTTCTTCTCTCTGCCGTTCTTGATAGTTTACCCACGTACTTTATGCTCTGTTTCTCTCTCCCCGCCCAGGTTATTAAGGCTATCGATAAGCGTAGACGTTCCTTTTTCTGGTCTAATGATGAGACTTGCTCCGGAGCAAAGTGCTTGGTTGCTTGGGACAAAGTCTGTACTCCTCGAGCGATAGGTGGTCTAGGTGTTAAGAACTTGCCTGCACAGAATTTTTGTCTACTGCTGAAATTTGCTTACAAATTCCTCCATGCCAACAACCTACCTTGGAAGGACTGGGTCCTCTACCACTCACCTCTCCACATTGGCCTTGGCAAGAATAGCTCCTTCCTTGCCAGGACCATTTTTAAACACCTCCAGAGTTTGAGAGAGATCTCCCATTGCACCATTGGCAATGGTAGCTCCACCTTCTTTTGGTTAGATCGATGGCTACAGCCAGAACCTCTTGATGTAGTCTTTCCAGCTCTTTTTTCCCACCATACAAACCAAAATGCTTTAGTAGCTACTATTTTACAGGATGGGATCGAACTTGCCCTTCGTAATCGTTTAACCTCTACTGCGATCGCAGAGCTTGCCTCTCTGAACTCTTTGTTGCAGGATGTTTCACTCTCCCAGGTACCTGACTCTAGGCGGCTACTTAATGGAGAGGCCTTCTCTACTCGGGGAGCTTATGCCGCTCTCTCTGCCCAGCTGGCTGACCCGATGGTCTCGGCTATCTGGGACTCAAGAGTCCCAAAGAAAGTTATGATTTTTGGTTGGCTGTTCTACCTTGACCGGTTGAACACTCGGCAGAACCTGCGCAAGAAAAGTATTCTGGACTCGGATGTCTGTCCTCGGTGCAACAGCTCGGTGGAGAATCGCGATCATCTCTTCTTCTCCTGCCCAGCCGCTCGCCGGATCTGGCAACGACTTGGGCTCCAGCCACTCGCCGCACCCATCGATGGGCTCTTCTCCACCGCGCTCCCGCCAGCGCTGCCTGGCACCGTTCGGCCCTTCATGTTGCTTATCATCTTGTGGAAGATTTGGGATGCTAGGAACAAAAAGGTCTTCCAAAACCTTGAACTCGATGCATCCCAAACTCTATGTGCTATTCTAGATGATCTAATTACCTGGTCTCATCGTCTTAATACTGAGACGCTAAAAGGACACGCCGGTCTGTGGCGTGACTTCCTCTCCTCCCGCAACTTGTAAACTCTGAGTTCTACCGCTTTTGAAATATATTCAGGTGGGGAGTCTTCCCCCCCCCCCCCGGTGACCATTTCAAAAAAACAATTATAGAAACCACGGAGCTTCATGCTAAAGTAGACGCGGAGATGAGATTGAAAGAACTCCTGCGAGAGGAGGAATTGAAGTGGGCATTGCGAGTTAAGGTTCCCAAAGTTGTCCAGGCGGACGCTAACACTAAATTCTTTCACATAATCGCCAATGGCAAGCACAGATAGGAAAAAATCTTTCAACTTGAGCAAGACGAAGGAATGATTTTAGGACAGGAAAACCTAAAATTATACATAACCAAGTACTACAAGCAGCTGTTTGGGCCTCCGGAGGATAGTTTCGTATCCTTGGATGAGTCAAGAATTGAGGATGTTCCTAAACTTGCTGCGGACGAGAATGATATCTTGACCGCCCCATTTTCGGAGAAAGAGGTGTTTGATGCTATTTCACAGATGAAGAATTATAGAGCTCCAGGACCGGATGGATTTCCGACGGAGTTCTATAAAAAGTGCTGGCATATTATTAAAGGGGATTTGATACCGATGTTCCATGATTTATTCTCTAGACAACTTCAGTTGTTTCACCTGAATTTTGGAACAATAACTTTACTTCCTAAGAAAACAGAGGCTGTGAGAATTAAGCAGTTCAGGCCGATCTGTCTTCTTAACGTTAGTTTCAAAATTTTCACCAAGGTTGGGACTAATAGACTTACGCAGATCGCGCACTCTATGGTGCAGCCTACCCAAACTGCTTTCATGTCGGACGGAAACATCCTAAAAGGGGTTGTGGTCCTTCATGAAACGCTCCATGAAATTCACACGAAAAAACTAGACGGAGTTGTTTTCAAAGTGGATTTCGAGAAAGCGTATGATAAAGTCAAATGGTCATTTCTTCAACAGGCCTTGCGTATGAAAGGTTTTGATCAAGCCTGGCGACACCAGGTAGAATCTTTCACGCAAAAAGGGAGTGTTGGAATTAAAGTGAATGATGACATAGGTCACTACTTCCAGACACATAAGGGCCTGAGACAAGGAGATCCGATGTCACCTATTCTGTTCGACATTGTAGTCGACATGTTGGCGATTCTAATAGGAAGGGCTAAGGATGCTGGTCAGGTAGGTGGCCTGGTTCCTCATCTGGTTGATGGGTGTGTCTATCATACAGTATGCCGATGATACTATCATCTTTATGGAGCATGACTTGGCAAAAGCGAGAAACATGAAACTGGTGTTATTCTTATTCGAACAATTAACCGGGTTATAACTTTCATAAAAGCGAATTGTTCTGCTTTGGAAGAGCTAATGAGGAACAAGACGCTTACAAGCAATTGTTTGGATGCGAATTGGGGGCTTTACCTTTCACTTATTTGGGTACACCAATTCACCATCGCAAGCTGACAAACAGAGAATGGAAGTGAGTTGAGGATCGATTTGAGAAGAAACTGAGCTGTTGGAAGGGCAAGCTGATGTCATATGGAGGCCGATTAATTCTTATTAATTTGTTTCTCACGAGTATGCCCATGTTTCTCTTGTCCTTTTTCGAGATTCCAGTTGGAGTTAGGAAAAGGCTGGACTTCTATCGATCCTGCTTCTTCTGGCAGAGTGATGAACAAAAGCAAAAATACAGACTCGCCAAATGGGATATTATTTGTAGACCGAAAGACCAAGGGGGTCTAGGTATTGAAAATCTTGAAGTCAAGAACAGATGTCTTCTCAGTAAGTGGTTGTATAAGTTATCTGTAGAGACGGAGGCCACATGGGCGCATTCATTCCAAAACTTTGTCCCAGGTGATAGTGAGGACGACGGACTCGCCTTTATGGAAAGGACTGATGAGAGTTAAATCAGTTTTTTCAATAGGAAAAAATGTATAGTCAGAAACGGTACCACTACGAGATTCTGGGAGGATACATGGCTAGGGGAAACACCCCTCGCGCTTCAATATCTGTCCCTTTATAGCATTGTTCAACGAAAAGACGCTTATGTTGCGACAGTACTTCTGTCCATCCCTCTCAATATTCACTTCAGGAGGACGTTAGACGAAAACCGTTGGGAAGCCTGGCTCGATCTTGTGAGTAGACTGATGGATGTTCAGCTTTCTCAACGGCCCGATCAGTTGTGTTGGAAGCTTACTAGGACTGGAGAGTTTACGGTTAAATCCATGTATCTGGATGTTATCAATTCTAACTCCATTCCTAGTTCGAAACATGTTTGGAAAGTCAAAGTACCTTTGAAAGTTAAAGTGTTTATGTGGTTTGTACATAAACAAGTCATTTTAACTAAGGACAACCTGGCAAAACGCAACTGGACAGGACCTACAAGATGTAGTTTTTGTGATCGGGATGAATCCATCAAACACCTCTTTCTTGACTGCCCGTTGGCAAAAAAATTATGGAGGATGGTTCACATAGCCTTTAACATTACTCCTCTGAATTCTGTCAGCACGTTATTTGGGACGTGGCTGGACGGGATAGATTTCAAAACAGCGAGACACATTCACGTAGGAGTATGTGCTTTATTTTGGGCAGTCTGGAACTATAGAAATGATTTGGTCTTTAACAGAACAACAAATATTCATTTTTTGCAGGTTATCTTCCGAGCCACTGCGTTGATCCGTATGTGGTCGCTACTCACTCCGACGGAGGCAAGGGAGCGTTTGGATACTGGATCTATCCGATGGGAGATGGTAGCACGGGCTATTTTCAACCGGTTTAGATGGCGGTCATGTAATAGGATAGGCAATTGTTTTCCTATTTTTCTCGTTCCAGCCGGTTGTGGCTTTATGTTTATTTTTATTTTTATTTTTCTGCTCTTTGTGAGCATTTTCGTTCTTTTGTTTGAAACTTTAAGACTTGTGTCGAACCTATTTGCTTATTAATTAAGTTGACCGTATGCATCATTCTGATGCAGAGGCCGGGGACCTCCCCTTTTTGAAAAAATGTATTAAAGTGAGTAAGCTAGATCGATTCCCAAAGAATCGGATGACTTGCACCGCGATCGACTTTGTTTTATGATCTGCTGTGCGCGGTTAAACTTTTTTGCGTGTGTTGCATAGCATTTCACAAGTGTCCATCTTAAAACAGATTAAAGATAATGTGTTTCTTGTGGGAGGGCTGGCTCTGAGTCATGGACGAATTTACGACGACCTCATCTGAGACAATGACCCAATGCGTTTACATAAACCTAATGCGTTTACATACATAAATGCAATACTTAAATATATCTAATACTCCCACTACTAGATTTCTCTCAACATATGTGCTTCAATTTATACCAACCCGGTCAATATCGTGTGATATATGCACTCATAAGTTACACTTCTTGCATAATTTATCCATGCAAACCATGCCACTTCATTAAGTCATGCATGTTAGTCTCCATTTAATTTTTTGCATTAATTTTTGTGTGGTCAGGAATGATATATGTGTTGGACCCTTGGAGCAAAAATATATCGTTTATGCTTCATATTTTTGTTAAAATATGGTGTCACATTATGTTGAATCCAAAAGGTTTCTCTTTTTATACATCATTTTGTCACATACTTTTTATGTTTTATTGTTTTTAAAACGTAAACTAGGAACACTCTTACATTTGTAATTTTATTAGTTTTAGTTGTTTTAACAACCTATTGATGCATGTGTTTTAACACAGTTTCCATGGCAATGCGCGTGGCATCATCTAGTTCATTTTACAAAGCGGAACACCAAACACAGAGGAATTGCGAAATGGGTTAAGTTAGGAGATGAAAATAAAAAAATATTCAAAGGCCACCATTCAATACAGAAGAAATCATATTTCAACATTACATGATGAATCAGGTCAGCAAATTAATGGCATCAAGCCAAAGTTGTTATATTGTGGAGATCATTTAAAGAAATACTCGGTACTTCATTGACTAAAAATGATTTCTTTGATCCTATCTCTCTTCTGTGGAGATGTGAGAACCTGCGAGCTCTTGAAGTTCATTTCACAAAAGAAGAAATTGATGAAGTGATTAGGCTTCTACCTTTAGACAAAGCACCTCTCCCCCAATGCCTTTAATGGGGCCTTCATCAAAGCTTTCTAGGATATACTTTCAAAAGGCATCTATATGCTTATTCAATATTTTTATAATGGCTCGGTGAATTTGCAAAGCATCATTTCCTCTTGCATTACTCTCATCCCCAAAATAGATGCTCAAATGCATCCAAGTGACTTTAGACCAATCTCATGGCTTAACTGCACTATTAAGATCATAACCAAGCTCTTAGCCAACATATTGCAAAAAGTTATTCTTCATCTCGTTCACATCAATCAATATGTTTTTTATCCAACCAAGACTAGTTGGCATGGGCACTTGAATGTTTACATCAGTGTCATCACTCGAACCACGAGATAATTATTGTTTTGATAAATCATTTGACCTGATTGAACATAACACCATCTTGGCTTAGTTTGAAGGCCAGGGGTTTTGGTCAGAAATGGATTGGATGGATGTAAATGATTTTGGGCCAGGAACCTCATCAGTGCTTCTTAATGGTATTCATGGGAAATATTTTCACTATAAAAGGGTGAGACAAGGACATCATATCTTCCCCCTTATCTTTGTTTGGCAACAGATTTCTCTCAATCAATCTGAAAGAAGCCATGAACAACCACCTCGTTCAAGCACCTCCGCATGTTGCATCATGCCCTAATTTACTAGTCATCCAATATGCTTATGACAATATCCTAGTACTTCCTTCTAAAGATGATCAATTAATGCAAATTTAAGAATTTGCTGCTCCACTTTGCTGGTAAAATTGTCCTAAAGTAAACTACAACAAATTTTTCATTGTTCCCATCAATTGTTCCCATCAGTTTGTCTGGCAAAAGGATGCACCCATTCATTGGATTCCTTGGCTGCCTGTAGGGTTCTTTTCCTTTCACTTACTTGTGTCTTCCTCTTAGCATCAACAGATTAAAATTGAATACTTTACTCCCATGATGTTGAGAACTGAAATAAGGATTCTTGTTACTCTACTTTCGTGTCATATGATGGAAGAATACAACTCATTAAGTATGTGTTCTCTTCACTTACAACATACTACATTCGTCGCTTATCTCTCCCAATGGTTGTGGTGGATCAAATCAATAAGTACCTGGACCATTGCTTATGGAGGAAATTTGGTTTAGGGGAAAATGGGACTGCTTTAATTGCCTACAAAAAGGTTTGAAAACCCAAGACACGTGTTGGTCTATGAATTTTGGATATCTCCACCCATAATAAGGCCTTACTAATTATTATTTTTCATATGTTCTATAATAAGGTTGATCTTCCTTCGGTGAAACTGATTTGGGAAACATATTATACAACTCCCCCACCCCCTTGGTAGGAATTATGGATCTTTTTGGTGGAAATATCATCTAAAGCTCATCCCTCTGTTAAAGATTTAGCAACTTGCATTGTTAGCTTGGGTCACACTATTTTTCTCTAGGAGGATAAAAGGATGGGATAATCTCTTAGTACTCAATTCCCAGAGCTCCATTCCTTTGCCATTAATAGCAAGTCATCTATGGCTTCAATTCTGAACTTTCAGTGCTTGTCGAAAGAATTCGACATAATAGTCTATATTAAAGCCTTAAATCAATTCAGTGCCATGGAACATACTCTTGCTCAACTCCCTCGGGCAACAATGGATATGTGACGCCCGGATAATCAAGCTACAGTAATCTCACGTTAATGATGGCACGTCACCTCTGTCACTGTAATTAATCTCGGGTTAATTCAAAACCGTTTCAAATTTAAATCCTAAATAAATCAAACGACAAAAGTTCTCAAATATTAAAATAAAAATGTTCGGGCTATGTCAATTATTGCATCGGTAATTATGGTGAAGTAAACACATTTTTATAAAATGCCTAAATACTTTTAAATGAATTAAAACAGAAAAGAAATAATGAAAGAAAATACAAACCAGAAAAACAAAACTGGCAAAAAAAAGAGAAAGAGGACCCTTCCCTCATTGGGCAGTCTGCTTGCCAGCTGCTAGCGAGCCGGCCCAGACCCCCCACTCCCCATAACCCCATTGGAGACCGAACACTAACCCGTAACCCCCACTCCCCCAATCGTTCTCCACGACCCCCCACTCACTCCTCCCTCTCTCTCCCGACTGGATCGGGATCGAGCGACCCCGATCCCATCGCCACACCGTCGCAGCCACCTCGTCGACGCCGCCTAGAGGACCACCTCGCCGGACCTCGCTTCCCCGTCTCCCCCTCGTCTGCTTCCCCCACCTCTCGATCCCGATCTAGATCGGGAAGGGGAACGAACCCGGTGCCCCTCGCCGCCTCGACCCCATCGCCGCTCGTCACCGACCGCCGCCCGACGCTGCCTCGCCGGCGCCCGACCCCGACTCCTCCTCAAGCACGCCTCGCTCAACTACAGGGCTCGGTGAGCCCCGACTTCCTCTCCCCTCCCCCTTCTCTGCTCCATGGCGCCTGAAGGCGTGCCTCTCGGCCAAGCCGCCCGCACTCTCGTGGATGGGCTCGCCTCCCACGCTTGTCGCCTCGCCACTCCACTTGCTTGCCACGCCGACCTCCCTCCGCCTCCTTTTTCGTAGTCGCCGCCCTCCTTGGCCGCACTCGCCATGGCGCCACCCCTTGCCTGTCTTGCCAACACCGGCGCCACTGCACCTTGTCGGGCGGGCTGGCGCTTGTCGCCTGGCTGCGCCCGATGCCCATGGCCCGTTTGCCCGATAAGGCCTTCTTGCCACTGACCAGTGGGGTCCATCCCCCATAACGTTTAAAAAATGGAAATTAATATTATTAATAATAATAATAAATGAATAATAATTTAATTAATTAATTAACTTAATTAACTTTTATTAATTAAACTAAACAACTAATTAAACTAATTAATCATGATTAGTTAGTCTAGTCAATGACGGACGGGACCCACACGTCAGATTGACCAGTCAACGCCCCCGTTGACTGCTGACGTCATGCTGACGTCAACATGCACTGTTCTGGATAATGTTGAATTAAATTAATTAAATAAATTCTAAAAATGATTAAATCTTTTAAAATTAATATAAAATAAACCGTAGCTTGGATGGAAAAACTTTGTACATGAAAGTTGCTCAGAACGGCGAGACGAATCCGGATATGCAGACCGTTCGTCCGCCACCCATCCCTAGCATAGCAAACACGCAACTTTCCCCCTCCGGTTCGTCTGTCCGAAAACGCGAAACACCGGGGATACTTTCCCGGATGTTTTCCCCCTTCGTCGGTATCACCTCCTACCGCGTTAGGGCACACCTAGCACCGTGCATTGTCTTGTCATGCACCGTCATGCTTATGTTTGCATTATATTTATTGTTTCCTCCCCCTCTTCTCTCGCTAGACACGGAGACCGACGCCGCTGCTACCCAGTACGACTACGGTGTTGACGACCCCTCTCTCTTGCCAGAGCAACCAGGCACCCCCCCTAATCACCAGATATCGCCTATTCTCTTCTATACTGCTTGCATTAGAGTAGTGTAGTATGTTACTGCTTTCCGTTAATCCTATCCTGATGCATAGTCTGTCATTGCTACTACTGTTGTTACCTTTACCTGCAATCCTACATGCTTAGTATAGGATGCTAGTGTTTCATCAGTGGCCCTACATTCTTGTCCGTCTGCTATGCTATACTATCGGGCCATGATCACTAGGGAGGTGATCACGGGTATATTCTATATACTTTATACATGACACATGTGGTGACTAAAGTCAGGTCAGCTCGTTGAGTACCCGCAAGTGATTCTGATGAGGGGGCTGAAAGGACAGGTGGCTCCATCCCGGTCGAGGTGGGCTTGGGTTCCTGACGGCCCCCAACTGTTACTTTGTGACGGAGCGACAGGGCAGGTTGAGACCACCTAGGAGAGAGGTGGGCCTGGCCCTGGTCGGCATTCGCGGATACTTAACACGCTTAACGAGATCTTGGTATTTGATCTGAGTCCGCTCTTGGCCTATACGCACTAACCAACTACGCGGGAACAGCTTATGGGCACTCGGCGTCGTGGTATCACCAAGCATTTCGTGACGTCGGCGATCGAGCGGCACGCGCTGGATTGTACCGAACGCTCGCTAGGCTAGGTGCGCTTTGGCCGCCCTCATAGCGTGCGGTGTGCTAAGGCGATGGGCCCTGCACCCTGTGGCGCTTAGGTTTAGACCGGCGTGCTGACTCTCTGTTATGCATAGGTGGGGCTGCGACGTGTTGATCTTCCATGGCCGGGCATGACCCAGAAAAGTGTGTCCGGCCAAATGGGATCAAGCATGTTGGGCTATGTGGTGCACCCCTACAGGGAAGTTAATCTATTCGAATAGCTGTGATCTTCGGTAACAGGGCGACTTGGAGTTGTACCTTGACCTTATGACAACTAGAACCGGATACTTAATAAAACACACCCTTCCAAGTGCCAGATACAACTCGGTGATTGCTCTCTAACAGAGGCGATGAGGAGGGATCGCGGGTAGGATTATGCTATGCGATGCTACTTGGAGGACTTGGTCTACTCTCTTCTACATCTGCAAGACGGAGGCTGCGGAAGCATAGTCTCTGACATGTGATTAGTTATCCCCTCTTATTACGGCATTCTGCAGTTCAGTCCACTGATATGCCCCTTTACACATATACCCATGCATATGTAGTGTAGCTCCTTGCTTGCGAGTACTTTGGATTAGTACTCACGGTTGCCTTGTTCCCCCTTTTCCCCCTTTCTTTACCTGATTGCTGCGACCAGACGATGGAGCCCAGGAGCCAGACGCCACCTTCGACGACGACTCCTACTACACCGAGGGTGCCTTCTACTACGTGTAGGCTGTTGACGACGACCAGGAGTAGATAGGAGGATCCCAGGCAGGAGGCCTGCGCCTCTTTCGATATGTATCTCAGTTGTTGCTTCCGCTGACTCGTCTATGATCAAGCACTTGTATTCGAGCCCTCGAGGCCCCTGGCTTGTTTTTTTTTGACCAGGAACAGTAGGAAAGGCTCCTACTGTGTTACTATATTATAATAAATAAACAAACTGTACAATGGATATTTACATAGTGGGGGGGGGGGTGGAGATACAACTTGCCAACTTTGTGACAAGTAAACTAAGAGGACTAAGAAACAGGCAGAAACAACTTAAGGAAGTGTACAAGGTTCAGTACAAGAAGCCTATGCTCCTCTTTGACTCTATGTTGAAGAAGCCCAAAGTCCCTCTTGAATCTGTCCAGCCAGGAGTTGAGGGAAGGTGTTATTGCTCTGAAATGTTTATTATTCCTCTCTTTCCAAATGCTCCAGGCTGCCACAATGAATTGCTCCAGGAAAAGTGGGGTGGGATGATTGTTTCTGTGAGCTTCAACAGCTTGAATTCGGCCAAGGAAAGGTTCCCAAATAATCCCAAGTCTGGCCTAGCAAAGCTTACTGAAAGAGCATGTGAAGATCATGTGCTCCACTGTTTCCTCAATGTTCAATCCACATAAGAGGCAATTGTGGTCATCTCCTATGTTATAGTGCCTCCTTTTCAACATGTTCCTCGTATTGAGCCTGTCGTGGAAGAGCAGCCAGGCAAAGACCTTCAACTTCATCGTGCACTTTGATTTCCAAATCCAGCAGAATATCTGTTGCACCTGAACGTCTTTGAAGAAGAACTGATAGTAGTCTGTGGATTTGTAGATGGTCTTACCCCACGTATAGCGCCAAATATCCATGGGCGATGTGGATGGTTGAATCTGAGCCGCAATTGTTTGCAAGTCTCTAACCTCCAGAAGGGCTTGAGGGGTCAAGGGCAGGTGGAACATTTCTCCCAGCGATGTGATCCCTAGGAAGTTTTCGACCGAGATATCTTCATCCAGAGCGTGAGAGAAAGCCCGAGGATGGGAGTCTTGAAGTATTTGCCCTGACCACAAATCTTTCCAAAATACAGCCGTGGAGCCACACACGATATTGACTTGAGAAATCCCACAAAACTTAGGTGTGAGCTTGAGTACGTCTTTCCACCAGAATGAGCTGACTGGATCAGAGGCATGTGGAATTTTTTGGGTGTAATAGGAGTCCCATGTGAGCTGCGCCCAAGGTATATCCAACTTGTTATAAAACTTGTGCAGGAACTTCAGAAGCAATGCTTCATTCTGTGTACGAAGATTAAGCACACCAAGTCCTCCCTTATTTTTTTGGTTTACATACCATGTCCCAGGCCGCCAGAGAGTTACACTTATCACCTTGTTCAGTCTTTTTGATCCATAGGCATCGACGCCTAATTTTGTCTAGGAGTTCAATGAGCTTTGGTGGAAAGTGTAACGTGCACATGGCATAGATGAGTAATGAGGTAACTGTGGAGTTGAGTAGAGTCAACTTGCCAGCATGGGACATGAGGGACAATGTTGACGACAAGCTTCTTTCAACCGTGCTGACTAGGGGCATAAAGTCATGAAGGGTAGGCCGAGACGTGCCCAAAGGCAGTCCTAGGTAGGTGAACGGCATGGAACCAATTGTGCACTCAAAGATAGCAGCAAGTTGTGCAGCCAGATCTGCTTCCAAGTTTATGGGAATTAGTGTGGACTTGTGAAAATTGATTTTGAGGCCGATGGACTGTGCATATCTGGTAAGGATGTCTTTAATGATCAAGGCTTGCTGAGGGCATGCAGGCATAAGTAAGATTGTATCATCGGCGTATTCGACGATAGGATAATCCGTTTGTCCTGTGGCTGGAAAAGGAAGTTGTATTCTGCCCTCTCTATAAGCTTCATTAATGGCTGACTGAAGGAGGTCGGCCGCCAACACAAAGATAAGTGGAGATAATGGGTCACCCTGTCTGACCCCACGCTTGCAATGGAATTGTCTTCCCGGAACACCATTTAAGAGAACTGAGGATCGGCCTGAGGAAAAAATAGCCTTTATCCAGGACAGCCATCTGTCATTAAAGCCCATATGTTTCATAATGTTGATCATGGGACCATGCTCGATCGTGTCGAAAGCTTTGGCGAAATCCAACTTAAGCAGAACGATCGGTCTCTTGGAGGCTTGGCATTGGTGAATGTATTGAAACGTCCATGCAAGACAATCTTGTATAGATCTTCCACGAATGAATCCATATTGGTTACGATGGATAGTTTTCAGAATGACCTTTTGAAGACGGTTAGCCAGGAGCTTGGTAATGAGCTTAAGGCAGCAGTTGAGTAGGGTGATTGGCCTGAAGTCATTAACTGTGGATGGGGATCCATTCTTCGGGATAAGAGTAATCAACCCCTCATTAATGCTCTGGAGATTAAGAGTTCCTGCATGGAATTGATCACACAGCGAGTAGAAATCATTTTTGATGATTGGCCAACAAGCTTTAAGGAAGAGACCACTAAAACCGTCCGAACCAGGTGCCCTATCGCCTGGCATCTCTTTGACTACCAAGTCAATTTCCTCATGCGTGAAAGGAAGGGTGAGGTGATCCAAGTTTGCATTGGGCCGGATTAGAGACGGAAGATCAAAATGCATCTGAGTTGGGCTAGAGGTGCCTAGTTTGTCTGAATATGCATGGAAAAGCAGGGCCTCCTTTCCATTGTGATCTTCCACGACTAGCCCATCCATAGTTTGCAGATTAGCAATGTTGTTTTTACGATATCTATCAGTGGCCATTGCTTGAAAAAACTTGGTATTTTCATCACCAAATTTATGATGCTTGTAATATGATGCTTGTATGACTTATTTATGTTTTAGAGTTGTGTTGTCATATCTTCCCGTGAGTCCCTGATCTTGATCGTACACATTTGCGTGCATGATTAGTGTACGATTGAATCGGGGGCGTCACAAGTTGGTATCAGAGCCGGCTGCCTGTAGGAATCCCCCTTCCAACTCCTTGGCCGAAGTTGAGTCTAGTCATTGAAAAAGTTTTTACTAACTTGGTTGTGCGTCTTATGGGCCCACGTCGCCATTGGGTGGTATTAGGATCTTTTACTCCTCGAACTGTACTCTGGGAATCTGATCTCTCTTCTATTCGGGTTAAACGATTTTTACTAACTCTGACTCTAGGTTCTCGATAATACTTCCCCCGGAGAGCCTCTTCAGTCCAGATGATTACTTTGTGCACCGAAGGATTCCGAAGATACCTTCCGATATTTTCCCGAGACCTTGTGCCCGTTGCTTTTGCAATTCCCTACCACTGCAATATCCCTAAGGATAAATACTTGCACCCGTCGTTCTTACTTTATACCCAGTCGATCTTGTTATTACAAGATACCTCGAAATTCTCTCTGATGTTCCGAGAATACTTTGTGCCTACTGCCTTGCAGTTCTTTGCTACATGAATACCCCTACGGATAATTTCTCGCACTTACCGAGTATCCACTCATCCCCAGGTTATTCATGTATGTCACCAATCCTCGAAATATCATTCGATCTTCCGAAAATCTTGAGCATCCTATTGCTCTTGAAATTCTTGATTGCTTGCATTATGGTTAATCCCATAAGTCTAGTAATCTTGTTGACATCCATTGTCATTGTCATTTTGAGTCCGTTGATTCGATTTGTTGCGAATGCTCGCAATCCTCAAACAGATCCTAGAATTCATCCTTCCGGCTCAGACGTCGTCTTAATCATGAGCTGGTTCTCGCCAATTAAATTGTCGTCGATTGTGCCCCTAAGTCTATTGAACTTATCCATCCTTGATCAGAGCGTCTGCTTCTAATCCTTCGCTTTGTAAATCATAATTCCTTAGCAAATGAGCTCTAAGTTATTCAGTTGTTTCTATAATCCAATGTCTTTGCCTTGCTTCTTCCTCTGGTTGTGAGCCGATACTCACCCCAGATCCTTTGTTGGATTTTATCCGACAATGTCCTTCATATTCAATAACCTTGAGCCTTTCCTAGGATATATAGCGCCTTTGGTAAATTGTATCCTCTGCTTTGTCAATCATGCTCTGCTATCGAGCTTGTGTTATTTACTCCTGAAGTTTGTGGTATATGTTCCTAAGAGGCCCCAATGGGTTGGACATATGCCTTCTCTAAACTGTGTGAACCGGGAAACTACTACGGGTCATACTCTACTAGTGTTATGACAGATAAAATTTCAACACACAATTTCGTTGAAGGGAGAAGTGAATGAAAGGTTATGCATTAAAGAAGTGGGAGTCGACCTTGAACTTTGTGTTCATGCCCATGGACACGATGTAGATCCTATAATAGAAGCTTCTTGTAATAATAACTATTTCCTTGATATGGAATCATCTGGTATCTATGTATTGATTATTTGCAATCATGGTCCCGACCACATTTTCTCCTTGATTCCATTTCTCAGACAAGTTAAAGCACTTGTCTTTTGTTGATCGATACATCTCGGCAACCTCTATCTTTTATCTTCCTCAAGTATTAACCTCTGGTATCTCGAGAACTGTGTTGCTTCCTGTGAGTCTTCATCTAGTATTGCTTCTCACCGCTCTCGGATCCCCCCCAGGTTTTGAGTTATTAGTCACTCGAGAACACCGATAAGTGAATCGAATCCGCACTCCTATTCAATAACTCTAAGTAATTTTTGTTGCTTACGAGTTTAATAATCCTTCAAGTCATTCCTAGCCTTAACGACTATATCATTTTCGTGCAGACTTTTAACTGTGCTACCTGGTCCTTAATCCTGGAGTACAACCTTCGATGATGAGCTAAGATTATGTCAATTTCCTCGTCTTATCATTCCACTTTGAACAACAAGCTTGATTCCGAGTTGGTGTCGTATCCGTGGTTCAAATATTATTTTGCTGCATCAGTCCTTTTACTTGATGTAGTGGAGGTTCGATTACTTCTTCCTGGAGCCTCTTGACAAAATTTGGCGTGATCATCATCAACATTTTGACTCCTTCCAGGTTTCCAATTGAATCCATGATGAGAAATACCATCCTTGCCCTCGATGAATTTTATTGTCATCGACCACTTTATTGCCTTCCCACCAACACAAGCTTGTTCGTGTTTGGTGTTATATCTTGAGTTCCTTGCTATCCAGCAATTGTTCTTCTTTACCTTGGAACATTACAATCTCTTATGTCATCAATGTTGTGAGAATTTCACCACCTCTTAAGGATTTGTGATACAGTGATGCTTCTCGCCATCACCATTCTTTTCTTGGTCCCCGTGTTGAGTGAACTCTGTTGTGCAAATTTAATATCTCTAGCAACCCTATTGCTTCAGAGTTATTGGACAATGATTCCAATTTAGTGTGTTGGTTGCTCAATCGCCATTCCGACGTTCGTCGTGCAACCCAACCCATATTTCGGGTGCACCTTTCAGTCAATGTTTAATTGTGTATGTTTTCCTCTAGCATACATCATTAAGTCATTTGATCTGGCTATTGTTATCTCCTTCTTCACATAACTGTGGAAATCCGTCTTTTTGGAAATCTCAATGAATTGTCGCTGAGTCAATCAGCCACTTCCTTGTCCTCTCCCTAGGTTAATGATGAACTCTTGTTAACGGAAATCACTTCATAGTTCATTTCCTGAGAATCTTACAGTGCCATCCCGTCAATTTGTGTTGCACCTTTCTTCTCAGGCATCCTGAGCCTGAGGTATCCTGACACCAATCATATCTGAATCTCCGTCAGATATGATGGTTGGAACATATTTCCAAGAGTTATAACGCTAGTCTTCATAAGACCCGGTAAGGTGATGACATGCCTAGCACACCTGGCCGGAGGACCTATTGTTATAGTTCTTCCTTTTTGGCAAGGTTAACCATTCTTCCATGAGGAAATTGTAAGACTTATTCTATAAGTTATTCCTGATGAATCTTTTGAGTATCCAAAGACTGACCTTTGCTTGAAGACCATGTCAATGCTATCTCGAAGCATGTTCGTGGTACTCCGTTAATCAACAAGAACATTTGAAGCACAATACTAAATTCTCTTTATCAATTATCCAAACACCGTTGTATGGGTAACATCATGAAATTTCTCTCCCCTTACCTAAATGGTTTCCAACTTTCTATCCTGTCATGGATATCATCTGCTTGTCCTTGGGAAGGATATACCCCTGAATTATGTGTTTAAACACATTTTTATTTCCATTGTTCTGATTAAATCTGATAAGACACTTTTTCCTTTCCATTGGTTTATTTAAACCCTTTCTATGACCTATATGAAATAAGCAGTAATAATTCCCTGCTTGTGCAAACACCTCGTTGTACCACTCTGTCGGTAAGACCCTGTTACTATTGTTGATGACATTCCGGTAACCACCGATGGAAGAGAACTTTGCCTATTGGTCCGCCTCGTTCAACGAGCAGGAAAATGGTTCTCTTCGTCCCTCTCCCTTGGTACCGACATTGTTGCCAACATAAATGGCAGGCTACCCTCTGACATACCTTACTATCGTGACCGTGCAAGATGTCAACACCCTTTCTACTTTTAACCCACGTGGTGGGCCCATAACCCACAGTTCCACAGGATCGAAACCTGACTCTCCTGTACACCCCCTGTTCCTAAAGTTATTCCTCGCGCGTGGCCTCGTATGTAATTCACGGGCCACCGTCCTAGTGATCTATTCTGGTAACAGACACAATACTCAATCTCGTTGCTCTGGACCCCTTTCGATGTTGTTGCAGACATCGAACGATTGCCTATCCGTTTGAAAATTCTCATGGTACCTTCTTACTTTGCTCTCTATAACTTCTTAAGCTTCAATTCGGGAGATACTTATGCTTCTTCCCCTGAGTTAACCGTCCGATGCTCAATTATGTTAGAACCCATCCTTATAGAGTTTTCCCCCTCTTATCTTTTCATAAGTCCGATGGAGATCCTGCAGAAAGGACGACAATTTCATCATGATGCGTTGAAGCAGAGGACTGAAGACACCAATGTAATGGATCGACCTCTTCGAGAAGAGCAACCAAGACTGAGAAGATCCGTTAGAAATTTCGTAACAAGACCTTTCCCCCTTAGTCCCCCTCTTAAATCTCGGGACGAGATTTCTTGTAGTGGAGGAGAATTGTGACGCCCGGATAATCATGCTACAGTAATCTCACGTTAATGATGGCACGTCACCTCTGTCACTGTAATTAATCTCGGGTTAATTCAAAACCGTTTCAAATTTAAATCCTAAATAAGTCAAACGACAAAAGTTTTCAAATATTAAAATAAAAATGTTCGGGCTAGTTCAATTATTGCATCGGTAATTATGGTGAAGTAAACACATTTTTATAAAATGCCTAAATACTTTTAAATGAATTAAAACAGAAAAGAAATAATGAAAGAAAATACAAAACCAGAAAAACAAAACTGGCAAAAAAAAGAGAAACAGACCCTCATTTGGGCGGGGCTCGCCTAGTGCTAGCCAAAGCCGGCCCAGCCGCCCCCACCCCACTCCCCATAACCTCACTGGAGACCGAACCCTAACACGTAACCCCCACTCCCCCCATCGTTCTCCATGACCCCCACTCACTCCTCCCTCTCTCTCCCGACTGGATCAGGATCGAGCGACCCCGATCCCATCGCCACACCGTCGCAGCCACCTCGTCGACGCCGCCTAGAGGACCACCTCGCCGCACCTCGCTTCCCCGTCTCCCCCTCGTCTGCTTCCCCCACCTCTCGATCCTGATCTGGATCGGGAAGGGGAACGAACCGGGCGCACCTCGCCGCCTCGACCCCATCGCCGCTCGTCACCGCCGCCCGATGCTGCCTCACCGGCGCCCGACCCCGACTCCTCCTCGAGCACTCCTCGCTCAACTACAGGGCTCGGTGAGCCCCGACTTCCTCTCCCCCCTTCTCTGCTCCATGGCGCCCCGAGCGTACTTGCTCCGGCCAAGCCGCCGCACCTCCCGCACTGGGTTGCGCCTCCCCGCTACGCCGTCACCTCTGCCACTCCGCCCGCGGCCACGCTGACCTCCCTCCCGCTCCTTTTCGTGTGCGCCGCCCGCTCCCTTGGCCGCACCCGCCGGCAGCCACCCCCGCTGCGCCCATCTTGCCAACACCGGCGCCCGCTGCGCCCTGTCGGGCGGGCTGGCGCTTGTCGCCTGGCTGCGCTCGATGCCCATGGCCCGTTTGCCCGATAAGGCCTTCGTGCCATTGACCAGTGGGGTCCATCCCCCAGAACGTTTTAAAAAAATGGAAATTAATATTAATAATAATAATAATAAATGAATAATAATTTAATTAATTAATTAACTTTTATTAATTAAACTAAACAACTAATTAAACTAATTAATCATGATTAGTTAGTCTAGTCAATGACGGACGGGACCCACACGTCAGATTGACCAGTCAACACCCCCGTTGACTGCTGACGTCATGCTGACGTCAGCATGCACTGTTCTGGATAATGTTGAATTAAATTAAATAAATAAATTCTAAAAATGATTAAATATTTTAAAATTAATATGACATAAACCGTAGCTTGGATGGAAAAACTTTGTACATGAAAGTTGCTCAGAACGGCGAGACGAATCCGGATACGCAGCCCGTTCGTCCGCCACCCATTCCTAGCATAGCAAACACGCAACTTTCCCCCTCCGGTTCAACACGAAACACCGGGGATACTTTCCCGGATGTTTTCCCCCTTCATCGGTATCACCTCCTACCGCGTTAGGGCACACCTAGCACCGTGCATTGTCTTGTCATGCACCGTCATGCCTATGTTTGCATTATATTTATTATTTCCTCCCCCTCTTCTCTCGCTAGACACGGAGACCGACGCCGCTGCTACCCAGTACGACTACGGTGTTGACGACCCCTCTCTCTTGCCAGAGCAACCAGGCAAGCCCCCCTTGATCACCAGATATCGCCTATTCTCTTCTATACTGCTTGCATTAGAGTAGTGTAGCATGTTACTGCTTTCCGTTAATCCTATCCTGATGCATAGTCTGTCCTTGCTACTACTGTTGTTACCTTTACCTGCAATCCTACATGCTTAGTATAGGATGCTAGTGTTTCATCAATGGCCCTACATACTTGTCCGTCTGCCATGCTATACTATCGGGCCGTGATCATTAGGGAGGTGATCACGGGTATATTCTATATACTTTATACATGACACATGTGGTGACTAAAGTCGGGTCAGCTCGTTGAGTACCCGCAAGTGATTCTGATGAGGGGGCTTAAAGGACAGGTGGCTCCATCCCGGTAGAGGTAGGCCTGGGTTCCTGACGGCCCCCGACTGTTACTTTGTGACGGAGCCACAGGGCAGGTTCAGACCACCTAGGAGAGAGGTGGGCCTGGCCCTGGTCGACATTCGCGGATACTTAACATGTTGAACGAGATCTTGGTATTTGATCTGAGTCTGGCTACTGGCCTATACGCACTAACCAACTACGCGGGAACAGTTATGGGCACTCGCCGTCATGGTATCACCAAGCATTTCGTGACGTCACGATCGGCGGCGCGCGCCGGATTGGACCGAACGCCTGCTAGGCTAGGTCGCTTCGCCGCCCTACATAACGTGTAGGTGTGCTAAGGCGATGGGCCCTGCACCCTGCGGCGCTTAGGTTTAGACCGCGTCTGACTTCTGTTATGCCTAGGTGGGGCTGCGGCGTGTTGATCTTCCGCGCCGGAATGACCCGAAAAGTGTGTCCGGCCAAATGGGATCAAGCGTGTTGGCCTATGTGGTGCACCCTGCAGGAAGTTAACCTATTGAATAGCCGTGATCTTGATGAACGGGACGACTTGGAGTTGTACCTTGACCTTATGACAACTAGAACCGGATACTTAATAAAACACAGCCTTCCAAGTGCCAGATACAACTCGGTGATCTCTCTCTAACAGGGCGACGAGGAGGGGATCGCCGGGTAGGATTATGCTATCGATGCTACTTGGAGGACTTCAGTCTACTATCTTCTACATGCTGCAAGATGGAGGCTGCGAGCGTAGTCTTGACGTGATTAGTTATCCCCCACTTATTCTGGCATTCTGCAGTTCAGTCCACTGATATGCCCCTTTACACATATACCCATGCATATGTAGTGTAGCTCCTTGCTTGCGAGTACTTTGGATGAGTACTCACGGTTGCCTTGTTCCCCCTTTTCCTCCTTTCTTTACCTGATTGCTGCGACCAGACGATGGAGCCCAGGAGCCAGACGCCACCTTCGACGACGACTCCTACTACACCAAGGGTGCCTTCTACTACGTGCAGGCCGTTGACGACGACCAGGAGTAGATAGGAGGATCCCAGGCAGGAGGCCTGCGCCTCTTTCGATCTGTATCTCAGTTTGTGCTAGCCTTCTTAAGGCAAACTTGTTTAACTTATGTCTGTACTCAGATATTGTTGCTTCCGCTGACTCGTCTATGATCGAGCACTTGTATTCGAGCCCTCGAGGCCCCTGGCTTGTATTATGATGCTTGTATGACTTATATATGTTTTAGAGTTGTGTTGTGATATCTTCCCGTGAGTCCCTGATCTTGACCATACACATTTGCGTGCATGATTAGTGTACGATTGAATCGGGGGCGTCACAGGATAATTCTTCAAAATATATCTGGAGCTCACATAATTATTCTAGTATGAAAATCTACAAGCACCTAATGAGGTATCCTGATAAAAATATCATTTTTAAATGGTTGTGGAAGTGTGCTTGAAGACTCGGAGATATTTTCTTCTAGATAATGTTGCATGGTAGAATTAATACAAGAGGATTGCTCAAGCGCAAATTCTTTCATATGGATTCATATGATTGTCCACCACCCCACCCACCACCTTATGTTACAGCAGGGGGCTATGGGCCCCTCCCTCTCATGGCATCACAGTATGTTTCTTAGCTAGTTGTTTATGTTGGAGTACATGCATCCTATAATCATACATTATGTATTAAGACATTATTTTCTAGTGGGAATTACATTTTTTGTGTTCATGTTTTTATAATTAAATTCATGGTATGCAATGTATACTCGTTGATATACTTTTTTATTATACTCCATTCGACTCATTGTACCCAGTTTGCACTAGGAACTAAAGTACCAGTGGTGTTCCTAGGAAATAGTTGGAAGCCATACAACCTATATTTGTAACCATCTCCACTTAAATCACTATTTCACGTGGAAAATATTTTAGGGTAATCCACTGCCTTATTTGCCAAAGATGGTTAGCTCATCAGAAACCTCATTGCACTTAGCAAGCACCTGAGAACTATTAGCCTTAAAGAGGTTGTTCTGGGCTGAGTAGTCGTGTCCATAATGAGATCGGATGTCCTCCTAGACAAATGCAGGAGTGCAAAGTTTGTAGTGCACGCACACACTTTTCCTCAATGGGTTTGCAGCGTATGCATCTTGGAAGGCTTGACTGAGACATCTCTTGCCTGTAGATGTATGATATAACAAGACGATAATCACGCATGGCATATATCTTGCTCCCCTAGGAATCAACTATATTTTGTCAAACTGGTTAGGTGAGGAGGACACTACACTAGAAAGGTCGGTCGACAACTCCTCCAAGTTTTTCTGGTAGATAATGGGCACCGTGTAATTCCTAGCACAGTCATGAGCTCGGTAAGAAGGTCTTGCAGATGCAACTTCAGTGAGAAGAACCATATGGATGGTATCTATTGTCTTTGTCTTCGTGGGTATGAAGGTAAATAGAATGATGAGTTATTTTGAAATATCATTCAAAAAGATTATAAATGAACAT
The DNA here is from genome assembly GCA_021605205.1 of Aegilops longissima. NCBI lineage: Eukaryota > Viridiplantae > Streptophyta > Magnoliopsida > Poales > Poaceae > Aegilops > Aegilops longissima. The sequence goes on along the minus strand of CM038679.1, from coordinate 122,026,535 downwards.
GTTAAGCCGACATATTACAAAACCTTAAAAAACTAGTTGGCCCAAAGTCCATCCCTGGGCTCTGTTGAGCAGTGTGACAACCTAGGGGGCATATCAAACAGCCAATACATTTATGTACACAAATACATAACTCAAACATGTTTTGCAAAACATGACACCAACATTAATAAACATTAAAATTACTTTATTAATGGATACCTCATTCTGCCAACCATGAAAACTATTAAGTTAGGATTTGGTGGTTTGACCCCCTCCCCCACTTTATGTTAAGGGAGGGGACTCTGGCCCCTCCCTCAAGACATCACACCATATCTAATCGCTAGGTGTTTATGTCGGCGTACATGTATGCTATAATAATCATTTGTATTTGATAATCACATATACATGAAAACCTGCATTTGATAATGAAAAATTATATTTTTGATGTTTACACCTTATAATTACCTTTATGGTATACAATGTGTAGGCATGGGCTTATTTCTTTTATTCTATATAGCCATTGAGACCATTGCGCTCAAGATGGGAATGGGGCGGGTCGGCACGCTGGGTCGCTGGCCTGGTTCAAAAAATTCGAGGCCAATGGGCCAAGTGGATTGGCCTTAAATTATATGCAGGTCAGTGGAGCCGGCACCTTCCATGCTATTATATTATCTGTTTTGGATGTTTAATGGGCTTTAATACACTCTTTTATATTATTTTTGGGACTAACCTATTAACCGGAGGCCCAGTGCCAGTTTCTGTTTTTTTTTTTTTTGCCTATTTTAGTGTTTTGCAGAAAAGGAATACCAAACGGAATGAAACCTTCGCGATGATCTTTCTTCGAACGAAAGTAATCCAGAAGACTTGGAGTTGAAGTCTAGAACTCCGTGAGGCGGCCACGAGGCAGGATGGCGCGCCCAGGGGGTAGGCGCGCCCCACCCTCATGGGCCCCACGGAGCTCCACCGATGTACTTCTTTCGCCTATATATACTCTTATACCCTAAAAACATCAGGGGGAGCCACGAAACCACTTTTCCACCGCCGAAACCTTCTGTACCCGTGAGATCCCATCTTGTGGCCTTTTCCAGCGATCTGCTGGAGGGGGAATCGATCATGGAGGGCTTCTACATCAACACCATAGCCTCTCCGATGAAGCGTGAGTAGTTTACCGCAGACCTTCGGGTCCATAGTTATTAGCTAGATGGCTTCTTCTCTCTCTTTGATTCTCAATACAAAGTTCTCCTCTATATTCTTGGAGATCTATTCAATGTAATACTCGTTTGCGGTGTGTTTGCCGAGATCCAATGAATTATGGATTTATGATCAAGATTATCTATGAATATTAGTTGGTTCTTCTCTGAATTCTTATATGCATGATTTGTTATCTTTGCAAGTCTCTTCGAATTATCGGTTTAGTTTGGCCTACTAGATTGATCTTTCTTGCAATGGGAGAAGTGCTTAGCTTTGGGTTCAATCTTGCAGTGTCCTTTCCCAGTGACAGTAGGGGCAGCAAGGCACGTATTATATTGTTGCCATCGAGGATAAAAAGATGGGCTTTATATCATATTGCTTGAGTTTATCCCTCTACATCATGTCATCTTGCTTAATGCGTTACTCTGTTCTTATGAACTTAATACTCTAGATGCATGCTGAATAGCGGTTGATGTGTGGAGTAATAGTAGTAAATGCAGAATCGTTCCGGCCTACTTGACACGGACGTGATGCCTCTATTCATGATCATGCATAGATATTCTCATAACTATGCGCTTTTCTATCAATTGCTCGGCAGTAATTTGTTCACCCACCATAATACATGCTATCTTGAGAGAAGCCACTAGTGAAACCTATGGCCCCGGCGTCTATTTTACATCATATTAGTTTTCTGTCAACTTTCCAATTTGTGTCGCCGTTATTTTATTTTGCAATCTTTACTTTCCAATCTATACAACAAAAATACCAAAAATATTTACTTTACTATATTTATCAGATCTCACTTTTGCGAGTGACCGTGAAGGGATTGACAACTCCTATATCACGTTGGTTGCAAGGTTCTTCATTGTTTATGCAGGTACTAGGTGACTTGAGAGTTGTCTCCTACTGGATTGATACCTTGGTTCTCAAAAACTGAGGGAAATACTCACGCTACTTTGCTGCATCACCCTTTCCTGTTCAAGGGAAAACCAACGCATGCTCAAGAGGTAGCAAGAAGGATTTCTGGCGCCGTTGCTGGGGAGATCTACGTCCAAGTCAAGACATACCAAGTACCCATCATAAACTCTTCTCCCTCGCATTACATTATTTTCCATTCGCCTCTCGTTTTCCTCTCCCCCACTTCTAAAACGATTTTCGAAAACCTTTGCCTTTTCTTCGCCCTTATTCCGTTCAATCTTTTGTTTGCTTGTGTTACCATGTACCTTTTTTTTGCTTGCATCTTCGCTTGCTAAAAGTTTATGGATCCTCATCCACTTGCTAATCTCTTTAAGAGATCCAATTATGATGAACCTATTGCTACTGAGTTGAGTGCACTAGATTATCTTTATGAGGTTTTGCTTGAAATTCGTGAATCTAAAAATTGTGATGAAGTGCTTTATAAAGTGATTCACGATAGCTTCTTGAATGAAAAGCATGGTTGCAATGATGTTACTATAAATTCTCTTGATGTCAATTGTGCTAATAATATGCAAAACCCTAAGCTTGGGGATGCTAGTTTTGCTATGTCTACTACTTGTTGCAATGATCATGATTGGGGTGATTCTTCTTATGATCTTGAAAATTTATTTAAGCCCCATGATGAATCTGAGATTGATAATAGTGTTTGCAATAATATTAAAAGTGGGTTTGGAAGAGTGTCAACTTTAGATCCCACATATTTTGAGAATGTTCAATCTTATGGTATTTTTGATAAAAGTGGGTTTGGAGAGGTCATGACTTTAGTTAATGTTAATCCCACTATCTTGGAAGAGTGGCAACTTTGCATGCATGTGGATCATGTTGAGAATATGTTATGTGATAGCTATTTTGTTGAATTTTATTATGATCCTACATGTAATTAATATGAGAAAGGAAAATATGGTTGTAGAAATTTTCATGTTACTAAATTACCCCTCTTCATGTTGGGATTGCTATCGTCTCTTTCTTCTTCCTTGCATATGCTAGTTTTTGCTTGCCTTGATAATTTGTTTGCTTATAAAATACCTATGCATAAGAAGTACGTTAGACTTAAGTGTGTTTGTCATGTGTTTTATGATGCTCTGTTTGTGCTTCAATACTTGTCTTTCATGTGAGCATCATCAAAATTATTAATGCCTAGCTAGGGGCGTTAAACGATAAAGCTTGTTGGGAGGCAACCCAATTTTATTTTGTTCTTTGATTTTTGCTCCTGCTTAGTAATAAATAATCCATCTAGACTCTGTTTGTATGTGGTTTTATGTTTTAATTCGTGTTTGTGGCAAGTAGAGCCTTTGAGAAGACATGGGTGAAGTCTTTGCAATCTTGCTGTAAAAAACAGAAACTTTTGCGCTCACGAGATTAGTTGCCATTTTTTACTGGAGAGTGATTTTAGGTTGATTATTTTTGCAGATTATTAATAGACAAATTCCTCACGTACACCAATTTATTTCAGAATCTTTGGAGTTACAGAAGTATTCGAATTAAACAGATTGCTACAGACTGTTCTGTTTTGATAGATTCTGTTTTTCGTGTGCTGTTTGCTTATTTTGATGAATCTATGAGTAGTATCGGGGGTATGAACCATAGAGAAGTTGGAATACAGTAGGTTTAACACCAATATAAATAAAGAATGAGTTAATTACAGTACCTTAAAGTGGTGGTTTATTTTCTTATACTAACGGAACTCATGAGATTTTCTGTTGAAGTTTCGTGTTGTGAAGTTTTCAAGTTTTTGGGTAAAGATTTGATGGATTTTGGAATAAGGAGTGGCAAGAGCCTAAGCTTGGCGATGCCCAAGGCACCCCAAGGTAAAATTCAAGGACAACCAAAAGCCTAAGCTTGGGGATGCCCCGGAAGGCATCCCCTCTTTTGTCTTCGTCTATCGATAACTTTACTTGAGGCTATATTTTTATTCACCATATGATATGTGTTTTGCTTGGAGCGTCTTGTATGATTTGAGTCTTTTCTTTTTAGTTTACCACAATCATCCTTGCTGTACACACCTTTTTGGAGAGACACGCATGAATCGGAATTTATTAGAATACTCTATGTGCTTCACTTATATCTTTTGAGCTAGATAATTTTGCTCTAGTGCTTCACTTATATCTTTTTAGAGCACGGTGGTGGTTTTATTTTATAGAAATTATTGATCTCTCATGCTTCACTTATATTATTTTGAGAGTCCTTTAGAACAGCATGGTAATTTGCTTTGGTTATGAATGTAGTCCTAATATGATGGGCATCCAACATGGGTATAATAAAAACTTTCATATGAAGTGCATTGAATACTATGAGAAGTTTGATTCTTTATGATTATTTTGAGATATGAAGATGGTGATATTAGAGTCATGCTAGTTGAGTAGTTTTGAACTTGGGAGATACTTGTGTTAAAGTTTGTGATTCCCATAGCATGCACGTATGGTGAACCGTTATGTGATGAAGTCAGAGCATGATTTATTTATTGATTGTCTTCCTTATGAGTGGCGGTCGGGGACGAGCGATGGTATTTTCCTACCAATCTATCCCCCTAGGAGCATGCGCATAGTACTTCGTTTTGATAACTAATAACTTTTTGCAATAAGTATGTGAGTTCTTTATGACTAATGTTGAGTCCATGGATTATACGCACTCTCACCCTTCCACCATTGCTAGCCTCTCTAATACCGCGCAACTTTCGCCGGTATCATACACCCACCATATACCTTTCTCAAAACAGCCACCATACCTACCTATTATGGCATTTCCATAGCCATTCCGAGATATATTTCCATGCAACTTTCTACCGTTCCGTTTATTATGACACGCTTCATCATTGTCATATTGCTTTGCATGATCATGTAGTTGACATCGTATTTGTGGCAAAGCCACCATTCATATTTTCATACATGTCACTCTTGATTCATTGCACATCCCGGTACATCGCTGGAGGCATTCACATAGAGTCATATTTTGTTCTAAGTATTGAGTTGTAATTCTTTAGTTGTAAGTAAATAAAAGTGTGATGATCATCATTATTAGAGCATTGTCCCAGTGAGGAAAGGAAGATGGAGACTATGATTTCCCCACAAGTCGGGATGAGACTCCGGATAAAATATATATAAAAAAGAGGCCATGAAAAAAGAGAGAAAGGCCCAAATAAAAAAAATGAGAAACTAAGAGAGAAGGGCAATGCTACTATCCTTTTTCCACACTTGTGCTTTGAAGTAGCACCATGATCTTCATGATAGAGAGTCTCCTATGTTGTCACTTTCATATACTAGTGAGAAATGTTTCATTATAGAACTTGGCTTGTATATTCCAATGGTAGGCTTCCTCAAATTGCCCTAGGTCTTCGTGAGTAAGCGAGTTGGATGCACACCCACTTAGTTTCTTTTGTTGAGCTTTCATACACTTATAGCTCTAGTGCATCCGTTGCATGGCAATCCCTACTCACTCACATTGATATCTATTGATGGGCATATCCATAGCCCGTTGATACGCCTAGTTGATGTGAGACTATCTTCTCCTTTTTGTCTTCTCCACAACCACCATTCTATTCCACCTATAGTGATATGTCCATGGCTCACACTCATGTATTGCGTGAAGATTGAAAAAGTTTGAGAACATCAAAAGTATGAAACAATTTCTTGGCTTGTCATCGTGGTTGTGCATGATTTAAATATTTTGCGTGATGAAGATAGAGCATAGCCAGACTATATGATTTTGTAGGGATAGCTTTCTTTGGCCATGTTATTTTGAGAAGACATGATTGCATTATTAGTATGCTTGAAGTATTATTATTTTTATGTCAATATTAAACTTTATTTTTGAATCTTACGGATCTAAACATTCATGCCACAATAAAGAGAATTACGTTGATAATTATGATAGGTAGCATTCCACATCAAAAATTCTATTTTTATCATTTACCTACTCGAGGACGAGCAGGAATTAAGCTTGGGGATGCTTGATACGTCTCCAACGTATCTATAATTTTTTATTGTTCCATGCTATTATATTATCTGTTTCGGATGTTTAATGGGCTTTAATACACTATATTATTTTTGGGACTAACCTATTAACCGGAGGCCTAGTGCCAGTTTCTGTTTTTTTTTTTTTGCCTATTTTAGTGTTTTTGCAGAAAAGGAATACCAAACGGAATCCAAACGAAATGAAACCTTCGCGATGATCTTTCTTGGAACGAAAGCAATCCAGAAGACTTGGAGTTGAAGTCTGGAACTCCGCGAGGCGGCCACGAGGCAGGAGGGCGCGCCTAGGGGGGGTAGGTGCGCCCCCACCCTCATGGGCCCCACGGAGCTCCACCGACGTACTTATTTTGCCTATATATACTCTTATACCCTAAAAACATCAGGGGAAGCCACGAAACCACTTCTCCACCGTCGCAACCTTCTGTACCCATGAGATCCCATCTTGGGGCCTTTTCCGGCGATCTGCTGGAGGGGGAATCGATCATGGAGGGCTTCTACATCAACACCATAGCCTCTCCGATGAAGCGTGAGTAGTTTACCGCATTCCTTCGGGTCCATAGTTATTAGCTAGATGGCTTCTTCTTTCTCTTTGATTCTCAATACAAAGTTCTCCTCGATGTTCTTGGAAATATATTCGATGTAATACTCTTTTGCGGTGTGTTTGCCGGGATCCGATGAATTGCGGATTTATGATCAAGATTATATATGAATATTATTTGGTTCTTCTCTGAATTCTTATATGCATGATTTGTTATCTTTGCAAGTCTCTTTGAATTATTGGTTTAGTTTGGCCTACTAGATTGATCTTTCTTGCAATGGGAGAAGTGCTTACTTTTGGGTTCAATCTTGCGGTGTCCTTTCCCAGTGACAGTAGGGGCAGCAAGGCACGTATTGTATTGTTGCCATCGAGGATATAAATGGGGTTTACATCATATTGCTTGAGTTTATCCCTATACATCATGTCATCTTGCTTAATGTGTTACTCTGTTCTTATGAACTTAATACTCTAGATGCATGCTGGATAGTGGTCGATGTGTGGAGTAATAGTAGTTGATGCAGAATCGTTTCGGTCTACTTGACACGGACATGATGCCTATATTCATGTGCATGCCTAGATATTCTCATAACTATGCACTTTTCTATCAATTGCTCGGCAGTAATTTGTTCACCGACCATAATACATGCTATCTTGAGAGAAGCCACTAGTGAAACCTATGGCCCCCGGATCTATTTTACATCATATTATTTTCCGTCAACTTGCCAATTTCTGTCGTCGTTCTTTTTATTTTGCAATCTTTACTTTCCAATATATACAACAAAAATACTAAAAATATTTACTTTACTATCTTTATCATATCTCAGTTTTGCGAGTGGCCGTGAAGGATTGACGACCCCTTTATCGCGTTGGTTGCAAGGTTCTTGATTGTTTATGCAGGTACTAGGTGACTTGAGTGTTGTCTCCTACTAGATTGATACCTTGGTTCTCAAAAACTGAGGGAAATACTTACGGTACTTTGCTGCATCGCCCTTTCCTCTTTAAGGGAAAACCAACGCATGCTCAAGAGGTAGCAGCACCGTGCGACCAGATGGATCAGATGGGTCGGTTCGGCCAAATCGCTATGCCCTAGTTGCTCTCGAGCATCTCTGCCGCCGCCGACCGCCCCAAGCATCTCTGCCACCGCCGACTGCCCCCAAGCATCTCTACCACCGCCGTCTAGCTCGCCATCTCATGGTCCTGGTTGCCATCGAGCTCGACATCCCAGTCATCGTCGAGCTCGACATCTTGTTCCTCTCCAACTTGTCCAACTCTCTGTCCAGGTTGTCGGCTTCCTCCCCTTCCCAGTGCAGCTGCAAGCCAAGCACAGGTAGCTTCTGGCGTCTAGTTCCTCCCGCTCCTACTGCAGTTATGTTGCTTGTTGCTATAAGTAGTGATTATCGGGCTGATCCCTATTTCTTGATCTTGATCTACTTATGAACCTCTGCATAAATCCGCGTAAGTGATTGTGGACAATTCCCTTATATTTTCCAGAACTGAAGTAGTGATTATGAGGCTGATCCCCATTTTATGTTTGTAGTTTGAGATTGCTTAAATCTACATAAGTGATTGTGTATTGTTCTCTGACTGAGATGAATCTTCTTCTGAACTTCTGTTGTTATGTTCCATACAGAGAGTTGATCCCGCACATTCAATTTTTTTATGGTTGTGCGTCTGTGTAATGTTGTGTGGACAATGATGGATGTACATGTTGTTCAGTACCTGGAGAATTTGGAAAATTCTTGTCATTTCTAGTACTTGGATGATACCTCACCAGTGTTAGTGAAATATTTTGATTGTCATAATGTAATCTAACCATCTGAATGTTCATAGTTGTTAAATTTTGTTTTGGAAAGGAGCTTACTAGTTACAAGCAAAAAGACATGTAGTTAATGCACCAAGCACCAACAAGATTAGAAATTGACAGACCAAATAATATACTTTTTGTACTTAATTATTTTAATGAAGTTATCAAATTTGGGTATTACATATAGTGTTAATTTTGAAAGTTGATGATGCTCTCTAATGATCCTATATATCCCTTGATCAAAAACATGGAAGATGAAGAAGGGGACCATGAGGCATACCAAAGTGGTGGTTCATTGTTGATATCCGGTGTGACAATGACAAGGGCTCAACCACCCCTAGGGGCGTCTCCTTCTTCGATAAACATATGCAGAGCTTATCATGGTGACCATTTTTAATCTTTCTTTTTCTAGGAATGCAAATTAAAGTTGATAAGTTATTATCTAAATGCAATGTTAACACTTATGTCCTTTACTCCACACGACGTTCACATGACACTCATATGGTTGATTTTTAAGAAGATGAGGCCTATGAAGAAGTGTTGACTATAAATAAGAAGGGTTGTCATTAGTTCATGTCTCTTGTAATCTTGCATTAGTAACTATGTCATTTGGTCGACAATGATTTTTTAACGTGGGTTTTGTAATCTTGCATTAGTAACTATTCAGTAATTTTAAAATCATCATTTTGATATCTATCTTCAGTTTCCAGTCTCTTGTACGAAAAATTGTGTTTGGGCTATCATTAGTTCATGTCTCTTGTAAACATTGTGTTTGGGCTGTCATTAGTTCCTGTCTTTTGTAAACATTGGGGCTGTTTGGTTCATGCCCTATGCTTCATGCCTGAGACAAAATGGTGACTGATGGTAGCCTGGATAGGAAAGGATTTTTGCCTGGTCAGGCAAGATGTCCTCGTGTTGTTTGGCTATTGTCATTATTTGGTTGACATTATCTATCTTCAATTTTCGGTCTCTTATAAACATTGTATCTCCAGTTTCTTATCTCTTGTAAACATTGTATCTTCAATTTCCAGTCTCTAGTTCCTGTCATTATTTGGTCGACGTTGTGTTTGGGCTGTATCTAAGGCATAGATCATCTTTTTAAGTATCTTGCTACTAAGAATATTCCTCTGTTCATAAATGTGCACGAAATTACTCTTGTAACATTTTCTTGTAAATACAGATAATAAGGACCAAAGCTTTTTGGAGCAATTGATGTTAACCTCCAGCAGATGATGAAGCAAAGAGATGTCAGCTTTCTCTATAATCTACTGGATGTGAAAAGATTAGCTATGTGGAACCTGAAACTTTTGATCTTGTCTGAATCCGTTGGATTATACAATAATCCTATTTCTTGACGGCTTTAGCTTGATGCTCTTTGGAACCTGTAATATTTTGATCTCATCATTTTAATGGATGTGAAAAGATTAGATATGTGAAAATATTGCACCTTGTCATTTTACTGGACTGTGTAAACGTTTGTTAAGTTTTGGGTCGGCCTCATGTAACCAATGGGTCAGTGAGGCCACAGAATTCTAATGAAATGGGTCGACCCATGACCCCACATATTGACCTTGGGGCCACGATGCCAGGGCCAGGGCCAGGTCCGGGTCAGCCATTTCCATCTTGACATTGTACCCAGTGTGCACTAGTGCCTCCAAAATTTCAATGTCGGCCTAGTATTCAGGGTTTACTAGTTCTATTACATTTGTAAATTATCTATAAGATTTTTGTCATGTGTGGCTAAATTTAAATGAATGGTTCGATATGGTTAAAAGATGTACTCCCTCCGTAAAGAAATATAAGAGCGTTTAGATCATTACTTTAGTCATCTGAACGCTCTTATATATCTTTACAGAGGGAGTAGATAGATGTTAATGTAAGCTTGGTCGACCTTTCAGGGAGAATGAACATGTGATAGAGAAAAGAGTTGACGCACTGCTTTGCCATAGTACATTTCAGAGTCGTACGATCCACAAAAACTGTTATGTTGGACTAAGATATGAAACAAGCACATATACTTTGCCATGATCATCACATACATGCCAACACAACACAGCAAATTCATAGACATACACTACAATTTTCAGTGATAGCTACACTACGATCTATAAAAGAAGTGCTCCCTCCGTTTTTCATTTCTCTGCGTATAATGTTTGACCTGAATACCAAGGACTGGCTAGATCTATTTTTTTTTCTTGACTAATGTGCCCTTCTTTTGAATGTATCGGCACTAGGTAGCTATAATTTGGATCGACGATTGGCTATCCTTGCTTATCTCCTCAAATCCCTCCATGTATGCTCGGAATATGGTGTGCACTCATGTGGAAACCAACACATGCAACCGGGGAATGGTTGGAAACCCCCCGCTCCCGTCCCGCTCCCATCCTCTCCCTCCGCTAGGGTTCCGCGCCGCCGACGGGCGCCCTACCCCTTCCCCCGCCGCCCGCCGGCTGCGCCCGGCCCCCCCCCCTCTTCCCCTCCCCTTCCGTTCCGTCCCTGCGCCGCCTCCCAGAGGTGGCGGGGTGGACGCCTCCTTTCCTCGGCCGCCACCCGTGAGCTCTTCCCCGCCGCCGGCGGGTGCCCCCGCGCTGGGGTGCTGCATGGCGGCGGGGCCTTCTGCACCAGCGTTCCTCTCCCTCCCGGGGCTGGTGACGGCGGCGGTGATGCTCGGTTGGGCGGCGACCCGGCAGCGGTCGCCGGCGGTAGGTGCGGTGGCGGTGCTGCCCTTGGCAGCAGGGCGGCGTGGTGGCGTGCGGTGGCTGGCGGCGCGTCCCCGGCCCAGATCTGGGCCCTCCCGGCCCCATCTGGGTCCTAGCGGGCCGGTCCCTGGCGTGGCTTCGTCGTCGTCTGTGTGGTGAGGAGGAGGAGCGGCTCGGATGGGGGGCGGCGATGCCGATGGCGTGCCTGCTGCAGCGCGATGGCGGGAGCTTTCCGGGAATGGAGTTCCCGGCCGGGCCTGTGGGCACACGGGCCTGGTAGGCTCCTGCTAGTGTGTCCGGTCGGCTACCGTCGTTGACGGTGGAGGTTGTGCCCTCCCGCGTGCCGACGGTGCTGCGGCCCCTAGTCCCGGCTCCTATCCCTTGTTGTGCAGACCTCACCTCGTGGTGCCGTGGTGAGACGGCGTGGAGGCTTCTTGACCATGGTGGCGCAAGATGGTGGTCGGTTTGGTGGCAGGCAGGCTCTGGAGCACCCGAGGTGAAGGTTGGGATCGGGGGAAACCCCTGTCGGCCTGTCCGACACCGACGCGGCAACGCCGGTGAGTGCCGCCGAACCTTCCTGGAGGGCGTCGGGGGCGACCCTTCCTCTCGCCTCGTCGTGTACCGGGGGAAACCCTTGGCAGCAGTGTCGTCTTCGTCGCAGTCCTTCTTGGAGGTGCTGATTGGTACCGGTGCTTCGGAGCCTTGGAGCTTGGTGGGAGATCTTCGGTGGGCGCAGTGGTCGTGAAGCTTCTTCGTTTCCGTCGATCCGCCGTTGTCGGCATTCTTTTCTCTTGTTGTTTCTCTTTCGTTTCTTTTGGGTGTGATTGTGCTGCTTCCGCCCCAGCACCTATCTTTAGATGTATCGGTTGGTTGCTTTGGAATACAAAGCGGGGGGAAATCCTTTTTCTCAACAATGGTTGGAAACCGGCGGGAAAAAAGTAAGCATACGTAGACTAATTAGGAAGAAAAGGGGAAAATGTTATATGCGGAGTAAAGAAAAATAAGGGAGTACCAATCAACAATACAAAGTGTGCAGCAGTGCTTGATAACTACAATAGAACTAACCAATACTAAATATAATGGAAAATATCCACATAGGTTGAACAATACATTAGGCTAGCCATAGTGGGAGTAACTTAGGTAGTAACTTACCACATTCCAAGACAATTCTGCTTATGTGGCAAGTATTTAATGAGGAAAGAGGTACTTGTGGTAACATAATATGTTACTGTAACATAGCGCTTTCTGAGGCAAAATGAGTCTATGAGATAATAAATGAAGCAATCCATGATACTACTACTATGTTACTTTGCACTATGAAGGTAGTAACTTACACTAATGTTATATGCATGACACTAGTCTAAGTTACTCCCCACTATGACCAGCCTTAGACCTAGAGTTTGAACGCACATTGAGCAAATTTGGGCAAATGTGGAGTGTGCAACCGACAAAATCAAGGGAAGCGGGTAGATTACCTCTACCAATCCGTGAAGTCAATATCCCCGCCAAAATGATTTCAATCTAGGGATTTGAGAGGGTTATTGAGGGGAAGGGAGAGCGAGAGGAACCTTAATAATTATCCCCGTTCGAAACGAATTGGAGGAGTGGGCCAAGAGGAGCGCATGGGCGAGTGGCCCGCTCTCGGTTCCGCAACTACTCAATTCGCTAGGCAATCACCATGGCAATTGGCTTTTAGTTTGTTTATATAAACACCATTAATGGAGACATTTATGCTAGATCTCAAAACACCGAGTTCTTCGGCATTTGACATATCCATGCTAGCTTGGTCAACTGGTCAGAGTCGACCATGGACTAGGATCTAAATGCCATAAACTATAGCGTCCGAGTCTTAAGGTAAACACGAGTGCGCCTAGCGTGTAGCAGAAAGGTCAAATCATGCTAAAGTTTTCAGGAGGTATCATTTTTACCTAACCCAGTTGATCATCGGAATTGAGCACCTCGTCCGCTTTGATATGACGGTCAACATTGTAACCCTTCGCTCATCGGATCAAATGAACCGTATATCATTGTTACTAGCCGCCTCTCCGTTCTAGTGCAGTTTCAGGAGGACACGTTATGGGGGCGTACATGCAAAAACAATAGCCTTTCGGCCGATTTGCACGCACCCACTCGACTACCCTCCTCATTTATGTGCCGTCACTCTCTTGATTTCACTTGTGGACCTCTATGTCAGTTGTAAGTTTCGTGCGTAAGAAAATTCCCGTGCAGTGTTACTCGGCGTTTAAGGAGTGGAGCTTGGGAGGCTATAGTAGTCGAACGAGAATTATCCCATAGCTATTGAGGTGGAAGTGATTTTTTTGCCGGAAGTTGTGTACACACAGTCGTCGTCAATCTTTACTACTCTCTCCGTTTTAAACTATAGTATGTTCTCGGTTTTCCGTGCTTCAACTTTAACCATAAATTTAACCAACAAAACCGACTACGGCGCAAGCAAAAGTTATACCTATGAATTCGTATTCAAAAGAAGTTTTCAATTATATAATTTTTGCTCTTGCCACAGTCGGTCTCGTTGGTTGTTAGACAAATTAGGGTTTGGAACAATGCTCGATACCCTTGGTGGGTACGGCTGTCATATATTTATAAGAGGGAACCGTACAAATACAGGTTATGTTACAACACGTATATCTAATATATACTTAGTCTAACACCCTCCCTCAATCTTAACTATGTCCTGAAACACTCAGAAGGTTAAGATTGCGACGACATCCTTCAAAAGAAGGCAAGGGCAAGGGTTTAGTGAAAATATCAGCAAGCTGATCCTTAGAAGAAACAAACTTAATCTGAAGGAGCTTCTGAGCAACACGTTCCCTCACAAAATGATAGTCAACTTCGATGTGCTTTGTTCGGGCATGAAATACTGGATTGGATGAAAGGTATGTGGCACCGATGTTATCACACCAAAGAACAGGCGGCTGAGTTGGGGAGACCTTCAACTCTCGAAGCAACGACTGCACCCACATGATCTCAGCTGCGGCATTAGCACCAGCTTTGTACTCAGCTTCGGTACTACTCCGAGACGCCGTAGCTTGCTTGCGAGCTTGCCAGGCAATCAAGTTAGGCCCAAAGAACACAGCATGTCCCCCCTGGATCGCCGATCAACAGGACTACCAGCCCAATCGGCATCAGAAAATGCTGAGATCAGTCCAGAACATGCAGGCTGAAGATGGAGACCATATGAACCAGTGTGACGAACATAGCGCAAGATGCGCTTAACAGCTGACCAGTGAGAATCACGTGGTGTATGAAGATACTGGCACACACGGTTAACTGCAAATGATATGTCTGGTCGAGTAATGAGCAAGTATTGCAGTCCACCCACAATGCTGCGGTACTCAGTGGCATCCTCAGGAGAGAGCAAGTTACCATCAAGAGCTGTCAGTTTGTCTGTGGCAGACATGGGAGTCATAGCAGACTTACACTGCAACATACCTGCACGACGCAGGAGATCTTGAGAGTACTTCTTATGAGTAAGAGTCAAGCCACTATCAGAATGAAGAACCTCTAGGCCCAGAAAATAATGCAATCTCCCAAGATCCTTAACAGCAAACTCAGCACCAAGAGAGGACACAAGCCGATCTGTAGCAGACGCAGACGAACTGACAAGGATGATGTCATCAACATAGACCAGAATGTACATAGTCACCTCAGGTCGCTAAAGAATAAACAGAGACGTGTCTGCTGTAGAAGGAACAAACCCATGTGCACGAAGAGCAGCGCCAAGACGGGCATGCCATGCACGCGGGGCCTGCTTCAAACCATAGAGAGCTTTGACAAGGTGGCACAAACGATGTGGCTTAGCAGGGTCAACAAAACCTGGCGGCTGACGCATATAAACCTCTTCTTCCAGGACTCCATGGAGAAAGGCATTCTGAACGTCAAGTTGTCGAAGCGACCATCCTCGAGTAACAGCCAAAGAGAGAAGAACACGAATAGTAGTTGGTTTAATAACAGGACTGAATGTATCTTCGTAATCAATGCCGTACCGCTGTTTGAATCCCTTGGCAACCAGACGTGCCTTGTACCTCTCAATGGAGCCATCAGCATGTTTCTTCACCCCGAATACCCATTTAGAATCAATGATATTGACACCAGATGGAGGTGGAACAAGACGCCAAGTGTTGTTTCTTTGAAGGGCATGAATCTCCTGCTCCATCGCAGCACGCCAATGTGGGATGCCAAGCGCTGCTCGAAAATGTCGTGGTTCAGTCGTAGGGTCAGCCTCAGCATGCGCCACACAGGCCGCAAGCCACGCGACAGTGCCGTTAGTGCGCTTCTTCGGTTGGAAGATGCCACTTTTGCTGCGAGTATGAGGACGCAGGACGACAGGCGCAGATGGCGCTTGAGCTGCCACACCAGAGGAGCCACTATCCATCAGCGGTGAGGAGGACGCACAGGCGGGCGAGTCAAAGGTGCATCCGGTGGCACGGTCAGGGTCGGCGAAGAAAGATTGGGCGTGATCGGCGTCGACGGACCAGGCGAGGAAGACTCGGTGACCTGCGAGGCCTCCGCCCCAGGGGATAGCGCCGCGAGTCCAGCCGGCCCGACCGACAGCTCCGCAGGTTTGGCCGGCCCAGGCGACAGCGAGACCGCTGGCCCCGGCGACTCGGGCACCCCGTCGGATCCACGTGCATGGGACATGCACGCGTGATCGACGTCGGGGTCAGGCGGGATAGTGGCAGGGGCAGCCTCGTCAAGCGCCTTGTCCAGCGTAGCAGCAGCTGGCGCAGGTGTGGCCATATCATCATCCAGAAGCTCAAGTCGAGCGCCTCGTCCAGTCCCTGCACCGTGGTTAGGAAACAACAGAGGAGAATATGCAGCATCCACAAATTGATCAGGCAAAACTGGAAAAGAGTGCAACTCGGTGACGGGAGTATCGCTGGGTGATGTGAGCGTGGAAAACGGGAAGACAATCTCATCGAACACAACATCACGAGAAATGTAAACACGATTTGTCGGAATGTGAAGACACTTGTAACCTTTGTGGAGAGGACTGTATCCAAGAAACACACATTGTTTGGATCGATACTCAAGTTTATGCTTATTGTACGGACGAAGATGTGGCCAACACGCACAGCCGAACACTTTGAGGAGGGAGTAATCTGGAGTTTCATTAAGCAACACTTCTAGTGGAGACTTCACGTGGAGACATCATGTGGGAATCCTGTTGATCAAAAAACAGGCAGTAACAAAAGCATCGCTCCAGAACCGAAACGGGACAGAGGCATGTGCAAGAAGTGTTAAGCCAGTTTCAACTATGTGACGGTGCTTGCGCTCAGCTACACCGTTCTGCTGATGTGTATGAGGACAAGACACATGGTGTGAGATGCCAAGCTTCTGAAAGAAGGTGTTAAGGTTACGATACTCACCCCCCCGGTCCGTTGAACATGGATAATTTTGTGCTTAAGCAATCGTTCAACACGTGCTTGAAATTGCATAAAGACATGAAACACATCAGATTTGCGCTTAATAAGATAAATCCAAGTAAAGCGACTGAAAGCATCGATGAAACTGACATAATAGTTGTGACCACTAACAGAAGTTTGGGCATAGCCCCACACGTCTGAAAACACAAGTTCAAGAGGAGTCGTGACAACACGACTTGATACAGAAAAAGGCAACTGATGACTCTTGCCTTGCTGGCAGGCATCACACACTAGAAACTCCTTATTACTCGACTCAACGGGAAGATGATGACGGTGAAGTACATGGCACACAATGGGAGTAGCGGGATGGCCAAGACGAGAGTGCCACTGCGACGATGACACCCGAACACCACTGAAAACTCGAGAGACTCGTGGCACATCAAGTGCGTATAAGCCGTCGCGAGCTCGACCACTAAGAAGAACGTCCCTCGTGTCCCGGTCCTTCACAAAAAAATGGAAAGGGTGAAACTCAACAAACACATTGTTGTCACGAGTTAATTTAGGAACCGAGAGTAAACTACGTGTGACTGAAGGAACACGAAGTACATCAAGCAGACGCAAGGTTTTAGTGGTACGTGAAAGGAGAGATGCCTGACCAGCATGTGAGATGGGCATACCTGATCCATTGGCCGTGCGGACCTGATCGTGACCGGTGTAGGGCTGGCGAGTGGCCAGCTTGTCAAGTTGGCTCGTTAAATGGTCTGTAGCGCCCGTGTCCATGTACCAGGCAGGATCCACCGAGTATGAAGGAGTGAACCCGGGATCCGGTGTAGCGAGAGCCGCTTGCTTCTCATTGCCCTTCCCATTGTTCCCAATGCCAAGAAAATCGCGTTTAAAGCGACGATGGCAGCGAGACGCCAAGTGCCCCTCGATGCCGCAGAGTTGGCACTCAACCCCGCCACCACATGCCTCGCAGTGGAGCCGCTTGCGGCCAGCCGTCGGAGGTGGAGCGGGCGGGCGGGGCTGGTTGCCCGAAGTCTGCGGCGCTTTCTGCTTGGCACCGCGGGAGCCCCCGCGGAGAGCAGTGTTCGCAGATGGGCCATCCGTGTAGGCGCCAACGGAGCGACGAGCAGCGAGCCTCTGTTCGGTGTTGAGGAGGCGTGCATAGAGATTGCCAGGCGGCATCGGCGTGTCACGGCCATTGATGTTTTCAACGAGAGAATCATAGTCCTCATCAAGCCCATTGAGAATGAACGAAGTAAACTCCTCGTCACGAAGAGGCTTCCCAATAGACGACGGTGTATCAGCCAGGCCTTTGACCTTGTTGAAGAAGGCCGTGATGGAGAGATCATTTTTCTTGACCTCACCCAGCTGGTTACGAATGGCAGAGGAACGGGCCAGCGACTGCGAGGAAAAGCTGGAGTCGAGCGTGGCCCATGCATCCCTCGACGTCGCGGAAAAGACCACCATGCCGGCCACGGAGGGTGTGAGCAAGGACTGAATGGCACCCAGAATAGCTTGATCCTGAGCGATCCACCGACGATGAGCAGGGTTGGACACCATGATGGAGCCACCAGCGGCCGAGGGCACCGGAACCATGGCCGGGGGACACGGCAGCGTACCATCGACATAGCCCTCAAGGTAGTGACTACGCATCAGCGGCAACACCTAAGCGCGCCACAGGAGGTAGTTGTCGGAAGAGAGCTTTACCGTCACCAGATGAGCGAAGTGGAACGGTCCTGGTTCAGCCACCGGTGAGGAGAGCTGCGAGTCGTGCATCGGAGGAGCACTGTACAGAATCAGCGCATCGGCCGACGGAGACGTACGGTAGTGTTGGTGATGACCGTGAGACGCCGTAGGAGGTATGCCATAGGGCTGCAGCGAGGTGACGTACGGCACAAGGGCAGCGTAAGGCACGCCATACGGCGCCTCGTAGGGCACCGCGGAGGACGAAGCATACGGCGTCGGCGCGACATACGGCGACGAAAGCACGACGTACGGCGCTGGATACGGCCCGCCGTACGGCACCTGGACGGGGTTCCACGCGGGCCTGAAGCCGGCGGCGCAGCGTAGGTCGCAGCGGCGCCGTAAGAAGACGGCTACAAAGGGGCGCGATGCCGATCGTGTAGGGGAGCACCGTACGCAGGGGCACGATCCGATCATGCAAGGGAGCACCGTAGTTGACCGCCAGGGATCCATTGCTGGGTTGCATCATGGGATCAAGGGAGTTCGACGCCGATGCTGCATCTTGTGCGAACGAAGACGCGGGCGATCGGGGCAATGGCGGGCGCGGCCCCGATGCGGCCGGACGGGCCCTGGCGAGCGGGGCGGACGCCATGAACGGCGATTCCATCGCCAGGGTCGACGGAGGCGGTGTCGTGGTTCTAAGTCTGACAGTAGAATGGGGGTAGGTATGGAGAGGCAAGTTCCTAGCTATGGAGTAGTTGTATACGCAAGGGATTTACGAGTTCATGCCCTTCTCGGAGGAAGTAATAGCCCTACGTCTCGGAGCCCGGAGGCGGTCGACTGGATTATATGCGTATGTGTTACAGGGGTGCGAACCCTTCTACCTGTGGAGGGGGGTGGCTTATATAGAGTGTGCCAGGACCCCAGCCAGCCCACGTAGCAGAGGGTTTATCATAAAGACTATTTAACTACAGACCATTTAGGCACCGAGTGGCTCTTGGACTCCTGGTGGTCGAGTGGGTCTTCATGGTCGAGTGTCTTTGAATCTGTTGAGTGGAAACCTACCAGGTCGACTGGAAGGCCGCTTCTCTTGCGAGTGTCCTTGTGGAGGGTACCTTTGGGCAGGTCTATGACCCTACCCCAGGTACATGACTTCATCATTAGCCCCCGAATGGATCGAGGTTTGAGTGAGGAAGGAGTTGATAATCTTTCCGACCTGTTCTTCGTGTTGCGAGTGTGTCTTACTCTGGATCAATGACCTTTTAGTGATGGCATCAACTTCTCTTTCAGTCGCCTTGATCCATTCTTCACGTTTTGTCGAGTGAACTCTGTGAGCTTGAGGATTTCCGAGCGACGGATCGGAGGAAATCTGTTATCTGACGGGTTGCTCCGCGGTTAGCGGATTTCGCGGGATCTGAATTTTGGGAAGCGCGCGAAGCGGAGAAAACTGCGGCACTCGGATGGGATAAGACGATGACGCCTCAATCTTCGCGCCACCTTTTTCGCCACGATCGCGGCGCTACCGCTATGGATTTGACGGGATTGCCTGGGCCTACCGGTCAGCCACTCGGAAGCGGCCTCATATAAAGCGTAGGACAGGGTATTTTGAATAGTGCAACCCCAATCTTCTCCTCCCTCCGCCTCCAAACCTTCTCGCTGCGCTCTTAGCCTGTCCAGCGCCGCAGCTCAGTACTTGCTTCGTCGGCGACCATGGTGAAGGAGAAGACCGCAGCCCTGGAACGGGTGAAGAAGGCGGCGGCGAAGGCTAAGGGGAGAGCGCCCAGTCGGGGCGGATCCTCTTCGTGGTCCAAACTGCCGCAAGGCTGGGTCCAAGGAGATTGGATCCGCTCGACCATCACCGAGAAGGACCTCACCGATCTGGCCAATGAAGGACTGATCCCCCATGGGTCGGCGAGGCTTCCGGGAACGGAGTGGCAACCGCAGCCTGAAGAGGGTGAGTGCGTTCTCCTGGCCACCCACGTAGATCGAGGATTTTCTCTGCCACCGAATCCTTTTTCCGGGGGTTTCTGAACTTTTTTGGAGCGCAACTCCATCATTTCACTCCCAACTCCATTGTCTATCTTGCTGCTTTCATTTCATTATGCGAGAACTTCTTGGGTTGTCGACCGCACTGGGGTCTCTTCAAGCACATATTCACCTGTCGCTCTCAGACGGTGAAGAAAACGAACCCGAATGACGAGAGAACCCAAGTAATCCAGATGTGTGGGGGACTCGGGGCCCAGATGAGGGGGAAGAGCGCCTTTCCGGCTATGACTCTCCCTGACTCGGTTAGAGGGTGGCAGTCGACCTGGTTCTACTGCCAAGACCAGCCGACGCCGGGGCAGTCGACTGGGCTCCCTCCTTTCTCCATGAGTCGAGTGAACAAGCCATCTTCCCTGAAGGTATTACCAGAGGAGAAGGCCCAAGTAAAATTACTGATGGGCGCGTAGTCCAGCTCATTCGCGACGGGTGACCGCATGGATCTCCGGAGGTTTTCCTTCGACGGCGATTCAGCCACTCCAATACCGAGGTCATCCGATGTGGATGTACTCGCACGGATGATACCACTCGGGTCCATCCAGAGGAGGTCGATGACGCCACACCTGGAGAAGTGGATGACTGCCATCACAGAAACAAAGATAACCTCATGAGCTAGGAGGATTCCACCACTCGACCAGACTTACGAAGTAGACAAGGTACAACCACTTATCTTTGACTGTGATTCGGCTGCATTCACTCTGTTTAGATGCCAACTCGTCGACTGACTTTCTCCTTGTTTTGTTGTCTTCTAGGTCACCACTGAGATGTACTCGATGCCCAACGGGGCGCAGGAAACAGTCAAAGAAGAAGAAGGAAGTGGAGGTGAAAGTCAGGAGGAATGGGAGTCCAACGGCGAGGAGGATGAGGAGGATGACAGCTCTGATGAAGAGGAGGAGGAGGAGGAAGAGGAGGAAAACGTCGATCCTCCTCGCTCGGAGGGAAGGTCCAAGTTGACGCATGACCCGGCGGCCGGGTGCGGTAAAGCTGTTGTGCCCACTGGGCAGTCGACGAAGCAACCTAGGACAACTTCCCCTGCGCCGACTGAGAAACCGCCGAAGCAACCTCAAGCAACGTCGTCAAAGCCGGCGAAGGCTCTGCCCAAGATGCGGATGGTCATCCCCACCATCTCCGGGTAACCAACAGAACCTTGTATTTCCTTATTCCACATGAGTGAACTTTTGGTCGACTTGATGACTGATCAGCCGATTCTTGAAATCTACAGTGCCTCTACCTCCGAGACTTCAGCCAAGCACGAAGATTAGGAAACGGAGGATGCTGCCACTTCCAACCTTGGTATGATCTCTGAGGTTTCGCTTTTAGTCAATTGGACTTCCATGTTTTACTTTTGAATCTTTCTTGTAGTTCCGCCTCACGTCATTGATCTCCCCGATGATGACGAGGAAGCGCCATTGAGGAAGAGGAAGAACAAGAGAGTGCTCTGGCAAGGCTGCCCGACCACGGCGATTCTGAGACGCTGATTTCGAGGGAGGCAACCCCACTGGCTTCGTGTCTTTCCCTGCACGGGTGACAAGTGCCCGACCCACTTCGTCGACTGCTGATCCACCATCTCTCTTTGCTATACACCACGTCCCGGAAGACCAAGTGAGTGCTGCTAACGAGGCCATACGCCAGGCAAGGATCATGATGGAGCAAGTGAAAGCGGTCCGAGAGGCTAGCCAGGCGGCCTATGATGCTAGTTCAGCTCTCCAGAGCAATTTCCAAGTAAGTCGATCGTTGCTTGCTTTGTTAGGATATGCTACCTGAAACTGCTTCCTTCTGGAGATTTCCATATCTGTACACCCACTGGGTGGGTGTGTCGATTGAATTTTTGTGGGGGCACGCTGAGTGCACCCACTGGGTGTATTCCCCGAGACTATGGTCATTGCGCAAATCGGCTATAGTCTTTATCTGTGAACTTCTTCACCGACCGGACAGACCAAGTCGAATGGAACAGTAAAACCAGTGGGGGCACGCTAAGTGCACCCACTGGGTGTAGTCCCCGAGACTATGGTCGACTGCGTGCAGTCGACTATAGTCTAAAGAACTTTGTGTTGTTGTCGTTTTTTTTTTTGCCTCTTTTGGTCGACTGGTCGAACCAAATTGGTAAAACCAGTGGGGGCACGCTGAGTGCACCCGCTGGGTGTAGTCCCCGAGACTACTGTCGAATGTTTTGATTCGACTGTAGTCTTAGAAATGCTACTATTTTTCCTTAATCACTCGGAAGTGATCTGTCTTCGATTTCTTTCGTTGGTTGACTCTTTGTAGAAATCTTGCGAGCTTGTGGCTCGCTATATCGAAGTTAGAGAACAAACAGATCCAGCTCAACCTCGATTTGAAGCTTGCTCGGGAGAATTTGCGTAAGGCAAAGGATGAAGCAAAAGGTATGGCTGGTGAGAACTTTTGACGACCGCCTTTGTTTTTCCGCTCATTCTCAACTCTCGTTCTCATTGTTGCTTTGCGAGATAAACTGGAAGAGACTTTGAAGAAGAAGGACCTTGACCTTGCGAGAGGTATGTAGGCGGCTTTGGAGAAAACAAAGCTCGCTGAAGAGAAGCTTGCCTCGGTCGACAAACTTGAAGAAGAAAATGCCAAGCTGAAAGCCGCTCTTGACGCGGCTAACAAGGAAGTTAGTCGACTGAAGAACAACAAGATTGCTCTGTCTGACAAGGCTGGCCAACTGGCGGGGAAGCGAAATGACCTGAGATTTATCTTGGAGGGCTCGCCAAGAAGTTGTTTCTCATGCTTGAAGGTAATCTCTTTACCCGACTGTCTTGCTATCACCGCTCATCACATGATCGTTATTTTGAATCTGAGCTGCGTTTTCAGAATTTCATCAAAACTTTGAAGAAGAAACCAATGAGTGGAAACCAGCTTGGACCCCATCAACTCTCCCGTGAAGGACGGTTGCTATGAATGTGCTCCGATCGAGTCTCGCGTTGCTAGCGTGGTGGATTATCTTGCTCAACTTAAAGTTGCGTGTCGCGGATCGACTCGACTCTCCGCCGATCGATGCTTGTAATGACCTTGAATCTCGATGACTCGAATGAATGAGATTCCAAGTCGAGTGCAAGAATGGAAAAAGTCTTACGCCGGTGTGGTGCTGATGTTGCTCTATCTCGGTTCGTGTCCACCGCAAGGAAGCACAAGAGGACAAGCTGGTGTCTCTCAAGGTTGCCAACACCGGGAAGCACGACTTCAGATCTTTCATGGAGACTTTCATCGCTGCTGCTACCCGTATTGCCGATTTAAATCGACCTCGACCAGTTTGTTGCACCTTCCAATCCTCCCGGAGGAGTAAAAACTTCTAAGTCCCACCTTAAATTTGCCTCGAATGCCGAGTGGTTTTTGTAACCGATAAACTTTAATGTGCTTAACGCTCGAGCACCTTTGGATCCGTGAGGACGCTTATCCAAACTTGATTTATCCTTTAACATGCTTTGTTTGCCTTCGAGAGAACTTTGTTCCTCATTCGAAGATATTCCGTTGAAACTCCGAATGACTTGTGCTTCATCTATCCTGCGGTAGAGATGGAACACTGATCGCAACCGACCTCGTCGTCCTTGCAGATTGGGATGAACCGCACGTTGTACTTGTGGCGAAGCTCCGAAGGAGGAGGTAGGAGTCGACCTGCACCTCGTCGTCCTTGCGGATTGGGATGGACCGCACGTTGTACTTGTGGCGAAGCTCCGAAAGAGAAGGTAACAGTCGACCTGCACCTCGTCGTCCTTGCGGATTGGGATGAATTCCTTACTAAGGCGAGCACTGGACCGCAGCTAAGCCCCTGAGTGGGAGGTTTGCTCTCCACTCGGTAGGGTTTTTATTACTTAGGAGAGCACTGGGCTGCAGCTAAGCCTCCGAGTGGAGGTTTGCTCACCACTCGGTAGGATTTCTATTACTTAGGCGAGCACTGGGCTGCAGCTAAGCCTCCGAGTGGGAGGTTTGCTCTCCACTCGGTAGGATTTTTATTACTTAGGCGAGCATTGGGCTGCAGCTAAGCCTCCGAGTGGGAGGTTTGCTCTCCACTCGGTAGGATTTCTATTACTTAGGCGAGCACTGGGCTGCAGCTAAGCCTCCGAGTGGGAGGTTTGCTCTCCACTCGGTAGGATTTCTATTACTTAGGCGAGCACTGGGCTGCAGCTAAGCCTCCGAGTGGGAGGTTTCCTCTCCACTCGGTAGGATTTTTATGGCGTAGCTTTGAACTAGAAGGTAGCAATCGACCTGCACCTCGTCGTCCTTGCGATTTTCATTATTTTGGATGTTTAAGGCGAATCCTTGGGCTGTTGCAAGCCCCGAGTGGGAGGCTGGCTCACCACTCAGAGGATTTGAATACTTAGGCGGTACTTGACTGCAGCTAAGCCTCCGAGTGGGAGGCTGGCTCGCCACTCGGTAGGATTTTGAATACTTAGGCGAGTACTTGACTGCAGCTAAGCCTCCGAGTGGGAGGCTGGCTCGCCACTCGGTAGGATTTTGAATACTTAAGCGAGTACTTGGACTGCAGCTAAGCCCCTGAGTGGGAACCTGGCTCGCCATTCGGTAGGATTTTGAATACTTAGGCGAGTACTTGACTGCAGCTAAGCCTCGAGTGGGAGGCGGCTCGCCACTCGGTAGGATTTTGAATACTTAGGCGAAGCGGATTCGCAGCTAAGCCCCGAGTGAGAGACCTGGCTGCCACTCGGAAAGGATTTTTTTTACAAACTTAGGTGAACCGGATTCGCAACTAAGCCACCCACTGGGGGAAATTTCAACAAAAAGTAATAACAATCACTGGGAAAATTATAACATTCTTTCCTTAGATAAACAAACTACAAAAGTACTTTTATTACATCTCAACCGAGTGAGTATTAAGTGTAAAAGGGGCGGAGCAGCTCCGCGTTCCAAGCTCGAGGCTCGTCGATCTGGTGATCAACGTTGTAGAGATGATACACTCCATTGTGGAGAACTCTTGTGACGATGAAGGGACCTTCCCAAGTGGGAGCGAGCTTGTGTGGTTTCTGTTGATCCACTCGGAGGACCAAATCTCCCTCTTGGAAGGTTCGACTCTTCACATTTCTGGCATGGAATCGACGCAAGTCTTGCTGATAGATAGTCGAGCAGATCAGGGCCATTTCTCACTCCTCTTCCAAGAGGCCGACTGCATCTTGCCGGGCTTGTTCCGCTTCTTCTTCAGAGTATAGTTCGACTCGAGGCGCATTGTGAAGCAGGTCACTCGGCAGAACTGCTTCAGCTCCATAGACCAGGAAGAATGGAGTTCTCCCAGTCAACCGATTAGGAGTGGTCCTCAATCCCCAGAGAACTGATGGAAGTTCATCGACCCAAGCTCCTGCTGCGTGTTTGAGATCATGCATCAGCCATGGTTTCAGCCCTTTGAGAATGAGGCCGTTTGCACGTTCTGCTTGTCCATTCGACTGAGGATGAGCCACTGAAGCATAGTCGACCCGCGTGCCTTGAGAGGCGCAGAAGGCTTTGAACTTTTCATTATCGAAGTTTGACCCATTGTCGGTGATGATGCTATGCGGAACTCCATATCTGAATATCAACTCTCTGATGAAACTGATAGCAGTGCACGCATCGAGGTTCTTGATGGGCTTGGCTTCGATCCACTTGGTGAACTTGTCGACTGCTACTAGCAAATGAGTGAAGCCGCTTCTGCCAGTTCTCAACGGTCCAATCATGTCCAATCCCCAAACAGCGATGGGCCGACGAGTGGAATGGTCTTCAAGGCTGAGGCGGCTTGTGCGACATGTTGGAATAGAACCGACATCCTTCACACTTGTCAACTATTTATTTTGCCATTTCATTTGCTTTCGCCAAGAAAATCCCGCCGGTATGCTTTAGCCACAATGGTCCGAGAGGACGATGATGGCCATGGTCCCCGAGTGGATATCCTCAAGAATTATCTCGACCTTCTTCCGGCGTGATACACTTCGCCGACTCACCATGCTTTCTCGAACAACTGTCCCTTGATCATCAGAAGGCCTTGGATCGCTTGGACGATCCGTCGAGCCTCTTCTTCATTCTCTCGGGAGCTCTTTCCTTAGGATATATGCGATGTACGGCACCGCCCGCCGGGAGTGATGACCACAACTTCCATAATTAGGTCGACCACGGCTGGGACCTCAACTTCAGAGGATCATTGGCACTCTTTTGCTGCGGGCTTCTTACGTGAAAGGATCCTCCTGCACCGATGGTGCATGAATGTGCTCCAAAAATACATTGCTAGGAATGGCTTCCTCTTGGATCCTATCTTCGCCAAATCATCCGCAGCTTGATTTTTCAGCCGGGTATATGATGAAGCTCTAACCCTCAATTTCTTCTCCAAACTTTCTCATCAGATTACAATAACCTGTCATAGCTGGGCTTCGACATCCCACTCCTTCATCACTTGATTAACAACCAGATCCGAGTCGCCAGAGACCATAAGGCGACGGACGCCGAGTGAAATGGCCATGCGCAACCCATACAAGAGTGCTTCATATTCTCGCTTCGTTGTTGGAAGAATCAAAGTGAATCGAGAACATATTTGAGCCTATATCCTCGGGGAACCAATACAACCCCTGCACTGTAACCGCTCAAAGATCTTGGAACCATCGAAAACATAGTCCGGTGTTCCGAGTGAAATTGAGTCGAAGCTGCTGTTCAGTCCACTCGGCGAGGAAATCTGCTATTGCTTGGGACTTGATGGCTTTTGCCTCGAATTTGATATCAAGGGGAAGGAGTTCAATCGCCCATTTTGCCACTCGACCAGTTGCATCTCTGTTATGAAGAATTTCCGACAATGGGGCGTCGCTGACGACTGTAATGGAATGATCGGAGAAATAATGAGCAACCTTCTTTGTGGTCATATAGATCCCATAAACAAGCTTCTGATAGTGAGGGTATCTTTGCTTTGATGGGGTCAGTACTTCAGAAAGATAATAAACTGGGCGTTGAACTTTGAAGGCTTTTCCTTCTTCTTCCCGCTCGACCGTAAGTACGGTGCATCGACGACTTGTCCAAAGGGCTGCAATGTAAAGAAGCAAAGGCTCTTTGCTGATTGGGGCAGCAAGCACCGGTGGGTGGAGAGCGAGCTTTGAGCTCGCAAATGCTGCATCAGCTTCTAGAGTCCACTCGAACTTGTCTCGACTTCTTCATCATCGGTAAAGAGGCAATGCCTTTTCACCGAGGCGAGAGATGAATCGACTTAAAGCGCCAAGCATCCAAGAAGTTTTGGACATCGTGCACACGCACAGGCGCTTCATTCGAGTATGGTGCCAACCTTTTCGGGTTAGCATCGATTCCTCGCTCAAAAACGAGAAAACCGAGTAACTTTCCACCAGGAACTCCAAATGTACACTTTGATGGGTTAAGCTTGATATCATACCTCCTGAGATTGGCAAATATTTCAGCAAGGTCAGTCAACAGGTCGGAACCCTTTCGTGAGTTGACCACTATATCATCCATGTACGCTTCCATATTCCGACTGATGTGAGTGAGCAAACACTTCTGAATCATCCTCATGAATGGGGCTCCGTCATTCTTGAGACCGAATGGCATGATGACATAACAGAAGCACCCGAATGGAGTGATGAACGCTGTTTTAATCTCATCGGGTCCATATAGACGGATCTGATGGTACCCGGAATAGGCGTCTAAAAAAGACAACCTCTCACATCCCGCAGTTGAGTCGACTATTTGGTCAATGCGAGGAAGAGGGAAATGATCTTTCGGGCAGGCCCGATTGATATGCTTGAAATCGATGCACATGCGCAACGACTTGTCCTTCTTGGGGACCATGACGACATTGGCGAGCCACTCGGAGTGGTAGATCTCTCGGATGAACTCTGCCGCTAAGAGCCGAGCCACCTCCTCGCCAATGGCCTTTCTCTTCTGGACGGCGGACCGCCAAAGATATTCTTTAACCGGTTTGAATTTTGGGTCGACTCATAGGCGATGCTCAGCCAGCCCCCTGGGAACACCTGGCATGTCACCAGGCTTCCATGCAAACATGTCCCAGTCCTCACGGAGGAACTGGATGAGCGCTGCTTCCTATTTTGAGTCGAGTGTTGTTGAGATGTTGGTCGGAGCAGCATTGGGATCAGTCGGGTGAATGTGAACCTGTTTCGCCTCACCATCGATTGAAATGCTGACTCAGAGCAGGCTTCTTAGCTCGCAACAAATCACTCGGATCTGCAGTTTTCGATACTCTTGTAGCTCTACCATCGCCAACCGAGCATCGGCGATCTTAGAGCCTTTTGGAAGCACTCTTCCGCCTTCTTCCGATTGCCCGTAATAAGTGATCACGCCTTGGGACCAGGCATCTTTAGTTTAAGATACACGTAACATGGTGCGGCCATGAAAGCGTGCATAAGCTGGCCTTCCTGAATAGCGTGATAAGCGCCTGAAATCCACGACCTCAAAGGTCAACTTTTCTTTCCGGAAATGCTTCAATCACCAAAACTACATCAAGAACAATTTGGCCGAGTGACTCAGCCTTCTTTCCGTGAATGACTCCGTGGAAGCTCATGTTATCGGTAATCGAGTCTAGACATCGGAATGCCCATCCCTTTCAACGCCTCCGCGTACAATATGTTCAAGCCAATACCACCATCCATCGACTTTGGTCACCGAGTGCCCTCAATAACCGGGTCGACCACCAATGCTTGCCTCCCGGGGTGGCAATGTGCGCCGGTGATCGACCGGTCGAATGTGATGGCGGTGCGGGACCATTTCAGATAATTGGGAGTCGCCGAGCAACCAAGTTCACTTCCGATTGATAACCTTCAATCGACTTTTGCTTTCGACGTCGGCCAAAAATCATCGTGGTGGAATTGACCGGGATATCCATCATCACCGTCATCTTTGTCCTCAACTTTTCTGTTTCCTTATCCTTATCCTTGAGTTGTTTCCCTTGAACCGCTGAATCAAGAGCCGACTTTGTCGAGTGGTATGTTTCGGTAGATAAGTTTACCCTCTTCATCTTTCTTTGTATGAATATGACATGGCAAATCCAACATGTCGTTTCCATCCTGGTCTTTCACCTTCTTGGGGTTCCAAGGACCCTTGGGTTTCCCTTGAACTTTCACGGGGTCACAGCCAAGGCCTCTCCGTAGCGGCTGGCTCGGCTTTGCGCTTCGCTTCCGACCGAATTTCCTCCGCCGCCTCATTGGCAGCCGATTTGTATTTACCACTCGAGCCGGTCCTCTTCTTCACCATTTGCATACTTGGTGGCAATCTCCATCATCCGACTCAGGGTCATATCTCCGGTTCGACCAAATATCAAACTCAACTCTGTTTTGACACCTTCTTTGAAGACACAGATCGCTCGGTGATCGATACATTCTCGATTGTGTGGTGCAAAGTGATCCACCTCGGATATAATCTCTCAAAGTTTCACTCGACTTTTGCACACACGATCGCAACTCCGTCAATCCTGCTGGTCGCTTGCAAGTTCCTTCAAATGTCTCGACAAACACTCGGGCAAGATCTTCCCAAGTGTAAATCTGCTGGTGCTAATCGATTCAACCACATACGGCTGAACCCTCCAACATAAGAGGCAAATGTTTCATGGCTACCTCATCGTTGCCACCGCCGATCTGAACAGCCACTCGGTAATCTTCAAGCCAAGTGTCAGGCTTGGATTCACCAGTGAACTTATCGACTCAGCCGCCAAGCTGAAGTTGGGAGGAATCACGCGGCTCGATGGCTCGCTGAAACACTCTGGTCCCGAGACATGAACTCTGCTGCTGGAAGGAACATCTCTATCATGGCCGTCTCGGTGAGCTCTGTTCCTGTCGACCAAACCTTGAACGATAATAGATCTCGCATCAAAGCCTGGTTCCCTGGGGTCGACTGGAACCCTTCGCCCAACACTGTGCTGGCGTCTGTCGTCCTGCTGCCGAGGAGCGTATGATCCACCCCTTGGGGGAGGAGTGGGCACTCGATGTCGATCGTTGCGATCGAATCGGTGCTCATACTGCCATGCCCTTGTACTGATCATCACGCCGGCCCCCACGTTCCTCACGCCTCGGGGGCGATCTCGGACTATGGGCCGACTGGACTGAATTCGCAGCGACGGATCGGCTGTGAATCCTGTTCCGCGACTGTGATACAACTGAGTTTTGATCTCCTGCCGCCCGGAGCAGATCTCTGATTTGCAGCAAACCTCTACCCGCCTCCGACTGGGAAGGCTGAATTGACTCTGCTATACGGGCGGCAGCTGCTAAATTCTGAATCGGAGTTCGATATACCTGAGTTGGCGGTTGAAAGAGCTGACGTCGACTGGATTCTGGAACCCTTGGTCGCGCAGGCCATCGAGTACTCGCTGAAGGTTCTCGGTCGAGTGCGCTCAGCCAGGTTGGCCAAGCGCGCATCCTCCAAGGCACGAGCCTCGGGGGTTTCTCCAACGATAGGAGTGTGAAGTGCATCCATGTTCCGACGGCGAAGCTCCTCCCTCTGGAGCGAAGTGAGGGGCTCGGGCAGGTACTCTTCGTGGGCTTGCTCCGGATCGCCTTCACCGTCACCTCCGTTGGTGCGGGTGAATCCGGGGGGACTGCGTGGTCCATCGACCATCAGAACCTCTGCCGCCGGGTCACTGCTATCGCATTCGGACGCAGTCTCTGCGGAGCCAGTCGACAGGTCGAACAGGCCGTAGAGAGATTCATCGGGCTCGATCGCCGTGACTTGGGGGTGGCCGACTGGCGGGCCACCGCATGCCTCACCCACCGCTGAAGCCTCGACCGACCGGAACGCTTGCGCCGGTGGGAGACTGGGAGCGAACACGGCACAGGAGCCGACCCATACTGGGTCGACGGTTGCCGCAGGAGGACGCCGCGGACACACGCGCGAAAATCGTCGCCTCAGCGGACGGGAGCGCGCCCACGCCGAGTGGAGCCTCCTGAAGCCAAAGCGGATTAAATCGGGCGCATTTAACGTGAGCGCACCGAGACGGATCTCATGGCGCCAACCGAACTCCACCGAAACCATGATGTAGGAGATCGAAAATCCCAACTTCTCCAACAAATCGCTAGAACACCGGCCCCACGGTGGGCGCCAACTGTCGTGGTTCTAAGTCTGACACTAGAATGGGGGGTAGGTATGGAGAGACAAGTTCCTAGCTATGGAGTAGTTGTATACGCAAGGGATTTACGAGTTCATGCCCTTCTCGGAGGAAGTAATAGCCCTACGTCTCGGAGCTCGGAGGCGGTCGACTGGATTATATGTGTATGTGTTACAGGGGTGCGGACCCTTCTACCTGTGGAGGGGGGTGGCTTATATAGAGTGTGCCAGGACCCCAGCCAGCCCACGTAGCAGAGGGTTTAAGGTGCGTTAAAGCTAGGCGTTACTGGTAACGCCTTACATAAAGTGTCATTAAAATCATAAAGACTATTTAACTACAGACCGTTTAGGCACCGAGTGGCTCTTGGACTCCTGGTGGTCGAGTGGGTCTTCATGGTCGAGTGTCTTTGAATCTGTCGAGTGGAAACCTACCAGGTCGACTGGAGGCCGCTTCTCTTGCGAGTGTCCTTGTGGAGGGTACCTTTGGGCAGGTCTATGACCCTATCCCAGGTACATGACTTCATCAGGCGGCACGGCGGCGAAGGCCGACGCGGCGGCGGCAGAGGAAGCGGAAGCACGGCGCGGATCGAACGCGTCGTCTGATACCATGTTAGACAAATTAGCGTTTGGAACAATGCTCGATACCCTTGATGGGTACGGCTGTCATATATTTATAAGAGGGAACCGTACAAAATACAGGTTATGTTACAACATGTATATCTAATATATACTTAGTCTAACATTGGTTACATTTATGATAAAGTTGAATCTTAAGAAGCGTGGGCACAATATATTTTGAAACGGAGGAAATACTATGGTTGCAAATCAACATCACACTTACATCCTCTACCTTTATGGGTACGTTGGGTAGTCTTGATTTCCCGCGCACTACGCACGCACGCGGCCCTAGAGCAGTTGTGCACGTATAGTTCTACAACATAGTGCGTACTTAGAATAAGGAACGCGGCTCCTGTGCGTACTCCCTTTGTCTTAAAATAAGTGTTATATTAAAATTGAGATATTTATTTTGAGACAAAGAGTATCAGACTACTGGTACGTAAGGGACGACGCATGAGACGCATGCACGGATCGGGTTTCGGATGCTTCCGTGTTCTGCTTGCCACGCGGAAGAAATACTGATTGTAGCTTTATGAATGGCCAGCATATCTCAGTGATGTTTGATCTTTTTTTTTTTGAAACAAAGCAAAAGATTTGCCATCTCATTGATTAAGGAAGAAGGTTTAGACAATGCCACATAGCGGCAAGAAAAGAAAGAACTACTCTCGCGCCATTACAATACTCAAATGCTTGGCGTCCGCCAAAGCCTAAAGAGACATCTCCTCTTTAATCCTGTTAATAAGGACCACCGAAGGAGAGGCCGTGTTGCGGAAGATTCTAGCATTGCGCTCCGACAAAATCTCCCAGGAGATGAGCATCATCAGCGAAGCAAGCGCCTTGAGGGATTCGCTACGAATATGAATGTTCCCGGTCCACCATTGCTTCACCGAGCCCCTCGTCATCCAAGCAGCGGTATTGATGTGATGCATGCCAAGCCACTGGAGGATATCATTCCACACGCGAAGGGTAAAACGACATTGGAACAGAAGGTGGGCTGCTGATTCCTGACTTTGCTTGCAAAGTGGGCAAAGACCGCAGTTGGGCCATCCACGACGAAGAAGGCGATCTGAAGTCCAAATCCTATTTTGAAGAGCAAGCCAAGCGAAAAATTTGCACCTCGGAGGAGTCCACACCTTCCACACTGAATGGACCATGTCCGACGTAGTAAGGCCCTCAAATTGCGCCTTATAAGCCGAGGAGGAAGAGTACATGCCGTCCTTGGTGAACTTCCAAATAATGGAATCCTCCATATCCTCAGCAAGAGTGACTTGAGCAACCTTTTCCCAAAGGTGGGCGAACTGTTGGACGTGGTCGAGGGTTAGGCCATTGGAGATGTCAATGTGAGAGATCCAAGTGTTGTTAGATAAAGCTTGCTGGACCGAGCAGTTTTTCTTTTTAGATAGAACAAAGATGTCAGGCGCAATGTCACGCGGGCGCAAACCATTCAGCCAAGGGGAGTTCCAGAATCTGGCAGTACGCCCATTGCCAATCGTGACAGTAGTGGCAGCCGCAAACAAATCTTTGTCCTTGTCCGTACAAGGCGTACCCATACCAATCCATGGTTTTGTGGGCTCTTTCCATTCAAACCAGAGCCACCGAAGCCTAAGAGCCTTGGAAAATTTGCCCAAATTGAGCACACCCAGGCCACCATGTTTCTTTGGATTGCAAAAAAGGTCCCAATTAACTTTGCATTTCCCACCGGAGACCTTATCAGCTCCCGCCCAAAGATAGGCGCGACGAATACGGTCAATCTTCTTGAGAACCTCCACCGGGATAGCAAGAGGCGTAATATGGTAAATGGCGATGGCAGTGAGGACAGCTTTGACAAGAACAGCCCGGCCAGCACTAGCAACGTGTTTTCCCTGCCAAGGAGGGAGCTTGCCAGCGACCTTATCCTCAAGGTGTTGAAAATGGATCCTCTTGAGACGCTTGACAGAAAGTGGGAGTCCAAGGTATCTCATCGGGAATGAAGAACGGACGGCCGGGAAAGCATGTAGAATATCATCAAGGTCAACGTTTTCGCATCGAATAGGGGCCACGAGGCTTTTGGCGCAGTTGGTGACTAAACCGGTAACCTCTCCAAAGGAGGCGAGAGAGGAAGCAAGGAATTGGACATCCTCTTTGATGGGCTTGACAAAGATGGCAGCATCATCGACATAGAGCGAAGCACGGATGGTTGTGGCTCTACCACATAGAGGTTGGAGGTGCCCTTGAGCCGTGGCTTTGTTGAGAAGGTGGTTTAGAGGATCAATCGCCAAAACGAACAACAGGGGGGATCGCGGGTCCCCTTGCCTGAGACCACGGCCATGCTTCAACGGATCACCCAACACACCATTGATCAAAACCCTCGACGATGTCGTGGAAAGGAGGGCGGAAACCCAGTCGCGAAATCTGCTTGGAAAGCCCAGATGCCTTAAAAGATCCAAGAGGAAGTCCCATCTCACAGAGTCGAAAGCTTTCTTGATATCGAGCTTGAAGAGCAAAGTTGGGGTCCTGTTGCGATGCAACTTTCTCGCCAAACCTCTCACATACATGAAATTATCATGGATGCTCCTCTTCTTGATGAAAGCGCTTTGGGCATTTGCGACAAGACTTTGCATGTGCGGGGCGAGACGCGAAGCCATCATCTTAGCAATAATCTTCGCAATGGCATGGATAAGACTAATGGGGCGAAAATCAGAGATGCACTCCGCCCCATCTTTCTTAGGAATGAGGGCAATGTTCGCCGAGTTGAGCCAATGGAGGTTTGAGGTGTGCAAGCTCGAGAAGTGGTTGACCGCATTCATAATGTCTCCTTTGATGATCTCCCAACATTCCTTGAAGAAGGCACCGGTGAAGCCGTCCGGTCCGGAGCTTTGTCACTTGGTAGATCAAGATTGCCTTCTTGACCTCCTCCTCCGAGAAGGCAGCCCCAAGGTCTGATAGATCACAAGCGGGGGCCGGGATATTACCCCAGTTGATGTCAATGGTACGGGGCACACCCCTCTTGGTGACCTCCCTGAAGTGGTTTTGAATGATGGACTTCTTGTGCTCATGGTCGGTGACCCAACCGTTATTGTGCTTAAGACGATGAATGAAATTCGTTCGCCTTCTATGATTGACCCGAAGGTGAAAGAAGCGAGTGTTGGCGTCTCCATCTTTGAGGTTGGTGATTCTTGAACATTGGCTTTTTCGCGCGCGTTCAAGCACGGATAAACTAAGCACCTTACGTTTGAGTCTCCTACGAATGTCCCGCTCATCGGCACTTAAAAGTCGGGTTTCTTGGGCCACATCCAAGCGAAGGATGATCTCGAGGGCCATGTGAATTTGCACCTTTGAATGCGCAAAAATCGTCTTGCTCCACTTTCTAAGAACATGACTTGTCTTTTTCATCTTCTGGAAGAGGATGTGATAGGGATCAATATGGTTCACCTCCTGGTTCCAAGCACCTTGGACAACCTCCTTGAATCTGGGCATTTTGATCCAAAAGTTTTCAAAGCGGAATGACTTGGTCCTCGGAGGCCCTTTATCATTAGCAAGGAGGAGAGGACAATGATCAGAGAGCGATGAGGAAAGAGCGTGCAAGAGGTGAGTGCCGAATTGAAGGTCCCAATCTTCATTGCAAAAGAAGGAATCAAGCTTGCTCAAAGTTGGGTCACTTCGCTCGTTACTCCAAGTAAATTTCCGGTTTTGAAGGTGTATCTCTTTTACCTCACACGCATTGAGGGCGTTGCGAAAACGAACGATGCGGCTCCGATCAACATTCGCACGGTTCTTGTCTCTAGCTCGGCATATTTGGTTTAAATCACCATTGACCAACCACTTATCACCATGGGGGGGCTTCTCACTAACTAATTCTTGAAAGAAGCCATCTTTAAGATTGCTTCGTGTCGGGCCATAAACGGTTGTGAGCTTGAAGGATGTGCTCGAAGAGGTGATGGTGACAGTGGCCGAAAGGAAAAAGGCTCCGATGCTAACATCATTGACAGAGACAAAATTCTCATCCCAGAGAAGCAGGATGCCCCCACGGGTGCCCAGGGCTGGGCGTTGAGCAAAGCTCTTCAGTCTATATCCCCCTAGAAATGCAGCAATGAAAGGGTCAACCAGCTCGAGCTTGGTCTCTTGTAAACAGACAAGGTGGCACGGAGTAGCTACGATGGTCTCATGAATGGCAGCACGACGATCAGGACAATTCAAGCCTCGGACATTCCAACTCAGAATATTCAGGTTTTGTTCTAACATGAATGGCACCAGAATACTTCAGTAGAGCTATACTTGGCTGGACCAGCACAAGAAGCAGAGTACAACAGCACCAGGAGAAGCAACACGCTTAGCAACATCAAACAACAGCCACAACAAACATCGCCATGCACCTCGCAAGGGCAGAACCAGAACCATCGAGAGGTTGTATCTAACATAAGGAACAGAGTACATCGACTGGAACAAACATAGTCCGGATCACGCCGCCTCGTCGACGACCTCCTGACCCGTCGTTTGCAGCTCCGGCCCGGCTTCTCCACCATGCTCCACAAGGACATCTTCAACTGCCTTCGCCAGGTCACAATCCAGGTTGAACAAGGCTCGAAGGGCAGAAACAGTGATGTCGGGGAGCCTTCCCTGGAACATGGCAACGAACTTTCCAATGGCATCTTCGGTGAGCTGCTGGCCTTCATCAATGATGCCCATGCGCCGACAGAGCAGCCTCTCTGCCATCTTTGTGATCGGCATTGCCCTCTTATTGGCACGTAGCCGTGGGCTGCACCTGGTCAGGTTGAAGCCTGAGACGCCCGCGAGCGTCTTCCTCCTGGTCGCTGGCGGACGAGGTGGAGAGGAGCTTGGACCAGCTAGGAGTGGCGGCTGACGTGCGACGAATAACGGAGAGCGTGGCGGCGACCCTGCCGGGCTTCCAGGCGGCGTGGACATAGGGATGTGGATAGGAGTGACCATAGGGGAAGGAGTCTCTTCCGGAGTGGAAATCGCCATGAGCTCGTCAGCAGAGCCAGTCGAATCGACATGTTGGTGCAGCAGCGTGACGGAGCCAGGAGCCGACTGGTGGAGCGGCGTGAGGGGCTTGGAGTCGGGGTGGTTGCACGCCGTAGCAGACGAGGCGCGGGACAGCCCGGTGGTGCGTCCTCCGGCGACACTTGCAAGCCCGGACACGGTGCCGCGCGACGCAGCCAAGCAGGAACAGTCGGTGAAGGACGCAACTCGATGATGTCTCTGTGAGTGGTGCGGGGGGAAGATGGCGACGATCTTCCGCAGTTCACAGGGGCCTTCGGGGACGGCCGCAACATAGTGATGTCATGCTGTGTAGTGCGAGGCGAAGGAGGCGGAGATCTTCCGCAGTTCTCTTCGTTGAGCGGGATGATAGACCTAGCTCTTGAGCATGCACGCCTCAGCGTCATGTCAGATGGGCGGTCTCGGGGCCTCCTGCCTGAAGCCGGGATGACGGTGCCATCACGGAGGCGTTGCACACATTCAATGTTGATTCTTCGGGCGTCGAGGATTGGGAGCTCCAGACCACCGAGCCTGTCATCTTCTTGACGGCCACCGATGTCGCTATCTTTTCGGGTCCACTCATCGCACGAGTCTTGGCCTTGCTTAGCACGTCGTGGTGAGCTCTTGGCGTTGAGCGGGCAACGAAAAGCGAAGTCTTGGGTGGCGGGGGAGTCCTTTCGGCAACATCGTCCGGGGAGGACGGTAGCAGAGGCGAGGGATGGCCCTGCGGTGCTGGTGGTAGGAGACGGTCTTGTTGTGGAGGCGGCGTCTTGCTGGTGCACTGATGAGCACGGTGCCCGCTCCGTCGACAGATCAGGCATTTGTAGGGATCACGGCAGTCAACTTTGCAGTGTCCCCGCTCCAGGTAGCGATGACAGGTCCTACGATGGAGCTTGACGAATCTTCTGCTGGTTGGAGGGGAATACGAAGGCGAGGATCGTCGGGGTGAACGACGGCGGTCGGGAGACAGAGCTCTCCACCAGTACGGAGCTCGAACAAGCTTCCAACCCTCCTCCGAGCTGGCTTCCCCACTGGACGGCTCGATCGAAGAAGCACGCGGCGATGCAGGTCTGGAAGGAACGGGCGTCCATGCCGCACGCCGGCCGGCACTGTGAAAGTGCAATCATGCCCTTAAATCATATTTTGATGTTGATGACAACACATATGCTCGGGACTAATCATGTTTATCAAGTATATCTCAGGATTGTGTTCCAAAGACCGTATGCATGGATCGTGACTAGGGACAAAAAGCATATAACTCAAGAATGGAGATACAAGGTGTTAACTTCATTTATGGTTTGTTCTTGAGTATAGGGATCCCGCACTATTAAGAGGGGATCGATGGATCTGTGAAAAACTTGCTCAAAGCTGGTATCTATATACCTTACCTTCGGACGTCCGGCGCTCTACGGACGTCCGGTCCTTCCTGATTGCCCGGACGTCCGGACGCTTACGGACGTCCGACACTTCCACAACAGAAACATTTTTGCGGATGTCCGGAACCCTCCGGACGTCCGACACTTTCACATCAGAAACTTTCTTACGGATGTCCGGCCCCGCTCGGACGATCGTATCCTGTACACTGGTTTGTGGGTCACACTTTTCACAGCGGCCGAAACATTTTTGCGGATGTCCGGAACTCTCCGGACGTCCGACACTTTCACATCAGAAGCATTCTTACGGATGTCCGGCCCTGCTCGGACGACCGTATCCTGTACATTGGTTTGTGGGTCACACTTTTCACAGCGGCCGGTCGTCCGATGACTGTCGGACGTCCGGACCCATTTGGGCCTCCGGACGTCCGACGTTCTCCGGACGTCCGGCCATCCTGTACCCCAAACGGTCACCTTTTCCCACCACATATATATACTCCTTTCCCTTCCACGGGTTTGAGTTGACCATTCACTTTGAACAAACCTTAGAACACTTCTCACACTCTCTCTCATTTATCCACACCAAATCCTAGATCCTCAAGGGATTTGAGAGCTTTGAAAAGAAGCTGTCCGATCAAGTGATAGATCCACTTCTCCTCCTTCTTTGCACCCAAGGAATTCGTGATTTGAGCAAGTCTTGAGCAAATCCCCATCGATCTTGTTACTCTTGGAGGTTGGAGACTCCTAGGCGGTAGGAGTCTTTCGGAGAGGAATCGACCTTTGTGATTACCCCCGGATAAGTTTGTGAGGGTTTGGAGACCACCCCAAGGTCTACCACTAGTGGTTGAGAAACGCCGTGGTGTTGTCTCAAAGGGAGAATAGGGTGAGCCTTCGTGGCGTTGGTGTGCCTTCGTGGTAACATCCACCTCTCTAACGGTGACTAGCTTCCTCCAAGGAAGTGAACATCGGCATACATCCTCGTCTCCGGAGTTGCGGTTATTCCTAACCCTAACTCTATACTTGTGGTTACTTGTTTTGGTTTGCACTTACTTACATCATAGTGTGCTTGCTCACTTATATGCTTGTGTTACTTGCCTAGTACTTGTACCTACTATCAATTGTTAGGCTCACTTTCATATTCCGCACTATTGCCTAAAATTGCTAAGTAATAATTAAAATTTGTAATTATACCTATTCACCCCCCTCTAGGTCCATCTCGATCCTTTCAATTGGTATCAGAGCCTCGTGCTCTATTCTTGTGGCTTAACCGCCCTAGAGCGAGATGAACCCAGATGGGACTCCCAGTTGTAGATCCTAAGGATAAAGGCGAGGCTTCTTACAAGTCAAGTCCTTTACGTCGGAGGATCTAGAACGGCCCTTGCTAAGCAAAAAGAGGAGCATGATGCTTATCTTGAGGCCTTGGTCCAAATGAGATTAGCCACGTTGTCCTCGGTGCTTGCACCACTCTCGGTGGTGCTGCCTCAAGGCCAAGCTGTGCCTACTCCATCACTTGGTCAACAAGCTCCTAACAATGAACACGCCGGTGTTCCTTGGCTTTATGCAAGACCTCGGGTTGAGAAACCAAGATATAATCCTCAAGGCAGTCCTCCTTTGCTTAGTGCCACTTCCGATTTTCCTTTGTGGAGAGTTGCTATGCAGGACCATCTTCGACATGGAAGCGATGAGATGTTGGAGATCTTGGAGTATGGCTATCATGTGGTTGATCCAAAGAACCCCACTCCGAGAGAAATATATGACAAGAACCTCAATGACACTGCAATCATGTGGATAAGGAGAGGCTTGGATGAAAAGCAAAGGAGACCGTTCATACACATCACAAGTGCCAAGGAACTATGGGAAACTGTTATACGATCCAAAACTGGCACTTCTACCCTCCGGAGTGCTCAATATGAAATTGCCAAGGGGCAATTGCAAAACTTTTGTATGGAGAAAGGTGAAACCCCCAATCAACTCCATGAGCGTCTCATGACACTCACTTGCCGATATTGAGTCATGTGAGTGTGACAAGACACAAGATGGATTCAACATGACTAAGAGGTTCCTTGTGGATAAGTTACTCCATGCTCTTGCTCCATTTCACCATCAAATGGTGTGGGACATAAGACAACACCATACCTTCAAGGAAATGACTACAGATGACATCGTATCCACCTTTCAACTATTTGAAGAGTCAAAGACTAATGCCACAAAACATCTTGCCATGCATGGTTCTCCATCATCAAAGATCAATCTTGCATTGAAGGCCAAGCATGTATGTGAAGATGAACAAAGTGAAGAAGAAGAAGAGGATGACGAAGATGGTGATGAGATTGAATCTGACGAGGGCCCTACATATGAAGACATGGCTCATTTTGTCAAGAAGTTTAGCGCGGGAAAGTTCAAGGGAAGATTCCAAAAGAATAAAGTAAGAAAATGCTACAACTGTGAAGAAACCAATCACTTCTCCAACGAGTGCCCTTATGAGAAGAGAGAAGATAAACCAAGGTTTCCCAAGACCTTTCCCAAGAAGAAGTTGCCAAATCCTTTGAACTCCAAGCTCAAGAAGAGAGATGGAAAGGCAATGGTTGCTCAAGAAGAATCTGATCCGGATGATGTTAGTGGTGTTGCGGAGTTGCTCAAGACTCTCAAAACACCTTGAGGTTAGTAAACAAGAGTGGTGACGTGGTCACCTACAACTACATGAAAGATTACAAGGCAACGCTCACAAATGCCTAATGGCAAAGGCCATGGTTGAAGAAGAAGAGGACCAAAGCTCTTCCGACAAGGTCAAGGTAACTCCACGATCAAATCCTCCTTTTTTCACGCCTTCTACTTCTAGTGATGAGTATCTTGATGCGGAGGATAATTATGAGGATGATGATCTAACTGATCCTATGCTTGCTAAACTTAATAAGTTCATGTGCTCCCTCAAAGGAAGGAAGCTCACTATGTTTCAGTATGCTTATGGAGATGGTGAGTAAGCACACCATCTCCATTAAGGAACTCAAACCCTCGTCATCGAGGAAAAGGAAAATATGAAATCCTTGAGCGGAAAGTCAAATATGAGGAAGCACGAAATGATGAACTATGCTTAAAAATTGGTGCAAATATTGATGTTCATACTAAAGATCTTGCCTCCTTGAAAAGGCTATTGGCTCTTGTGAAGAGTTGATGAATGATAAAAGTAAGCTTGCAAAGTCTCATGCTTCTCTCACTAAGGATTGTGAGCTTCTATCCGTGTCTCTTAAGACTAAGGAAGAAGAGCTCACCCTTCTTACAAAGAGTTTTGAGACACTCAAACTTACTTATCTTGAAACTCTAGCCAAGGCTTACTCATCTCCTATTATCAATGTTGATGCATGTTCTACTAACTCTAGTAGTGATCTGGCATCCATCCTTGAGGAGAATCGGTTTCTCAAAGCTCAAATCGAGAAAGGGCTCATGACATGTGCTCAATGGCAAAAGAACCTTAATGAGGTGTTGAGCCAACACAATGAAGCGTTAAGCCAAAGAGGGACTCGGGTTTGACCCAAGCACAAGCAAGAAGAAGACGTCCTCCCAAAATTGCACAACCCTTTAAAAGAAACCTTTGTACGAGAAGGACACAAGGAGAAAGGTAAGGTTGTTAGTGGGAAGGCCACAAGGGGCATGCCCACTCTCAACAAGCCAAAAGAGTTCATGCCTCCATCCTATGTACTGCGTAAGACTAAGGATGGAGAAGTTTATGCAAAGTTTGTTGGCCCCCAAAAGGCATTTCGTTTTTATGCTATTTGGGTCCCTAAGACCCTTGTGACTAACTTGAGAGGTCCCATTGTAAAATGGGTGCCTCTAACCAAGTAATAATTGTGTGTAGGTAGCTTTCTCCGGTGGAGTAAAATGGGTGATTGATAGTGGATGTACCAATCATATGACCGGAGATAGCAAATTGCTCTACGATTTCATGGAAGCTATTCAACCATTTATGAGCATTATGTTTGGTGGAGGATCAAAAGGACAGGTACTTGGGTTGGGTAAGGTGGCTATCACAAATGACATGTCTCTTGCAAATGGCATGCTTGTCCAATCCCTTAAATATCATTTGCTTTCTGTCCACCAATTGGCTTCATTGGTTATGATACACTATTTGGACTAACGGATGTGAAAGTCTTTAAGAGATACTCTCAAGTGGCCTTTGTTGGAGAGTTGGATGGCAACCTTTACACGGTTGATTTCTCGAAAGAGAGCACATTCCATGCAACTTGTCTAATGGCCAAGGCCGACAAGGGGTGGCTATGGCATCGCCGGCTAGCCCATGTCGGCATGAGGAATCTTCAAGATCTCTTAAAGGGGAATCACATCCTTGGACTAACAAATGTCTCTTTTGAGAAAGATCGTGTGTAGTGCATGTATAGCCAGGAAGCAACATCAATCAAAGCACCCACCCAAGAATATTGTGTCTACTTCAAGGCCTTTGGAGCTCCTTCATGTGGATCTCTTTGGGCCTCCTTCATGGGATAGTCTTGGTGGGAAAAAGTATGGACTTGTCATTGTTGATGATTACTCAAGATATACATGGGTGTTCTTCCTCAAGTCCAAGGACGAAACGAAGATCACTTTCATTGACTTTGCCAAGCAAGCACAACACAAGTTTGACAAAAAAATCTTGGCAATAAGAAGTGACAATGGATCTGAGTTCAAAAACTATACCTTGGAAGAATTCCTTAGTGATGAAGGGATTGAGCATCAATATTCAGCTCCATACACTCCTCAGCAAAATGGTGTAGCCGAAAGGAAGAACCGCACACTTGTGGAGATGGCAAGGTTCATGTTGGATGAATACAAGTCACCACATAGTTTCTGGGCCGAAGCTGTCAACACCGCATGTCATGCATCAAACCGGCTTTTCCTCCGCACTATATTGGAAAAGACTCCATATGAGCTTCTAACTGGAAACAAGCCAAATGTCAAGTACTTTCGTGTATTTGGGTGCAAATGTTTCATCCTCAACAAAAGAGAAAGGTTAGGAAAATTTCAATCCAAAACAATTGAGGGTATATTTGTTGGCTATGGATCAAACTCTCACGCATATAGAGTCTACAACAAATCCAATGGATGTGTGGTAGAAACTTGTGACGTGGTGTTTGATGAATTTAATGGCTCCCATGGGGAGCAAGTTGATCTAAGTGATGTAGGTGAAGAAGATTCTTCTCAAGACATTTTGACCATGGGTGTTGGTGCACTTCTTCCTATGGAACAAGAACCTCATGATGATGAAGAAGAAGATAGAAGTCTCACACATCATCAAACTAATTCAACATTCATAACACCACAAGCCCCTATTGCTCAACCGATACCTTTAGCCCAAGTTGAAGAGGATGATCAAGCTCCTCCTCATGACAATCTTCAAGAACAAGAACAAGAAAGTCCAATCATTGATGATGAACCTCAACAAATGCAATATGAACAAGAAGATCTTCCTCCACACATTAATGATCCATATGTTGAGGATGTGGATGATGGACATGAAGTTGAACCTCGTGAAACCCTTACCTCTATCATGCCACGAGTGGCGGTCGTGTTGATGTTGACAAAATACTCACCGCATATCGGAAGGTAGAGTCACTCGTAAACACTTGACCAACTTTTGTGCTCACTTCTCTTTTGTGTCTAGTTTTGAACCCATCAAGGTACAAGATGCATTGATAGACAACGATTGGCTAGTTGCTATGCAAGAAGAGTTGAACAGTTTTGAACGCAACCAAGTGTGGTCGTTAGTCAAGAGGCCACCCACGAACACAACGTCATTGGAACAAAATGGATTTTCAAGAACAAACAAGATGAGAATGGTGTAATCATCCGAAACAAGGCAAGGTTAGTGGCACAAGGGTACTCACAAGTTGAAGGTTTGGACTTTGGTGAGACCTTTGCCCCCGTTGCCCGTCTTGAATCCATTCGCATCTTACTTGCTTATGCTGCTTTCAATGGTTTTACATTACATCAAATGG
Source organism: Aegilops longissima (assembly GCA_021605205.1). Lineage (NCBI taxonomy): Eukaryota > Viridiplantae > Streptophyta > Magnoliopsida > Poales > Poaceae > Aegilops > Aegilops longissima. The sequence goes on along the minus strand of CM038679.1, from coordinate 121,982,282 downwards.
ATGTGAAGAGTGCTTTTCTTAACGGTCCTCTACAAGAAGAAGTATATGTATCACAACCACCTGGGTTCGTTGATCCCGATCACAAAGACTATGTGTATAAACTTCATAAGGCTTTGTATGGCCTCAAACAAGCACCTCGTGCTTGGTATGATCATCTTAAGAAGTTTTTACTCGATGATGGTTTTGTGAGAGGGGTGATCGATCCTACTCTTTTTACTAAGAGGGATAAGGGTGATTTGATATTATGCCAAATCTATGTAGATGATATCATTTTTGGTTCTCCTAACATTCATTTGTGCAAGAAGTTTGCGGCTTCAGTGACCAAAAATTTTGAAATGTCACTCAATGCGGATTTGAAGTTCTTCCTTGGTTTTCAAATTCAACAATTTCAAGAAGGAATTTTCTTGTCTCAAGCAAAGTACCTCAAGGATATCCTAGAGAAGTTTGGTATGTCGATGCTAGTCCATGTAAGACACCAATGCCAACCAAAATAACACTCATTGAAGACACAGACGGTATCCCTTGACCCATCTAAATACCGCTCTATGATTGGTTCATTGCTTTATCTTTGTGCATCTAGACCAGACATCATGTTTAGTGTATGCATGTGTGCTAGATTTCAAGCTTCCCTAGGGAAAGTCATCATAAAGCGGTTAAGCATATTCTTAGATACCTTGTTCACACCCCAAAGTTGGGTCTATGGTATCCCAAGGATGCTAAGTTTGATCTCATTGGATACACGGATGCGGATTGGGCGGAGACAAAGTGGATCGTAATTCCACCTCCGGTGCATGTCAATTTCTTGGACGCTCTTTGGTAAGTTGGTCATCGAAGAAACAAAATTGTATTGCCCTCTCTACCGCAGAAGCTGAATACGTTGTGCCGCCACCAGTAACTCCGTTATTATGGATGAGGCAAACTTTGAAGGATTATGGTATCACCTATAGACATGTGCCTCTTCTATGTGATAATGAAAGTGCTATCAACATTGCTGAGAACCCCAAGGATCATCTCCGCACCAAACACATTGATATTAGATATCACTTCTTGAGAGATCATGTTGAGAAAGGCGATATTCACATTGATCACATTGGGACAGATTTGCAACTGGCAGATATTTTCACCAAACCATTGGATGAAGCAAGGTTCATTGACTTAGGCGTGAACTTGGTATCTTGGAGCTTGACAACATTATGTGAAATCTAGTACTCATCCATGCTTAAACTTAATGTCTTGTCGTGATGTAGGCATATATTTAGGGGGAGACACTCAATTCATGAGTTCTCTCACCTTACATAATGCATAAATTGAACAAACACTCTCAAAGTTATCATAGTTTTTAAAAATAAAAACTAGGATACTTTAATATGATGGAGTAGTGACTATGCACTTAAAGTACAAATCTTTCTGTGTCATGTCATGTCTACTCAGACATGGTGGCGTTAGCCACCACTTGTAGTCTATGCCTATGATTGAGTAAGGTGGGATCTGAGTTCCTACATAAATAAGTTTTACTGTGAGAAAATGTTTTCCTCGTCATCATTATCAGCCCTCCTGTCCAAACTTCTGGCTCCGGACGTGCGGAGGGTTCCGGACGTCCGAGTGGTATTTCACTGCCGGACGTCCGCAAAACTCCGGACGTCCGTATATTCTACTCTGGTTACCTTCGACCGGTCGTCCGGCCTCGCCGGACGTCCGTAAAAACCATTCTGGTTCACTCAAGTTTGGCCTAGCAAATGAAGCTTCGGACGTCCGGAAGACTCCGGACGTCCGTAAGAACCGTTCTGTTACAATATGCCCGGTCGTCCGATGCCATCGGACGTCCGTAAAAGCATCTCTGTTATCCTTTCTTTGCTGATGGTCCTGACTCCGGTCGTCCGTCTGTTTCCGGATGTCCGGTCGCATATATGACTCCGGTCGTCCGAAGGCCCCGGACGTCCGTACGTTTCTACGAGGGTCTATATATACTGCGCCCTAGGGTTTTAGTCAACCAACCCCATCCTCTCGGTCGATTCGCCGCCACCGCCGTTTCGCTCGGCGCGGCCCCCCCTCGCATAACCGCCCCGCCGCGTACCCCTCGCTGGGTGTCTCCCGCCGCTGGATCTAAGACTTGCCGTCCGGCCCGCCCAGCCGCTTCGCTCGGGCTTCTCTCCCCGTCCGTCCGTCGATCCCCTGCTCCGGTCATGATGCCTCGGTCCAAGCACTCCGCACGCAAGCAAGTCGCCGGAGGGCCGGCGCGTCCGTCTCGTCGTGGTGGTTCCAACGACTCCGAGGAGGAAGATCGCCCTCGAAGCGTGCGCTCGTCCTCCCAGCTCGCCCAAATGATTCCTCTTGGAGGGTCGATTTTGAGGATGAGCTTGAAGAGGTGGATCCGTCCCGATGATTGGCGCCCGCGTCGCTGCCCCAAGCCCGGCACTCGTCGTCCAACATTTCAACCTCCTCCTCCTCCGGTGCAACCCCACGGTGATGCCCGTCACATTTCCATTGAGCCTCCACTATCACTAGGCCGTCATGTTAAGCGTTTCAATGAAGTCCCCAAATCTTCATATCTCAAATTGCGTCGTGATGTAGATCAATTTACTGTTGCTAGGGATTCTCAGGATAGTCGCTTTCGCACGAATGTCCAAGCCGACATCTTCACCACGATTGTCATTCCTAAAGGCTTGTCACTTCATGTTTGCATTGATCTTGAGCACATTCGCACTCATCCGGAGAAATATCCGGGAGCCATTGAGCTCATTGAGTCGTCAAACCTAGCTGCCCCATTCGCCTTTCAACACGATTTTAACCAGGCTGCCATCCATCGGTTTTATGCCACTTGTTACTTTGCTCCCGATAACACTTGTCACATGGATGACCTCCGACACTGCTCTCACTGACATCTTATGCTGAGTTTGTCACCGCACTTGGATTTCCCGACCTTTGGGTTCAAAATCCACAAGGATGACCCCAACCATAAGCCCAAAGGCATTGCGGTCTGTGCGGATCTCCTTAGACCCATATCATCTTTGTCTAATACTGAAAAACAAAAGGGTCTAAATCAAGTCTCTATTTGGCGTTTTCCATTCAACATCATTTATCAGTGTGTCATCCGCACCATTTATCCCAAGATGGGTGACAAGGGCTCCTGTAGCAGCTACTGCATTGATCTCATGCATCGCCTTTACACATCTCCTAAAGGGAAGATAAATGTTCCACACTTTCTATGGCATGAGATTCGCCTTGCTAGCTTCCAAAGACAAGCGGCTTTTCCTCATGCACCTTTTCTTCGAGGCATTTATCGAGAGTGCAGCTCCCTTTCCCATTGCACACACTCAAATACATGAGAGATGGGTCATCCCACCTCACATGGCGGCTGACCATGTTCCTCCTCCTCCCGCTACTGCTAGTCGCACCGCCGCTAGTTTTCCCTCGCACGCTAACCATCCTCATTCCAGTGATGCCTCCTTTGGGCGCATTGCTCGTTTTCTTGGGAAGGCTCATTCAGCCATGATGAAGATGTTCACCTTCCATTGCTCCCAACACCACGATGTGGTCACTCGCATGGCCACTTCCAAGAGCGCTCAAGGCTCGTCTGCGAGACTCAAAGCGTATATGATGTGAGTGACGATGAGCGTCTTCTGCAGAACCCCTTTGATTTTGGTTTTCCTCCGGTCTGAGTGGGCTGATTTCTTTGACGAGACTGGTGGCGGTGGTGTTCATGATGATGATGATGAGGATGAGCTTTAATACTATCATGTCATTCCCCTCTTTGTTTTTGGATACTTGATGCCAAAGGGGGAGTAGGCTCCATATGCATTACTCTAGCTCATTATGTAATCGAACCTATGTTAGGAGTAGTTTGTTGAACTATGTTATGGGTTGTTGAACTATGTTATGAGTTTGTTAGTTATGAATCTATATGATATATGAATTGATCAGTTTGTTGGTTATGAGTTTGGTGAATCTATATGAATTGATCTATATGAAGTGATCCAACTATTGTGGCATCAGTTTGAGGGGGAGCCCTCTCGCTACTCGCTACCTATTCTTATTATGGTTATTGAGCTCCACAACAAATACTTCCGATTACTATTATGAGTATGCATATGAGTTGTCATCAACTACCAAAAAGGGGGAGATTGAAAGTGCAATCATGCCCTTAAATCATATTTTGATGTTGATGACAACACATATGCTCGGGACTAATCATGTTTATCAAGTATATCTCGAGATTGTGTTCCAAAGACCGTATGCATGGATCATGACTAGGGACAAAAGCATATAACTCAAGAATGGAGATACAAGGTGTTAACTTCATTTATGGTTTGTTCTTGAGTATAGGGATCCCGCACTATTAAGAGGGGATCGATGGATCTGTGAAAAACTTGCTCAAAGATGGTATCTATATACCTTAGCTTCGGACGTCCGGCGCTCTACGGACGTCCGGTCCTTCCTGATTGCCCGGACGTCCGGATGCTTACGGACGTCCGACACTTCCACAACAGAAACATTTTTGCGGATGTCCGGAACCCTCCGGACGTCCGACACTTTCACATCAGAAAATTTCTTACGGATGTCCGGCCCCGCTCGGACGACCGTATCCTGTACACTGGTTTGTGGGTCACACTTTTCACAGCGGCCGAAACATTTTTGCGGATGTCCGGAACTCTCCGGACGTCCGACACTTTCACATCAGAAGCATTCTTACGGATGTCCGCCCTGCGTTCGGACGACCGTATCCTGTACATTGGTTTGTGGGTCACACTTTTCACAGCGGTCGGTCGTCCGATGGTCGCCGGACGTCCGGACCCATTTGGGCCTCCGGACTCCGGCGTTCTCCGGACGTCCGCCATCCTGCACCCCAAGCGGTCACCTTTTCCCACCATATATATACTCCTTTCCCTTCCACGGGTTTGAGTTGACCATTCACTTTGAACAAACCTTAGAACACTTCTCACACTCTCTCTCATTTCTCCACACCAAATCCTAGATCCTCAAGGGATTTGAGAGCTTTGAAAAGAAGCTGTCCGATCAAGTGATAGATCCACTTCTCCTCCTTCTTTGCACCCAAGGAATTCGTGATTTGAGCAAGTCTTGAGCAAATCCCCATCGATCTTGTTACTCTTGGAGGTTGGAGGCTCCTAGGCGGTAGGAGTCTTCGGAGAGGAATCGACCTTTGTGATTACCCCGGATAAGTTTGTGAGGGTTTGAGACCACCCAAGGTCTACCACTAGTGGTTGAGAAACGCCTTCGTGGAGTTGTCTCAAAGGGAGAATAGGGTGAGCCTTCGTGGCGTTGGTGTGCCTTCGTGGTAACATCCACTCTCTAACGGTGACTAGCTTCCTCCAAGGAAGTGAACATCGCATACATCCTCGTCTCCGGAGTTGCGGTTATTCCTAACCCTAACTCTATACTTGTGGTTACTTGTTTTGGTTTGCACTTACTTACATCATAGTGTGCTTGCTCACTTATATGCTTGTGTTACTTGCCTAGTACTTCGTACCTACTATCAATTGTTAGGCTCACTTTCATATTCCGCACTATTGCCTAAAATTGCTAAGTAATAATTAAAATTTGTAATTATACCTATTCACCCCCCCCCCCCTCTAGGTCCATCTCGATCCTTTCACACTGAACCGCGCAGATGACGATGCCTTGAGGCATGACCGGGGAGCGCCACGGACGAGCCCAAGAGGAGCTGGATGCAGGAGAACTTCAGCGGCAGCAAAGCAGACCTTCCGGGTTGGATCTGAAGCAACGAGAGCAGCAACCGCAGATGGATCTTCGGGGATAGAATCCCGGCCGGAAGAAGAGCCTGAAGAGGGAGGGCGCCTTGGCGGCGAGGCTGGATCTGGCGTGGATCCCGCCAACTGTGGGAACAGAGAGAGCACGAGGCCGTCCCGAGCAAACCTTGGCGTGGGGAACCCGGGAGGAAACCGCGGCGTTGCAGGGGAAAGATGCGGCTGGTGAAGGAGTGGCGCCGCGGCGGTGGAGACGGTGGCTGCGGGCGCCGGAGCGGCGCGGCGCAGGAGCGTGGGCGGGGGGAGCGACATCCTTCTCTACTCGATGTTTGATCATTCATCCGTGCCTCTTGCTTTCTCCTATTTTGCTTTCCTTTTTAATGGAACACACGTAACATGGAATGCTCCTATTTTCATTGTGCGGACGAGTCAGGGATGAGCTCTATACTCCGTGATATTTTGTGTTCGTTCTTTTCTTTAGTAGCAAAAAAGCCGCATTGTCTTTATTAAAATGAAGAGTTTGTGCACAATTGACGCAAAAAATAAAAAATCATAAATAAAGATTACTCGGTCACAGCGATTGTCGTGACCCAGTAATAATCGATCTGATGAAGGTATATACTCCCTCCGTTCCTAAATAATTGTCTTTCTAGGGATTTCAACAAGTGACTACATACGGAGTAAATTGAATAAATCTACACTCTAAAACATGTCTACATACATTCATATGTTTAGTCCATTTGAGATGACTAGAAAGACAATTATTTGGGAACGGAGGGAGTATATTACTAGCTCTGTAAATTTTAGTGACCTAAAACGTCTTCTGTTTGTTTACGGAGGGAGCACTTACGTTGACTGTACGTTGGAATGTTCAAATCACGAGAAACAAAGAAGCAGGGCCTAGTGATTGATACAGGAGCCGAGTGAGGTGACTGCTAAGCTAAAGTCACAGTAGTTGAGCTGTTTAGCACGAGTCATCTAGAGGGAAGCAGTGAGGTCGTACTGACATGACATGATGGTAACCGATCAACTGCGCGAACAGGACCTATATGATCAACAATGAGATGGCACCTTCTTGTCATTGTTCTTTTCTCCAAAATGTGGATTTCCCCTCCAACCTCTTAGTTCATCGGTTGATGGAGATGGCCACGACCGTTCAATTAATTAATTAGTTGTAAGTTTAATTAATACTAATAAACAGAGAGATATTTGAACTTGCAGCTTGATGGTGGCAGTCTCCGGTCTACCCCCCATTGTTTGATGAGCAAGATATCCAGGGTGCGTGGGACCCGGGTCCTGCGGAGTCCAAGGTCAAAAAAGTCCATGAAAACCGCGGGAATTGAGGGAATACATATACAGCCGGCTGCCCCCGGTCGGCCACACCAGCTGCTGTACTACAGTTTCGTTAGCTTTGGAAACGGGCAACTGCGTGCTCGGAGCGGTGTAAGCACGTCGTCGTCGTCGTCCTTGTCGTTAATCTCAAGGTCTTCATTTTGTAGTACTACTTCACTGTGCAGCTGCCCAGATGTGTACGCGACATCGCGTCGAGCCTCGCGCTCTGTTGATTGGTGCGGTCCTTCTCAGCGACTTATCTTATCTAGGCCCGGTGCACTGCACCAGTGGCACACGTACGTGCACACGATCAACAGACGGAGAGATGTACGCAAAGGCGAGCCTGACTTGCCAAAAAGCAATCGCACCTCCGATCTCACTTCTCACGACATGAAAGGCGGCTAGGGTTTTCTCTGGTGGGTGACGTGTTGCCGCCGTCTCCCTCGGCTTCGGGTGTCTTTCGGCCGCCGCCTTCAGCGGGGGGGGGATCCGGTTTGCTAGGGTTCAGTCTAGATGTTTACCGGTGGTTGCGACAGTGCGATGGTGTCATTCATCAGCGGTGCGGGATAATGTCTTCGTGTCATGTCTCCCTCTCGTTGGTGCATTTCGGCATTGGTGGAGAATGTGTGGAGCTTCGGTCTCGGCGAGGTCCAAGGCCTCATTTTGTCGTCGGTTCGTAAAGGTGCTCTTCACCGGTGTGGATGATGACAGTTTGTGTTTTGGTCTGCTATCTCCTTCTCCATATGTCGAAGCATGACTTTAAAGGGAAGCTAGCGAGACAAGTTTGCCTGGAACTGGGATGATTTTCCAGCTTTCTTCGTTGCCTTCTTCTCTAGGATAACGGTTTGGTCCCCAATACATTGTTTCGGTATCTTCTTACTCCGATCGACGACTTCCCAGTCTTAGCGTCAACAAACGCTGCTCTGGCTCCGAGGGTGCTTCGGAGATCCATAAGTGACATCAAATTTTGTTGAGGATGCACTATTGATAGCTGCATGAAGAAGAAAACGTTGATATACCCAAGGGATTGCATATCCTGTGCTCCCACGCCTTAAGGCTTTGTAAAGGGAGAACTATCCAAGGTAACAAACCCAAGTGGGGAGATTTCACGAGCATAAGGAATCCTTTTTATCCATGGGAATGATCCCCCTTTCCCTTTGTTTAATTGCGCCCATTCTCTCGTGAGAAAACAAATGGCGTATGTGGATCTGCAAGGAGCTCGTCATGGGGGGGGGGGTTGGTAGTGTAAGGCATAAACATGAAAAAAACAAAACGAGGTGGAGAATGAGAAGAAGGAGGGTACTAACCTTCATTGAAGGACAAGGAAGATAGCCGACGGGTGACCATTGTTGCCGGAGAGGACAAAAGCTTTGTGGCATGGTGGAGCCTGGGGAAGGAGACGACCATTGGGTCGTCGCCGAAGGCCAAAGAACTCGGAGGCTAGCACTGGGGGACATTGTTAGAGTAAGAAGAATGTGCTGCTCTCAATCGCTAGGCGGAGGAGATCGAGGTGTGCGTCGTCGCCTCTCGATCGAGAGAGAGAGAGAGAGAGAGAGAGAGAGAGAGAGAGAGAGAGAGAGAGAGAGAGAGAGAGAGAGAGAGAGAGAGAGAGAGAGAGAGAGAGAGAGAGAGAGAGAGAGAGAGAGAGAGAGAGAGAGAGAGAGAGAGAGAGAGAGAGAGAGAGAGAGAGAGAGAGAGAGAGAGAGAGAGAGAGAGAGAGAGAGAGAGGGGGGGTCGAGGGTTTTCTTCTCGGCCTTTAAAGACGTGGATTGTACCTTGTGGAAATGATAGGGATCGGGTCAAAAAACCACCTGTTGCTCATGTGACCAAATGCGTTAGTGGTTTTTCCCGGTGCGTATGACTTATGAGTTGAGCACTCTGGACTGTGATGGGGATCCCAGGAGATATTGCACTAGGTGTTTCCATGCTCACAACATTCAAAAAAAATTATCTACTTTCCTAACCTCCTCCCATTCCCCTCTAAGTTTTTTTTCTATGACCCCTTCCTTGGTTTGGAATAACTAAATCAAATTGGTACCTGCCTTTCTTTCTCCTACTAAAACTTGTATCCTACATTAACTCAAATCAAATCTTACCAAAATCATGTCATGTATTAACTCAATAAAATTTAAATCAAATCTTATCAAAATCTCAACTAAATTAAAACTTTTTTGCCTTCCTCTAGCTGTACCCAAATCAAATCAAATCTTATCAAAACCTCAACCAAATCAAAAAAGTTTTTGCCTCCTCCTATACATACTCAAATCGGCAATTAGCTTGTTAATTCAAATTTTCAGAAAAAAAATCTCAACGCAAGATTCTTTACTGGTGCTCTCGGTCCACGCACACGCCGCCCACGGTAGCATCACAACACTGGTGCTTCTAGAATCCGGAGCACGGTTTTCCTGGAGCCATCCTGATCCCGATGTGTTGTAAACCAGGCCCACACAAACCACAACTCCTCCGACTTTTGATAAACCGTTTACTAAACCGAGAGGAAAAACATATCGAGGCGGAAAGAAAACGACGCCCACCCGCACGCACCCAGCCACGCTCCCGGCAATCCCCAACGACGCGAGCGCATACGACTCCCTCCCTCCTTTTAAACCGCGCCACACGCCGACCAACCGGAACCGGAACCTGAACCCGCCGACGACTTCTTCCTCTCCTCCCCTCCCCTCCTCCCACCGATCTCTCTCCCTCTCTGCCATGGCGACGTCGACTTCGCGCGACCGCGGCGGCTACCCGCCGGACTCGACGCGGCTGCGCATCGGCGACGACATCGCCTGGGCGGACGTCGGCGGCGTGTACGACCGCGACGACTCCCTCAAGGAGAACACCAACCCCAAGTGCCTCCTCAAGGCCCACAACCCGAGCGCGCCCGGCCAGCACCACCACCACCACCACAACGGCGCCGCGTCGCAGCGCTTCTCCGGGAACCTGAAGCCCACGGCGGCGCCCATCATCGGCCTCTCCGGTAAGCTCGGCCAGGGCGGCGCGCGGCGGGCCCACCAGCAGCACCCGCCCGCCATGTTCCCCAAGAAGGCCAAGACCGGCGGCGGCGGCCGCAACCCGAGGCCCGCCGTCCCGGAGGACGAGCCCAGCTCCCCCAAGGTCTCGTGCATCGGGAAGGTGCTCTCCGAGCGCGAGAGGGCGCGGCGCCGGCCTCGCCCGCCCCCCTCGGAGCGCCCTTCTTCCGGCTGCTGCCCTGGGCTCGGCTTCCTCATGCGCCGCAGCCGCTCGCGGAAGAGCGCCGTCGAGAGCGTCGACTGGTCCCCGCCTCCCCCGCCACCGGCGGCGAGGCGGAGGGAGGCGAAGGCGGCCGAGACGGAGGAGGCCGCGCCGGCGCCGGCGCCCGGGCTGGGAGGGGTCATGCGGTTCGCGTCGGGGAGGCGGGCGGCGGATTGGCCGGCCCAGATGGAGGTGGACGACCGCGTGGCGAAATCCGGGCCGTTGTAGCGCGGGCAGGAGATTTAATTTTGCTCTTGGGTTGGGTTTGGTTTGTGATCGCTTCTGCTGCTTGTTGTTGCCGTGCTCTAGGTTTAGTAAATCCGTGCGTGTTTGTGTGTATATACTGATAGTATTAATTAGGACAACACATTTGTGGGATCATGATATGGATTTGAAAATCAGACAAAATTTTGCTAGTTTCCTCATCTGCTTTGGCTCGTTTCTGAATTGTTGCAACTTCACATGTTCTTGACAATGTAGTCCTGACGTCTTGTGGAAATTTGATGAAAATTTCAGACCTAATCTTGACTACATATCTTGCACCACCATCTTCTCGCAGAAGATCAGCAGCCTAGCTTGAGAGGTAGAACGTCGTCCCTCAAATTTTCTTCCCTCAGCTGTCGTGTCACTCCATTGTTTCTCAACCTTCTTTCTTACAACCTTCCATTTGTCTCTTATTACAGGAACAATGTCGTCATGGGCCATGATCACATCTCCAAAGGCATTCCTCTTATTCTAGTGAGTTTAATCCATCTTTCACCGTGTCCATCTAGTCTGCCGTCAGGGATCTGAATACAATATGAAAATTCAACCTCAGCTGTACAACCACTTCTTTTCAGTACATAGTTTCCCTAAAATATGTTAGTACTCTGCCCAGCATTCTTTGCTCAAGTGCGACTTCATTCAGATTAGAGGAATTAAATAAACCTAAACCATCGGTAGAATGCAGAAAAGCAGCCACTACTTCGTCACAGATCTGTTTGTTTCGTGGTTAGATTTGGGCGAGCCACTTACTCGGTGACACACACGCCTTAATTTATTCTTTCATCGCATATCAGTTTATTGACTTCGTCACTGTTTATATTAGTAGTGTATAAGCGGAAATCCCTTTTGGTGCTCGGCCTCCAAATTCAAATTTGAAATTTCATCGAAATTCGTATTTCAACATTTCAAAAAATTCTGAAAATAAATACAGATATACATGAAGGCATAACACACATGTGTGTAAATTTTCAGTTCAAAATACATTGAAATGAGGGCTGTGCAAAAAAGACAAATCTAGGGCTGTTTAACACATGATACTATTCATCATTCCAGGCCATGAATTTGTCTTTTTTGTACAGGTCGCAACTCAAGGTATTTCATCATGAATTTTTACACGCATGTGGTTTACATCCTTACATACACGCATATTTTTTTCAGAATTTTTTGAACCATGAAAATTCGAATTTGAATTTTTCAAAAATAAAGGCCTCATGGAGCTCGGCCTCCAAAATGCCTCTCTCGTGTATAAGCTGTCATGTTTTCGAGTTTGATCACGCATCTGAATACACTATTTGTCCTATTCACGAATTCTGGCTCCGAAACTACAGAAACAGCTGCACTGTTCCTTTTTTATTTATTTTTTTGCTTTCGAAGGGTTTTCTTGCAAGGACTTGTTAAGTGACTGACTATGTGCTTTACTGTTAATTCTATTGTAGTAAACATGTGCTAGTATCCTTGATCCTCCATATCTCTTCTCAAACTTGAATTTATGTTGTTACATCATAACTTGAGGATCCAGTATGCAGCCTGTATATACAGAGGTGCCATTTTGCATTGTCCACTAGCTGCATCGTTGTTTCCAGAGATGAACTTTAGTTATCTATTTATTGTTGCAGAGTATGCATTTTATCATCGTCAGTCCATCACAAAAGATCGTTGGCTCCATCATGCATCATTGTAATGGGGTTATGATGTGATGAATATTGATTATCTCAAAATCCCAAACTGTGCTCCTGTATATTGGCTACAGACCTCTCCACCAACTTCTAACTTTGCACTTCTTAAACTAATTACTAGGGAAAATTGTATATCTACAACTAAATATTTATAGTACATTCATATTTAGTTGTTCTGAAGTGAAGAATTTAGAAACTTGAACTCTGGCTTATTAAGTTTGCACTTCACATTGAACTTAAGTGAGCTATGGATACCGAGGGTGGCTATATCTGTTTTTCTGTTGCCTGAACATTTCTGGGTATGTAAATCATTGAACAGCTGGTAATGGTGTCGCAAAATGTATACCATAACCTCCAATTGAGTTCTGCTGTAATGAGAAAATTGCAATAGACACTGCTGTAGTGTAAATTGTCAAAACATGGTGCAGTCCTTGGTATTAAATTTATTGGTTGCTTCGAGTTCTGAATATCACTAGTGATAGTTGCACAAAGAAAGACAGAAAGTTCCAAGAGCGAGTCGTTGCACTAGGTGGATTTTCAATAGCCTTGCAGCACTAACATACATTTTCTAATTTAGTGCTATTGGCAACAGAAGGGTTACTAGTTTCCAGGATTTCAATGTAAACAAAGCGTTGGGTAGAGAAACAATAGTTTCTGCTTGAGATAGCAGTGGCGGTAAGCATCAACTTAGCTGGAATCAGCTAATTTCTGCTGGAATTAATATTGACTGAACACAATGGAAATTTTTGTTATTTCTAAGGGTTTTTATCGTTTATGCCACTAATTGTGTCCCACTAATCAGTTTTGCCATTAGAAGTTACAACTGCTCAAAAATGCCATCGATCCGTGAGATGCTTGCTCAAAAATGCCATTAGATATCTAAAAAATGCTACCATCCCGTTAGATGTTTGCTCAAAAATGCCATTAGACATTGTTATTTTCATGTCAAACCCGTTGACCATGTTATATGACAAAAATAAGTCTAGACCCATATGTAAGTTCCCTCTATCTCACAATTATAAGTGTGTCCCTACTTGTCAGGAGTAACCAAGCGAATAATTTTACAGGAAAATAAGAACGTTGTTGGGATTAAGTGGGCCCCACACTTTATTGTAGTGAGATAGAGGGAGAGCTGGCATGTTGGTTCATAGGTATTTATGTCACTATAACATAGCAAAAGGGTTTTGAGATCACAATAATGGTATCCAGTGGCATTTTTGAGCATGTACCTAACGAAGTGATGGCATTTTTTAGCAGTTGAAATTCCTAGTGACAAAATTGAGTAGTGAGACACAACCGGTGGCATAAGTGATAAAAACCCTATTTCTAATGGCAGAAACCTCGAATTTCTCCACGTTCCAATCTAAACACAAGTTGGTACCGAGTCTGTCGGAAACAGTGCCATTTGATGTCTTCGAGGCGAGCGTATTGTTGATGCTGATTTTCCAAATTAATTGCCTTTCCACATTTCAGGCGAGGGACCACACAGATTTGTTGTGCCGCAAGAGCGAGTATATGCCATCAGGATCAGTTATCACAGAAGGGATAATCGCCGGCCTTGGAGTCACTGGATTTATGTCTTGCAGAACACAAGCAAAGCTTGTCTTGAAGTTGGCTGACCTTGTGAGAAAACATTGTTCAAGCAGTTGTATGTGCTATTCATTCTGATGCTGTTAACAGGGATGGAATAAGAAAACTGGGGAATGTATGTGTTCACTTGCAGTATACCCAATTTTAATTTTGCGCCTCTGGTTCGTTGCATCAAGATAAGGAAAGTTCAGAAGCGATTCCGAGTTCAGATAAACTAGACTGAATTTCAGATCATATTAGGGTTTTATACTGAATTGGCCCTGGAATCTTGGCCAGTAGAGTAGCTAATAGGATTCAGAGTTTCAGATAATCGTTATAATTAGTACTACAACAAGGTATCATGCCAAGATCTTTCTGACAAATTTTCATCTGAGTAAAGCAGCGAAGAGATAATGACAAGGTAAAAACGAGATTAGCTGGTCAGTACGTTGGTGGTGATACACGAATACAGTAACACGTTAATTTCTAGGTTAATTAGCACTCCATCTAATGGGGTAAGATCAAATGTCGAAGGAGATGGTGCTGTTGGGCGGGTTGTAGAAGGTGACGACCCTGCCGTTGAGCGGCTGCACCGGCCGGGCGTTCTGCTTGGCGGCGGCCGGCAGCGGCGCGGTGACGAGGTCGATCTGCTCCTTGGTCATCTGCCTCACCTTGCCCAGGACGTTCCAGTAGACGTTCTCGGCGCACGGCGGCGCCGTGAGGGAGCCCATGTACCGGAAGTAGCTCCCCGTCCGCTTCTCCAGCGAGCGCAGGTGCACCAGGCCGGCCGCCACGCGCGCGTCCTGTTCGCCGTAGCTGCACCGGTCGGCCGCGAGCTCCGCCAGCTTCCGCTTGAGCTGGAAGTAGAAGGAGTCCGGGGCGCCGAGCTTGTAGAGGATGGCGATGATGGCGAGCTCGCCGGAGCCGGCGTCGCTCTCGTGGACGAGCTGGACCTCGACCGGGTGCCTCTGGCCGTTGATGGTGTGCTCGGAGGGCGTCTTCCACCGGAGCTTCTTGAGGCTGAAGGCCTTGCCGCCGATGGACACGCTGCCAGGCTTGCCGTTGAACGTCATCTGCATTGCCATCCATTTGCCAAATCGGCCGGTCAGTGCTCGGTACATGGACGCGCGCGCGTCACCGGCTTGGAGACGTCAATGCAGGGAAGGGACTTGCCGAGATTTCTTTGCCGTTGTTGATGAGGGTGGCGTCGGTGGCGACGTAGGTGCGGGTGAGGGGGTCGAGGTTGGGCTTGGGGACGGCGCTCTTGGTGACGATGTCGATGGGGGACTGCTTCCTCGCCGCGGAGCCGCCGTTGCAGGCGCTGTACTTGGGGCTCAGCTTGGCCCAGTTCTCCGGGCCCAGCTTGCTCCCCGGCACGTAGCTGTAGTCCGGATCGTCGGCTGCAACGGACGCCGACGCCGCGACGGCAACGACCAAGACGAGGACGGCCCGGCGGGACGCCATTGCCGGCACCATGGATCGATCGTTTCTTGCTTTGTCCTGATTGGTCAAGTCGAAGTAATCGATCGCGCGAGGCCGGCCGCTTTGCCGCGTGACTATTTACAGGCACGAAACTCGGTGGCTGGGTGGGACGGGTGGACGGGAGGGGAGGTAGAAGGGGGAGGAGCTTAATTTGCTTGGCGCCAAGAATAGCGCTCTGTCTGCTGTCGCGCTGAGGCTTGACGTCCGTCTTGATCGTGGTACTGTGCTGGCAGCTACCTGCAGCCTGCAGGGAGGTTTCATTTCGTTTTTTGTTTTGTTTCCAAAAAAGGGCTGTTTAAAAATAAAGAGCAAAAAAGAGGGGTGTTGCGAGAATCGAACTCGCGACCTCTCGCACCCGAAGCGAGAATCATACCACTAGACCAAACACCCATTTCATGTCTAATCGGCGACATACATCGATTTTATCTGAGTGATGTTACGTGGCCCCAATCTATAAGAATCATCATGGGATCTAAATATTCTCTTCGATGTCCTCCAAGCGCGAGGTGATCGAAATCACCTTGACACCTGATGTTTAGGCCTGTTTCTGTGTGTAACACATGATGATCATTGTAATTCAGCACCTACACACCATACATCCATCCAAGTGAATCATCGAGGATTTGCCCATGTTCCTATTGTCTTTTTTCGAGGTACCAGTCGGAGTTCGGAAAAGACTTGACTTCTATCGATCCCGTTTCTTCTGGCAAAGTGATGACCTGAAGAGGAAGTATAGACTAGCTAAGTGGGACATTATTTATAGACCGAAGGACCAAGGGGGTCTAGGTATCGAAAATCTAGAGGTAAAGAACAAATGTCTCCTTAGCAAATGGTTGTATAAACTTTCTCGAGAGACTGAGGCCACCTGGGCACAGATTCTACGTAATAAGTACCTCCAATCCAAAACTTTATCCCAGGTGCCAGTGAGGCCGATGGATTCGCCTTTCTGGAAAGGACTGATGAGAGTTAAATCGGTTTTCCTCAATCGGACCAAGTTTATAGTCGGTAACGGTACTTCTACGAGATTCTGGGAGGATACTTGGTTAGGGGACACGCCTCTCGCGCTTCAGTATCCTTCTCTCTATAGTATTGTTCAACGGAGAGATGCAACCGTTGAGTCAGTATGCCAGCCCACGCCTCTAAATATCAGCTTCAGGAGAGCGTTAGCCGGCAACCATTGGGAAGCTTGACTCCATCTTGTGAGAAGATTGATGGATGTTCAACTCTCTCAACGTCCGGATCAATTGTGTTGGAAGCTTACTAGGAATGGAGAATTTACGGTTAAATCCATGTATTTGGATGTCATTAATTCAAGTTCTATTCCTACCTCGAAACATGTTTGGCGGGTCAAAGTTCTCTTGAGAGTTAAAGTGTTTATGTGGTTTGTACACAAATAAGTCATTTTAACTAAGGATAACTTAATTAAACGCAACTAGAGTGGATCCTCTCGATGTAGCTTTTGTGATACGGATGAAACAGGCAAACACCTCTTTCTCGATTGCCCTTTGGCAAAGATTCTTTGACGATCAGTTAACATTGCCTTCAATATTACTCCATCGAATAGTATTAGCACGTTATTTGAGACGTGGTTGAACGGGATTAAGTCCCGAACAGCAAGACACATTCGTGTAGGAGTATGTGCTTTATTATGGGCTATCTGGAATTGCAGAAATGATTTGGTCTTTAACAGAACAACAAACACTCACTTTTTGCAGGTTATCTTCTGAGCCACTGCGTGGATCCGTATGCGGTCGTTACTCACTCCGACGGAGGCCAGGGAGCGTTTGGTTACTGGATCTATCCGATGGGAGATAGTAGCACGGGATATTTTCAGCCGGTTTGAATGGCGGTCATGTAATAGAATAGGCAATTATTTTTTCTATCTTTTTTTGCCAGCCGGTCGTGGCTTTTATTTTTGTTCCTTAGCTCTTTGTGAGCAGCTTTTGTTTGAGATTTTAAGACTATTATTGAACCTGTTTTTATTCGCTAATAAAAGTGGCCGTATGCATCATTCTGATGCAGAGGCCGGGGTTGTCCCCTTTTTTAAAAAAAAATCAAGGATTCAGAAGAGCCCAAAGCTCAGAATTGCAAACTATCGGTGCACGAATTCAGTTGTACTACATGTGTACTCGTTCGTACAACTACAAAAGTTATCAAATAGCTGAAGAAACCAGAGAAATGCAACAAAAAAAAAAAAGAAACTTCTTGGCACTTAACTAGAACCTTGAATAATCTAAATGATACAGAACGCATGTTAATACGTAACCGACCTGCCGGAGCAGTTTTAAAGAGGACACCATCAAAGGTGAAACCGAGGACCCAAACATCGGCTGCCATTTCTTATATTGTTCAGCCAAACAGCTTAAATGCTCCAAACCTCTGCGACGACTCCTTGAAGCATGATTTCGAAGCTCCCCAATCATGCAAGGGGTGTACGGAAATGAGTCGTATATGCCATTCACATGTCCATGATAGTAATCTTTTGGGCGCATGTCTCCCAGATACTGAACCTTCGAGCTTTCCAAATGATAAGCCATTCCTGTAAATGATAACCCCAAGAAAATAACCTCCTTGTAGGGGTGAAAGCCAAGGAAGTAGACGTTCCTTCCATAGAAGCATCCATAATCAGTTTTAACATTCAGAACATTATCATCATCGGAGTCCCATTCTAGATTCTCTGGTATTAGCATTCCACTGTTTTCTCCTCCTCCTTTTTCTTCATCTGCTTCTCCCCATCCTTCTTCTCGTCGTCCTCATCTAAGGTCCATGTTTTTTCAAATCCCTCGAGCTCACCTGTGTCGATCCGGAAATCTGCCGTTGCACATGGCTCGAGATCAACATGATACTTCAACACCCAATCTATGTGTCTGCTTGATTCAACAACGGTATAAACTTGGAGCATATGTTTATCATATATTATAGCTGCAAGGTACACCCCATTTTCTGATTTGCCAAGATATTGATCCTGTTTTCTTTCTGAAATATCTGCTGGCACCTTAATTACTTGGTACTTGCCATCCGACAAAGATAATCTGCAAAATTGTCAATTCATTGATAAAATATGTCAACAATTTCACAGCTATAGTGGTGAAGTTGTCGTATAAATATTCAAATATTATAAGAGAAACGCTACTAAGACAAGAAGTAGAAGTGAGATTCTGCAAAGATGCAGTAGTACCTGACGACAAACGCACCGACAATGCACATATAGTGATCCTCGCCAGTATGCACTATATCACTGCCTTGGACCTCCCCCACACATAGATTTTGGCTGTAGTGGATCTACCCGAACATCGGTCACCGTGCACGCAGCCTCGCCTTGGCGTGAAAATGGACAAAACTGGCCCTTATCTAAAACTTCAACACAAAATGGCCTTAATCTGAAAAAAATTCACGAAATGGCCCCTTTTACATGACGCCCGGGGCTAGGGCGCCATGCTAAATAGCATGACGCCCCGGGCTAGGGCTTCATGCTATTTGGCATGGTGCCCTAGGCCGGGGCACCATGCTACATGTCGCTACCGTGGCGCCCTAGCCCTCTTAGCCTCGGGCGTCATGCAAAAGAGGGTCATTTCATGAAATATTTTTAGATTGAGATCATTTTGTGTTGAAGTTTCAGATAAGGGCCAGATTTGTTCATTTTCACCGCCTCGGCGGATAAAGGACCTCTTGAGCCATTTCCTTGTACTAGATGAGAACACATCAAACACCCACGAGGATGGTGGCCATTCCATGGAATCTTGTGCAGGGTCCACTTTGTCAGGTACACACGGGATCAAAAGCACCTCATAGTGGGGTGAGACGGCAGGGTAGAACGCAAGGTATGCGAGGTGGTGGCGGGCGTCGGTCTTGTAGCGGAGACGTTCCCATTGTCTCGTGGCGGGGTTGACCACGTAGGAGCACAAGTTCATGTCGCTCTCATAAAGCAAGAGGCCGTTGCAGTGATCTACGATTGAATCGAAATCCTCGGCGTAACCAGGCAGGAAGTCGAGGTTGCAGTCGATCACGGGCTTCTGTGTGGAGGCGCGCGAGAAGCAGCGCGGGCTCTCGTAGTCGATGTAGTTGATGAAGATGCCATGCAGCGAATGCGGGAGCAGGTGCGGGAGCAGCAGGCCGCGGGCATCCACGACGGCGCGCCACGTCTTGCGGACGCAGCGGGACGCGGCGAGGTCGCACGGCGGGAGGCGGCCGAGGATGCTGGCGAGCGTGTCGTCGGGCAGGGCTTCGGTCTGGTCCATGTCCGACCTTTCACGCAGGCTAGCTAGAGGCTCGGATCAAGGAGATACGGCGACGGCGGCTGCGCGTTCAGCCGGTACTTGAGCAACTCGTGTAGGATTCTAGTCGAGAAAAGAAGAGAGGCTGCGGCGCTGCTTATATATGGACGCCTCCGAACTCGGGATCAATACCTGACCAGAATCGGACACGATAGTCGATAGTAGAAACACCACGTCTCGTGACTCGTGTTATTGATATTTTTTTTCTGGAAATGGAGGCATACCCCCGGCCTCTGCATCATGACTATGCATGCTGCCCTTTTATTAAAAATCCATAAAATATCATCATAAAGGTCTTACAGCTCGCAAACGAAGCAAAACAAAATACATAAACCGGAAAATTACAAGCGGACAAAGACAATCGATACGCTAATAATAAGGATAAACTCTCTAGACTCCTATCCTGTTACTAGAAGAACGCCCGTGCGTTGCAACGGGGCCACATTAACTTTAAAAGTTCAATATTACGACATTGGCGACCTTTTTACCATCAAATCCTCACACACACACTCTCCCTCCCTCTTCCTCACTCTCTCTCCCCCTCTCCCTCTCTCTAACACACACACATATCCATCTTATTGGGTACGGGACCATAATCCATCTATTTCACACACACACGCTTAGTGCATAACAATATGGATTATGTGTATTATATTTGCCACCAGAACTGAGGGAATTAATTTCATGTAAATCGGCCAGCCACAGCTTCAAGAATACGCGAAGGAGGTGGCCCGGGTCAGCGTCGGCGCCGTCTGGCACGGGCCACGGGCCCGCTTCCAAGTGCACGTGCAATGCACGTCTTCACAAATATTATAACTAGATGTGAGAAATCACATACTAACACGATGTTGCAATCAATTTGTAATTAAAGAAGTCAAAAGTCTTTTTTCTTAAACTAGAATTCCTTATGCTGGAGTTTAAACAAACCCCACAATAACATGATCAATTTTTTTTGCTCTACTTATCACCTAATTAAGCAAATGCATGACTTATGAAGCGGACAAGAAATCATGTTAACTTGGAACTAAAATTCCAACAAAAGAGTGAGGAACAAACCTTTTTATCATTGCTCTGAAGTCTGAACCTCCCCCTATTTGTTAGTGAAATGTGAGTATGCTTGGAAGACAATAATTTCTTATGCAACATATGCTTTTACATCTGAAAAAGCTACAAAATATGTTGACCTACCTATGTGCACTTCCTAAATCAAGCGGATAAAATTATTTCTATCGGCAATATAAAATACTAAACATTAGAAAGAAAGGGACAATGTCCACTAACCATGATATTCTGACCATGGGATATTTAGGCTGGCGTACATGGGAAATCAAAGCTAAAAATGACTCGATGAGTTAGGGATACATCAATAAATATTGTAAAAGTAACAAAAACAAATCTGCAGCAACTCGCGACCCCATGAACTCGTATTCGCAATGAGCAAGTTAGTGAGGCCGCCACGGTAGGCTAGCACCAAGGGACAACGGCAACAACCGCCTTCCCATCCAACCTACTGATTCTGCTGGCGCTACTTTCATCCTGAGCCCATGAGTACCGCTAGTGTGTTGCCACGTACGGAGAAACTACGAACTGAAATTTTCATCCAAATCATGAAAAATGTTAATGTTCCTCTCCTCTCCCATCCCTCGTGTGAACATACCCAATTCATGGTTGGCTCGCTACATTCAGCATAGCTCTGATGTGCATTGCCCTCGCTCTTGATTAGTTGCTGCAGTGCCACGCATCTACGCCAACAAGATGGGGAAACAAATGCAAATGTTACACCGAGTCAAAATCGACCATCCCACAATCATAACAATAGAAAAGATAATAACCAAAATTTAACAGAAGAACTACTGCTTGGCTTCCAGATCCATCTCGATAGCCCTTGATCTGGCTGCTGAGCTTCTCCTAGCCGCCTCAACATCACGTCATTACCAAACATGTAGTGGATGCCTAGTGGGACAAGGATTAAGAAATAACATGAGGTAAAAAATACGATGGCTGTCAATTCCATAAGACGATCCAAGTAATTTGACAAAACAGATCGGGAGCATCTTGTATAATCTCAAAAAGCAACTAAAAATATGAGAAATGAATTGATGAAAATCAGCCCTGCTCTCATTCATGCTCGCTTTTGTAATGGGAAGCAAGGAATGGGGATACCGGAGAAGAAAGGATCACATGGACGGCAAGCCTCCACCACCGCAAGTGGGGTTGCTTCACATCCAATCTCCACGGCCGCCGCCTCCATGGGGACGAACTCCCATGTTCACAACCGGCTCACAATCGGCCGCTGCCTCGCCGACCTTGACGACAAAGTAGTCCTTCCTTCGATCCCATTCGCAACGGAGGCAACATTCCATCCCAGCCGGACGGGTCCGCGGTGAGATCCCTCATCGATTGTGGTCGCGCCTCCCCAAACCTCACCGCGGGACACATGAGAGGCGCCGCTGCCATGGTCGCTTGGATGGGGAAAGGAGGCGACATAGAAAGCAACGGCGCCTTCACCGGGATTGGTGGCGGCGGCGGCGGCGAAGCGAAGCGGGAGGACGGCGGCGGCGTAGAGAGTAGGAGGTGGTGGCGGCAGTCCATCGGCCGCCGTGGACGTGAGAGGAGGATGGGGATGGGGCCGCGATCCGGACGTATGGAGCGGTCGAGAGGAGGAAGAAGCGGCTGGGTTTTTCCATCGTGCGAGGTTTGGGGAGGTCAAACGAGAGGTTTTTTTCGCAAGGGAGGCAGAGCAACAAGGGCGGATGTAGGAAGACGGGACGCGGTCGGTTGGCAGGAAAAGGAAAGCTACGCATTTTTTAGGCAGTAGAGATGATTGATGATAAGAAAGGGAAAATCACATCAATATAAGGAAATATCCCATCAATACTTGATTGATTGCGATTTATTTTTTATATGGTAATTAATCTGATCATCAATACTTGATTGATTGCGGTTTATTTTTTATATGGTAACTAATCTGATGGGTTTATGTGGGTGGTGAAGCGAAAAGGCAGGTGGGAGGGAGACGAAATAAAACCAGCAAAATAAAACCAACGAAAGTGGTGAGGCGAAATAAAACCAGTGAAAAATAACCGGCGGACTATTCACCAACTGCTCCATTAGGAGTAGAGATGCGAACGCCATCCGAACCGGTTGAATATAACCCGAGCCACCATCTCCCATTGGTTGCACCCAGTAACCAAAGGCTCCTCGAGTCCATAGGAGTGAGTAAGGACCACGACGGATCCAAGTTGTAGCTCAAGATAACCCGCAAAAAGTTAAGTTGTGTTGTCTGTTAAAAATCATATCATTTCTGCAGTTCCATATAGCCCATAATAGCTCGCATATTCCAATCCGAATACGAGCTGCCGTGATCTGTTCAACCCCAGCTAACCACGTCCCAAACAAAGACGCAATATCTACTGGAGCATTGATATTAAAAGCTATATGAATCGTTCTCCAAAGTAACTTGGCAAGTGGGCATTCAAGAAATAAATGTTGTATTGTCTCATCCTGAGCACAAAAACAACACCGCGAGTTGCCTACCCATCGCCTCTTAAGTAAGTTATCCTTTGTGAGTATTACTTGCTTGTGGACAAACCACATAAAAATTTTAATCCGCAAAGGAACCTTAACCTTCCATATATGTAATGACCTTGAGAGGGGGCCAGAATTAATCAGATCCGTATAAAAAGATTTCACGGTAAATATCCCATTTTTAGTTAACTTCCATTGTGTTGAGTCTGGCATGTCGGAGAGTCGAACTTCAATCAATCTCCGAACCAAGTGCATCCAGGCTGTCCATCTCTCACCCACTAATGTATGTCTGAACTGGATGTTCAAGGGGATAGTTTGAAGGACGATACCTACGTAATCCTCCTTACGTTGCACAATATTATAGAGGGTAGGATATTGTAAGGCCAGAGGCGTCTCTCCTAACCATGTATCCTCCCAAAATCTTGTTGACATCCCGTTGCCAACCAAGAATTTGACCCTACGAAAGAACATGTCCTTCGTTCTCATAAGTCCCTTCCAGAACGGCGAATCAGTCGGTCTGATGGTAGCTGGCTAAGCGTTGAAAGTGCAAATACTTATTGCGCAGGATTTGAGACCACATGCCCTCCGGCTCTGTCTCTAACCTGTATAACCATTTTCTCATAAGGCATTTATTCTTAATTTCCAAGTTCTCAATACCGAGGCCCCTTGGTCTTTAGGTCGACAAAGGATATCCCATCGCATGAGACGATATTTCCTCTTGGCCTCATCGATCGCCAAAAGAAACGAGATCTAAAGAAATCAAGTCGCTCGGACCCCTTCGAATTTCAAGAACGAAAGTAAAAGCATTGGCATGCTAGTCAAGATCTGAGTTAATCGTAACTAGCCGATCATTATATGACATCAGCTTGCCCTTCCAAAGAGCTGAGTTTTTTTCAATTAGTTCTTCAATACATTTCCATTCTTTATTGGATAGCTTACGGTGATGAATCGGAATACCCAAGTAACTGAATGGTAAAGCACCTAATTCGCATCCAAACAATTGTCTGTATGTATATTCCTCGTCTTTGCCTTTCCAAAACAGAACACCTCACTCTTATGAAAATTGATTTTTAAGCCAGACAATTGTTCGAATAGACACAAGATAAGTTTCATGTTAGGTGCCTTAGCCATGTCATGTTCCATGAATAGAATAGTGTCATCGGCATATTGTAGAATGGACACCCCTCCATCAACTAGATGAGGAACTAGACCCTTTACATGGCCATGCTGCTTGGCCCCGCCAATAATGACGGCCAACATATCTCGCCACAATATTGAATGAAGAGGTGACATGGAATCCCTTGTCTCAACCCCTTATGTGTCTGGAAGTAGTGACCGATGTCATCGTTCACCTTAATTCCGACACTACCCTTCTGGACTTGAGTATCCACTTGGTTCCTCCAGGTTTCACTAAAACCCTTCATACGCATTGCCTGTTGAAGAAAAGGCCATTTTACTTTATCATAAGCCTTCTCGAAATCCACTTTGAAGATAACCCCGTCTAGTTTCTTCGAGTGAATCTCGTGAAGTGTTTCATGCAAGACGACCACGCCTTCTAGTATGTGTCGTCCCGGCATGAAAGCTATCTGACTAGGTTGAACCACTGAGTGAGCAATTTGTGTCAATCTATTGGTTCCTACCTTTGTGAAAATTTTAAAACTCACATTCAACAGGCAAATGGGTCGGAATTGTTCGA
Organism: Aegilops longissima; assembly: GCA_021605205.1. Taxonomy (NCBI): domain Eukaryota; kingdom Viridiplantae; phylum Streptophyta; class Magnoliopsida; order Poales; family Poaceae; genus Aegilops; species Aegilops longissima. The sequence continues at coordinate 121,957,507 of CM038679.1, read as the reverse complement.
TCCGAACCGCCTCATTCTTCTTAGGTAACAACGTTATCGTACCAAAGTTGAGGTGAAACAACTCCAAATGGCCATCAAAAAATCGTGAAACATAGGCATAAGCTCATCTTTAATGATATGCCAACATTTCTTATAGAATTCAGCTGGAAACCCATCTGGTCCCGGTGCTTTATTCGGCTTCATTTGGGTTATGGCCAGATGAACTTCTTTTTCAGTAAACGGTGCAGAGAGAACATCGTTCTCTGCTGCCTGTAATTGAGGTATATCATCAATCACAGACTCATCAAGAGACACCATGGATGTATTCGGGGGTCCAAAAAGGTTTTTATAATAGTTGGAAATATACGCTTTCAGATTTTCATGGCCCACTATTGTGCCCTCGTCCTGTTCAAGCTGTATGATCTTCTTCTTCCTATGTTTACCATTTGCAACCATATGGAAGAACTGTGTGTTGCCGCCCCCTTGGACAACCTTAAGCGTTTTCGCACGCAATGCCCACTTGAGCTCCTCATCTCTCAGGAGAGCACGTAGGCCTTGCTCAGCCTCGGACTTGGTTCGATGCTCACTAACAGAAAGGAGAGTGGTTTTAGCCTTTACATCTAGTGCCTCAATGAGTTGAGTAAGACGCTCTTTTTCCGGCTTATAAATCCCACTCTCATTTCTGGCCCATCCTCTCAGAAATTGTCGTAGGTGTCTAATTTTATTCTGCCATCTCTCGACATGTGTCCTTCACGTAACTGGCTTAGCCCATTCGCGTGCAATTATTTCCATAAATCCTTCTCGCTCAAACCAGCTTTGCTCGAAGGAGAAGATATTTTAATTTGCCACATGGGTAGCCTCGCCCGAATCTAAAAAGAGTGGTGTATGATCTGAGATCGCTCTCTGCATCGCATGAACCGACACCAACGGATATTTTTGTTCCCACTCCACACTAGCAAGTACCCTATCCAACTTTTCATAAGTCGGAACAGGTAACGAGTTGGCCCATGTAAACTGTCTACCGGTGAGCTCAATTTCTCTCAAATTGAGGCTCTCGATAATCATGTTAAACATCATAGACCAATGTCCATCGAAATTGTCATTATTCTTTTCTTCTCTCCTCCTAATGATATTAAAATCCCCCCAATTAGTATTGGCAGATTTTCATCTCCACAAATCCGCACTAGATCGGCCAGAAAATCAGGTTTAAATTCAGGTTGTGCTGCCCCATATACCGCAACTAGCGACCATCGGAACCCATCCAATTTTGATCTTACCCTGAATTTAACCGAAAAGTCTCCCTGAACCACATTAAGCACCTCTAACGTCTCACACCGTACTCCTAATAAAATCCCGCCGGATCTTCCTCTAGGAGGTAGAATGTGCCAGTCAAAATCGATACCACTGGAGAGGGTTTGAAGGAATTGGGATGTGAAATTATCTCGTCCCATTTCCAAAAGTGCAATAAAATCTAAGTGATGCTCTACCATTGTCTCTGCTAAGAATCTTTGTTTAGCCAAGTCTGCTAGACCTCTGCTATTCCAAAAGAGTCCTTTCATAAGTCATCATGAAATTTTTTCTTAAGCTTAACTCTAGCACTTCATGATCGCCAAGTAGGATAAATTTTCCGCTTCCAGGGTCGTTTGGGCTTCTCCTCAACACCCTGCGGGACGATAGTATTATCTATGACAGACAGTGCATCCTCCATCAAGAGAGGCTCTACCGTATCTGTGTTCTCAACATCCTCCTCATCCTCAGCCTCGACACTAGGCAACAGATTATTACATATATTTGCGAGATCAGTAATTCCTAAGTTATTCATGTCATTGTCATTCATAGGTTGGATAGAGGCAAGATTAGGAATGATCTCAGAAGCCCTCTCCGCTTCCAAGTCTAAAAGATCATTAACGGATTTGACGACCTCGGTTTCTTTGATCCCAAAGAAATTCCTAAGTCGTTTGCCTTATCAACTATTTCATTCTCAGAGAAGTGTAAAATTGAACAACTTTTATCAAAAGACGCACCTGCAGTAGTCTCGGCATGACGAAGCATGGCGGCCCTCTTGGCACGCGCTAGCTGCAAGTCGTCCGCATCCGGCTGTCCTCGGATCCGTTGTCGACATGTTCGCCACCGACACCGGATCCGCTATCCCGCCAAAAGCGATGAGCTCCTCCGTCGTCCTCTCGCGAGGGGTACGGTCAGGACTCCCACGCCCCTCCCTTATCGTCGGTGAAGGAGGGTAGGGTGTAGTGGGGCGGACCTCCGCTGCAGAGGTCAAGGGGGAGTGGGACCGTGGAGACGCCTGCTCACTGGTCCCGTCCCCCCTTTCTCCCGCGAAAACCGTCGTCCCTCGGCCAACCTACTCGGCGCAATCCTGCGGAGGGGTTACGATGCGGGAATCCTTCCCGCATCTCACCCCCAGCTCGCCACTCTGGATGGTGCGGTCCTGTGGAGGGGTTACAACACGGGACTCTTTCCCGCACCTCACCCCCAGCTCGACCGGAGACGCCAAAGTGGGACTACAACAAGGGGCTGCTACAAATCAACCGGTTGATAATAGCCAAATTTAAGCCGCCTCGCAGGCCGTAGGATCCCGGATCCCCGACCCTAAAGTATTGTGCTTCCATGAACTGGAAGTCGTCGCAGCGCCCTGTTCGTCGGAGCGCCAGTTAGAACAGCCCTCCATCGCAGCACATCAACTACCCCACCCAGCAGTGCATCACCCTGTTCGTTGGAGCGCTGGTTGAAGCAACTCTCCATCACAGCACCGACAGCACAAGGATGCTCCATCGCAGCATCGGCGCCCCAGCGATTCTCCATCGTAGCTCCGTCGCAGCACCGATGGCCCCCGCTCCATTGAAACTCCATGGCAGTAGTGCGCAGTCTGGCTGTGCTCCATCGGAGCACCAGCGACTCCTCGCAGCAAAGGTGATGCTGCAAAATCCCATTGCAGCACCGGTGATGCTCCGGCGGCTCGACGACGTTCCATTGCAGCACTGCTGATGCTCCCAGCAGTCCGGTGATTGTAATGATTGACGATCTTGTAAAATAGGTTGGAAAGCGTTGAATCCTTTGTCTCGGGCCGCATCTGTATATATATGGCATAAGCCTTGGCGTACAAGTTGTGGAGAGATCGATCATAACGATCATTATAGAAGATATGGAGAGGATAGCTACGGAAGAGAGAAGAAGAGATAGAGATGAAGTACAAGTTTAAACAACAAGTCCTATCCCTATACAACTATTCTAACACTCCCCCTCAATCTGAACCTCAATGAGCTTTGCCAAGGTTGAGATTCTATGTAAACTTTTCCAATCCTCTCAAAGTAAGTGGTTTTGTAAACCCATCTGCAAGCTGATCTCTTGTAGGGATGAACTTGATCTCAAGCAACTTCCGAGCCACTCTTTCTCTGACAAAATGAAAGTCAAACTCAATGTGTTTTGTTCTTGCATAAAAAACATGATTGGCTGAGAGATAGGTTGCACCAATATTATCACACCATAGTCTTGCAGCCTGAGGTGCTTTAATACCAAGCTCATAAAGAAGTGTCTGAATCCACATTACTTCAGATGTAGCATTAGCAAAGGCTTTATATTCAGCCTCTGTACTTGATCTTGAGACAGTGGCATGTTTTCTTGCGCTCCATGACACAAGATTTGTTCCCAGAAATACAGCAAAACCACCTGTAGATCTTCTATCATCAGCACATCCTGCCCAGTCTACATCTGAATAAGCAGTTACAAGAAGAGAGGAGGACTTGGTAATTTGAAGTCCAAGACCTTCTGAGTACTTAAGATACCTTAGAATTCTCTTAACCGCAGTCCAATGAGTAGCTCTAGGTGCATGCAAATATTGACATACCTTGTTTACTGAGTAGGAAATATCAGGACGAGTAAGGGTTAAATATTGCAAAGCACCTACAACACTCCTATAATTTGTTGCATCCACTGGTGCAAGAGCTTCTCCACTTTCTGCTGTAAGCATTTCTGAGGTAGAAATTGTTGTACTAACCGGCTTGCAATTTTCCAAACCCACTCTTCTGAGAATATCAGTGGTATATTTTTCCTGTGAGAGAAGTATGCCATCTTTAATATTCTTCACTTCTATTCCAAGGAAATAATGAAGGTCACCCAAGTCTTTGAGAGCAAACTCCAATTTCAAATCCTTAAGCAAGCAAGTAGTAGCTTCTGCACTTGAACTAGCAACAATTATATCATCAACATAAACAAGCACAAAAATAGTAACATTGCCTTTTCTAAATAAGAACAATGAGGTATTTGCCTTGGATGGTATGAACCCAAGGTGTTGCAACCGCATGCTCAATCTGGAATACCAAGCTGTTGGTGCTTGTTTCAAGCCATATAATGCTTTATCCAACTTACAGACATACTCTGGTGTGCTGTGACCCTCATAGCCTGGTGGTTGCCTCATGAACACTTCTTCCTCAAGAACACCATGAAGAAACGCGTTCTGAACATCTAGCTGTCTTAAACTCCAACCTCTGGAAATAGCAATAGACAGAACAAGTCGAATAGTGGCAGACTTAACAATGGGGCTAAAGGTATCTTCATAATCAATTCCAAACCTTTGCTTAAAACCTTTGACAACTAATCTAGCCTTATACCTGTCTATGCTTCCATCAGACTTTCTTTTTATCTTGTACACCCACTTACAATCAATAATATTGTCTCCATGTTTTGGTGGTACCAAGTGCCAAGTTTTGTTTTTCATAAGTGCATCATATTCATTGTCCATAGCTTCCTTCCAATCCTTATTATCAAGGGAATCATACAAATGAATTGGTTCACTGGTAGTGGTAAGAAAGGCTCGTTTAATTTTGTCATACATTATAGTACCATCATTGTACTGTTTTTCTTTGACAATACCTGACCGGGACCTTGTTTGCCGAAGAGAAGTTGTAGAAGACACAGGAGCAGCCCTGGTGCTACACGCGATCCTAGTGAAGCTGTATTGGCCACAGAAGATCCAGCCGGTTCCCTATCCAAGACAGGGAGCAAATCTGTCGGCTCCTGATCCGAGGCGGATTCTGGCGCCCGACCGGTCGAGGACCCAGGCGCGCAGCCGCGACTGGCCACTGTGGGGCCAGGCACGCGCCCATGGTCGGTCGCTGAGGAGGCCCGTGGTGACGCGACGACAGGGGATTCACCCTTTCCCGCACATGGGCTGGCGGGTGGCTCAACGCGCGGAGACGTGGCGCGAGGCGACGCGTCGGGACCAGCGGGCTCCACCCGATCGTCCTGGGATCGCGCGCCGACAGCGGTTGCAGGCTGAGCGCGTGGATCCGCCTGGGATCTCGTGCTGTCAACCAAATCTGCAGCGTGTTCCGCGCCTTCCTTGTTTGTTTCCTCACACATAAAATCACAGTCCGGATTCGTAGAAATTACAACAGAATCAGAATTTCCTGGGGATTTTTGCACATGATCAAGCTTGGTTAATTCTCCCCCGTGATCAGAAGGTGCGTCAGAATCAGATAAAAGTGCAATTTCAGCATGAAGTAAAGCACCCGCATTAGTATGAAGTTTGGCAAAAGGAAAAGGTGTCTCGTCAAAAACAACATCACGAAAGATATATATACGTCCGGTGGAGACTTCAAGACACTTATATCCTTTATGAAGGTTGCTACAACCGAGGAAAACACACCGAGTGGATCAAAAATCAAGCTTATGGTGGTTGTATGGGCGCAAATTGGGGTAGCAAGCACACCCAAAAATTCTAAGATAGTTGTAGTCAGGTTTTTGATGGTACAAGCGCTCTAAAGGAGTAGAATTACCAATGACTTTGCTAGGAAGCCTATTGATAAGATAAGTGGCGGCAATAAACGCTTCATCCCAGTATTTGAGAGACCTGGAAGCATGTGCAAGGAGGGAGAGGCCAACTTCAACTATGTGGCGATGTTTACGCTCAGCAGAGCCATTCTGTTGGTGTGCATGAGGACATGACACATGATGATCAATCCCAATGCTCCGGAAGAAGGAGTTGAGTTTCTCATACTCCCCTCCCCAGTCACTTTGGACTGACAGAATTTTTCTATCAAATTGTCTTTCAACAAGTTTCTGGAATTCTTGAAAGATAGAAAAAACTTCAGATTTATACTTGAGTAAATAAATCCAAGTAAACTTGCTGTAGTCATCAATAAAACTCACATAATATTTTTTTCTTCCAAAAGAATCTCGGGCATGGCCCCATACATCACTAAAAATAAGCTCTAAAGGAGCATGAGAAACACTATGAGACTTGGGATACGGAAGCTGATGACTCTTGGCACATTGACAAGCTTCACAAACAGACTCACTAATGGAACTTTGTGACAAAGGAAGGTTGTCTTTATTAACTACTTGTTTCACTATGACTGAAGATGGGTGTCCTAATTGTTGATGCCACATGTCCAAGGATGGTTTGATGATGGAGTAGACTTGACGATGCCGGCGACTAAGTGCTCCGGATGTGATGGGGTAGAGACCCCCAATGCATCTACCGTGATGGAGAAGTTCCCTCGTTGCCCGATCATTAATGAAAAAATAACGAGGGTGAGTTTCAAAGAAAACATTATTATCGGTGGCTAGACGAGACATGGATGCAAGATTTTTATCAGCTTGTGGGACATGAAGGACATCCTTAAGAATGAGATCACGTTTAAGGTTAGGGGAATTAATTGAAGCTTGACCAATGTGGCAGATGTCCATACCTCCTCCACTTGCAGTATGGATCTGGTCAGCGCCATGGTACCTCTCGCGGAGAGCAAGTTGCTCTAGTTCATTGGTGACATGATCGGTGGCGGCAGAATCAACGTACCAAATGCCCTCTCCTGTTTGTTCGCGCATGGCAGCAGCAACATGGTGAGCCTCAGGGACAAAATTCTCATCGTAGCGATGCCAGCAATCCATGACCTCATGGCCAGATTTATTGCAGAGCTGGCATCGGGGACGAGGATGCGGGGTGGCAGGACGGCGGCTGTTATTGGAGTTGAAGCCGCTGGCGCTGCTGTTGGAGTTTTCGTAGCCCCCGTTGTTGTAGTTGTAGCCCCCACCAAAGCGAGCGCCATCACCCTAGGGAGCACCGCGTCCTCGTCCACCACCACGGTTCTGCCCTTGGTGACCGCGCCCACGGTCGCGGCCACGAGCAGCAGAGTTGGCAGAGGACTGCCGTAGGTCACCGCCATGAAGGAGGGTGAGACGGGCGTCAAAGCTCAGCAGCTGATTGTACAGCTCCTGGACGGTGATGAGTTCCACATGAGCAGCAAGTGCGGATACGACCGGGTTGTACTCCATGTCCAAGCCAGCAAGGATCTTGGAGACGATTTTCGGATCGGAGAGGGACGCGGCAGTGCACGCGACTTCATCGGTGAGACTCTTGATCCCGCGAAGATATGCAACCATGGTCATGTTACCTTTTTTGAGGTTAGTGAGCTCGATGCGGGTGTGGATGGCTTGAGCTTGGCTCTGGGCGGCAAACATGGCGTGGATGGCGCTCCAGACTTCGGCCGGCGCCTGCAACGTCGCGACCTGTGAAAGGATATCACGGGAGAGAGATGCCATTAGATACCCTTGAAGCTGCTGCTGTTGTGCGTACCAGAGGGATCGGGCATAGTTGAAGATCTGCTCTTCCTTGTCGTCCTTGGTAATGGTGAGGGTGGCCGGCGGTGGCGGGCTCTTCCCGTCGAGGTGATGTTCCATCTGAGCGCCTTTGATCCGAGGCAACACAATGTCCTTCCATAAGAGGAAGTTTCCCCTCGTGAGCTTCTCCTGTGGTGGCGATCCGAGAGACCCCGCGGTGGTGCTGGACGAGGATGGTGCGAAGGCGGAGGACGAGGCGGTGGTGAGCGCGCCCGAGGTGGCGGCCAGCGATGCGGCGGCGGTGGTGGACATGATCTCGGTCGAGGGAGGAAGCTTGATGCGCGTTTTGGGAGGTAGCTAGATGCGATCTTTGATCTATGAGGAAGAGGCTCTGACTACCATGTAAAATAGGTTGGAAAGCGTTGAACCCTTTGTCTCGTGCCGCATCTGTATATATATATGGCATAAGCCTTGGCGTACAAGTTGTGGAGAGATCGACCATAACGATCATTACAGAAGATACGGAGAGGATAACTACGGGAGAGAGAAGAAGAGATAGAGATGAAGTACAAGTTTAAACAACAAGTCCTTCCCTATACAACTATTCTAATAGGTTTCCTGATGCTCCATGGCAGCACGGCGACTCGCTGTGGTGCTGCGGTGTTGCTGAGCTCACAGCGGTGGTTTTCCTCCCCTCAAAGCATTGGTGTGTGGCCTGATGGAGTAAATAGCATAAAGCTACTACTTTACAGGCTAGGGTTCCAAAAAACTACCGGTTTTTAATTTTTCTCAGATAACTACCAAATGGGTGGTCGGCTATTTCAAAAAACCCAAATCCCTGAGTCTTTATCAGTTGACCGGGATTATGACAATTGAGGCCCACATGTAAGATAACCATTTGTTTGACCATTTACTTTGACTGTTAACTTACATGTGGATCCCACACGTAAGTTTTGTAAAAAAGCAATCGGGTCCCTACAAGTTTTCTTAAAAAGCAATCAGGTCCCTCTGAGTTTTCTGAAAAAGCAATCGGGTCCCCGAGGCAAGGCAACGCTGCGTCCTCCGGCCGGCAAGCCGCGCCCGCGGCGGTGGAATCCACCACCTGAGGCCGGCAAGCCGCACCCGCAGCGGTCGGGTCCATGCTGGACATCACCTGTGGCGGTGAGCGCGCCGCAAAGAAGCGCCTGTCGTGCCTCGCTGTGGCCGCCGCCCGCCGTGCCTGCGCTGCGGCCGCCGCCTGGCGTGCCTCGCCCGTGGCCACAGCCTCGCCATGCCTCGCCTGCGCCACCTCCACGCCGTGCCTTGCCTACGACCGCAACCATCCTATGACTCGCCTACGGCCGCCGCCATCCCCTGCCGCGAGCTTCTCAAGCTCGACGCGGACAACCTCTTCGCCACCGTCACCGCGGACTGCTGGAGTGCGCCCTTCCCATTGCTGCGGACGAGGCCAGCCTCGTCGCCACCAGGAGCTGGGAGCAGAGGGAGTGTCATCCCCGGCTTGGGAGGGGAAGGGGGGTCGCCGGCCTGGGAGGGAAGGGGGTCGCCGGAGGGTAAGGGGGTCCAGCACAAGAAGCACAGACGAGGGAAGAGAAGAGATTGAAAGGAAGAAGAAAGAGAAGAGGGAGAGGAAACTTACATGTGGGTGTGTTGGTTTTGGAGTATTGACGACAAACCTGGTTGAGGGACTAATGTGTTTGTGAGAATTGCAGGATAACACAGGTAGTAGTCCCTCATTAATTCGGTTTACCTACCGGAGATGACCCCTAAAAATGTATGAAGACATTGAAGACAATGGTGGTATGTGAAGACAATCACATCGAAGCTTATGACTCGAGAATACATTCACGTGAAGACTATGGAGTGCGAAGACATAGTTGTTTCGTAGTTTCCTTTTCTTCTTTGTTGAGCCATAGGAACCACAGTACTGTTAAGTGGGGTCCAAGTGAACAAAGTCAGAGTGACTGAAGTGATGCTCAACCAAATCCTATGTCTTCGAGCGAAGACAATGAGAGCAAATCTTATCCAGAGGCGGATGAGTCAGCTTTACTTGTAGCCCAAGTCAAGCTGCCGCGTGTGTTTGAAATCTGACCGTTGGAACATGTGTCAGTTCCTTAGTGACCCAGGGTCATTTCTGACAAATCAGGCCAGGTTGCCTAGTGGCTATAAATAGCCCACCCCCTACACCATAAATTGGTGGCTGCTCAGAGTTAGTGCATGGATTTTGTCGTTTGAGAGCAACCCACCTCCGAAGCTTTTGAGAGAGAGAAATCCTTGCGAGGACAAAGCCCAAAAAACCCAGAGCCAAAGAGTGTTAGGCATCACTGAAGTCTTTACATCGCGTGGCTCGAAGACTTGTTACACTTGAGGACTGTGAATCCTCCGGCCGGTTAGGCGTCGCGCTCGAGCATCCAAGAGTCATTGTGGATTGCCGGTGAACGAAGTCTGTGAAGGTTTGGAAGTCTACCTTGAAGACTTACCAGAGTGATTGGGCGAGGACTGGGTGTCCTTAGCTCAAGGGGAATAAGGTGAAGACGTGGTCTTCTAAGTTGAATCTCATCCTCCCTAACCAAACGTACAGTTGTCACAGCAACTGGAACTGGTCCAACAAATCCTTGTCCTCACCAAGCGAATGGTTCTATCTTCTCCCTCTCTTTACCTACAGTTTGTCTTTGTGAAGTCATTGCCTGCTTGCGTTACCTGTTTGACTTCATTGTGTGACTACTATTGTTGTTTGGCTTCATACTATCTTCCATCCTGATCATTACTACCTAGCTGCTATTAGGCTTCGTGCTTTCACTTCATTGAATACTTGACTATGGCTTGCCTAGTGTAGTCTACCTTCCGCTTCATGTTAATAGGTTCATTTCTATTGTTTGTCTATGAAAATCGCCTATTCACCATTGTTCTGTATGATTCGGTTTAACCACCTGGTTTAACCACCTGGAGTTTTAGCCACCTTGAGTTTTAGCTATGTCGACTGCAGGGATAATCAAAGTCTCCGCTGCGTGCCCTGTCTTTGATGGCACTGATTACCCCTACTGGAAGAATAAGATGCACATGCATCTTGAAGCCATTGATGTCGATCTATGGTATGTCGTCAAGAACGGCGTTCCCAAGACTGGTGAAGGTGTCACCCCTGCTGATGTCAAGAAGTGCGTTCAACTGGATTCTACTGCCAAGAACATCATCTGTGGTCATCTGACCAAAGGACGGTATGGCCGTGTGAGTGCTCTGGAAACGTCGAGGCTAGTCTGGGACTGGCTCTCCAAGGTCAATGAAGGCGTCTCAACCCAGAGAGATCAAAGGATCAGTGTTCTTCGCAACCTCTTCAACCGCTTCAAGGGAAACGACAATGAGAATGTCCAGCTCATGTTTGATCGCCTCACTGACATCACAAATGAGCTTCATGCTCTCGGCGCCATTGAGATCACCAAGCATGAAATCGTCAAGACACTCCTGAGATCACTTGACAGCTCGTTTGACACCCTAGCCCTGATGATTCAAGAACGCCCTGACTTCAAGACACTTGATCCATCTGACATTCTTGAGAGGCTCAACACACATGAGTTTCAGCTATCTAAGAAAAGAGACATCTATGGTCCCAACTATGGCCGAACTCGCGCTTTGAAGGCAAAGGCTGTTTCCTCATCTGAAGAAGAATCTGACTGCAGTTCTGGTGATCCTGAAGACATTGGAAAGGAGCTTTATATGCTTGTGAAGAAGTTCCAGAAGTTCACCAAGAATAAAGGCTTCATAAAGTCTTCACGATCCAACTCAAGAAATGATGAAGCTTCTACTCATGACCACAAGAAGAGAACATGCCACAAGTGCAAGAAACCTGGTCACTGCATCTCTGAGTGTCCGCAGTGGGACAATGAAAACAAGAAGAAGAAAAAGAGCAAGGAATATGATTCTGATGACAAGAAGAAGAAGAAATCCTCAAAGTCTTCTTCCAAATCTTCATCGAAGTCTTCATCACACAAGAAGATCTCATCTGCCAAGGCTCGTGCTTTTGTTGGCAAGGAGATGGATTCAGAGGAGGAGTCTGCTTCTGAGGAGGCGGAGGTGGAGTCTGAGGAGGAGTCCGACTCTGGCGTTGCAAGTCTGGCTCTAGCTACAGCTTACGTTGCCAAGTCCATCTTCAACATTGAAGACAATGGCTCCATCACCAACGCTGATGCTAATGACAAGGATGACTCCGCTCCCACCTACTTCTTCATGGCACGTGGTGCCAAGGTAAACTCACGCGATGCTTACATTCAAACATCAAGTGAAGATGACTCTGATTGTGAATCCAAACCCAGCTAGAAAACACTTGCTAAAATTGCAACTGAACAACAGAAAGCTATGGAACATATTCAAAAACTGTTACAAAACCGATGACCTGTTGGACGCAGAAATGACCCGATCTCAGTCCTTAATTGAAGACATTAAAAAATCTTCATGTTAAGTACGAGGAACTTGAAAGTCGTCATGAAACGCTCTCAACAACTCATGAAAAGCTTTCCTACAATTATCTTCAAAGGAAGCAAGAACTTGAGAAATTGAGAGCGGCTCATGAAGATCTTCGAAAAGAGAATGAGTCACTTCACGCTCAACAGACCAGTCCCGCTCAGGAAGGATTTGAACCACCATTTCTAAAATGCCTTGAGCGTGATAACGCTACTTCTGTTGTTGAATGTTCTACTGTTGCTACTAGTGCAATATCTTCAACTGTTGATGTGGTAACTAACCCCTCTGTTGAGGATGCCACTACTATTGCTGATGAAAATGCTAGGTTGAAGACATTTCTTGAGACAGGGATGTGCAAAAGTCTCAAAGGGCATCAGACACTGTGCGATGTCCTCAAAAAGCAGATTCTGAACCGAAACCCTATAAAAGAGGGTGTTGGGTTCGAGAGGAAAATGAATGTTGATGGTTCTTACTGGAAGCCTAAGCAGTACCCCAAAACCACATGGGTTGCTGCAAAGGGACCTTCAGTGGATCCATCCAACTTATCTGGCTTCACTTGTGCTAACCCAATTATCATTGATGAATCCTTTGATGCAAACTATAAACTTTTTAAGAATCAGAATGGTGAAGTGTTTGCCAGGTATATTGGTACTAACTGCAGGAATGGACCACCTATGAAGAAGATCTGGGTGCCCAAAAAGTGTCTTGAGAATCTTCCTGTGAATGTCATCATGACACCACAAGGGAAGAAGAAAAACCCTAGAGCAAAGGCTTCATATGGCCCAAAGGCTTCATACAGACACATGACTCACCTGAGTCACCCTAACGCCAATGTTTTGCAGGGAAATCATACTCAAACTTATGAATATGAGCGCGTGTCATCAAACCGCTATGTTCATAAGACTAAGAACTATTCTTCTTATTCATATGAGTACTATTCACCTCCTGCAAGGCTATTTGCTAGGGCTCCAAAGCCGAAGTTCTCAGATGCTGCACTTAGACTTATTGCTTCGAAGCCACCCCTGAAAATGTGGGTGGTTAAGAAAACGTAACTCTGTTTTGCAGGGAAAGGTCTCTAGCCGAAAATCAAAGGCATACGATGCTATTGCTGGGGACCTAAAACATCTTGTAGGGCGCAAGATAAAATGCCCAAATGGTCTTACTATGTATTTTGTTCCTGAATCGCTTGCCAATCATCCTATCAGTCCTAACCTTGATCTGAGCTTTGATAATCCTCTTGTGCGTCAAATGTTTATGCTTCATAATACTCTTGGTGAAGCCTATCCCCCTAACTGTACTGTAGGGTATGACACCTCGTGCTTCAGAATGGATTATGTACAGCGGATGCACTAATCATATGACTGGTGATTGAAGTCTTCTCATGGACTCAACATTACCTCCATCTAACAAGAGTCACATCACATTTTCTGACACTGGTAAAAGTAAGGTATTGGGTCTAAGTAGAGTTGCAATCTCAAAGGATCAGCACATGGATAAAGTGATGCTTGTTGAATCCCTTGATTTCAACTTAATGTATGTCTCAATGCTTTGTGACTTGAACATGATTGTGATATTTGGAAAATATCGTTGCCTTGTTCTAATGGAATCTGACAAGTCTCTAGTCTTTGAAGGGTACCAGAAAGATGATTTGTACATGGTGGATTTCTCAGCAGGTCCACAGCTTGCCGTATGTCTTCTAGCAAAAGCTTCAGAGTGCTGGCTCTGGCATCGGAGGCTAGGGCATGCTGGCATGAGGAACTTGCACACTCTCGCAAAGAAGAAGCACATCATAGGCATCGAGGGCGTCAAGTTCAAGAAGGATTATATGTGCGGTGCCTGCGAAGCTGGAAAGATGACTAGGGCCAAGCACCCCTCAAAGAAAATCATGACAACATCTCAACCCTTTGAGCTGCTACACATGGACTTATTTGGCCCTACTCACTACTCTACTCTCACTACTACTGCTTGTCTCTATGGCTTCGTCACTGTTGATGATTATTCAAGATATACGTGGGTCCATATAATCCTCTACAACACTGAAGTGCAGGATGTCTTCAGAAGCTTCGCCAACCGTGCCATGAATAACTATGGCGTCAAGATCAAGCATATCAAAAGTGACAACGACCCAGAGTTCAAGAACACCGGCCTCGACCTTTACCTGGATACATTGGGCATCACTCATGAGTTCTCCGCTCCGTACACTCCTCAGCAGAATGGCATCATGGAGTGCAAGAACCGAACACTCATCGAGATGGCTCGGACGATGCTTGATGAATACAAGACTCCAAGAAAGTTCTGGTCCAAAGCCATTGATACTGTATGCCATGTCATCAACCGTTTCTATCTTCACAAGCTTCTGAAAAAGACATCCTATGAAATCCTAACTGGTAAGAATCCAAATGTCAGTTACTTCAGAGGATTTGGTGCTAGGTGCTGGATCAAGGATCCACATCACACTTCACAATTTGCACCGAAAGCACATGAAGGTTTTATGCTTGGTTACGGAAAGGATTCACACTCCTACAGAGTCTTCAACCTCTTTCACTATAAAGTGGTTGAAACTGTAGATGTGCGGTTCGATGAAACTAACGGCTCGCAAAGAGAGCACCTGCCAAATGTGCTAGATGAAGTTCCACCTAGTGAATCCATCAAGCTCATGGGAACTGAAATCATACCGTCTGAAGCTCAGGCTGAAGAGGAACTTATCATTTCCACACCTAATCAACCTGACGACAATGCTCAGCCTGAAGACAATCCTCCAAATGATGACAATGATCAGCAAGAGCAAAATCTTCGTCCAGTTCATCCTCGTGTTGCAAATGAAGTACATTTTGAGAAGATAATTGATAGCATCAATACACCAGGTCCACTCACTCGTTCAAGAGCAACACAGCTAGCAAATTTCTGTGGGCACTTTGCATTTGTCTCAATATCAGAACCCAAGAAAGTTGTTGAAGCCTTCATGGAACCTGAATGGATTCAAGCTATGCAAGAAGAGCTTCAACAGTTCAAGCTGAACAATGTGTAGGAACTAGTCAAGCGTCCTGACCCTCGCAAGCACAACATAATAGGCACCAAATGTATATATCGCAACAAGCAAGATGAGCATGGTCAAGTTGTCAGAAACAAGGCTCGTCTCGTTGCTCAAGGATACACTCAAGTTGAAGGGATTGACTTCGATGAAACATTTGCTCCTGTGGCTAGGCTTGAAGCCATTCGCATACTGCTAGCCTATGCAAACCATCATAACATCCTTTTGCATCAGATGGATGTGAAAAGTGCCTTTCTCAATGGCAAGATTGAAGAAGAAGTGTATGTTGCACAACCACCTGGCTTTGAAGATCCAAAACATCCTGATATGGTATACAAGCTTAACAAGGCATTGTATGGCCTCAAACAAGCCGCTCGCGCTTGGTATGACACACTCAAAGACTTCCTGAAGAGCAAAGGCTTCAAACCTGGTTCCTTGGATCCGACACTCTTCACGAAGACATATGATGGTGAACTGTTTGTGTGCCAGATATATGTGGATGACATTATCTTCGGCTGTACTAACCAGAAATACACTGATGAGTTTGGATACATGATGCAAGAGCAATATCAGATGTCCATGATGGGTGAGCTGAAGTTTTTCCTTGGTCTTCAAATTCGTCAGCAGAGCAACGACATCTTCATATCTCAAGAGAAATACCTCAAAGACTGCCTGAAGAAGTTTGGAATGCAAGGCGCAAAGGTTACACGCGCCAATGCCAACCAAAAGTCATCAGGTCTGGCGCCAATGGTAAAGAGTTCGATCAAAAGGTATACCGCTCCATGATTGGTTCTTTACTTTATTTATGTGCATCTAGGCCAGATATCATGCTTAGTGTTTGCATGTGTGCCCAATTCCAAGCGGCACCAAAGGAATCGCATCACTTAGGCGTGAAGCGAATTCTTGATATTTGGCTTACACCCCAACACTAGGATTATGGTATCCAAAGGGCTCGAGTTTGATCTAGTCAGATTCTTGGATGCTGATTATGCTGGTGACAAGCTAGATCGCAAGTCTACATCAGGCACATGTCACTTTCTGGGACGATCACTTGTCTGTTGGTCTTCAAAGAAGCAGAACTGTGTGTCTCTCTCCACTGCTGAATCTGAATACATTGCTGTTGGATCTTGCTGCGCTCAGCTTCTATGGATGAAGCAAACACTCAAGGACTATGGCATCCATCTGAAACAAGTACCACTCTACTGTGACAATGAAAGCGCCATCAAGATTGCCAACAACCCAGTTTAGCACTCGAAGACAAAGCACATTGAGATTCGTCATCACTTTCTCAGAGATCATGTCATGAAGGAAGATATTGATATCATTCACGTCAACACTGAAGAGCAATTGGCGGATATCTTCACAAAGCCCTTGGACGAGAAAAGGTTTTGCAAGTTGCGGTGTGAGCTAAATATCTTGGAATCCTCGAATGTCCTGTGATTAGCCACACATCCTAACACTTATGCATGTTGATGACTTAGATGTGCAACACATGAAGTAATGTATATCTTCAATCAATGAAGACTTACACACTGAGTGTGAATACATTAATGCGGAATTTGACTTCGGAGCGCCACGATAATTGTGCGCCGTGTTTGGGTCTAATACTTCCTATACGGTGGGTAACGCCACCACCAAATTCTTGTTTGGAGTGTTTTTCTCTTGGCGTTACATTTGCTAAGTCTTCGCATTTGATTTATCTTCAACATTGATTTGTCTTCATGATGATCTTCACTTTGTTGATTTAGTCTTACTCAGATATATACATATATTTGTGTTCTGTCCTCTACAGCATTCACTTATAGCTATGTCTTCTCGTTTGAATCTTTTGAACTAAGTGAATGTGATCGAACCCTAACCTCTCTATGCCTCTACCTCAAATTCTATCTATCAAAATCATATGCATTCTATTGAAACCGTCGAATGTCTTCTCTGTGTCCTTGTTAGCAGAAGATACAGAGACAAACATTGAATCTGTTTTAAATGCTCAATCCTTATTGCCTGAAACCCGGAGAAGCCGGAACAACCACCCGACAGTCCAGGCATGCGTGGGAACATGGAACAACTTCCAATGAGTTGCATGTTCGCCATGTGTCCCTCAGATGTGAACCGCCAGGGGCACCTGCGTAATTGCACTGTGTTGTCCCTCTCCTTATAAATACACATCACATCACAGTCAAAATCTTTCTTCCACCTCTCCACCTCGACAAACCCTAGCGCCACCGCTAGCTCTTGACGACGCCGACGACGAAGCGCTTAGCTGCCGCTGATGTCTACTACACAACCTTCTTCTTGTAGACGTTGTTAGGCCTGCAAGTGCACATGTTTGTAGGACAGTAGCAAATTTCCCTCAAGTGGATGACCTAAGGTTTTTCAATCTGTGAGAGGCGTAGGATGAAGATGGTCTCTCTCAAACAACTCTGCAACCAAATAACAAAGAGTCTCTTGTGTCCCCAACACACCCAATACAATGGTAAATTGTATAGGTGCACTAGTCCGGCGAAGAGATGGTGATACAAGTGCAATATGGATGGTAGATATAAGTTTCTGTAATCTGAAAATATAAAAATAGCAAGGTAACAAGTGATAAACGTGAGCGTAAACGGTATTGCAATGATAGGAAACAAGACCTAGGGTTCATACTTTCACTAGTGCAAGTTCTCGCAACAATAATAACATAGATAGATCATATAACAAGCCCTCAACATGCAACAAAGAGTCACTCCAAAGCCACTAATAGCGGAGAACAAACGTAGAGATTATGGTAGGGTACGAAACCACCTCAAAGTTATTCTTTCCAATCAATCCGTTGGGCTATTCCTATAAGTGTCACAAACAGCCCTAGAGTTCGTACTAGAATAACACCTTAAGATACAAATCAACCAAAACCCTAATGTCACCTAGATACTCCATTATCACCTCAAGTATCCGTGGGCATGATTATACGATATGCATCACACAATCTCAGATTCATCCAACCAACACAAAGTAATTCAAAGAGTGCCCAAAGTTTCTACCGGAGAATCACGGCGAAAACGTGTGCCAACCCCTATGCATAGGTTCATGGGCGGAACCCGCAAGTTGGTCACAAAAACATACATCAAGTGGCACATGATATCCATTGTCACCACAGATAATCACGGCAAGACATACATCAAGTGTTCTCATAAAAGACTCAATCCGATAAGATAACTTCAAAGGGGAAACTCAATTCATCACAAGAGAGTAGAGGAGGAGAAGAAACATGAGATACAACTATAATAGCAAAGCTTGCGATACATCAAGATCGTGCCAAATCAAGAACACGAGAGAGAGAGAGAGATCAAACACATAGCTCTTTGGTACATACCCTCAGCCCGAGGGTGAACTACTCCCTCCTCGTCATGGAGAGCGCCGGGATGATGAAGATGGCCACCGGTGATGGGATCCCCCTCTGCGGGGTCTTGGGAACAGGTCCCGATTGGTTTTGGTGGCTACAGAGGCTTGCGGGGCGGAACTCCCGATCTATCTTCTGTTACGGAAGTTTTAGGGTGCGAGGTATATATGGGTGAAAGGAATACGTCGGTGGAGCTACGGGGGCCCCATGTGGCAGGGGGGCACGCTTGGGGCGTCCCCCACCCTCGTGAGCACCTCCCGTATCTTCTGACGTGGGGTCCAAGTCCATCAGGTGGGTTTCCTTCTAAAAATAACTTCTCCAGTTGATTTCGTTCCGTTTTGACTCCGTCTGATATTCCTTTTCCTCGAAACACTGAAATAGGCATAAAACAACAAATCTGGGCTGGGCCTCCGGTTAATAGGTTAGTCCCAAAAATAATATAAAAGTGGATAATAAAGCCCAATATTGCCTAAAACAGTAGATAATATAGCATGGAGCAATCAAAAATTATAGATACGTTGGAGACGTATCAGCCGCGACCTCACCGACGTCGTCCTCACGCCGGCCGCGGACCTCGTCTTCTCCGCAGCCACCGTAGGTGTCCTCCGTCGCCAAGTTAGGGCACGAAAGATTGAACTGCTCGGCCTCCTCTCCACTCCGTCTAGCAGTTCTTGGTGTGGTAATTCAAACTCACTTTTTACTGCCTTTTTGATCCGATAGATTCATCCTTCTTCACCAAAAGTGGTTTCTGTGGCCACAAATTTGGATCTATCATGTTCTACATCTCATAATATGCCTAGTATATTCACTTATGCTTCACACATAGTTAGATTCCTCACTTGTACCTATTCTTGGATTCGTATAAATCTGGAACCAACTCCCTACATAAAGTGAATGTCTTCGCGCTATGAGGTCAATGTCTTCTAAGCTGATTTATCTTCAAAATCTTCTGAGAATGCATATGACCTCTTCCCCTTCCCTCACATCTCTAATGCTGTCACAGGTACATGTTCGTGGGAGAATCCCTTGGTTCTCATAGTTTGCATTCATTTGCAGAGTTCTTACAGGATCACATCAATTCTCCGGAAGCTAGTTCTTGTCTGACCAGCAGACGGAAGCCTTTGACAGCTTTGAAGCCATTCAGTCTGAACTACATGGCCACAGAAAAGTCATCAAGGAAGGGAGGCAGACAGCACCGTGGGAATACATCGAAGGATTTGCCACCAGATCTGTATGAGACATACAAAACTGACCCCGAAGAAACCTATGGTGAACGCAAGACTCGAATCCAGTGGATTCGAAGATATTGGGCAGAGGAATGGTACAAGTACAGATTCGTCACTGCAGAGTATGCTGAGAAGAACGCCATCAAGCGACCTTGGGGAGATATCTTATACAAAAATCTTCCACCCAGGTCCATAACTGAAGCCATTGCTCAAGGCTTCTATCCTTACATGGTTCGCGGACCACAGCCAGAGAATGCTGACCCATCTTCTCTGCTATGGTGCCATGAAGACAATCTGTTCAAGCGCAACTACAAGTTTGCCAAGGATTCTGCCGTAAAGAACAAGAAGAGTCTAGGATGCAATTTCAACCCAAGTCCTTCTGCTCCGCGGGCTGATGGCACACGTGATACCAATCCCAACGTCATCGGCCCCTTCAACAACTTTGATGGTCTCCTCTCCTACATCGCCGCTGAGAGAGCCACAGTGGATCAGTCTGGAGATGAAGCTGATTCTGATGAAGCGCCTGCTCCGCCAAAACCACAGAAGCAGGAGAAACCCAAGGCTTCAAAGCCCTCCACTGCACCAAGAGCTTCGCATGCGAAGCCTCTGGCCACTGCTCCTCCTACACCAAGTGTGCATTTTCAAGATCTTTCTCGCATCTCCAAGACTGAGAAGAAGAAGAAGCCCATGCAGACTACTGGTCAAGCACTGACCCCAGCTGCCGTTCTGAGGAATGAGAACGAAGCCATTGATCTGTCAAGTGATGATGACCTAGGCGATGATGCTCTTGAGCTGCTGATAAAGAGCAAGAAAGAGGCGGAAATCTTCAATGATCTTCCCCTTTTCGATGTGGACATCCTGAACAAGTTCATTGATGAGTGGTTTGACAGCCCAAACCTCAGTTTTGATGATCTTCAGCTCCCAATTGGCCTCAGCGTCTCCTTCCATGGAGCCATTGCTCCTGAGCTGGCTCTAGCTCAGAGAATTGTTGAATTGAAGAACAAAATTGACTATGAAAAAGCCCAATTCAAGAAGCATATGGCCAAGCTCAGTATGACTGATGTCCAAAACTCCAAGCAAATGATGCATGAGCTAAAGGAGGCGTTTCACAAGAAACGTGACGAAGCTAAAGGTTCACGAGAGCGCATAAAACTCCTCGCTGCCAAATGTGTTCAAGCTCACAATGAAGCCAAGAAGCGCAAGGCACTTGGGCGTCCTGGCATCGACCCCAAGATGGCTGCCAAGAAGAAGAAGCCTATTGTGGCCTCAGCTGAAGCATCTAGGCAGGAAGAACCTCGCATTGTCTTCCTCGGCAGTATGACAGGCGTGAAGCCAAAGGTCCCCACAGTAGCTTCAGAACTCAAGAAAACAAGGACAGCTGAAGCCGAAGCCAGAAAGCGCAAGTCCAAGAACACCACTAACGATGCTCCACCAACCAAGAAAAGAAAGAAAAAGAAGAAAGATCGGGCTGCTCCCACAAAGCCCCTTGTCGTAGAGCCAATCTCAGTTGCTCGTCCTGCGTCCGCACACCAAGAGCGTCGGTTGATAGTTCACGAGCCTGCTACCACAGAGGCTCCTGAAGCCCAAGAAGATACAGCTGTTGACCACACCGCAGCTGAAGACATTGGTCCCCAAGACAATGTAGATGATGATGAAGTCCTTCCTCAGATCGAGCACCAAATGGTATCATCGCCCGTTCTCACGAACAGCGAACTCACAGCATTGGTCGTCCTTTGACGCCAATTGCTCAGGATGATTCGTGGCTGATCACCCTCAAGACTCTCCCCACGAAGAAGAATCACCAAGTACTCCCCCAACTCAAGTCACCACTCCGATGCTTGATGATGACGACTTTCAGACCAACCAACTACATCTCCACAAGCGTCGCCCGTATTTCACAGGCTTCGCAAAGGACCAATGCCCCAAGTCACTCTTTCGAGTGTTCCAGAAGGAGAAGAGCAACACCACTCAATATCACGCCAAGTGTTTCCTGAAGCCACTCCAACTGTGAACATCCCAGAGTCTGAAGCCAAAGCTGCTGAAGACATCCCGGCTGCATCAGCCGATGAACAAGAAGAACCCTTTCAAGAAGAAGAACGTGTTGCTACAACCCCCGTCCAACCAACAAGTTGTTCTCGAGGAGAACGTGTCCGACCCTCCAGCTACTTAAGTGGAGGTTGATAACATTGAGGTGGCCACCAACACCAATACTGAAGCCAATGACATTGTCACGGCTGAAGCAAATGTGGCGCCTGAAGTCAATGTGGCGCCAGAAGTTAATGAGCCTGAAGCTTCTAATGCACCTCAAGTCATATTGCACCTGAAGCCATCATACCACTTGCAGCTCACGTCAATGCCGATGCTCCTGTACCGCCTCCAAGGCCTCATACCATTGAGATGGCTTTTGACCATGCCAACCTGTCATGGTTCGTTAGCCCATTCTGGTTCCTCCTCCTGCTCCCATACCACAATTCGACTATCATGTGGAGCACAGGCCTCAGGTCCGGAAGCCAAAACCAAGGCTGCCAAGGTTTCCAGGTACTGCAACTTCACCAGGATCTTTCAATGTGAATGGCTTCATTGCACACAACACCTTCTTTGACAGCGACAAGAACCCATACTCGAAGCCAAGAATTTCATCTGATTGGTTCTGGAGCTATCAGCAACGCAGTTATTACTCTTGTGTTCTTTATGATCAAGGGTGCATCTTTCCCCATATGCGTCTAGACTGCGACGCTCTTGCTGGCCTGCCCTGCCTAGAAGAAGCCCTTGATTGCTTCCGAGATGCTGGTCTGCTACAATTTGTGACTGATATAGAGCACTGGAACGAAGAGCTTCTGCTGCAATTCTATGCCACCCTCCACATTCGCGGCTACAACAGGGATCCGAACTATACGAACCTGGTTGTCAGCTTCACTTCAATGCTTTGGAGAGCATCTTTCAGAAGCCTGAGCCCAACATGAGCCAAATGTTGAGCATGATGAAGCCATCGCCACGCTTGCCGCTGAATATCAAGGGAATTCTTTGTTGAAGACCTAGAGTAGCTGCCCGCACAATTTACCATTATCGGCATGCAGGGCAGGGGTCCCAGACTTGCTCGCCACTGACTGTGGCGTGGCTCAAGTGGGGCCCAGCCACGCCCAGCTTCATCAGCTCAAGCTCAAGACCCTCGCGAGGGGCCAAGCCTCGTGGGGCAGGCAGCGGGAACCTCCCTCGGGAACAGCCTCGTCACGCGGGCTCACGAGGAGGCGGAGAGATCAAGGCGGGGTACCTCACGAGGTGCCCGTGGCGTAAGCCATGACGATCGAGACGGTGGGCGCCAGCCCCCAGCATGTCCTCGTTCCCCTTTGGTGCAAAGGAGGCAAGCACAGGCCAAGGCTTGTGCAAAGGTTACCGCTTGATGCAACAAGACTAAGACCAGCAGAATGGCAGGATGGAGGTCATCATGGAGCCGGGGCGGCGTCACCGTCGAGCCTTTGGCAGTCGAAGACCAACTTTAGTCAGGATAAGTGTACTAGATGTTCCCCTTCAAAATGGCCAATTGTTGGCGCCCTTCCCGCTCGTTATTTGGGAAGAGGCCCAGGGCCTCCCTCTACAAATAGGACTAGCCACCACAAAGGTAGGGGGATCGATCAATCGATGAGACTAGAGATCGATCTGATAGAGCCCTAGAGAGAGAGAGAGAGAGAGAGAGAGAGAGAGAGAGAGAGAGAGAGGCGATCGACCTCACCCAAGCAGTTCATCGCACCAGCCCAAGAACAGCCCCTCGCGAGGCCGTTCTCCCTTTGTATTGTTCATCATCAGCCCCTGAGGCAATCCACCACACCACACACTAGAGTAGGGTATTACACCACAACGGTGGCCCGAACCAGTATAAACCTCGTGTCTCTTGTGTTGTTCATCGCTCGTAGTTTAGATCCCTCGCTAACCATCAACGCGTGAGCTGGTAGGGAAAGATCTCCGCGTGCACCCCAGTGTTCGAACCTCAAGGGTCTGCCGGAACCCAAAATCCGACATTTGGCGCGCCAGGTAGGGGTGCGCCGGAATCTTTCTTCTGCTGGTCGCGTGTGATCTTCCATCGTGTCCATTGCTGACGCTCGCCGAGCCCGTGCCGAGCGCCGGGCTACTCGCGCCGCTCGAGTCGCCCAGACGGCTCCCGCCGGCGACGCCCCCGTCGTTCCCTGTCGCCTGCCGCCAACGGCCCGGTGGGGAGCAAGCATCAGACCTGTTAGGGGGAGCCGCGCGACCTCTACCTCGCCCCTCGCGCCGGGTCGGCGCCCCCGGTCGTCGCAGCTCTCCTGGGCGGCTCACTGGCGCCACCTTCGAGCCGCCACGTCAAGCCGTTCACCCGCCAGATCGCCGCCGCCTCCAAGCGCCAGGGAGTCCCGCCGGGCTGGGTGGCGCCCGAGGCCGATCTGCTCTTCAACTCGGACGATCACCCCTCCAACCCCGCCGGATCGGGTGCGCTCCCGATGCTGTGCAGCCCCACCATCTGTGAGATGGCAGTCACCAGGACCCTCATCAACGGCGGAGCCGGCCTCAACGTGCTCTCTGTGGAGGTCTTCAGCTCCTCCATGTGCCACCAGAGCGGCTCTAGCCCAGCAGGCATTTTTTCGGCGTCGGAGCCAGTTCCACCGCCTCCTTGGGAAAAATTCGCCTCCCGGTGACATTCGGCACCCGCGACAACTTCCGCACGGAGCTGATCGACTTTGACATCGCCCCCATCGGCCTCCCCTACAACGCCATCCTCGGCTATGCGGCCTTGGCCCGGTTCATGGCTGCAACTCACTCGGCGTACAACCTCATGAAGATGCCCGGGAGCAGCGGCGTCCTTATCGTGTCGGGAAACACTGGAGAGGCACTGCAAGCACTCAAGCATATTTTCAAGGCGGCTGTGGCGGCACGGCCCACCGGCGTTGACGCTCCCGAGCCCAAGGGGGTTGCGCCGTCCAAGAAGAAGTAGCTATTCACTCAAAACAAGGCGGAAACCAAGCAGGTACCAATCAGCGAGGACGGGTCCACTGACGCCACCTTCACCATAGGTGCAAACCTCGAACCCGAGCAGGAGGAGGCCTTGGTAAAGTTCCTGCGCGCAAACAACAAAGTGTTCGCATGGGGGCCTGGTCAGTTTGGCGGGGGTCCCAAGGGGCGTGATTGAGCATCACCTCAACGTGTGCCCCAACGTGCGCCCCGTGAAGCAGAAGGCGAGGCGACAGTCCACAGAGAAGCAAGCTTTTATCGTCCAAGAGACCCACAAGCTAGAGGCAGCAGGGGTTATTCACGAGGTCCGCTACCCGGATTGGCTGGCCAACCCAGTTGTCGTGCCAAAGAAGGGGGGAAAGGAACATATGTGTGTCGACTTCACCAACCTCAACAAGGCCTGCCCGCAGAATCCATTTCCGCTTCCTCGCATTGACCAGATCGTCGAATCCACCGCTGAGTGTGACCTGTTGTGCTTCCTGGATGCCTTCTCAGGCTATCACCAGATCAAGATGGCGGTAGAAGGCGTGGAAAAGCAGCTTTCGACCCCGTGCGGTGTGTCTGCTATACCTGCATGCCGTTTGGGTTGCGCAACATAAGCGCGACCTTTCAGCGGTGATGCACATCGCCAGGCCAACAGCTCGGGAGGAATCTTTGAGGCGTCGTCGATGACATTGTGGTGAAGTCTCGGAGGCGAAAACCACGATCTGAGGACTTGGAAGAAACCTTCATGAGCCTCGATAAAGTGGACCTGTGGCTCAACCCGGAGAAGTGCGTGTTGGAGTCCCCTCGGGCAAGCTCCTGGGTTTCCTCGTGTCCCATAGGGGCATCGAGGCCAACCAGAAAAAGGTCAAGCGATCGAAGACATGAGCCCGCCAAAGACCCTCAGAGAAATGCAGAAACTCACCGAGCGTGTGACCGCGCTAGGACATTTCATCTCCAAGCTGGGAGAACGAGCACTGCCATTCTTCAAGTTGATGAAGAAGAAGGGCCCCTTTGAATGGACTGAAGAGGCCGACAAGGCATTCCAAGAACTCAAGAGGTACCTTACCAGCCCTCCTGTGATGGTCGCGCCACGCCCACTTGAGCCCCTGGTGCTCTACCTCGCCGCCACACCCTACTCCGCCAGTGCAGCCCTAGTGGCGGTTCGGGAAGAGCGCTAGATCGGGCTGCGTCATGCCCGGCCACGGCCCCGGCCGTGGCAGCACAAGACCAAGAAGGCCTCGCGAAGGTCGCGCCCCGGCAGATGGAGACCAGCCTCAGCAGGAATATGCCCCTAGAGCCGAAGAGGCCACGCCAGGCAGTTAGGCGCTGGGGGCTCCGCCGACTCAGGAGGCGTCGGACCCTCCGGAGGGCATGGGCCTCGTCAGCACTCCTACTCTCGTCGAGCACCGGTGTGCCGTCGGCAAGACGGTGCTGCAGGATCTGGTGCGGTACCCCATGCCCCAAAAACTCCTCCTCGCGCTATTGGTAGCCTCACGCAAACTGCGGCACTACTTCCAAGGTCATCCCATCAAGGTCGTCTCAGCATACCCTCTAGAGAGGGTGCTTAGGAGCCCCAACTCAGCTGGAAGAGTCGCCGAGTGGAACATCGAACTGCAAGCATTTCAGCTAGAGTTCAGCACAACCAGAGTCATCAAGGAGGCCGCATTGGCAGATTTCATGGCAGAAAGGACGGAGGCACCTGGCCTCGAGGCAGTCGAAGACCGATCGCTTTCTCCGGGGAGCGAGGCACCGGACGGCTGGGTCATGTACTTCGATGGGGCATTCTCCCAACATGGCGCGGGAGCCGGCGCAGTGCTCGTATCCCCTACTCAGGACAAGCTCTATTACACCATGCAGCTCTGTTTCCAGCATGGGGAGAAGGTCTCCAACAACATAACAGAATATGAAGGCCTGATAGCCGCAATCGCTTTGGGGGTAAAGCGCCTCATCATCAAGGGTGATTCACAACTCCTCGTCAACTTATCCAACAAGATATACGAGCCGAAGGACGAGCACATGGAAGCCTACCTCGCGGAGGTTCGCAGGACGGAGAAACAGTTCTGGGGACTGGAGTTGCAGCATGTGCCACGCGGCACCAATCAAGAGGCGGACGACATCGCCAAGAGAGCGTCCAGGCGGCTGGCTCAGGAGCCTGGCGTCTTCGAGGAGCGACTCTTCAGGCCCTCAGCGGCACCGTCACTATCAAGCGCGGCGCAACCTCGGGAGGAGCTCCCCCAGCCACCTGCCTCGGGAGCCCCGGCCTGCGGCCCGGCCTTAGGGGCACGCCTGCTCCTGGCGTTGGAACCTCAGGAGGGGTGCTGGATCACAGAGCCCAAGAGCTACTTGATAAAGGGGACCCTGCCAGAGAAGGAGGAGGAGGCGGAGCGTGTGGCGCGGCAAGCCACGGCCTACTGCATATGGGATGGAGAGCTTTACCGGAGGCGGACGAATGACGTGTCCCTACGCTGCATTCCCAGAGAGCAAGGGAAGGAATTGCTGGAGGACATACACGGCGGAGACTGTGGGCACCACTCATCGTCGCGAACCCTCGTTAGCAAGGCGTTCAGCCAGGTTCTCTTGGCGCTGGCGCTCACCGACGCTTGATTGAGCTGGTAAAGGCTTGCGAGGCCTGCCAATTTCATGCCAAGCAGATCCATCAGCCAGCGGGAGGTCTGCAAACTATACCCCTCTCATGGTCATTCGCAGTTTGGGTGTTGGACATTCTGGGCCCGTTCCTCGGGCGCGAGGGGCTATCGCTACCTCTACGTCGTTGTGGACAAGTTCACCAAGTGGGCTGAGGTGGAAGCTATCCGCACCATCCCAGCGGGCTCTACGGTCAAGTTCATCAGGGGCCTCGTGAGCTGGTTTGGGGTGCCTAACCGCATCAGCACGCGACAGCGGTTCGCGATTCACCGGCAATCTCTTCAAAGCGTCTTGTGCTAACCTTGGAGCGCAGATATGCTACGCTTCGGTGGCGCACCCCCGGAGCAACGACCAGTCCGAGTGAGCCAACACGGAGGTCCTGAAGGGCCTCAAAACCAGGACCTTCAAGAAGAAGGCTGGAGGCTGCGGCGCGGGCTGCACGATGAGCTCCGATCTGTCTTTGTGGTCCATCCGCGCGACCAGCGCCAAGCCATTGGCGAGACCCCATTCTTCCTCGTCTACGGAGCAGAAGCCGTCCTCCCTCACGAGGTCAGGCGTCGCTCCGCACGGGTCCTAGCGTTTGACGAGGCGCAGCAGGATGCCATGCGGCGGACGGATCTCGTGCTGCGGGAGGAACATCGTCGAGAGGCCGCGCTGCGAGTGGCAAGGTATCAACAGGCTGCGGCGATACTGTTGGGGAACGTAGCAGAAATTCAAAATTTTCTACGCATCACCAAGATCAATCTATGGAATTCTAGCAACAAGAGAGGAGAGGATGACCATCTTCATACCCTTGAAGATCGCTAAGCGGAGCGTTACAAACGAGGATGAAGGAGTCGTACTCGCATGGCGATTCAGATCGCGGTTGATTCGATCTGAGCACCGAACAACGGTGCCTCCGCGTTCAACACCGCGTACAGCCGGGGCGTCTCCTCCTTCTTGATCCAGCAAGGGAGAGGAGAAGTTGAGGAGAACTCCGACAACCTGACGGCATGGTGGTGATGGAGCTCGTGGTTCTCGGCGGGGCCGCCAAGCACTCTGAGAGGAGGAGGAGGTGTTGGAGGAGGAGAGGGTTGCGCCAGGAAAGGGTGCGGATGCCCTCTCTCTCACTATATATAGGGGAAGGGAGGAGGGAGGCGCCTAGGGTTCCCTAGGGGAGGCGGCGGCCATAGGGGAAACCCTAGATGGCTTTGGCGCCCCCACCCCTAGGAAACTTGCCCCCCAAGCCGGGAGGGTGGCTGCCCTAGGGGTGGCGCCCACCTCTCCAGTTACGTGAGATGGGGTGGGAGGCGCTCAGCCCCTTAGTAGGCTGATGTGCCCTCTCCCTTGGCCCATAAGGCCCCCAAAGCTGAGGGGCCTCCAAAACCCCTTCGGACACGCTGGTCATCACAGGTACCCTGGAACAATTCGGACTCCAATACCCTTCGTCCAATATACCGATCTTCACCTCCGGACCATTCTGGAGCTCCTCGTCATGTCAGAGATCTCATCCGGGACTCGAACAACCTTCGGTAACCACATACTATTTCCCATAACAACTCTAAGCGTCACGAACCTTAAGTGTGTAGACCCTACGGGTTCGGGAACCATGCTGAACATGACCGAGAGGCGTTCTCCAGTCAATAACCAACAGCGGGATCTGGATACCCATGTTGGCTCCCAAATGTTCCACGATGATCTCATCGGATGAACCACGATGTCAAGGATTCAAGCAATCCCGTATGCAATTCCCTTTGTCTAGCGGTATTGTACTTGCCCGAGATTCGATCGTCGGTATGCCGATACCTTGTTCAATTTCGTTACCGGCAAGTCTCTTTACTCGTTCCGTAACACATCATCCCGTGATCAACCCCTTGGTCACATTATGCACATTATGATGATGTCCTATCGAGTGGGCCCAGAGATACCTCTCCGTCATACGGAGTGACAAATCCTAGTCTCGATTCGTGCCAACCGCAGACACTTCGGAGATACCGTAGTGCACCTTTATAGCCACCCGATTACGTTGTGGCGTTTGGTACACCCAAAGCATTCCTACGGTATCCGGAGTTGCACAATCTCATGGTCTAAGGAAATGATACTTAACATTAGAAAAGCTTTAGCATACGAACTACATGATCTTTGTGCTAGGCTTAGGATTGGGTCTTGTCCATCACATCATTCTCCTAATGATGTGATCCCGTTATCAACGACAATCCAATGTCCATGGTCAGGAAACCGTAACCATCTATTGATCAACGAGCTAGTCAACTAGAGGCATACTAGGGACATGGTGTTGTCTATGTACCCACACATGTATCTGAGTTTCCTATCAATACAATTATAGCATGGATAATAAACGATTATCATGAACAAGGAAATATAATAATAATAACTAATTTATTATTGCCTCTAGGGCATATTTCCAACAGATACCACTGCCGCAACATCCGCCCCAGGACTCTGGAGGTAGGGGACCTCGTGCTCAGACGGGTCTTCTCCAGGGAAGTGTTGCATAAGCTCTCTCCCATGTGGGAGGGCCCGTTCAAAGTGGTTCATGTTTCCAGGCCCGGCTCCGCGCGCTTGGAGACTCAAGAGGGGGTGCCCATCCCAAACGCGTGGAACATCCAGCATCTCCGGAAGTTCTACCCTTGAAGAAAGGCCCGGAGCCTGTGAAGAAGGCAAACGCCTGTGAAGCTCGTTTTCACGAGAAAGGCCCGAGCACTGTGAAGAAAACAAGCGCTGTGTAGATCGTTTTCCTGAGAAAGGCCCGGAGCCTATGAAGAAGGCAAGCGCGCTGTGAAGCTCGTTTTCGAGAAAGGCCGGAGCCTATGAAGAAGGCAAATGCTGTGAAGATCGTTTTCGGAGAAAGGCCGGAGCCTATGAAGAAGGCCAATGCTGTGAAGCTCGCCTTCGTGACACTCTCACATAATAATGAGTTGGGGCTGTACACGCCCGGAGTCTCGAGGCGCCCGGCCTCAGCCCAGGGCTCCCTCCCACGCCTAGTGGCAGCACTTAGCTCCGCCTTTGGTGAGAAGGCGTCGAAGACTAGATTAGGTGCGGACGCGGCTTTTTCATTGCTTTCCATGATTGGCTTGTTCGTTCCTTTTTGAAGTTTTATTGAAGTTGTTGCCGTCTTTGGCTTGTGACTCTTTGTCTTTTTCGCTCTCCTGCCTCGATTTCTCTTGCGCAAGTCTCACGAGGGAGCAGCGCGGGCACCCTCGCGAGTGTTTTCTGCCCTTGTCGTTTGAGGCTTTCCTATCCGGGTCCACTACGGGAGCACCCCTCCCAGTCCGTGCCCCATGGGCATCGCGACGCGAACACAGGACCTGGGTCGGTCGCCTCCACAACCGAGGCCGGAAGCTACCCCTCCTGACTAATCCTTGCAGGACATGAAGCATTCGATGAGGCCTTGGCCTCGGGAAGCAAAGACCGCGACAGGTCCCCCCGAGTTAAGTAATTTCTACGCGCGGGCATGCGGCACAAAAGCATAGCACAGAAACAGCGGAAACAACATGATAATTAACAGCAACAGTTCAGCACGCCCCCGTGGAGCCCTACTCTACTATCTCTTTGCGCAGGAAAAGGAGAAAAACAAAATAGGCATGACTCGCTTGGCACCAACTCGCGGCGAAGGCTCGCACTGCCTCCGGAGCTCAGACAGACTCCCTCTCGCGCTTCACCGGGGAGCGACGGCGGGCTGACCCGCTACCTCCCTCCAGGCGGGCGCGACGGCACGGAGGCTGGTCGCGGCCACCGCTGGAGGAGCTGCTGTCCGAAGGAGAGCCGCCGGCTCAGCGAGCCCGGCGCCCGCCGACCCGCTGCAGCTGTCATCTTCATCCCGATCATCGCGGGGCTGGGTCCACGGCGCGGTCATCGTCTTGAGGCAGCACCCGCGGCGGCGACCGTCTTCTCCGAACACCTTCATGTAGAGGGTGGCATCGCCGTCGAACTTGAAGTGCAGGGTGCACCGCCGGCTTAGGCCCTGCAGGCAAGCGTTTTCGGCCAGCGGGTCGGGCCACACTCCCGGCGGCGGAGACCTCTAGCGAAGCCCAGGAGGCCCGGCTGCAACAACCGTCCGCCTGAAGCCAGAGGCCGCCCGGGGCGCCGGGCGGAAGTTCACCTAAAAGGAAGCGGGGAAGCTGGAGCCAGGTGCTGGTCGGCTCCACCGACCACACGACAAACTCCGGCAGCACCTCCGCCGAGTGGAAGCGCGGCCTAGGAGGCCACGTGGTCACAGCGCGCCCCCCATCGACAACCTGGCGCCCGTCGCCGCGCAGAAGATCGCCTCCACGGCCGCGGGAAGCCGCTGCGGGAGCCACAGGATGCTTGCGAGGACGGCCTCGACCGCGCTTGGCCGGGGGGAGTCAGGCCCTACCTGGCGGGCCTTTCCCTTCTCCGCGGCCGAGAACCCCTTCGACGGAGCCATGGAGAGGAAAGGGCAGCAAGAGGAGATGGACTGGAAGGGCTTGCGCCGTTTCGTACTTATAGCCGGAGGAAGCCAACCGCCGGCCTCCACGATCACAGGTAATCATGACCCATTTCTGCATGCAGGGACTTGTCAAGTCGGACGGTTGCCGAGGCATCGTGGGGAAGTGGAGGCGCCCACGACCAATCAATCACCATCTGGCGCCCAAGGCCGCAGAGCTGTTAGAACCCAGCGGCGCCGCGCACTTGCCTTCGCTTCTCTGCTAAGCCAAGTCCGGGCGCGCCTTGGGCACTGGGGGCTCTTGTCGGCGTTGCAGGAGCGGGGTCCCCAGACTTGCACACTGCATGTGTCTGCGGCGTGGCTCAAGTGGGGGCCCAGCACGGCCCAGCTTCATCAGCTCAAGCTCAAGACCCTCGCGAGGGGCCAAGCCTCGCGGGGCGGACGACAGGAACCTCCCTCAGGAACAACCTCGCCAGGCAGGCTCGCGAGGAGGCGGAGAGATAAAGGCAGGGTACCTCACGAGGGTGCCCCGTGACGTAAGCCATGACGATCGAGACCAGGCGGGAGCCAGGCAGGCGCCAGCCCGCGCAGTGTCCTTGTTTCCCCTTTGTTGCAAAGGAGGCAAGCACATGCCAAGGCTGTTGGGTAACGTAGTAATTTCAAAAAATTTCCTACGATCACGCAAGACCATGGTGATGGCATAGCAACGAGAGGGGAGAGTGTCCGTCCACGTACCCTCGTAGACCGAAAGCGGAAGCGTTATATCAACGCGGTTGATGTAGTCGTACGTCTTCACGATCCGACCGATCCAAGCACCGTTACTCCGGCACCTCCGAGTTCTTAGCACACGTTCAGCTCGATGGCGATCCCGGGCTCCGATCCAGCAAAGCGTCGGGGAGGAGTTCCGTCGGACTGACGGCGTGGTGGCGATCTTGATGTTCTACCGTCGCGAGGGCTTCGCCTAAGCACCGCTACAATATGACCGAGGTGGAATATGGTGGAGGGGGCACCGCTGCGGCTAAGGCGATCACGAAGATCAACTTGTGTGTCCATGGGGTGCCCCCTGCCCCGTATATAAAGGAGGGAGGGAGGAGGAGGCCAGCCCTCTACTATGGCGGCCATGGGGAGTCCTACTCCCAGGGAGTAGGATTCCCCTTTCCTAGTCAACTAGGAACCTTTCCATGTATTAGGAGTAGGAGAGAAGGAAGGGAAGGAAAAGGAGAAGGAAGGAAGGCGGCCCCTCCCTAGTCAATTCGGACTAGTCCAAGGGGAGGCGGCCACCCTTTGGCCCTTTTCTCCTTTCCCGTATGGCCCATTAAGGCCCAATACGAATTCCGTAACTCTCGGTACTCCGAAAAATACCGAATCACTCGGAACCTTTCCGAACTCGAATATAGTCGTCCAATATATCGATCTTTACGTCTCGACCATTTGAGACTCCTCGTCATGTCCCGATCTCATCCGGGACTCGAACTCCTTGGTACATCAAAACTCATAAACTCATAATATAAGCATCATCGAAACCTTAAGCGTGCGGACCCTACGGGTTCGAGAACTATGTAGACATGACCTAGAACCATTCTCGGTCAATAACCAATAGCGGAACCTGGATGCCCATATTGGTTCCTACATATTCTCGAAGATCTTTATCGGTCAAACCGCATAACGACATCGTTGTTCCCTTTGTCATCGGTATGTTACTTACCCGAGATTCGATCGTCGGTATCCAATACCTAGTTCAATCTCGTTACCGGTAAGTCTCTTTACTCGTTCCGTAATACATCATCTCACAACTAACTCATTAGTTGCAATGCTTGCAAGGCTTATGTGATGTGTATTACCGAGAAGGCCAGAGATACCTCTCCGAGCAATCGGAGTGACAAAACCTAATCTCGATTCATGCCAACTCAACATATACTTTTGGAGACACCTGTAGAGTACCTTTATAATCACCCATTTACGTTGTGACGTTTGGTAGCACACAATGTGTTCCTCCGGTAAACGGGAGTTGCATAATCTCATAGTTGCAGGAACTTTGTATAAGTCATGAAGAAAGCATAAGCAACATACTAAACGATCAAGTGCTACGCTAACGGAATGGGTCATGTCAATCACATCATTCTCCTAATGATGTGATCCCATTAATCAAATGACAACACATGTCTATGGTTAGGAAACATAACCATCTTCGATTAATGAGCTAGTCTAGTAGAGGCATACTAGTGACTATATGTTTGTCTATGTATTCACACATGTATTATGTTTCCGGTTAATACAATTCTAGCATGAATAATAAACATTTATCATGATATAAGGAAATAAATAATAACTTTATTATTGCCTCTAGGGCATATTTCCTTCAGTCTCCCACTTGCACTAGAGTCAATAATCTAGTTCACATCGCCATGTGATTTAACATCAATAGTTCACATCTATATGTGGTTAACACCCATAGTTCACATCGACATGTGATCAACACCCAAAGGGTTTACTAGAGTCAGTAATCTAGTTCACATCGCTATGTGATTAACACCCAAAGAGTACTAAGGTGTGATCATGTTTTGCTTGTGAGATAATTTTAGTCAGCAGATGCATCACATTCGAGCCGTAAGTATTTTGCAAATTTCTATGTCTACAATGCTCTTGCGGAGCTACTCTAGCTAATTGCTCCCACTTTCAATATGTATCTAGATTGAGACTCGAGTCATCTAGATTAGTGTTAAAACTTGCATCGGCGTAACCCTTTACTTACGAACCTTTTCCACTTCCATAATCGAGAAACATATCCTTATTCTACTAAGGATAATTTTGACCATGTCCATTGATCTACTCCTAGATCACTATTGCACTCCTTGCCAAGCTTAGTGGTAGGGTATGCAATAGATCTGGTACACAGCATGACATACTTTATAGAACCTATGGCTGATGCATAGGGAATGACTTTCATTCTCTTTCTATCTTCTGCCGTGGTCGGGTTTTGAGTCTTACTCAATCTCACACCTTTGTAACACAGGCAAGAACTCTTTCTTTGACTGTTTCATTTTGAACTACTTCAAAATCTTGTCAAGGTATGTATTCATTGAAAAACTTATCAAGCGTCTTGATCTATCTCTATAGATCTTGATGCTCAATTTGTAAGTAGCTTTACCGAGGTCCTTCTTTGAAAAACTCCTTTCAAATACTCCTTTATGCTTTGCAGAATAATTCTACATTATTTCCGATCAATCAATATGTCATTCACATATACTTATCGAAATGCTGTAGTGCTCCCACTCACTTTCTTGCAAATACAGGCTTCTCCAAAAGTCTGTATAAAACCATATCTTTGATCACACTATCAAAGCGTTTATTCCAACTCGAGATGCTTGCACCAGTCCATAGATGGATCGCTGGAGCTTGCATTTTGTTAGCTCCTTTAGGATTGACAAAACCTTCTTGTTGCATCATATACAACTCTTCTTTAATAAATCCATTAAAGAATGTAGTTTTTACATCCATTTGCCAGATTTCATAAAATGTGGCAATTGCTAACATGATTCGGACAGACTTAAGCATCGGTACAGTTGAGAAAATCTCATTGTAGTCAACACCTTGAACTTGTCGAAAACCTTTTTGTGACAAGTCGGGCTTTGTAGATAGTAACACTACTATCAGTGTCCGTCTTCCTCTTTAAAATCCATTTATTTAACATGGCTTGCTGATCATCGAGCAAGTCAATCAAAGTCCATACTTTGTTCTCATACATGGATCCTATCTCAGATTTCATGGTTTCAAGCCATTTCGCGGAATCTGGGCTCATCATCGCTTCCTCATAGTTCGTAGGTTTCATCATGTTCTAGTAACATGACTTCCAGAACATGATTACCGCACCACTCAGTGCGGATCTTACTCTGGAAGATCTACGAGGTTTGGTAGCAACTTGATCTGAAGTTTCATGATCATCATCATTAACTTCCTTACTAATTGGTGTAGGAATCTTGGAACTGATTTACGTGATGAACTACTTTCCAATAAGGAGAAGGTACAATTACCTCATCAAGTTCTACTTTCCTCCCACTCACTTCTTTCGAGAGAAACTCCTTCTCTAGAAAGGATCCATCTTAACAACGAATGTTTTGCCTTTAGATCTGTGATAGAAGGTGTACCCAACAGTTTCTTTTGGGTATTCTATGAAGACGCACTTCTCGATTTGGGTTTGAGCTTATCGGTGAAAACTTTTCACATAAGCATCACAACTCCAAACTTTAAGAAACGACAGCTTAGGTTTCTTGCTAAACCATAGTTCATATGGTGTCATCTCAGCGGTTTAGATGGTGCCCTATTAAGCGTGAATGCAGCTGTCTCTAATGCATAACCCCAAAGCGATAGTGGTAAATCGGTAAGATACATCATAGATCGCACCATATCAAATAAAGTCTTGATTCTGACGTTCGGACACACCATAACATTGTGGTGTTCCAGGTGGCGTGAGCTGTGAAACTATTCCACATTATTTTAATTGAAGACCAAACTCGTAACTCAAATATTCGTCTCCTCTGCGATCATATCGTAGAAACTTTTATTTTCTTGTTACGATGATTCTTCACTTCACTCTGAAATTCTTTGAACTTTTCAAATGTTTCAGACTTGTGTTTCATCAAGTAGATATACCCATATCTGCTCAAATCATCTGTGAAGGTCAGAAAATAATGATACTTGCCGTGAGCTTTAACACTCATCGGACCGCATACATCGGTATGTATTATTTCCAATAAGTCATTTGCTCGCTCCATTGTTCGGAGAAGCGAGTCTTTAGTCATCTTGCCCATAAGGCATGGTTACATAAGCATCAAGTGATTCATAATCAAGTGATTCCAAAAGTCCATCAGCATGGAGTTTCTTCATGCGCTTTACACCAATATGACCTAAGCGGCGATTGCCACAAATAAGTTGCACTATCATTATTAACTTTGCATCTTTTGGTTTCAATATTATGAATATGTGTATCACTATGATCGAGATCCAATGAACCATTTTCATTGGGTGTGTAACCATGTAAGGTTTTATTCATGTAAGCAGAACAACAATTTATTCTCTTACTTAAATGAATAACCGTATTGCAATAAACATGATCAAATCATATTTATGCTCAACACCAAATAACACTTATTTAGGTTCCACACTAATCCCGAAAGTATAGGGAGTGTGCGATGATGATCATATCAATCTTGGAACTTCTTCCAACACTCATCGTCACTTCCCTTCAACTAGTCTCTGTTTATTCGTAACTCCTGTTTGAGTTACTAATCTTAGCAACCGAACAGTATCAAATACTCGGGGCTACTATAAACACTAGTAAGGCACACATCAATAACCTGTATATCAAATATAACCTTGTTCACTTTGCCATCCTTCTTATCCACCAAATATTCAGGGTAGTTCGCTTCCGGTGACCAGTTCCATTGCAGCAAAAGTACTCAGTCTCGGGCTTAGGTCTAAACTTGGGCTTCTTCACTCGAGCAGCAACTTGCTTGCCGTTCCTTTTGAAGTTCCCTTCTTCCCTTTGCCATTTTCCTTGAGACTAGTGGTCTTGTCAACCATCAACACTTGATGTTTTCTTGATTTCTACCTTCGCCGATTTTAGCATCGCGAAGAGCTCGAGAATCTTTTTCGTCATCCCTTGCATACTATAGTTCATCACGAAGTTCTACTAACTTAGTGATGGTGACTAGAGAATTCTGTCAATCACTATCTTATCTGGAAGATTAACTCCCACTTGATTCAAGCGATTGAAGTACCCGGACAATCTGAGCACCGCTCACTAGTTGAGCGATTCTCCTCCATCTTTTAGCTATAGAACTTGTTGGAGACTTCATATCTCTCAACTCGGTATTTGCTGAAATATTAACTTCAACTCTGGAACATCTCATATGGTCCATGGCGTTCAAAACGTCTTTGAAGTCCCGATTCTAAGCCGTTTAAGCATGGTGCACTAAACTATCAAGTAGTCATCATATTGAGCTAGCCAAGCGTTCATAACGTGCGCATCCGCTCCTGCAATAGGTCATCACCTAGCGGTGCATCAAGAACATAATTCTTACGTGCAGCAATGAGGATAAACCTCGGATCACGGATCCAATCCATAATATTGCTACTAACATTTTCAATACAATTTTCTCTAGGAACACATATGAAAACATAGGGAAGCAACAACGCGAGCTATGGATCTACAACATAATCTGCAAAATACTACGGGACTAAGTTCATGATAAATTAAAGTTCAATTAATCATATTACTTAAGAACTCCCACTTAGACAGACATCTCTCTAGTCATCTAAGTGATCACGTGATCCAAATCAACTAAACCATGTCCGATCATCACGTGAGATGGAGTAGTTTCAATGGTGAACATCACTATGTTGATCATATCTACTATATGATTCACGCTCGACCTTCGGTCTCCGTGTTCGAGGCCATATCTGCATATGCTAGGCTCGTCAAGTTTAACTGAGTATTCTGCGTGTGCAAAACTGGCTTGCACCGTTGTAGATGGACGTAGAACTTATCACACCCGATCATCACGTGGTGTGCGGGTACTCTGAACTTTTAGCAACGGTGCATACTCAGGAGAACACTTCTTGATAATTTTAGTGAGAGATCATCTTATAATGCTACCGTCAAACAAAGCAAGATAAGATGCATAAAGGATAAACATCACATGCAATCAATATAAGTGATATGATATGGCCATCATCATCTTGTGCTTGTGATCTCCATCTCGAAGCAATCATGATCACCATCGTCACCGGGCGCGACACCTTGATCTCCATCGTAGCATCGTTGTCGTCTCGCCAACTATTGCTTCTCGACTATCGCTACCGCTTAGTGATAAAGTAAAGCAATTACATGGCGTTGCATTTCATACAATAAGCGACAACCATATGGCTCCTGCCGATTGCCGATAACTTCGGTTACAAAACATGATCATCTCATACAATAAAATATAGCATCACGTCTTGACCATATCACATCACAACATGCCTGCAAAAACAAGTTAGGCGTCCTCTACTTTGTTGTTGCAAGTTTTACGTGGCTGCTACGGGCTGAGCAAGAACCGTTCTCACCTACGCATCAAAACCACAGCGATACTTCGTCAAATAGACTCTGTTTTAACCTTCTCAAGGACCGGGCGTAGCCACACTCGATTCAACTAAAGTGAGAGAGCAGACACCGCCAGCCACCTTTAAGCACGAGTGCTCGTAGCGGTGAAACCAGTCTCGCGTAAGCGTCTGGCGTAATGTCGGTCCGGGCGCTTCATCTCACAATACCGCTGAACCAAAGTATGACATGCTGGTAGGCGGTATGACTTGTATCGCCCACAACTCACTTGTGTTCTACTCGTGCATATGACATCAACGCATAAAACCAGGTTCGGATGCCACTGTTGGGTAACGTAGTAATTTCAAAAAATTTCCTACGATCACGCAAGACCATGGTGATGGCATAGCAACGAGAGGAGAGTGTCCGTCCACGTACCCTCGTAGACCGAAAGCGGAAGCGTTATATCAACGCGGTTGATGTAGTCGTACGTCTTCACGATCCGACCGATCCAAGCACCGTTACTCCAGCACCTCCGAGTTCTTAGCACACGTTCAGCTCGATGACGATCCCCGGGCTCCGATCCAGCAAAGCGTCGGGGAGGAGTTCCGTCAAGACGACAGCGTGGGGCGATCTTGATGTTCTACCGTCGCGAGGCTTCGCCTAAGCACCGCTACAATATGACCGAGGTGGAATATGGTGGAGGGGGCACCACACGCAGCTAAGGAGCGATCACGAAGATCAACTTGTGTGTCCATGGGGTGCCCCTGCCCCGTATATAAAGGAGGGAGGAGGAGGAGGCCAGCCCTCTACTATATGGCGCCATGGGGAGTCCTACTCCCACCGGGAGTAGGATTCCCCTTCCTAGTCAACTAGGAACCCTTCCATGTATTAGGAGTAGGAGAGAAGGAAGGGAAGGAAAAGGAGAAGGAAGGAAGGGCCCCCTCCCTAGTCAATTCGGACTAGTCCAAGGGGGGCGGCGGCCACCCTTTGGCCCTTTTCTCCTTTCCCGTATGGCCCATTAAGGCCCAATACGAATTCCCGTAACTCTCGGTACTCGAAAAATACCGAATCACTCGGAACCTTTCGAACTCCGAATATAGTCGTCCAATATATCGATCTTTACGTCTCGACCATTTCGAGACTCCTCGTCATGTCCCCGATCTCATCCGGGACTCGAACTCCTTGGTACATCAAAACTCATAAACTCATAATATAAGCATCATCGAAACCTTAGCGTGCGGACCCTACGGGTTCGAGAACTATGTAGACATGACCTAGAACCATTCTCGGTCAATAACCAATAGCGGAACCTGGATGCCCATATTGGTTCCTACATATTCTCTGAAGATCTTTATCGGTCAAACCGCATAACGACATCGTTGTTCCCTTTGTCATCGGTATGTTACTTACCCGAGATTCGATCGTCGGTATCCAATACCTAGTTCAATATCGTTACGGTAAGTCTCTTTACTCGTTCCGTAATACATCATCTCACAACTAACTCATTAGTTGCAATGCTTGCAAGGCTTATGTGATGTGTATTACCGAGAAGGCCAGAGATACCTCTCCGACAATCGGAGTGACAAAACCTAATCTCGATTCATGCCAACTCAACATATACTTTTGGAGACACCTGTAGAGTACCTTTATAATCACCCATTTACGTTGTGACGTTTGGTAGCACACAATGTGTTCCTCCGTGGCGGAGTTGCATAATCTCATAGTTGCAGGAACTTTGTATAAGTCATGAAGAAAGCATAAGCAACATACTAAGCGATCAAGTGCTACGCTAACGGAATGGGTCATGTCAATCACATCATTCTCCTAATGATGTGATCCCATTAATCAAATGACAACACATGTCTATGGTTAGGAAACATAACCATCTTCGATTAATGAGCTAGTCTAGTAGAGGCATACTAGTGACTATATGTTTGTCTATGTATTCACACATGTATTATGTTTCCGGTTAATACAATTCTAGCATGAATAATAAACATTTATCATGATATAAGGAAATAAATAATAACTTTATTATTGCCTCTAGGGCATATTTCCTTCAAAGGCATCAGGCAAAGGTTACCGCTTCGGTGCAACAAGACCAAGACCAGCAGAACGGCAGGATGGAGGTCATCGTGGAGCCCAGGACGGCGTCCTTTGTCGAGCCTTTGGCGATCAAGACCAACTTTAGTCAGGATAAGTGTACTAGATGTTCCCCTTCAAAATGGCCAATTGTTGGCGCCCTTCCCGCTTGTTATTTGGGAAGAGGCCCAGGGCCTCCCTCTACAAATAGGACTTGCCACCACAAAGGTAGGGGGATCGATCAATAGACGAGACTAGAGATCGATCTGATAGAGCCCTAGCAGAGAGAGAGAGAGAGAGAGAGAGAGAGAGAGAGAGAGAGAGAGAGAGAGAGAGGCGATCGAACTCACCCAAGCAGGATCTGAAGCCACTCCAACTGTGAACATCCCAGAGTCTGAAGCCAAAGCTGCTGAAGACATCCCGGCTGCATCAGCCGATGAACAAGAAGAACCCTTTCAAGAAGAAGAACGTGTTGCTACAACCCCCGTCCAACCAACAAGTTGTTCTCGAGGAGAACGTGTCCGACCCTCCAGCTACTTAAGTGGAGGTTGATAACATTGAGGTGGCCACCAACACCAATACTGAAGCCAATGACATTGTCACGGCTGAAGCAAATGTGGCGCCTGAAGTCAATGTGGCGCCAGAAGTTAATGAGCCTGAAGCTTCTAATGCACCTCAAGTCATATTGCACCTGAAGCCATCATACCACTTGCAGCTCACGTCAATGCCGATGCTCCTGTACCGCCTCCAAGGCCTCATACCATTGAGATGGCTTTTGACCGCGGCCAACCTGTCATGGTTCGTTAGCCCATTCTGGTTCCTCCTCCTGCTCCCATACCACAATTCGACTATCATGTGGAGCACAGGCCTCAGGTCCGGAAGCCAAAACCAAGGCTGCCAAGGTTTCCAGGTACTGCAACTTCACCAGGATCTTTCAATGTGAATGGCTTCATTGCACACAACACCTTCTTTGACAGCGACAAGAACCCATACTCGAAGCCAAGAATTTCATCTGATTGGTTCTGGAGCTATCAGCAACGCAGTTATTACTCTTGTGTTCTTTATGATCAAGGGTGCATCTTTCCCCATATGCGTCTAGACTGCGACGCTCTTGCTGGCCTGCCCTGCCTAGAAGAAGCCCTTGATTGCTTCCGAGATCTTTGATGCTACAATTTGTGGTGATATAGAAACCTTTGGAGCGAAGAGCTTCTGCTGCAATTCTATGCCACCCTCCACATTCGCGGCTACAACAGGGATCCGAACTATACGAACCTGGTTGTCAGCTTCACTTCAATGCTTTGGAGAGCATCTTTCAGAAGCCTGAGCCCAACATGAGCCAAATGTTGAGCATGATGAAGCCACTGCCACGCGCGCTGAATATCCAAGGGAATTCTTTGTTGAAGACCTAGAGTAGCTGCCCCGCACAATTTACCATTATCGGCATTCTGGGAACGGGGGTCCCCAGACTTGCCTGCCTACGGCCTGCGGCGTGGCTCAAGTGGGGCCCCAGCACGGCCCAGCTTCATCAGCTCAAGCTCAAGACCCTCGCGAGGGGCCAAGCCTCGTGGGGCAGACGACAGGAACCTCCCTCAGGAACAGCCTCGTCACGCGGGCTCACGAGGAGGCGGAGAGATCAAGGCAGGGTACCTCACGAGGGTGCCCCGTGACGTAAGCCATGACGATCGAGACCAGGCGGGCGCCAGCCCGCGCAGTGTCCTCGTTTCCCCTTTGGTGCAAAGGAGGCAAGCACAGGCCAAGGCTTCAGGCAAAGGTTACCGCTTCGATGCAACAAGACTAAGACCAGCAGAATGGCAGGATGGAGGTCATCATGGAGCCCAGGACGGCGTCACCGTCAGAGCCTTTGGCAGTCGAAGACCAACTTTAGTCAGGATAAGTGTACTAGATGTTCCCCTTCAAAATGGCCAATTGTTGGCGCCCTTCCCGCTCGTTATTTGGGAAGAGGCCCAGGGCCTCCCTCTACAAATAGGACTAGCCACCACAAAGGTAGGGGGATCGATCAATCGATGAGACTAGAGATCGATCTGATAGAGCCCTAGCAGAGAGAGAGAGAGAGAGAGAGAGAGAGAGAGAGAGAGAGAGAGAGAGAGAGAGAGGCGATCACCTCACCCAAGCAGTTCAACAGCCCAAGAACAGCTCATGAGGCCGTTCTCCCTTTGTATTGTTCATCATCAGCCCCTGAGGCAATCCACCACACCACACACTGGAGTAGGGTATTACACCACAATGGTGGCCCGAACCAGTATAAACCTCGTGTCTCTTGTGTTGTTCATCGGTCGTAGTTTAGATCCCTCGCTAACCATCAACGCGTGAGCTGGTAGGGGAAAGATCTCCGCGCGCACCCTAGTGTTCGCGCCAACGGAACCAGAAAT
Organism: Aegilops longissima; assembly: GCA_021605205.1. Taxonomy (NCBI): domain Eukaryota; kingdom Viridiplantae; phylum Streptophyta; class Magnoliopsida; order Poales; family Poaceae; genus Aegilops; species Aegilops longissima. The sequence continues at coordinate 121,914,299 of CM038679.1, read as the reverse complement.
CCGACAACCATATTATCAGGAAAACTCTATGGCCTATGAAGGGACATTCTCCTGCAGCGAAGCTTGAAGGAGAAATGAAGACATTGGTTTTCTATATCTTCAATGGCATCAACTTCAATGCTCAAGACTTCTTCATCAGGCAATTGGCTGCATCTGGCTCTGATCTATTTGGTCTGATGTTCTACGCTCCATGGGTTATGCGCCTTATCAAGCTTCACTCTGCTGTCAACTATCAGCCGTCTGCGTGAAACCATCTGATATTATTGCCAGAGGTTGATCTGTCTGTTGAAGCCATATACCCAGAGCCTGCCAAGGAGCCCATTTATCTTCACAACGCCGATCACCAAAGCTTCACTCAGCCCATTGAAGGAGTTCTGGCTGCCACTCGTGTTTATCCTTTGGCTGGCAATACACATGCACCTCATCGTGCCCATGCTGAAGCCACTGAAAGCACGATTTCTCAAAGGCCTTGAAAGCGTTCTCGTGTTCTCAATGACCGAGAGCTTCTCGCTGCCTTGCATCAAAAGCAAGATAAGCATCACGACTGGCTGAAGCGTTAGATGCAAAGCCTCTTGGTGGATGTCAACCACATTCGCAACCTTGCCACCAAGAATGCATTTGTCACTCACGAAACATGTAGGAGGTCGTGGAAGAGTCTAACATTGCTGAGTGCTGAAGCTGATCTTCAACACGACGGCTTCACAGAGAGCTTCAAGTTTGATTCCACTCCTCCCAGGAATGCTGTCTTGCGTCGGACTCCCTCACTTGAAGACTCTAACTATTCATCCTCAGCTGCAACTGTTAATGCCAGAGTCATTGATGACGAAGATGATGCTACTTCACCACCTCAAACTTTGGCGCGTGTCGACCTTTGCACCAAGTTCTTACGCACCACCGAACCTCAACGACGACCTGCTGCTTCACCTACTCCTCATGGGAGCAGTAGAGGCTCTATGTCTTCAAACCTTTTGGTCCTTCCTGACAAAAGGGGGAGAAGCATATGAGTTGATAGTCTTCAAGCGGGTCCATATGGGTGGTTGCTATACTTTTGCCAAGTGCCTACAACTCTATCTTTTGATACTTCTGGTTCTTTGAGTTGTAACACTTAAACTTGATGGTCGTCTGCTACTTTTTCTGCTATTCTGTGATGCGATGATAAATTCCACATGAGCGATGATAAATCCCGCATGAAGTCATATTGCAGACGTCCATTTTTCATTATGCATGTCATTATCTTGGTTATATCTTTCCATGCATGATGAATTGTCTTCATAAGTTGAAGAGGATCTCCACAAGTACAACCTGCCATGTGCATTTGCATTCCAAAAGCAAAATACTTATATGCACATCTTCAGGGGGGGCCTTTTGCTACTTATGAAGACAATACCTTAATCCTTTAAAAATTCACATACTTTTATCCCCGTTGAAAACTTCAATCAGTTTGTCATTAATCACCAAAAAGGGGGAGATTGTAAGTGCATCTAGTGCCACCCCTAGTTGGTTTTGGAGTATTGACGACAAACCTGTTTGAGGGACTAATGTGTTTGTGAGAATTGCAGGATAACACAGGTAGTAGTCCCTCATTATTTTGGTGTACCTACCGGAGATGACCCCTAAAAATGTATGAAGACATTGAAGACAATGGTGGTATGTGAAGACAATCACATCGAAGCTTATGACTCTAGAAGACATTCACGTGAAGACTATGGAGTGCGAAGACATAGTTGATTTGTAGTTTCCTTTTCTTCTTTGTTGAGCCACAGGAACCACCGTACTGTTAAGTGGGGTCCAAGTGAACAAAGTCAGAGTGACTGAAGTGATGCTCAACCAAATCCTATGTCTTCGAGCGAAGACAATGAGAGCAAATCTTATCCAGAGGCGGATGAGTCAGCTTTACTTGTAGCCCAAGTCAAGCTGCCGGGTGTGTTTGAAATCTGACCGTTGGAACACGTGTCAGTTCCTTAGTTACCCTGGGTCATTTCTGAAAAATCAGGTCGGGTTGCCTAGTGGCTATAAATAGCCCACCCCCTACACCATAAATTGGTGGCTGCTCAAAGTTAGTGCGCGGCTTTTGTCGTTTGAGAGCAACCCACCTCCGAAGCTTTTGAGAGAGAGAAATCCTTGCGAGGACAAAGCCCAAAACACCCAGAGCCAAAGAGTGTTAGGCATCACTGAAGTCTTTCGTCGCGTGACTGAAGACTTGTTACACTTGAGGACTGTGAATCCTCCGGCCGGTTAGGCGTCACGCTCGAGCATTCAAGAGTCATTGTGGATTGCCGGTGAACGAAGTCTGTGAAGGTTTGGAAGTCTACCTTGAAGACTTACCAGAGTGATTGGGCGAGGACTGGGTGTCCTTAGCTCAAGGGGAATAAGGTGAAGACGCGGTTTTCGGAGTTGAATCTCAGCCTCCCTAACCAGACGTACAGTTGTCACAGCAACTGGAACTGGTCCAACAAATCCTTGTCCTCACCAAGCGACTGGTTCTATCTTCTCCCTCTCTTTACCTACAGTTTGTCTTCGTGAAGTCATTGCCTGCTTGCATTACCTGTTTGACTTTACTGTGTGACTACTATTGTTGTTTGGCTTCATACTATCTTTCATCCTGATCATTACTACCTAGCTGCTATTAGTCTTCGTGCTTTCACTTGATTGAATACTTGACTATGGCTTGCCTAGCGTAGTCTACCTTCCGCTGCATGTTAATAGGTTCATTTTTATTGTTTGTCTTTGAAACTTCCATGTTTTGAAGACTTTCATAAAAATCGCCTATTCACCCCCCCTCTAGTCGATAACTAGCACTTTCAGTCGGCCCCACATGTAAGTTAACGGTCAAACTCAGGTCAAACTAACGGTTTGTTTAGGTGCGGCTCCAACCTGTCATAACGTGATCAACTGATAAAGAGTCGACGATTTAGGTTTTTTGAAACAGCCGACCACCCATTTGGTAGTTATCTGAGAAAAATTAAAAACAGGTACTTTATTAAACCCTAGCCTGTAAAGTAGTAGTTTTATACTATTTACTCGGCCTGTGATGCAACAGTGGTGTCTCACGGCGCGCGTCGGCTTGAGCGGACGGAATGGTGGCAGAGGGGCACGCGAGCAGGTTTAGCCAGGACGGCGGGAAGGAAGCTGCCAGAGTGGAAGAGAGATGCCGACGAGATCCATTAGGCAGGACGAACTGGTCAACGTCTGTGGAGATGGAAGAACGCGTGTGGATGTGCATCGTTGCATGCCTGCAGGGATACGGCTAGAGAGAGACAGAGAGGTGCATGGCCCCATGAAGGGACGCGTGGAGATCGCGGGACACGGCTGATTTTCTTCCAGAAATGGTCGGTAGATTTAAAGACTTCTCCCTACAACAATGTGTATTCTTTCTCTTCTGTGCTTGTGTTAGTTCTTTTTCCGATTTGCCAAGATATTGATCATGTTTTCTTTCTGCAATATCTATTGGCATCTTAATTACTTGGTACTTCCAATCTGACAAGGGTAATATGCAAAATTGTCAATTCATTGATAAAATACGTCAACAATTTCACTGCTATGGTGGTGAAGGTTATAACGCCCTCGATGCGGCTATATCTCCCACGTGTCGAAGCACGACTTAGAGGCATAACCGCATTGAAAGCAATGTCGCAAGTGAGGTAATCTTCACACAACCCATGTAATACATAAGGGAAAGAGATACATAGTTGGCTTACAATCGCCACTTCACACAATACATGGGTAAAACATTACATCATACAGATACAATCAAGGTCCGACTATGGAACCAAAATAAAAGAAGACTACCCCAAATGCTACACAGATCCCCGATCGTCCCAACTGGCTCCACTCTTGATCAACTGCACGAAACAACACAATGAACAAAGATCTTCATCGAGCTCCTCCTTGAGCTCGAAAAGGCCACCTGCACGTTTAAATCGGCACCGCAAACTGGTTTTGAAGTATCTGTGAGTCACGGGGACTCAGCAATCTCACACCCGCGAGATCAAGACTATTTAAGCTTAAAGGTAGGGCAAGGTAGTGAGGTGGAGCTGCAGCAAGCGACTAGCATATATGGTGGCTAACATACGCAAAAGAGAGCGAGAAGAGGAGCAAAGCACGGTCGAACAACTATGATCAAGAAGTGATCCTAGAACAACCTACGTCAAGCATAACTCCAACACCGTGTTCACTTCCCGGACTCCGCCGAGAAGAGACCATCACGGTTACACACGCGGTTGGTGTATTTTAGTTAAGATCAACTTCGGGTTTTCTACAACCGGACATTAACAAATTCCCATCTGCCACATAACCGCGGGCACGGCTTTCGAAAGTTCAAACCCTGCAGGGGTGTCCCAACTTAGCCCATGATAAGCTCTCGCGATCAACGAAGGATATTCCTTCTCCCCGGGAAGACCCGATCAGTCTCGGAATCCCGGCTACAAGACATTTCACAGCAATAAAACAAGACCAGCAAAGCCGCCCGGATGTGCCGACAAATCCTGATAGGAGTCGCACGTACCTCGGTCTTAGGGCACACCGGATAAGTCAGCTCACGAGTAAAACCAGCCCTCGAGTTGCCCGTGGTGGCCCCTTGAGTCTGCTCGGTTCGGACCAACACTCGAAGGAGCACTGGCCGGGGGCTAAAATAAAGATGACCCTCGGGCTCCGGAAACCCAAGGGAAAAGGGGTATAGGTGAGGCAAAAGGTAAAACCAATGTTGGGCCTTGCTGGAAAAGTCTTATTCAAAGCGAACTGTCAAGGGGGTCCCATAAATCACCCGACCGCGTTAGGGACGCAAAAATCCGGGAACATAATACCGATATGACGGAAACTAGGGCGGCAAGAGTGGAACAAAACACCAGGCATAAGGCCGAGCCTTCCACCCTTTACCAAGTGTATAGATGCATTAATTAAATAAGATATATTGTGATATCCCAACAAGTAAACATGTTCCAACAAGGAACAACATCTCCATGTTCCAACAAGGAACAAACTTCATCTTCACCTGCAACTAACAACGCTATAAGAGGGGCTGAGCAAAGCGGTAACATAGCCAAACAACGGTTTGCTAGGAAAGGATGGTTAGAGGTTTGACATGGCAACATGGGAGGCATGATATAGCAAGTGGTAGGCATCATAGCATAGGCATAGCAAAAGAGCGAGCAACTAGCCAGCAAAGATAGAAGTGATTTCGAGGGTATGGTCATCTTGCCTGAAATCCCGCAAGGAAGAAGAACGAGTCCATGAAGAAGACAAACGGACGAAGTCGAATGAATCCTCACAACTCCGGAACGAAACCGAAGCTAACGAGAGAAGCAAACCGAAAGAAGCAAACAACATAGTAAACACACGAGCATAAACATGGCATGATGCACAGTCAAGTATGATGCATGTCCGATTTAAATATGCATGGCATGGCAATATGCACAAACAACACTACAAGTTAAGTGGAGCCCAATATGCAACGAGTTGCATATTGACGAAACACCACATCAATTATTTAGTTCTCTCCCGATTAGGTACTCAACAATATTAAATGTTGTTAAACATGGCAAGAGGGTGAAGCATATGAAACTAACTATTTAGGCAAGATTAAATGAGGCCGAAACAACAACAACAATTCCGGAAAAATCCTCATATGCATATTTGAATTTGGTGCTGATCTGACCTAAAGCATATTTTAGAGTTGTTAACATGCAAAGCAAGTACACCATGTTAAACTAGGCATTTTCCACCCCATTTACATATATAAATTAATTAAATCCGAGCTACGGTTATTTAGTTATGAAATAAATCATTTTAGCATGGCATTTAAGCAAATTAAAGCAAACAACAATTATAAGCATTTAAATGTTGTTATCATGATGCGGATGAAATGTGCACGTTTTATGCAATTTATGAAAACGTTGACAAGAGCATTATGAAGCATTGTGTCACCGTGGTGGAAGAAAGGGGTGCCACGGCAACGAATCCGAAAATGGTGCCACTGCAACATATCGGTTCCGACAGCTCATCGAGATGTCGGTGCAAAAGAAAGTGTGACGGAAGCGAGTCATGCAAGGATGGTGGGGTGATCCCGATTACCGGGTTCCCACGGAACGGTGACATGGCAAAAGAGGGGCATCGCAAGGACAATTCGGACACGGTGCAAACTGCATCTCATACAACATATGCATTCGATCCACGGCGGTCGTTCTCGGCGATTATACCTTCGAAGCGATCAAACGGGACGGTTCGCGTTTCGTAGAGGGAAGTAGACGTTCTCGCGATGATCGTCGAGGGAAGTAGTCGTACACGGCGTCGATAGTGGAAGTAGTGGTTCACGTTCGTTTTCAAAGAGGTACTTGACGGGTCCGAATCCCTTCGGGGTTGTCGTGGTACTTGCGGTCTCGCGATGGTAGTCGTACACGGCGTAGGGGAAGTAGACGTTCATGTTCGATGGTAGTGGTACATCTCGTCATCGAAGTAGTCGTTCATGTCCCGTGGATGTTCGGGTCCACGGGTCTTCGAGGGTCGACGGTAGTGGTACACGCCATCGGGTACTTGTCGGATCCGGTCTTGGCGATTCAGGTTTCGTAGGGTACTTGTCGATATCCGAGACGGTCTTGCGATCCGAAGGGTACCGCAGTTTGTGAAGTCGATCTTGACGGAACCGAACGTCCTCGAGGGTAGTCGTGGTACTTGTCGCATCCACGTGTAGTCGAACTTGACGATCCATGTACTTGGCGCCCGGTGTGGTAGTCGTTCTCGCCGTCGATAAAATGGTACTTGGCGTCTTCAAAAAACACCGGTAGTCGCGGCAGGGTACTTGACGATCCACGGAAGGGTCTTGGCGTCCTGGCGGATGAAGACCGCGATGCGAGGTGGAGGCAGGACCAGATGGCGAGGCGGCAAGCTTGGCGCGGGCGTCGGGGCCACCACCTCCGGCAGGGCCGCGGCAGGAGGAGACACGGGAGGCGGGCGACGGAGCAAGGCGGCACGGCGGCCGGTCTTGGCGCAGGGAGGCGCGGCCATGGCGGAGGACGAAGGATCCGGGCAGCGGCCGCGGCTCGGGACGGATGGCGCGGTGGAGGGAGGAGCAAGGTCGACGGAAAGGTGCAGAGGAGGTGAGGCGGACATGGCGCGGGGCTCGGGGCCGCCGGAGTTGTCCGAGCTCGGGGACGACAGGGCGCGGCGGTGGCTTCGGCGTGGGAGCCGAACGGAGGCGGGGCGAGGGTCACCGGAGCGGGCGATGGCCGGACGGGTCACGGCGGAGATGGCCTGGAGGTGCAGGCGTCAGAGGGCCGCCGGAGTTGGCCAGGCATGGCGACGCGGGACATGGCAGCTTGCGGGAGAAGGAAGGGCGAGGAGGAGGCCGCAGGTGAGGGAGATGGGGCCTGGCGCCGGTGGAGGTGACGAGGGGATCGGGCGCAGGAGGGAGAGATCGAGGGGAAAGGGAGAGGGGATCGCGCGGCGCTGGAGGGAGGACGAGGGGGATGGAGATCCGATCGGGGCTGGGGCTCTCGATCGGCTAGGGTTAGAGAGGGTCTAGGTGGGCCTTGGAGGCCGGTCTGGTGGAATGGGCCGGTCTGGCCTAGGCCTGGGTGGTGGGCTGCGGGAGGCCGCGGTGGCCTGGGCCGACTGCTGGGAGAAGGCCCAGCTGTGGCTGCTCTCCTCTCTCCTCTCTTATATATTTAGCAGAAAAACCAATAAAGAGAGACAAAAAGAAAGAGAGGGTTAGGGAAAGAATTTGGGAACGAGGACAATTTTCCCGGACTCATAAAAATATGAGGAATTTAACAAAAATGGCCCGAGGATTTTTGGTGGAACTCCGGAAAATGATGAAATAAAATTGGCAAGGTTTTGAGGTCAACTCGGAGCAGAAAAGGCATGGGATTTAATATGCAAGTGGGTTATGGTTAATTCCAAATAAATGGAATAATTTTATTATAGCTCCCTAATAATATTGGGAGAATATGTTATAAAGAGAAAACACCATTGTGAATATCCCTCGATTTAAATGGACCGAAAAAATCCATATGATTTATTTAGTTGAGTTTTTAAAATTAATGAGATGATGGCATGATGAGATGATGCAAAACAAGAGATGACATGATGAAAGCACAAACAAAACAAATCACACGACAAAACTCGGAAACCCTGGAAGGCAACTGAAGCTCCGGTCTTGGGGCGTCACAACACTCCACCACTACGAGAGGATCTCGCCCGAGATCTAGGATGGCACGGAGAAAAGCGGAAGAGGAAGAGGTAAAACAAAGTTGCTTCTCCGACAAACGAGTGAAACCAAAGAACCTTGAGAGGTTGAACAAAATGAAAGAAAGAAAACAACGAAGATGAAGGAAGTTGAAAACACTCTGTTAGAAAAGAGGAACAAGGGATACGACGAGAACCAAGAGGTTTAGTGATAAGATAGATATTGAAACCACTACGGTTAAAACTAGATAGACTAGGAATAAGATTGATAAAATTTGGGCAGCACTCCGACTACAAATGGAAGGAATTTGAATCATGTACTTGACAAGATGAGAGGATACTTGATGAAATCAACAACACACTGCCTCCGGAACTATTGAAAGAATGGCACAAGGGGTAAGAAAGATTTCGGACAGCTCTCCGGTTGAGGAAAAAGGCAAAACCTTATAAGATGAGAAAACTTGAATGGATGACACAACACTCCGGTTAAATGGATAATGCAAGAGAAAGAACATGATCTTGACAAAAGAAGATGATGGGTCGAAGAGAGCAACATCACAATGCCTTCGGAAGAAAAATTGAAGATAGATCATTGGAATAAAGGAATGGAGAAGAAAATGACAACTTCTACCACAAATGAGTTTGGAAAGCACCCTTGCAAAGAAGAATTTGACGGAGTTGTTGGAAAACAAACGCCGAAAAGAATAAGCTTGTAGTGGGCTTATGGAAACATCTCAAGACTATGAGGTGACAACCCGCCATTAACAGAAACAATTGATTGGTTGAGATCAGTGAAGATAAGAGAAACTTCTTCACCGAGATGAGAAGGAGAAATTTGGATCATTGATAAGCACCACAAATAGCTACATTCCTTAGGGAAGGCTGTAGGTGAAATATAACCCAATATAACTCCAACAAAAAAATTGATTGGTTGAAAAGATCTCTTGAACAAAGAGAAAATGATGGATTTAAATATCTCATTCTTGACAACAAGTGAAACATGAAACACGAACTCAAATTTTCGAGAATGACATAACACCATTTCAAGAGATAAGGTAGAAAGAATTGCACTTCGAAATGCAAGAAGAAGAATACTTGAACTCCTCAAAACAAAACATGTGTTGAGCACCATGTTCAATTTTGAGTATGGCTTGACGGATCTTAACTCCGCGAGAAATCTTGAAGAACAATTGAAGAATGAAAAGAATCCTTGAGGAAGCACCATGTAGAGCCTCCATGAAGAACTCCGGTAAACAAAAGGATGTTAAAAGAAAGAGAAGTTGAAAACACAAGGTAAAGCCTTGCAGTGATAAGATGAAGCTTTGAAATGATATAACCGAGAAAACCTGGAACTCCGGAAAGAAAGATGAACAAATGAAATCAAGAATTTTGATGAACCTCCGGAATAAGGAATTGAATTTACTCGATGGAACAAGAATAAGAATTACGTTATGCGTATCCTTCACCAATTTAGATTGATGACAAGCAACGGATTTGGCACACTACTTATTCCCGTTGAAAAAAATGATTACAGATAGAGATATAGCGCAAACTTGAAAAGGTATTGATGGAACCACCGGTGGGATTGAAACAACGAATAAATTGATGTGATAACAAAGGAAGTGAAATCTTGAACAAACCACCGTAAGAATTGAAAAAGAACGAAGAAAAAGAACGAATCACCGTAAGGAATTAGAAATGAACGAAGATACTTGAGAGAATTTAGATACAAGAGAACGGAGAAATCATGAACTGATTAGTGAATACTTGAATGATGCACCGGTAAGATTTGGAAAACAAAAGTTGAACGCTTGAATGAATAATTCTGAGATGATGGGCTCCGGAGAATCAAACTGAAAAGACTCCTGAAATGCTCCGGGTGGGTGAAAAGAATTCTCACAATCAAAACAATTATGAGGATGGCACGAAGCTAGAACCATGAATCTTGAAGAGAATGGAGCAAGATTTAAGAGAAACTCTTCTTCAGTCTTCAAAATTCGAGAATGACGACGAGAAACACCACCATGAATTGTTGAGACACTCCGGAATGAAAATTAGAAAGGTTGAACCAACAATGAAAATAATTTGAAAGATCTTGGAGAAAGACATTTGACTGATGATAACTCATTCTTACGTGAAACTTTGCAATGAATTTGGGAATAGCTCCTGAAAATTAGAAGAGTCAGGTAAGATCCTGGGAAAAGACCTGTGGGTTAGGGCCCACTCAAAAGAACCACCGTTGAACAATTGTTTGAAATAGATATTGCACCGGTAGAATTAAATGGCTTGAATGAGATAGCATCCTCAAAAGAACTTGAGTGAACTGAGAATGGAAACTAGAATCTTCTGAGATATCTTCAACACTCCGGAACAATTGAATAGCGAGAAATGGATGATTAAGAGATACACCGACATGAGAAAGCATTTGAAACGATGAAAAGAATACGATCAACACTGAAAACTTGACTTAAATCCACCGGAGAAGAAAATTAGAATGGAACAATGATAAGGTTAAAGTTTCCTTAGCGTCTTCATGAGAAATCACCGGATAAAACATTAAAGGAAAAGAATGAAGAAACTTCACTCAATAAAAATGGATACTTGATTAAGAAATCTGAGTCCTTGAAGAAAAAGGGTGGGAGGGCGGGAAAACAAAGACAACTAGCGACGGATGAAACAAACACCGTTGAGAAAACTTAGGAATTGATCTTGCAAACGTTGAAATAGTCGGATCCACTTGAAGAGAAGCACACCGGTTGAGAAAAGAATTGACATGACAAGCTCAGTGATCAAGAAGGATTAGTATTCACATAGCAATATGAGAACACCATTTAAGAAAGGTATGGAATCAACACTTGGCATTGAAGCAACTTGAATACCACAAAACGGAACAACAAAAAAAACAAAGGATTTGGCTTGCAGAATAAGCCGAAACAAATACATATGATAGAGATTTACCCAATCTCATATCATGCATCTGTAGGAAAGATATTCTAGGAGCTACTTGAATTCCCACCTATAAACTCCCGAAACTTTCTGGTTATGCAATCTGGTGTTGGGGATACAGGGGACACAAAATATATCACCCAAACTAACAATACCTAGATCCAATTGTATCCATCCTTCAACACATAACCAAGAAATCCTCGAAATCGTGTACCTCGACCTTCAAAAACATCCGTTATACAAGTCATGGCAATACTCCCAAGACTCGCCTCAAGATCGGGCTATCAGGTTATCTCACCAACAACGCACAAAAGAGATTTCGATGTCGGTAAAACTCAGGTATTCCGAATCGCAACGATAAAATTATGACGACAACACCTCGAGCTCAACTCCCGGGACACGCCACAACCCCTAAATGTCAGGAGGCACCAAGAACAATGTTCTCGTCACAAAACCATCGGAACGATTCCAAGATACCCGCGTGATCCTAAAAAAAATTTTAGTGAAATTTGAGGAGAGAAAAGTCAAAACTCTACGTCAGGATACCTCACCAGAGCGACGAAGGGACTGAGGAGTAAAAAGAATCCTACTCTCCGATATATATAATCCTAAGACTCAAAACATTTTCCATTCTAGACTCAACAACGCCAGCAAACAATCAAGTAGGGGCTCCTAAGTCGGGGAAGGCTCTGATTACCAACTTATAACGCCCTCGATGCGGCTATATCTCCCACGTGTCGAGGCACGACTTAGAGGCATAACCGCATTGAAAGCAATGTCGCAAGTGAGGTAATCTTCACACAACCCATGTAATACATAAGGGAAAGAGATACATAGTTGGCTTACAATCGCCACTTCACACAATACATGGGTAAAACATTACATCATACAGATACAATCAAGGTCCGACTACGGAACCAAAATAAAAGAAGACTACCCCAAATGCTACACAGATCCCGATCGTCCCAACTGGCTCCACTATTGATCAAGCGATACGAAACAACACAATGAACAAAGATCTTCATCGAGCTCCTCCTTGAGCTCGAAAAGGCCACCTGCACGGTTTCAATCGGCACCGCAAACTGGTTTTGGAAGTATCTGTGAGTCATGGGGACTCAGCAATCTCACACCCCGAGATCAAGACTATTTAAGCTTAAAGGTAGGGCAAGGTAGTGAGGTGGAGCTGCAGCAAGCGACTAGCATATATGGTGGCTAACATACGCAAAAGAGAGCGAGAAGAGGAGCAAAGCACGGTCGAACAACTATGATCAAGAAGTGATCCTAGAACAACCTACGCCAAGCATAACTCCAACATCGTGTTCACTTCCCGGACCACGAGAAGAGACCATCACGGTTACACACGCCGTTGGTGTATTTTAGTTAAGATCAACTTCGGTTTTCTACAACCGGACATTAACAAATTCCCATCTGCCACATAACCGCGGGCACGGCTTTGAAAGTTCAAACCCTGCAGGGTGTCCCAACTTAGCCCATGATAAGCTCTCGCGATCAACGAAGGATATTCCTTCTCCCGGAAGACCCGATCAGTCTCGGAATCCGGCTACAAGACATTTCACAGCAATAAAACAAGACCAGCAAAGCCACCGGATGTGCCGACAAATCGATAGGAGTCGCACGTACCTCGGTCTTAGGGCACACCGGATAAGTCAGCCCACGAGTAAAACCAGCCCTCGAGTTGCCCGTGGTGGCCCCTTGATCTGCTCGGTTCGGACCAACACTCGAAGGAGCACCGCCCGGGGCTAAAATAAAGATGACCCTCGGGCTCCGGAAACCCAAGGGAAAAGGGTATAGGTGAGGCAAAAGGTAAAACCAATGTTGGGCCTTGCTGGAAAAGTCTTATTCAAAGCGAACTGTCAAGGGGTCCCATAAATCACCCGACGCGTTAGGGACGCAAAATCCGGGAACATAATACCGATATGACGGAAACTAGGGCGGCAAGAGTGGAACAAAACACCAGGCATAAGGTCGAGCCTTCCACCCTTTACCAAGTGTATAGATGCATTAATTAAATAAGATATATTGTGATATCCCAACAAGTAAACATGTTCCAACAAGGAACAACATCTCCATGTTCCAACAAGGAACAAACTTCATCTTCACCTGCAACTAACAACGCTATAAGAGGGGCTGAGCAAAGCGGTAACATAGCCAAACAACGGTTTGCTAGGAAAGGATGGTTAGAGGTTTGACATGGCAACATGGGAGGCATGATATAGCAAGTGGTAGGCATCATAGCATAGGCATAGCAAAAGAGCGAGCAACTAGCAAGCAAAGATAGAAGTGATTTCGAGGGTATGGTCATCTTGCCTGAAATCCCGCAAGGAAGAAGAACGAGTCCATGAAGAAGACAAACGGACGAAGTCGAATGAATCCTCACAACTCCGGAACGAAACCGAAGCTAACGAGAGAAGCAAACCGGAAAGAAGCAAACAACATAGTAAACACACGAGCATAAACATGGCATGATGCACAGTCAAGTATGATGCATGTCCGATTTAAATATGCATGGCATGGCAATATGCACAAACAACACTACAAGTTAAGTGGAGCCCAATATGCAACGAGTTGCATATTGACGAAACACCACATCAATTATTTAGTTCTCTCCCGATTAGGTACTCAACAATATTAAATGTTGTTAAACATGGCAAGAGGGTGAAGCATATGAAACTAACTATTTAGGCAAGATTAAATGAGGCCGGAAACAACAACAACAATTCCGGAAAAATCCTCATATGCATATTTCGAATTTGGTGCTGATCTGACCTAAAGCATATTTTAGAGTTGTTAACATGCAAAGCAAGTACACCATGTTAAACTAGGCATTTTTCCACCCCATTTACATATATAAATTAATTAAATCCGAGCTACGGTTATTTAGTTATGAAATAAATCATTTTAGCATGGCATTTAAGCAAATTAAAGCAAACAACAATTATAAGCATTTAAATGTTGTTATCATGATGCGGATGAAATGTGCACGTTTTATGCAATTTATGAAAACGTTGACAAGAGCATTATGAAGCATTGTGTCACCGTGGTGGAAGAAAGGGGTGCCACGGCAACGAATCCGAAAATGGTGCCACGGCAACATATCGGTTCCGACAGCTCATCGAGATGTCGGTGCAAAAGAAAGTGTGACGGAAGCGAGTCATGCAAGGATGGTGGGGTGATCCCGATTACCGGGTTCCCACGGAACGGTGACATGGCAAAAGAGGGGCATCGCAAGGACAATTCGGACACGGTGCAAACTGCATCTCATACAACATATGCATTCGATCCACGGCGGTCGTTCTCGGCGATTATACCTTCGAAGCGATCAAACGGGACGGTTCGCGTTTCGTAGAGGGAAGTAGACGTTCTCGCGATGATCGTCGAGGGAAGTAGTCGTACACGGCGTTGATAGTGGAAGTAGTGGTTCACGTTCGTTTTCAAAGAGGTACTTGACGGGTCCGAATCCCTTCGGGGTTGTCGTGGTACTGAAGCTCCGGTCTTGGGGCGTCACAAAGGTGCAGCCAGAGGGGAGGATGACGGGTCTGTCATGACCACGAGGGAGATGGGGCATAGGAAGTCGTCGGGCCACGACGCCTGCTTGGACACCTCCATGGCGGTGTTCGTTAGGAGTCCGTCCAGTGAGCCGCAACGACAATCGACTCCGGCGGGAGGTGGAAATTTCAAGGTAGGAGATATAATTGACAGATGGGTCCCACATGTCATTACGTCTTAGGTGTCAGTCAAACCTAACCGAGCTGACCACGTCAGCCTTGACGGTGGGTCTGGTCTGTCATAAACACGTTTAAATCGTCTAAAACAACCGTTAAACGAAATTGATAGTTCTTTTCAACAAGATTAGGTTAAAGTTGTAGTTTTTTGTTGAAGTTTCCAAAATGATAGTTCCGTGGGATACCAATCCCTACAGTGATTTTTTTTTTGTTAAATACTACGACGCACAACCATTCCTGCTGTAGTGAGGAAAAGAAAACGATTATTTATCCTAAACTTATTTGGGTAGAAATTAACTCTCTCACCTATCGGAATCATCGTATGTGGTCTAAAAAAAATATTCTTTTCCTGTCTCCTGAGAGGGCACCGTCGACTCGAAGCGGGGTGATCGAAATCACCTGGACACTAGGTCAAAAAAATAAATCTTCCTATCTACTGAGAGAGCGCGGCAGACTCAAAGCAGGGTGATTGAATCACCTTACACTAGGTTAAAAAAAAATCACCTTGACACCTCATGTGTGTCATCTTATCTAATATTTAGGCATTTTAGGTACAATATTTTTTGCATGAAATTTTTCGATCTATTCATTTTCAATCATGGCAGTACAACGAACAATAAAAATAATAAAAGTTACTCTAAATCCTTAGTCCACCCACTGACGACTACAAGCACTGAAGCGAGCCGAAGGCGCGCCGCTGTCATCGCCCCCTTCCCCCCTTTCTCGCCGGAGACGAACAAAACTTATTGTAGTAGACAGTCAGGAAATTATCGTGCGCCCGTGCTAAGGTGGGGATTGGATGATTTGCCCCCACTTTATAAGGGGTTGGATGATTTGCCCCACTTTATAAGGGGTTGGATGATTTGCCCGGTGATTGTCTCAATGACAGTGGCCCAAGGCCACACCCGGTAGCCTCTCGGGGCAAATGATCAAATGGAGAAGTAAAGTGGGGCAAAAGATCCAATTTCTCGTGCTAAGGTCCCATAAGACCAGTGCAACAGAACAGAAAACGCCGCCGATGAAAAGTAGCGTAGATTAGAAGGATCCAACATGAAGATACACGAATGCAGACGAATGATGACCAGATCTGAGCAAATCCATCAAAGGCAGATCCACGGAGACCCACATCCACATGCCAACCTACGATACTAGACGCACCACTGACACGTGGGCTAGGCGGGGATAACTTTATTCCATCTTCAGCGTGTCACCGCCGTCTCGTCTTTCTTAGGACACAAACCCTAACAAAAATCAAAGAAAAAACTAAAAACGGAGCCCTCCCGCCAACAAGCGCCAGGATCAACCGCGCCTCATGCACCCTAACGCCGGTGGGAGGTGGAGGAACCTTAAAAAAAATTCGGGGAGGTGGCGGCTAAGTATCTTGCATTGCTCATTCCAGTTAAAGGGCTCTTATTTTAGGTACAATAATACATTAATATCATTGGAATTCAACGCCTACACCAACCGTCCATCCAAGTGAGTCGGCAAGGATTCAAATGAATTGAAAGCTCAGAGTTTGAAAGTACGCAACACAATTGCACAACATGTCCGCAAATACCACACCGGTGCAAAATTTGACTCGAATTCAATAGTACAAGTCTACTCATTTATGCAACTAATTTTTTTTATCAAATAGGTGAAGAAACCATCTAAAGCACAACCGCCAAACACTTATCGGTACTTGACTTGAACCTTGAATTGTGTAAATAATACAGGACCCATGTTTTGACCACGTAATGAATCAGCTGGGCAGTTTCAAAGAGACGGTTAATAAAAGTAAATTTGAGAACCCAATCATTGATTTTCCATTTCCTATACGGTTGCAGGCAAACACTAATCTCAATGACTACTCCTTGAAGTGTGCTTTTGAAGCTCCCCAATCATGCAAGGGGTGTACGGAAATGATTCGTATATACCATTTGTTTGTAAAAGGTAGTAATCACTTGGGCGCATGTTACCTAGATACTGAACCTTTAAGGTTTTCAAATGATAAGCCACTCCTTTAAATGATAATCCCAAGAAAACAACCTCGTTGTGTAGGGGTGAAAGCCAAGGAAGTCAATGTAATGAGAAAAGCCTCCCTTATCATCTTCAAGATCCAGAACATTATCATTGTCGGAGTTCCATTCAGGATTATCCGCATTAGCATTCCTTCTTCTTCTTCTTCTTCTTCTTCTTCTTCTTCTTCATCATCATCATCATCATCATCCTCACCCTCGTCCTCATTGTCATATTCTAGACTACACCGTGCTTCTTCTTGCGCTTTTCTCACATCTCCTTCTCATCTAAGGTCCAAGTTTTGTCAAACCCCTTGAGGTTGTCCAACCATGCCGATGCCCATGGCTCAAGATCAACATGATACTTCAACATCCAATCTATTTGCTCACTTGATTCAACAAGGTTATAAACCCAGAGTCGATGTACTGTATCATCTGCCATTATTGCAAGGTACACCCCCTTTTCTGATTTCCCAAGATACCGTTCCCGTTCGCTTTCTGCAATATTTGGCAATTTAATTACTTGGTACTTGCCATTTGACAAAGATAATCTGCAAAAATTGTCAACCCATTGATAAAATAATTCACTAATTTCAATTCAAAATTCAAACATAAGAGAAGCACTACTAAGACAATATCTGAAAAGATGGTTTCGCAAAGATGCATCGCGATCGATATATTACCTGGCAACAAATGCACCACGACAATGAACATAAAGTGATCCTTGCCAATACACACTATATCGCCACCTCGCACCACTCCACACTTGCCTCAGTGGATCTAGTCGAGCGTTAGCCACTGTCCCCATAGCCTCGCCTTGGCGGAGAAAAGACCTCTTGCACCATTGCCTTGTACTAGACGAGAACACATCTAACATCCATGAGGATGGTGGCCATTCCATGGAATCTTGTGCAAGGTCCACCTTCTCGGGTACATATGGGATCGAAAACACCTCGTAGTGGGGTGAGACTGCAGGGTCGAACACAAGGTATGGGTTCCACTTGTAGTCGCCACCCTTGCGGCAGAGATCTTCCCACTGCCTTGTGGCAGGGTTGGCCACGTACAACAAGTCCGTCCGACCCCGATAAAGCAAGAGACCGTTGCAGTGATCGGCGATTGGCTTGTAATCATGGGAATAACCCGGCAAGAAGTCTAGGTTGCAATCTATCGCGGGCTTCTGCGCCGAGGGGCGTGCGAAGCAGTGCGGGCGCCTGTAGTCAACGTAGTTGATGAAGATACCGTGCAGCGAGTGCGGGAGCAGGTGCGGCAGCAAGAGGCGGTGCGCGTCGACGACGTCACACCACGTCTTGCGGACGCAGCGGGACGCGGCGAGGTCGCACGGCGGAAGGCGGCCGAGGACGTTGGCGAGGGTGTCGTCGGGCAGGGCATCCGTCTGGTCCATGCCTCCACGCAGAGCACTAGAGCAGAGGCCCAGATTAGCGAGAAACGGCGGCGGCGGCGGTTAGGCGGCGCGTCTAGGGTTCGGTTCGAGGAAAGAGTAGAAAGACTTTATATGGACGCGTCGGCTAATCTTTTGCCCAGCCCTGAATTAATCTTGCATTGATCGCGTTTCAGACACACGCATGACGAATGTACAATTGTACATACAACGATTTTTCTCTGCCAGAAAAGATGCATGCATGCATCTAGCTATATACATGTGCATAGTGCACTTCACGCCCTCTTGGCGCCGGCGGCCTTGGCGAGCAGCGCCCTGGTGATCTCGACACACAGGCCGGCGTTCCTGACGGCGAAGTCGTGGTACTCGTCGGAGAACACCACCTGCTCCGCGTGCTCCACCACCGTGCCCATGGCACGCTCCTTCAGCGCGCCGCCCGAGCTGACACGATCGGCCACCTCCAGCGTCCGCAACGCATTCCCAGGATCCATCGCCGCAGCCAGCCGCGCCTCACAGGCCCGCCCCAGGAACGGCACGTCGTACTTGTCTGACGCAACCAGGAGTGCGTGCAGCCGTCGCTCCGACGCCGATGTCGCCGTCGCCGCCGCAGCCGCGTCGAGGGTCCCGGTGTATAAGAAGGCCAGGAAAAGGGAGAGCTCGTCATGGGCCAGCTCCGGGAGGGAGACGCACCCGCCGGCGGGGGCCGCCTTGCACTCGTCGGAGCACAGCATGTGCTGGAACACCTCCGACCTCGCCGCCTGCACGCGATGCACGGCCGGGGTTAATTATTTGTTTATTCATCACCGGGCCTAAACCCCAGAGGGCCGGCGATGATGATGATGGACAACACAAAGGAAGGCGGCTCACCAGTATGGCCTTGTGGGCTGGTATTGGCGGCCCATTTCCAGGTTTGACCAGGATGTCGGTGTGGGCTCCCTCCATCCAGGCCGCCCCAAAGCCCTGCTCGAGGAACCCGGCCCGCTGGTTCGCCGCCTCCTCCCTGTCTCTCATCTCCTTCATCTGCTCCCATGCTTCACTCATCCCCTGCTTCAACATCACAAACAAGGAAAATTTAGGGTAATGACTTCCCGGTGTTACTGATTACCCATTTTAAAACTTAAACTGAACTTTAGAAGCGCCAATCATGAGAGTGGCGTCAAGTGTCATTCTCACCGACCAAACTTTTCTGTTCAGATATGCATGCAATTCTGCGACGGAGACATGCGGCTCACCGGTCCGTAAGATAGTACTAGAGGTGACGGCAGAAATAAACAAACCACGATGGACGAACTAATTAAGGCGCCCGTCGCATGCAGATGTAGGTCTTTCGTGTTTCTATGGAAACGATATTTCGCCATAGGACATCAGCTTAAGTATCTTGCTTTACATGCAGAGCTCCATCACAGTTCGTGACAGCTTAAGTATACACGATTGATATGCAACATTGAAGACCATGAGGATCAATAAATTTGAGAGTTCTTGCCTTGGTGGAGCTGTCGTTGTGCTTGATCAATCCGCGGGGGGTCACCAAGCCACGGTCGCCCTGGCCGTCACCGGCAGCGTGGTCGCCGCCGTTGAGGAAGGCGATGATGGCCTTGGAGCCTTCGTAGCACGGGGAGCATATGGTGTTCCTCGGAGGCCTGTAGATGGCGGCCATGGGGCCGCAGATGCAGCAATCCATGCTTCCTCCTCCCTTCCCTTCGGATGGGCAATGGTGGTGGTGGTGGCAGCAAGGTCGCCATTGCCGTGCGCTGCGTGAGTATATAAAGATGTCCGGGAGAAGGGAGGGAGGAGGATGGTGTGATGCTCGCTTCCATATTTCTTTTCAAGGACTAGTATTTGTGGTGGTTGCTAGCCGACTAAAGCAACCACAAACAGTACGTGGAAGTAATTAATTAATAATTCTCCTCTACAGTATTGTTCTAGGCTTAACTCTCATAACGAATGTACTCCAAATGATAAAGACGCGTGAGGAATTTATCAATGTAGTTGCTGCATGGACATTGTCCACACACACTGACCTGCCATTTTCCAACACGGCAACACATATGTACTTGCATACTATTAAAATGAGCAGGATAACCAATCATGGGCAAATATTATTGCAGTTGGTTCTCGAGATTTTAATTCCCTACCAGAAAGAAAGGATGTCTTGCCTGTAAAGAAATCGTGCACACATCGGCTGTTGGAATTTTCTTTAATGGTGGGCTTAGGTACAATTTGTCTACTGGATAAGAAAGATAGCCAAGGCCAACTACTATGTACCAAACACAGCCAGCTGGTATGTCGAGTGCATTTTAGCTAAGGGCATAATTGATTTGTATGTACTTAAATTAATCTCGGCAGAAGAGAACGGTCATGATTTTTTTTAATCGGAGTTGAAACCTTGGGACTCTGCATCGTTACGATGCACACACTCATCTTCATTTCCCCTGGTGCCAAAGTGTTATTTTCTTTCCTTAAGGTTTTCTGTGCAGTTTTGGGATCAGCTGTCGCTAATGCAGTAATATAATCTTGATTCTGCAGTATGCTTGTGAGGTAGACAGGAGACGTATGTTCTAAGAAGGAAGGACAGCAAACGGTGTCTTCAATTCCGTGTTTCTTTCCCTCTCTCCTCAAATATGAGTGGACATCATAAGAACACAATGATCAGAAAAATAATTTCGGACAACAGGATGGTTCTATGATGATGCATGAAGGAATCATGGAGCAGAAGGCTGAGAGGGACTTTCCAACCTCAGAACTAGATACTTTTGGGGAGCGACCTCAAAGATGTTGGAAGCTTGGAGGTTGGCACGTAGTACATCATTAACAAGTTAACCACTACCCCCCAACTCACCCGACCCGACCATATATCTGCATGAGTATAGTTTCAATTGGAACTAAACAAGAGGCCGGAATATGATTGTTGCAAGAATGTTTGCCACGAACTCCTTTCGCCCGAAAAAACTTGTCCCAAGCTTGTTTCTCAAATGAATGTATCTAGTACTAACTTAATGCTAGATACATTCATTTGAGGGACAAACTTGTTCGGACGGAGGGAGCAGTATTAATTGTGACAACGGCAACATCGTACAAATTTAACAATCCAATAAATATAAACAAAAATATGTGTAATCATATCTGTTTCGTGGGGAATTTGAAGGCATGTTCGTGCAATCACTGTCTCAGAAAGCGCCGCGCCCTAGTGTAAAAAGTGTGGTCCTTTTTTTCTATTTTATTGTGGCTTAACAAGCATGTAAGGTGTGCACATTGATAGTAAAGCGTGCCTTGTTGGTTTATGAATCAAGCTACAACGCCATCATCTCATCATCGATCATCTATATATCAAACTGAAAGGAGATCGAAACTCCAAACGTGCCTAAGAGTACACACGTACGTTCGCCTAGCCCGTCGTCCAATCACGATCACCGAGAGGTAAACGGGGGTATGAATCCGGCGTCCATCATGCATGGTCCTGCATGTCAGCCGGATAGCCATAGCATAGGATCGGTCAGGCTGCCTTTCTTTTTTGAAACAAAGGCAAAAGGTTTTTTACATTACACACCCTTAACGCGACATGGTAATCATTCTCGTAAAATAAAAGACACTAACTTCTTTGCCCTGGCGATGACCCAAAGGCTTGCCTCGGCCACTATAGTGTTGAGCAGAATTGGCGGAGGAGCGCTCTTCTGTCGGAATACTCTTGTGTTTCTCTCGTTCCAGATACCCATGACATGAGCATGTTAATCAACGCCTTGGCCTTCCTGTCGGTGGTGCCGACGTCGCACGTACTCGCCCACCAGGCCTCAACTGAGTCCATCAAATGCCATGAGGTCATGTCCATGCCGTCAATGTTGAATCTCTGAATGCCCAATTTCCAAAGCCTCAGGGAATAGCAACATTTGGAGAGAAGATGCAGCCCACATTTCTGCACTCCCTTGCACATGGGACAAAGACCGCGCTTTGGCCACCCTTGATTGGCCAACTGGTGGGCAGCCCAAATTCTGTCCTGGAGCGCAAGCCAGGCAAAAAACTTCATTTTCGTTGGTGCCCAAGCCTTCCAAATCATTTGATCCATGGGGGAGAGAACCAATCCTAGAAATTGTGCCTTGTAAGCAGAGGCCACCATGTATTGGCCAGAGGTCATGTGCTTCCATAGGATATCATCGTCGGTGAGCTCATCAAGATGGACCTCGTCCAGGAGCATCCAAAGGGAGAAGAACTGTCTAATATGCTCGTGGAAACAACTGCGGGTGGAGGTTTGATCTTGAGGATCCAAGTGTTATTCTTGAGGGCCTCTCGCACCTTCCAATCCTTTCGCGAGGAGGCCTCAAAGATAAGTGGAGCAATGTCCTTGAGCTTGTGGCCAAGGAGCCAAGGAGAATCCAAGAACGGCGTTCGCGCGCTAGTACCCACGGTGATGGTGGTAGAGGCATAGAAGAAATTGAGGCCTTCATCATCACACAGGTTCTTGCGCCCATCCCACAGCTTAGCAAGCTCCTTCCAATCAAACCATGGCCAATGGAAACGCAAGGCATGCGCGAACTTCTCCGTGTTGAGAACCCCAAAGCCCACCATAGTCATGTGGTCGAGTCACAATTTCCCAACTCACCTAGCACTTGGCCATGATTGTCTTGTCCGATGCGACCCAAAGGAATGCCCTCTCAAGCTTGTCGGCGGTGCATAGGATGCTTGTCGGTATGACAAGAGGCGTAATGAAGTGGACCACTTGGGACACGAAAACCGACTTGACAAGAGTCGCGCGCCCAATAGTGGTGATGCTCTGACCCTTGTATGCTATCGACTTGTTTGCCACTTTATCCACCATGAATTGTAGGTCAACCAACTTCAGCTGCCAGACAGAGAAAGGGAGCCCCAAGTATCGCATTGGGAAATAAATCCTCACAGCCGGCAAACCTTGGGTGATGCGCCCTAGGTCAAGGTGATTGCACCGAATGGGAACCATCGAACTCTTATGGAAATTCATGCAAAGGCCCGTGACCTCTCTAAAGCCTCTCCGGATAGTTGCGAGGTTGTCAATATCCCGTTTAATCGGGGCCATGAACACTGCCGCGTCATCCGCATAGAGAGATGTCCGCACCATGGCACCCCTTACTCTGATTGGAGCAGACCCTTCCTCGTGGCCACATCAAGGATTTGTTGCAATGGGTCAATAGCGATGAAGAAAAGAAGAGGGGAAAGGGGGTCCCCTTTGTCGTAACCAATGCCCGTGCTTGTGGGGGTGCCGACCATCCCATTCAACAGGATTCTCAAAGAAGAGGAACACAATAGAGCTGCAATCCAATCTCTAAATTTACTTGGGAACCCTCACCTCTCAAGGATATCAAGCAAGTACTCCCATCTATTCGAGTCAAAAGCCTTTCAGATATCAAGCTTGAACAGAAATGGTGTCCCAACACTTGTTGAAGAAAAGACATGTGAATCCATCCGGCTCGGGTGCCTTGTCACTAGGCATGTCGTTGATCACCTCAAGGACCTCCTTTTAAGTAAAGGGGGAGTCAAGCCGTTGCAACTCATGCTTCTCCAAGCTGAGCTCCTCCTAATTGAGTCCATGGTGCTCCTGCTCCCTCTCCTCATGGCATGCAATAAGTGGTCGTGGATTATTTTCTCCTTGGCTGCGTGCTCGGTCACCCATCCCTAATCATTCATGATTTTTTGAATATTATTTTTCCTTTGCATTGACCCGCCGATGAAATAATTTGGTGTTAGCATCGCCCTCTTTGATGTTGGAGATTCGAGCACACTACTTCTTGCGTGCCTTCTCGAGCACGTCCAAGCTTATCACCCTCCAGTTTAGCCTAGCCCTAAGGTCAAGCACCTCAGGGGAGAGCCGCCTGCCTTCCTGCGCAATGTCAAGGTGAAGGATCACTAGGAGGGCGGCTTGGAGATGGACTTTTGCTTGAGAGAATAGACCTCTGCTCCATTGTGACAAACGGAGTGTCGTTTTCTTGAGCTTGTGGAAGAGGATGATGTAGGGCTCAGTGTGATCAGCATGCTCATCCCACGCATTCTGGACACCTCATTGAAACCGAGCATTGAGACCCAAAAGCTTTCGAATTTGAAAGTCCTAGGCCACCTAGGCCCCTTATCATCGGCAAGTGCTACTTGTGAGTTGCATTTGGGATTTTTGCTGAAGAGGAAGGGTGAAGCAATATAGTAGCGGATAGTATTTCCCTCGGTGAGAGCCAAGGTTATCGAACCAATAGGAGAACCACACAAATGCCTAGTAAACAGTACGTGCACACACAAGAGCAAATAGTTGCACCCAACGCGGGCAAGAGTGTTGTCAATCCCCTTGAACTCGTTACTTGCAAGGATTAAATCTGGTAATGGTAGATAGGTGATGTCTACTATGCAAATTTATTCTTGTAGACTCTGTTGGGCCTCTTAGCACAGAGTTTGTAGGACAATAGCAAATTTCCCTCAAGTGGATGACCTAAGACTTATCAATCTGTGGGAGGAATAGGATGAAGATGGTCTCTCTCCATCAACCCTGCAATTAAATACAAGAAATCTCTTGTGTCCCCAACACACCCAATATAATGGTAAATTGTATAGGTGCACTAGTTCGGCGAAGAGATAGTGATACAAGTGTATTGTGGATAGTAGATATAGGTTTTTGTAATCTGAAATAATAAACAGCAACATAGCAAGTAAAAAGAGTGAGCACAAATGGTATTGCAATGCTTGGAAACAAGGCCAAGGGCTCATACTTTCGCTAGTACAATCTCTCGACAGTGTTAACATAATTGAATCATATAACAGTCCCTTGACGTGCGACAAAGAATCACTCCAAAGTTCTTATCAATAGCGGAGAACATAAGATGAAATAGTTGTAGGTAGCGAACCACCTCAAAGTTCTTCTTTCCGATCAATCTATTGAGCCATCCCTATAAGTGTCAGAAACAACCCTAGAGATCGTACAAAAATAATACCATATGACACGCATCAATAAACTCTAATGTCACCTAGATACTCCAATGTCACCACAAGTATCTGTGAGTTAATTATTTGATATGCATCAAACAATTTCAGATTCATAATATTCAATCCAACACAAAGAACTTCAAAGATTACCCCAAAGTTTCTATCGGGGAAGTAGGACGAAAACGTGTATCAACCTATGTGCCTAGATTACCCCATTGCCACTGTCGGTGTCAAAACCGGCGGATCTCGGGTAGGGGGTCCCGAATTGTGCGTCTAGGCGGATGGTAACAGGAGACAAGGGACACAATGTTTTTACCCAGGTTCTGGCCCTCTCGATGGAGGTAAAACCCTACTCCTGCTTGATTAATATTGATGATATGGGTAGTACAAGAGTAGATCTACCACGAGATCAGAGAGGCTAAACCCTAGAAGCTAGCCTATGGTATGATTGTTCTTGTCCTACGGACTAAACCCTCCGATTTATATAGACACCGAAGAGGGCTAGGGTTACACAAAGTCGGTTACAATGGGAGGAGATCTACATATCTGTATTGCCAAGCTTGCCTTCCACGCCAAGGAAAGTCCCATCCGGACACGGGACGAAGTCTTCAATCTTGTATCTTCATAGTCCAAGAGTCCGGCCAAAGGTAATAGTCCGCTATCCGGACACCCCTAATCCAGACTCCTCAAGAGCCCTCGAACCAGGCTTCAATGATGACGAGTCCGCGCGCAGATTGTCTTCGGCATTGCAAGGCGGGTTCCTCCTCCTAATACTTCATAGAAGATTTTGAACACAAGGATAGTGTCCGGCTCTGCAAAATAGATTCCACATACCACCGTAGAGATAATAATATTTACACAAATCTAATCTGCTGACGTATTCTGTAGCATGACATCACACCACAGCCAAGCCTTTATTCGAATCGTTTTTACTGTCCCACCTTAGCGCGTTTTGCGAGGCGGTTTCCTTGGCACGTCTTGTCGAAGTAGAGATCATGTCCCCTTATCACGGGATTATCATCAATACGGGCGTGGGTAACCCAGTCGTGCCCGTTGGTATGTCTCCTAGATCAAAGGTAAGTCCCAAACGGTCACGGGGAGGGCTCTTGGTATTCAACCTCTTATAAAGAGACAAAGGCCTTACTCCTTTCTTTCGATCTCAATCGAATTCGCCTCTCGTGTCGAGTTCCAACACCCAGGGCTCCAGATTTAGGCACTCCGGACCTTCGATGATGTCCGGCTCCACCTTCAAGGCTGATGGATGCCTTCCTCCGTCACGGAGGAAGACGTGCTAAAGCTGAGAGAGGCCAGGTATTTGACCGGCGAAATCTCGCATAGGCCGCCTGCTCAAGGGCAAGTTATTCCCACTCCCAAGCCCGATGAGAGCGTGGTGTTCGTATCTCACTTCCTCCGAGGGCTAGGCTTCACGACGGATCCCTTCGTGAGGGGGCTCATGTTCTATTATGGGCTGGAATTTCACGACTTAGCTCCGGAGTCCATCCTCCACATATCATCATTCATCGTCGTGTGCGAAGCTTTCCTCCGTATTACTCCTCACTTCGGACTGTGGCTTAAGACCTTTAAAGTAGAGCCGAAGATGATCGAGGGACAACACGCGGAGTGCGGAGGCGCTGTTATAAGAAAGAATGCTGACGCTCCATGGCCCGATTGCTCTTTTCAAGAGGAGTCCAGCTTATGGCAACAAGAGTGGTTTTATATCACAGCTCCCAGGGGTACCAAGTGGGTGGTGACACCTGCTTTCCGCTCGGGTCCCCCGCCCCGACTAGCGTCATGGGTCAATAAGGGGCTGGACTGGGGGCCGGCAAAGGACGTGCCCCTGTTGCAGGGCCGCATAGATCTCCTGGAAAGAGACATCAGTCTGGTCGTGGTGACGGAGGTCATGTTGATTTGTCGAACCCTGCCCTGCAAACGTCGCCCCCTCCGCCTGTGGGAGTTCAATCGAGAGGGACCACGAGCTCTCCAACATTTTATGGGCGCGACGCCCGCGGAGATGTACAAGTTGTTCTTTGGGCCACAAGCAGCGTGCCCGGACTCTACTGAGGACGCAGGTCTGAGCTGCAATCGTCCGGATACTCAAGTAAGTAGCCCTGTCCCCTGACACGCCATCCGTACATTTATCACAACATCGCCCTTAAAAGAGCTGTCCTTGAAACATGAGTGGATAGCGAAGGCGAAGTTAATCAGGTGTCCCCCCCCCCTCTGAGACCTCGCCGGATTCTGTGTTAACCAGGATGCTGGAGATCGCGCCTTCGGAAGAAAGCGAAGGGGGGGCAAGGAAGTTACTGCCTCCCCAAAGGAGGCTGTCCGGAAAGGAGGAACCGAAAATCCCCCTACTCAGGGGAAGAAGAGGACCACCTCTGAAGACCCGGAGACCATGGTCTCAAAGCGGGCGAAGAAATCTTCGCCAGAGGGTCCTGTGCCGGGGGATACCTCGGTCGTACTACGCCCTCAAGGGGATTAGCCCTCCACCGAGCCGTAAGTAGAGAGGGGAGGTTTAAAATGAGAGAAATCCTTGTTTTATTTCTGAGGAAAATAACTGAAATTTTGCCTTGTAGTTCGGATCTCAGCCCTTCTCAGCAGAGCTCATCTTCGGGGGATCTTCTTCCGAAGATGATGGAGAGCGGAACGCCTCCCCCTGCCGTACCGCCTTACGAGGCGGGCGACCCTGAGGTATCGTCGCAGAGGGTTTCTCTTAATCCGACAGGGCCGGAAGGCAGTCATATGGCCCCCCAAAGCCCCCCGTGTCCGGCCTTTAAAAAAGCCATCGAACGAGTTCGGCACCGCCTGGTGCACGGTCGGAGGAACTGAAGGATCTGCTAGGGCGAGCGTCTATCTCAGAGGAGCACCGTACGTTGATGGGTACGGTAATTGAAAGGATTTCGTCCGCGAAGAGCGGGTTGCGCGAGGCTGTCAGGAGTTTACTGACAGGTTTTGAGGTACGCGAAGTGATGTACCTTTTGACAGTTCCGCATATTTAAGATGCGCCCTGTGTAGATAGTAGCCCCTGAGACTCTGTGTGCTGTCGAAAGAGACGGCACGCAGAGGATCATAATCCCAGGTATAATTTGCCACCTTCCTAACTAGGTGGCGAAGTGTCCGGTGGCCAGCCGGACTGATGAATTTGTCGAGCTAAAGCGGCAACTCGACGTGGCAGATGCCGACATCGCGCTTGTCAACAAGCGGCTTGACGAGGCACAAGGTATGTAATTTCTCCGGAGACACCTGGTAAGAGGAGCTTGATGCCAGTATCTTACAATGTGTGCGCTTGATGCAGATGGGGCTGCCGCCGTGGAGGACCTTCGGGCGGAACTTGCCCGAGCCAAGGAGCAAGCCAGGAAAAGCGATGTGGCAGCCTTAAAGGCGGTTGAGGAGCTGAAGGCCAAACCGGCTGCTCACTGCCGAAGCAAGAAGGAAATGGCCGAGATGGCTGTGAAGCTAAAGAACGCTGCTGACCGCTGCAAGCTTCTTGAAAAAGAAGATCGGGTGGAGCGGACGGACCTGGAGAAGGCCACTACAGCGGCCAAGGATGCTCGTTCTGCGATGAGGGCGATGAAGGAGGAGCTACGTCAAGCCGGGGATATCGCGGCTGGAAAGCCCTTTATGCCGCGGATGAAGTTCAGAGATCCTAAATATGCTCCGTTGGACCGGATGTGGAGTTCGGCGGACGCATATCTGGATTTAGCGGCGAGTGCCGCTGATGCGGCCGAACACTTCCGAGATCAAAAAGATCGCGAAGTGGAAAAGCTCTTCTGGTCGTAGTTCCACAATCCAGAGCGTCCGCTTCCGTTGACCGATTGTTTGGCCGAATGGGCCGAGCTGAATAGGTTATCCGGACTCGCCATGAAGTATGTCGTGGATCATCTGTGGTCGGAAAGGCCAAAGCCGAACAGTTATTTTAGCTTGGTGCAGCAGTTCCTTGGTGCAGTGCCGTATATCAACACGATGAAGAGGTCAGCATGCATAGAGGGTGCGCGGATGGCCCTTGCCCGTGTCAAGACATACTGGGCGGAGATGGAGGCCACCGCTGTTGCATCCCAAGATTCGGACGAAAGTCGAGTACCTGCCGAGCACTATTTTCAGGAAGTTTTGCAAGGCGCTCGTTTAATAGAGACGCAGTGCTCGAAGGATATTATGTTCGAATAACATGTATTATTGTAAAACAATATTTTTATGAAATGTAGAAGCTTTTTATAATTGTTCCTGCAAGAATTATAATACCTCCTGTGCGGCCGTTAATGTATATGTGTATACAATCTGAAAGATGGCAGTCGTCGGCTTCAGCCCCCATGCATATAATGCGGGGGTGTTTGCAGAAGGCGCATTTTCACACTTGACCCAACGTCTTGGTCCATGAAGGAGGTGATAGCGCAGCGAACTAGGCAATCGGACTATAATGCTTTATCACTTTCACTTTGCCATAGGAGTTTGACAGTGGGGCTACGACATATCCCTTGGTGGCGCCGCGCTCGCCCGAGTTCGGGGCGCGTGTGTGCCTGGCCGGGAAACGACCCTTCGTTAATGCGGAGGAATCCCGAAGATTCTGATAAGTCATCGAGTGGTTGACCAGTCTCGCTATATCATGACAGATCAGTTTTGGCTTTTCTCATCGAGGTGCTCTTTGGCTGAACCGGGCACAATCGCAGTAGTTCTCCTGGTGCCGCCTTAGCCGATAGAGCGGAACATAAGGTAGCAAAACACAGGAGTCGGGCAAACCCAACATTTGACCAAAGACATGATTCAGAGCTGATGCATATAAGGTCAAACTCGCGACGTTGAACACTCCCTAAGGTATTCGGTCTTTATGAAAACGGGCTGAGCAGTGCCCTTGATAATAAGCCCCTGGTGTCCAGGTACGTGCAAAATTCTGACGTGGCCACATGCCAAGACGCCAGCCTCCTCCTTGGTTATACTGAGAATCCGGGGGATGTGTATCAACAAGAGACAGTAAAAAAGGTTTACGCAGGGTCTTAATCTAAAAAGAATCCTTGGGACGGGTCCCTGCTGCACGTCTGCACCTGTGTCTCCGTTGTGCCGTGTCCTGGACGGGTGTAGCACGGTGTTCATCTGTAAAAGAGAGGAACTTAGTTGAAAAAGGTCGTGCGAAAATGTACGTTATACTAAATAAACAAAGTATAATTCGAGATGGGTAAAATTGAGCCTTATTGTCGCTTGTTTTACATGCGCGGAGCCCCTTGTATAGGGGTATACGGCTATTAAACCTTTATCAACTGCGTGTTTACGCCGGACTCATCTAGCCGCATCCGTGGTCTTAACGACCTATTAGGTGCTTTGGTTGGTGAAGCCGTTTTAGTGTGTGGCTGTCAAGGCAGCCGCACAGTCTTCCGCGCGCGAGGAACACTCAATATTTCCCTTTAGTGACATGATGCCTCGTGGACCGGGCATCTTAAGCATGAGAGACGCATAATGTGGTATTGCGTTAAAGCGGGTGAAAGCTTCGCGTCCCAGTAGTGCTTGATAGCCACTTTGAAACGGGGCGATGTGGAAGGTTAGCTTTTCGCTACGGAAGTTATCGGGGGAGCCGAACATAACTTCTAGTAGGAGGGAGCCCGTGCAATGGACTTCTGGGCTTGGCATTACTCCTTTAAAGGAAGTATTGCTATGGCTAATTTTTGTTGGGTCCATCCCCATTTTGTGGACTGTGTCCTAATATAGCAGGTTTAAACCACTGCCGCCGTCCATCAGGACTCGTGTGAAGTGGAATCCATCAATTATAGGATCTAACACCAAGGCAGCCCAGCCTGCGTGCCGGATACTTCCGAAGTAGTCCTGATGGTCGAAGGTGATTGGTTTTGACAACCAGTGGCGAGGCTCTTTTGTGATGGGCCGCATGGCGCATATCTCTGTGGGTGCCACTTCGTTTCTCCCTTTTGTCACGTGTTAGTAAGTTTACTGTTTTGACTTCTTGTGGGAATTTATTTTGTTCCCCACTGCTTTGTTGTGGGGTTCATCATCGTCCTCACTTGGTGTATCCAGCCCCTTGTGTTCGGCATTGAGTTTGCCGGATTGCTTGAAGACCCAACATTCTCTGTGGGAATCATTTGCAGGCTTCCCGGGGGTGCTGTGGATTTGACATATCTTGTCCAGGATTTTGTTTAGATTAGACAGTTTGTCCCTATTATCTTTAAGGGGCAGCTTTTGCCGACCCTGCCGAGAGCTTTTGAATCTGGCGTTGACCGCCGTGCTCTTCGGGCTGTTTCCCTTATTCCGTCGTTGGTCTTTGCTGCGTCGTGGCTTCCCGTTTCCATCCCTGACTTCGGATGTACTTGGGTCGCTGGTGCTGCGTCTTGCCAACCAGTTGTCCTCTCCCGCGCAAAAGCGGGTCATGAGGTTTGTTAATGCGGCCATTGTTCTTGGCTTTTCTTGGCCGAGGTGTCTGGCGAGCCATTCGTCTCGAACGCTGTGTTTGAAAGCTGCTAAGGCTTCGGCGTCCGGACAGTCGAGTATCTGGTTCTTTTTAGTAAGAAATCTGTTCCAGAGCTTTCGGGCTGACTCTCCGGGTTGTTGAGTTATATGACTTAAATCGTCTGCATCCGGTGGTCGGACATAGGTCCCTTGAAAATTTGCCCGGAAAGCGTCCTCGAGCTCTTCCCAACTTCCAATGGTGTTTTCGGGAAGGCCTTTAAGCCAATGTCGGGCTGGCCCTTTGAGCTTGAGGGGTAGGTATTTTATGGTGTGGAGGTCGTCTCCTCTGGCCATGTGGATATGGAGGATATAGTCCTCAATCCAGACTCCAGGGTCTGTCATTCCGTCGTATGCCTCTATGTTTACGGGTTTGAATCCCGCTGAAAAAATTCATGGTCCAGCACTTCATCGGTGAAACATAGGGAGTGTGCGGCACCCCTGTATTTGGGTGTGCCGGGGTGTTCGGATATTTGTTGCGTTGCATTGCTTACTAGAGCTTGCTTTCTTGGTCCGTAGATAGATCTGGCTGGGCCATCTTTTTGATGCGAATCCTTGGGTGGATCGCGTGCTGGCTTGTGTGCGGCGCCGTTTGCCGCTCTATGTTGGCCATGGGGTCGTCTATCCGACCGGGTGGCTTCCTTATTTTTTGATTGCGGGGGCTCTAAGGCCTCCTCATCAAATTCAGGCAGTAGCTTTCGCTTCGGGTAGCTCTTTGTGTGGCGACTGCCGCCGTATTTGTCTGCGGTGTTGAGTACTTTGCTCCATCTGATTCTGAGTGCATCTTCCGCAGTTTTGAGCTTCGCTACGCTTTTTCAGCTACGCAGCGATGGCGGCGAGCCTTTTGTGGAGGTTCTTTGCGCCGAGGAACTTGTCCGCGGAGGTAAATCGGACTGTTATCTTCGCCGGGGACGGGTTGTTCGGTTTGTTTATCCAGGTTGCCTTGTTCGGACGGTTGCTCGATGCCATGTTCATCATCCGCCAGCTCGTCCTGCTCTGTGGCTGGGTCCATATGACCGATGTCTCTGTCGAGGCGGGGCTTGGAGCGTTGCTTGCACCGCCGCTTTGACTGCTTTTCGAAGGAACGATCCTTCGTTGCGTCCTCCCGTTCTTCATCGCCGTTTCCTTTGGGTGTGTCCACCATGTATACACCGTAGGATGGGGTGGTTGTCCAGTGCTCTGTGGGCGCTGGTTCCTGTTCGTCTCCTACATCGTCGTCCATACCGTCAATGTCTTCGGAGTTGAAGTCGAGTATGTCGGTTAAATCATCGACAGTGGCTACGAAGTGGGTGGTGGGTGGGCGTCGAATTTCTTCGTCGTCCGCATCCCAATCCTGCCGGTCATAATCCGGCCCAGACTCTCCTGACAAAGAGAGAGACCTTAGTAAATTCAGAATGTCGCCGAAGGGCGAGTGCTGAAAGATATCCGCGGCGGTGAATTCCATGATCGGCACCCAATCGGATTTGATTGGCAGGGGCGCGGAGGGTTCGGAGTCCGGAGAAGAGTCCGGCACCTTGGAGTCACGCGCTTCGCAGAGGATAAGGCTGGTATTCGGCTCCATCGCCGTTGAGACTGCGGCCCCCGCGGCGGGGTCTAGCCACCCGCCCTCGGTTGGCGCAGTTGGCTCCGAGCTAAAGGTCGGAGCGGATGCGGGTGCGGCCTCCAGGGCACTGTTCGGTGGTAGAGTTAAGTCATGCCCATCGTGACAGTGTGGCGCGCTCGGCTGTGGCTCGAATCCGTCGAAGATCAAGTCTCCGCGGATGTCGGTCGTGTAGTTCAAGCTTCCAGATCTGACCTGATGGCCAGGGGCGTAGCTTTCAATCTGCTCCAGATGGCCAAGCGAATTAGCCCACGGTGCAAAGCCGCCGAATACGAAGATCTGTCCGGGGAGAGAAGTCTCACCCTGGACCGCATCATTGTTGATGATCGGAGGAGCCATCGGGCCTAAAGATGACGACACAGAGGAACTCTCAATGAAAGCACCAATGTCGGTGTCAAAACCGCGGATCTCGGTAGGGGTCCCGAGCTGTGCATCTAGGCGGATGGTAACAGGAGACAAGGGACACAATGTTTTTACCCAGGTTCGGGCCCTCTCGATGGAGGTAAAACCCTACTCCTGCTTGATTAATATTGATGATATGGGTAGTACAAGAGTAGATCTACCACGAGATCAGAGAGGCTAAACCCTAGAAGCTAGCCTATGGTATGATTGTTCTTGTCCTACGGACTAAACCCTCCAGATTATATAGACATCGAAGAGGGCTAGGGTTACACAGAGTCAGTTACAATGGGAGGAGATCTACATATCTGTATTGCCAAGCTTGCCTTCCATGCCAAGGAAAGTCCCATCCGGACACGGGATGAAGTCTTCAATCTTGTATCTTCATAGTCCAAGAGTCCGGCCAAAGGTTATAGTCCGGCTATCCGGACACCCCCTAATCCAGGACTCCCTCAGCCACCTTGGGAATCTGCAAGTTGATTCCAGAAACATACATCAAGTTGATTACCCCATTGTCACCACGGGTATCCACATGCAACAGTACTGCAGGATGATGGTAACGCGGCACTACAATTAGAGACCCTTCGATGAAACTGTGTGCAATGCATTAATCGCAAACGGTGTCGTAATAAAACCGTCCCCAACAATACGAACTGTTTGCGATGGCGGAGTCATCAAACACGATTTAGATTAGAGTTGCGTGTGTGATACGTGGCATACAATTGATCCATACAAACTTTTTGCGATGAGCCAGAACAACAGAAACGGTCAGCCATATCAAAGTGTGTGCGATAGAAAGCATATAGTTCAGTCGAATGAACTGTTTGCGATTAGCCAACACAATAGAGACTGTCGGCCTGATGAAGGTGTGTGTGACATATGGCATACAGTTCACTCGAATGAACTGTTTGTGATGAGCCAAAACAACAGAAATGGTTCAAGTTAACAAGATGTGTATGATACAAGGCAAACATGTCAGTAATCAGAAATGTGTGGGAAGACCGATAACAACACACATGATTCCTGCTAATAAGCCATGTGTGTTGTGGGCAAATGCTTGCTGGTATACAATTGTCAGCGGTTGATGAAATCATCACCGACGGGTTCCCTAGTTTAGTCCATGTGCGATGTGATTTGCTCTGTCTACAGTAGAACAACATATATACCCAAAATTGAACATAGAATTACATAAGTGACTATACAAAAGATTCGCAGACACCAAATTAAACAATTACATGCATTCTAAACTAGGAGAAATGATCATCTAATCATCTACTTCTTGTGATGCTGCCGCCACTGCTCTGTGGCTCAATCCATCGCCTGGGGCAGGACGAAGGCACTTATTCATCTTCATGCCAATGATCCGCCCGTACATCTCGTAGCTTGTGTACGCGTTCTTGGCCGCGTATTTGACGTGTTTGTCATCCAGTCTATGCACCCAGGCACTGTGCCAGGCGATCTTGTCCTTCTTGCACTCAGCCTTGATGTTCTTGTAGTAGGGGTCGATGAAGGCCGAGGCATGGTCAACTAGGGAGTTCTGCTTGTTCTTTGTGCTGCCCCAGACCCTATAATGGCCACGGATGTCACCAAGCTTCTGGCAGGCCAAGCTCGAAATCTCGAGCGCTTTTAGATCGTTGATGATGTCCACCGTAGAGAAACTATAGTCGGGGCTATTGATAAACCTAGCAAAACGCTCGCAAGGCCTTGTGGCCAGGTGACGTGGCTTGAGACTGCGTCGATATTTTCCCAAAGAAGAAGGGATGATGCAGCACAGCTACAGTAAGTATTTCCCTTAGTTATGAAACCAAGGTTATAAATCCAATAGGAGAACCAAGCAACACTATGTAAACGGTACCTGCACACAAAGAACAAATACTTGCAACCCGACGCGTAAGAGGGGTTGTCAATCCCTCCTCGATAAAAAGATAGATTAAATTGTATGAGATTGGATAAACAGATCTAGCAAACACACACAAAAATAAGTAAAGAAAAAGTGCAGCAAGGTATTTTTTGGTTTTTCAGAATAATAGATCTTAAAACAATATGATAAAAGATAGACCCGGGGCCATAGATTTCACTAGTGGCTTCTCTCGAGAAAATAGCATACGTGGGTAAACAAATTACTTTTGGGCAATTGATAGAAGAGCAAATAATTATGACGATATCCAAGGCAATCATCATGAATATACCCATCACGTGCAAGATTAGTAGACCAATTCCTGCCTGCATCTACTACTATTACTCCACACATCGACCACTATCCAGCATGCATCTAGTGTATTAAGTTCATGGAGAAACGGAGTAATGCAATAAGAACGATGACATGATGTAGACAAGATCTATTCATGTAGGAATAGACCCCATCTTTTATCCTTAATAGCAACGATACATGCATGCCTCACTGCCCCTTCTATCACTGGGTGAGGACACCGCAAGATCGAACCAATCACAAAGCACCTCTTTCCATTGCAATAAAAACCAATCTAGTTGGCCAAACCAAACCAAATTTCGGAGAAGAAATATGAGGCTATAAATAATCATGCATATAAAAGATCAAAGAAGACTCAAATAATATTCATGGATATAGATCTGATCATAAACTTGAAATTCATCGGATCCCAACAAACACATCACAAAAAGCCATTACATCAAATAGATCTCCAAGAACATCAAAGAGAACATTGTATTGAGAATTGAAAAGAGAGAATAAGCCATCTAGCTACTGCCTACGGACCCGTAGGTCTATGGTGAACTACTCACGCATCATCGGAGGAGCACCAATGACAATGATGAACCCCTCCATGATCGTGTTCCCCTCCGGCAGAGTGCCAGAATATGGCTCTAGATCTGATCTCATGGTTCTGGAATTTGCGGCGGCTAGAATTGTGTTTTTGTCGACTCCCCCAGGGTTTCTGGAATATCTGAGAATTTATAAAGCTGAGAGGCGGTGGAGGAGACCCCCATGGGTGCCACCACCCATCAGGACGCACTAGGGGCCTCTGGCACGCCCAGGTGGGTGGTGGGCACCATGGGCCTCCCCCTGGTGCTTCCTTTGCTCCCAAGTTGTCTTCTGGTCCAAAAAAATCTCCAAAAAGTTTCACTGCGTTTGGACTCTGTTTGATAGGGATATTCTGCGAAGTAAAAAAACAAGCAAAAACAGCAACGTGCACTGGGCACTATGTCAATAGGTTAGTCCCAAAAATGATATAAAGTTGCTATAAAATGAAGGTCAAACATCCAAGAATGATAATATAACAGCATGGAACAATCAAAAATTATAGTTTCGTTGGAGACGTATCAGAGACTTTGTTGCTAGAAAACATGGAAGAGAAAGAGAACCATGGGTTCAAAAACCCATGCCCTTACCACCTAAACCAACTAAGAAAAAGATGATAAAGAATTTGAATGCTTTACTGAAATGCTTAGGCCATTCTTTCTGTGCATTCGTTTAACTGATATTTTAAAGATGGCCCCTTATGCAAAATACATGAAAGACATCATCACTAATAAGAGAAAGATACCGGAAGCTGAAATCTCCACCATGCTTGCTAATTATTCTTTGAAGGATGGAGTACCTAAAAAACTTGGAGATCCGGGAATACCAACTATACCTTGCTCCATCAAAAGAAATTATGTTAAAACTGCTTTGTGTGATTTGGGAGCTGGTGTTAGTGTTACGCCTTTCTCCTTATATAAAAGACTTGATTTGAATAAACTCACACATACTGAAATATCGTTGCAAATGGCTGACAAATCAACTGCCATACCTATCAGTATTTGTGAGGATGTGCCCGTTGTTGTTGCAAATGTTACTATCTTAACTGACTTTGTTATACTTGAGATGCCCGAGGACGACAACATGTCGATTATCCTTGGTAGACCCTTTTTGAATACTGCAGGGGCTGTTATTGATTGCAATAAAAGCAAGGTCACTTTTCATATCAATGGTAATGAGCATACGGTGGACTTTTCGAAGAAACAATTCCAAGTGAATGGTATTAATGTTAGTGAAAAATCTCTAACACCCACTATTGGAAATTTTCTACTACCTCTACCTACAGCCAAAAAGAAATACGAAATGCTTATTGTTGGGGACATGCATATCCCCGTTGAGGTAACTTAGTGTTTTACGAAAGTTCTTCGGTTTCATGCTAATCGAAGGTGGTTGTTAATAAGACTTGATCAACCTTATTAATGGATCATTTTGAGAGGTATGAAGTTGATGAATTTAGTAAGCACAACCTTCTGCTCTCAACTTTTGTTTTCTGTTTTTCTTAGTTAAATAAAATAAAATGCCATGTTTGGTCTGATTTTTGAATTTCCCGTACAATAAAAATGACCCAAAAATAATAGTTCTCAGAATGCCCTGAAAATTTAATATGATTTTTTTTCTGAATTTTTGGTGCAAATAACATTAGACGGGGGTGCACCTGGTGACCACAAGACACCAAGGCACACCAGCAACCCAGGCGTGCCCTGGTGGGTTGTGGTCCCCACGTGGGTCCCCTCACTTACATATTTAGCCCATGTCA
The DNA here is from genome assembly GCA_021605205.1 of Aegilops longissima. Classification (NCBI taxonomy): domain Eukaryota; kingdom Viridiplantae; phylum Streptophyta; class Magnoliopsida; order Poales; family Poaceae; genus Aegilops; species Aegilops longissima. The sequence continues at coordinate 121,876,134 of CM038679.1, read as the reverse complement.
TCTCCTACCTCCAGAAAAAATTCACCATAGCTCTCTTTCTCGTGTTCTTTCTCTCAAACCCGCGAATTTTGATCTCTTTGCTCGAAGCTCCATTTCCGAAACCGTTTTGGGGGATTGCTACTTGGTATGTGACTCCTCAGTTGCTCCAATTAGTTTTTGCTTTAGTGGTTTATATTTTGAATAATTAGCTACTCTTGGTGCTGCTGTAGACGAGCTTGCATGTTGAATTCTTAAAGTTCTAAGTAGTTTGAATGCTTAGTATGGCCTCTATGCAACCTTATGAGTAGTTGCTATCAATCTTGTTGAATTTTGTTGACAAAAAATTTGTGTCCCAAATATTTGCAGAAATTGTTCGCAAATAAAAATGCAATTATTTAGGAGTTCCTTGAGGAGGAAGTCTACCGAGGCATCATCTAGTAGTGGCTCGATACGACGGTCTTATATTGAACCAAGTGCAAGCGAAATGCGGGATGCGGCTATCAAATCATGTTTATGGTCGTGTAACCATTTCATGGTGAGTGCAGGTATTAGGGAAGAATTTGAGGAATATGTTCAAAACACCGAGCTCGGTCCCTACATCGAAGATAAGTGCATTCAGCATCTCAACCTCAGAGAAACATTCACCAAGAAAATTAATTTTCATCCACGTGAGTCTAGAGTTTCATTTAGTCTTTATAATCATCCATGTACCATGCCTCTAGAGATGTTTTCTAATGCCAGCAAAATTCCATATTGGGGTTTGCTAGACAAGCCACCAAGATCTGAATATGAGTCATTTTTTACTAGTCTTTGCTACGGTGAGGATAGAGGAGTGACACAAGGTAGAATAAAAAGTATTCACTTCCCATCAATTCAATACTTTGCACTGTTTAATGGCAAATGCATCGTAGGCAAGCAAGATTGTAGCACACTATGTGCCCTTGACTTGAGCCTCATACACACTGCTCTGACTGGAATTAAATGCTATAATCTTGGAGCGATTGCTGCATGAAGGTTGCAGCACAACGCCGGTAGTGGTTATTTTTATGATGGGATTTATGTTTCTCGTTTAGCTAGAGAGGTTGGTGTAACACCTCTGCCTGATGACCCCATCCTACCTACTCAGTACTTAGACTTTGATGCCATCAAAAGTCATAAGTTCCTTATAGGAACGCCCACTAATTATACTTATAATTTGAGGTTTAGTAACGAACCTATTGTACCGGTTGTTTTGCTTGCTAGTGTTCTTTTTTATTATCACAGCAAAAGAAGATATTATGTCCTGGAGAACGAGGCTCGCGCGTACAATGCGGAGGTTGAGGCATCTAGACAGGCTGAGGTGGTCGCAACAAGAGCCTCCATGAGCTATCACTCAGATTATTATCCAGGCCGCGAGTGGTGATTACCAAGCCAGGCCAAAAGTCTAAGCTTGGGAGAGTACGTATTTCCACCGACATTACATTCATGTTCACACATTTCATTCTAGTTGTCGGTGTTCACACTTTTTCATTGTATTATCCATGCTAGATTTATTTTCTCGTTTTCTTCTTGTGTGTTTGAAAAACCTTGAGAAAATCCAAAAAAATATGTTTCTTGCTTCTTTTCCGGTTTTCTTTCTAGTTTAGTTAGTTGTAGTACTAAAAAGAAAACCCAAAAAGATTTCCATGTTCTTCTTTTGCTTGTGGGGACCTTTCCCGTGTAAATAGTTTTTTCTCGTTTTTGTTTTTTTTTCTTTAATTTGCTTTCTTCAAGAAAAAGTAAAAACTCCAAAAACATTTCAGTGTGTTTCTCTGAAATTATTTATCTTTTATTGAGTCTTACCAAGGAGAATACCACGATGAAAATGTTGAGTGGCTCTCATTATGCATTGCTATTAATCTAATAAGGAGCCCAAATTACCTTGTCTTCTCCTTTTGAATAGAATGTTTGCAGATTCCAGCTTAGTCCGCGACACTCGTGCACTATTATTATTTTCATATCATTTGGTCATGCAAGTGAAAGACAATAATGACAATATTTGATGAATCGGCTGTTGTAGAGAGAAACGGTATGAACTCAACTTGTTCTGTTTTTGTAAATATGTTTAACCTAGTATTCATGATTCAGCATATTATGATCAAACATGTTTGCAATGACAATTAGAGATTATAGTTTCTCATGCCATGCTTAAGTATCTAGGAGTGGATAATGATTTATCTTGGATGTCAATATGCATTAAAATGATTGTGATGTAGTATGATGATATGGTACCCTCCTCTGAATGTTCATGCATGTAGTTGAATCAAAACCAACATAGCCTCTACGATATTTATGTTCATGGTGTTCATATCCTACTAATGCTAGTATTCAATGTTAATTATGCATAACGCATGTTCACGACCGTTTTCCCTCTCTAGCTGGCCGCCTCTCAACCTATTTGCTAGCCTTCGCCTGTACTAAGTGGGAATACTGTTTGTGCATCAAAATCCTAAAACCCAAGTTATTCCAGACGAGTCCACCATATCTACCTATATGCGATATTATCCTATCGTTCCAAGTAAATTTGTGTGTGCCACCTCTAAAATTTTAAATAAACATCTGTTTTGTGTGCCTGGACCGCTCATGGAGCGACAGGGGGTGGTCGATATCTTTCATGCTAAGCGTGTTATTCTCATGATGAGTGTTTATTCACTCGTCCTTGCACGAGAGGGGCGGTAATAGGTATTCCCAGTCCCGAAATCAAAAATTGCAAATAATTAAACAAAACTCCCCCATGACTGATGCTGGTATGGACGGTACCCGTGGATTCGGCTAGCCATGGAGTGTGTTTGTTGGTGGAGGGGGAGTAAACCTCTACTTTTATCGCTTGGGAACCGCCACTAATGTGTTTAGCATGGAAGATATTGATAACCTCCCAAAATTACATTTATCTCTGTTTTAAAGCTTTGAGCTCTGGCACCGCTACAAATCCCTGCTTCCCTCTGCGATGGGACTATCTATTTAATTTTATGTTGAGTCATCACCTTCTCAAATAAGCGCCAGATCTGACAACACTATTGTCATCCTCATGCATTGTGTATAGTTAATGTTGGATGCATCATGACTGGATCTTTTCTACGATGAATTACAATGTTTAGTCGCTCTTTGAACTTTGGAGGTGCTCTGCATTTATGTTTTGCGGTCTCGGAAAGGGCTAGCGAGATACCACTATTGTCATATTATATCATGGTTGTTTTTTCAAAGTGTTGTCATTTGGGATATCTTATTATTGCTCTCTAGTTGCTTATGCCATTGATATGAGTTAATATAATTTTTAATAGTTATTGTTGACATGGTTAGTCATGATCTTTGCTGAAAACTTGGGTGCTACTTAAGCTTATTTATGTAAACAAAAACAAAAGAGTTCATAAAAGCTTTCCTTTTTCACTTTCAGTTTATCAACTGAATTGCTTGAGGACAAGTAAAGGTTTAAGCTTGGGGGAGTTGATATGTCTCCATTGTATCTACTTTTCCTAACACTTTTGCTCTTGTTTTGGACTCTAATTTGCATGATTTGAATGAAACTAACCCGGACTGACGTTGTTTCAGCAGAACTACCATGGTGTTGTTTTTGTGCAGAAATAAAAGTTCTCGGAATGGAATAAAACTTTTGGGAGAATTGTTTTACAATAAAAGAAAAATACTTGAGCCAAGAACCACAAGAGGGGGGCCCCTGGCTGGGCACAAGACACCACGGCGCGCCCCCCTCTGGCGCGCCCTGGTGGGTAGTCCCACCTCGTGGCCCCGCGTACCCTAATTCCGACGCTATAAAATCCTATTTTTGGAGAAAAATTAGAGAGAAAGTTTCATCGCGTTTCATGATGCGGAGCCGCCGCTACCTCGTGTTCTTCATCAGGAGGCCAGATCTGGAGCCCGTTTGGGGCTCCGGAGAGGGGAATCTTCGGTCTTCGTCATCACCAACCCTCGTTCATCACCAATTCCATGATGCTCCCCACCGGGAGTGAGTAATTCCTTCATAGGCTCGCTGGTCGGTGAGGAGTTGGATGAGAGTCATCATGTAATCGAGTTAGTTTTGTTAGGGCTTGATCCCTAGTATCCACTATTTCTGAGATTGATGTTGTTATGACTTTGACATGCTTAATGCTTGTCACTTAGGGCCCGAGTGCCATGATTTAAGATCTGAACCGTTTATGTTTTCACCATTATATCCTTGCAAGTCATATTCACCTATTATGTGTTATGATCCGTAAACCCCAATGTGACAGTAATTGGGATACTTACCGGTGATGCCTGATACGTCCATTTTGCATCATGCTTTTATATTGATATTTATTGCATTATAGGCTATTATTACACCTTATGGCACAATACTTATGCCTTTTCTCTCTTATTTTACAAGGTTTACACGAAGAGGGAGAATGCCGGCAGCTGGAATTCTAGGCTGGAAAATGATCAAATATTAGAGACCTATTCTGCACAACTCCAAAAGTCCTGAAACTTCACGGAGAATTATTTTGGAATATATAAAAAATATTGGGTGAAGAAAGCACCAGAGGGGACCCACCAGCCATTCACAAGGGTGGGGGCGCACCCTACCCCCTGGGCGCACCCCCTGCCTTGTGGGCCCCCTGGCAGGCCTCAGGTGCCCATCTTCTGCTATATGGTGTGTTTTGACCTGAAAAAAATCATAAGGAAGCTTTCGGGACGAAGCGCCGCCGTCTCGAGGCGGAACCTGGGCAGAACCGATCTAGGGCTTCGGCGGAGCTGTTCTGATGGGGAAACTTCCCTCACGGAGAGGAAATCGAAGCCATCGTCATCACCAACAATCCTCTCCTCGAGAGGGGGTCAATCTTCATCAGCATCTTCACCAGTTCATCTCTTGTATCCGATCTTTGTCTCAAAACCTCGGATTGGTACCTGTGGGTTGCTAGTAGTGTTGATTACTCCTTGTAGTTGATGCTAGTTGGTTTATTCGGTTCAAGATCATATGTTCAGACCCTTAATGATCATTAATACTCCTCTGATTATGAACATGAATATGCTTAGTGAGTAGTTACATTTGTTCCTGAGGACATGGGAGAAGTCTTGTTATAAGTAATCATGTGAATTTGGTATTCGTTCAATATTTTGATGAGATGTATGTTGTCTCTCTTCTAGTGGTGTTATGTGAACATCGACTACATGACACTTCACCATGATCTGGGCCTAGGGGAAGGCATTGGGAAGTAATAAGTAGATGATGGGTTGCTAGAGTGACAGAAACTTAAACCCTAGTTTATGTGTTGCTTTGTAAGGGGCTGATTTGGATCCATATGTTTCATGCTATGGTTAGATTTATCTTAATTCTTCTTTTGTAGTTGTCGATGCTTGTGAGAGGGGTTAATCATAAGTGGGAGGCTTGTCCAAGTAAGGGCAGCACCCAAGCACCGGTCCACCCACATATCAAATTATCAAAGTAACGAACATGAATCATATGAGCATGATGAAAACTAGCTTGACAGTAATTCCCATGTGTCCTCGGGAGCGCTTTGCATTATATAAGAGTTCGTCCAGGCTTGTCCTTTGCTACGAAAAGGATTGGGCCACCTTTGTCCACCTTAGTTACTTTTGTTACTTGTTACCCGTTACGAATTATCTTATCACACAACTATCTGTTACCGATAATTTTAGTGCTGTCAGAGAATACCTTGTTGAAAACCGCTTGTCATTTCCTTCTGGTCCTTGTTGGGTTCAACACTCTTACTTATCGAAAGGACTAGATAGATACCCTATACTTGTGGGCCATCAAGACTCTTTTCTGGCGCCGTTGCCGGGGAGTGAAGCGCCTTTGGTGAGTGGAATTTGGTAAGAAAACATTTATATAGTGTGCTGAAATTTACTGTCACTTGTCACTATGGAAAATAATCCTTTGAGGGGCTTGTTCGGGGTATCTTCACCTCGTCCGGAAGAGCAAAGAGTTTCCCCTCAACCTACTGGACCTACAAAAAATATTTATTATGAAATTCCTTCGGGTATGATAGAGATACTGCTGTCTAATCCTCATGCAGGAGATGGAACATTACATCCTGATATGCATCTAATCTATGTGGATGAAGTTTGTGGATTATTTAATCTTGCAGGTTAGCCCGAGGATGATGTCAAGAAGAAGGTATTCCCTTTATCTTTGAAGGGAAATTCATTTACATGGTATAGGCTATGTGATGATATCAGATCATGGAACTACAACTGATTGAAATTGGAATTTCATCAGAAGTTTTATCCTCTGCATCTGGTTTATCGTGGTCGGAATTATATATACAAATTTTTGGCCTCATGAAGGAGAAAGTATCGCTCAAGCTTGGAGGAGGCTTAAGTCAATGTTATATTCATGCCCCAATCATGAGCTCTCAAGATAAATTATTATTCAGAATTTTTATGCTCGGCTTTCTCGTAATGATCAATCCATGCTCGATATTTCTTGTACTGGTTCTTTTATGAAGAAGACTATTGAATTCAAATGGGATTTATTGGAAAGAATTAAACGCAACTCTGAAGATTGGGAACTCGACGAAGGCATTGAGCCAGGTACAAACCTTAAGTTTGATTGTGTTAAATCTTTTATGGATACCGATGCTTTTCGTGATTTTAGCACTAAATATTGACTTGATCTGAGATAGTAGCTTCTTTCTGTGAATCTTTTGCTACTCATGTTGACCTCCCTAAGGAGAAGTGTGTCGGATTCGGGGTTCCGCAGACCCTTGAGAGGTTCGAACTCTGGGGTGCGCACGAAGAACTATTTCTCCCCAGCCTGCCTACCCAACGATCCCACGGCCTAGCTCGACGAACCCAAAGAACACGAGACACAGGGGTTTATACTGGTTCGGGCCACCGTTGTGGTGTAATACCCTACTCTAGTGTGGTGGTGGTGGATTGCCTCGAGAGCTAAGGATGAACTAGTACAGTGGGTGAACCACCTCAGGAGGAGAGGTGTTCTTGAGATCTATGAGCTGGTGAGATGGCCTTGGTGGAATGAATCCATTCCAAGATGAGTTTTCGGCCCCCAAGATCAGCTTCCTCCTCCCCTCCTATGGTGGTGGCTAGTCCTATTTATAGAGGCCCCGGTCCTCTTCCCAAATGTAGGCGGGAAGGGATCCCACAATGGCCAATTTTGAAGGAAGACAACTAGTACAAGCTATCCTGACAAAAGTAGTCTTCGCCTGCCAAAGGCTCTGGTGGTGATGCTGCCATGGGCTCCGCGATGACCTTCGTCCTGTCGTCCTTCTGGTCTTGGTCTTGTTGCACCGATATGGAAACCTTTGCCTGATGCCTCGGGACTCCTCGCATGCGCCTGCCTCTTTAGCACCAAAGAGGAAACTGGTACACTGCGCCCGCTGGCGCCCGCCTGGCCTTGGTCATCACGGCTCACGTCATCTGAGCCTCGCGAGGTGCCCCTTGCATAGACATCTCTTCTCCTCGGGAGCTAGCCTAGCGAGGCCGCCCCCAGGGAGGTCTTGGTGTCGTCCGCCTCGCGATGCTTGGCCCCTCGCGAGGGTCTTGAGTTGTTGCTGCCGAAGCTGCGTCGTACCGTGTCGTTGGTGGAGCCACGCCGTGGGCCGCAGGCAGGCAAGTCTGGGTACCCCCGTTCCCAGGACGCCGACAGTAGCCCCTCGGCCCAAGGCGCGCTCAGGCTTGGCTATGAGGTGAAGCCAAAGGGCAAGTGCGGAGCGCCGTGGGCCCCAACCGCCTGCAGCCTTGGTCGACGCATGGCGGTCGACGGTACGTGGGCACCTCCACTTCCCCACGCGGCCTTGATATACGCCAAGCTAGCCGGCCGCCATTGTCTACACGGCTCCTTCCCCATCGCTAGCAGCGCGCTCCCCCAACTCCTCCGCCTTCCAGAAAAACAGCGGTCTCCTCCTCCGACCCGACCAGGATCCAACCCTCTCCATCGCCATGGCGCCGAGCCGGAAGAAGAAGGGGAAGAAGAAGCCCCAAGCCGCAGCTGAGGCGCCGCAGACCTTCGAGCCTGCCATCGAGCGGTCGGTGGTGCTCAACCAGGAAGGGATGGACAAGGTTCGCCCAACGCTCGCCGCCGACTCCAACGAGTGGGGGTGACGGTGGCTTGGCCTGCATCTCGTGCCGCAATTGATAGGACGGCCACTGAGATCCTCATCCATCTTCACGTCCTCTTGGCTGGCTTGATTCCCCCTTTCTCCGCCTTATTCAACACCGTGCTCTCTCACTACCAAGTCAATGTGCTGCACTTGGATCCCCAGTCCATCATTCTCCTTGCCGTCTTTGCCTTCATCTGCGAGGCCATGGTGGGCATTGCTCCCTCCATGGCCTTGCTTCGCCATTTCTTCTCACTACATCTGACTGATGCCAGGCAGCGCTCAGGATGCTTGAGCTTCCAGGCCATGGCGGCGACGGCTGGCTCGGGGATCGACTTCGAGCTCTCGCCAGTTGTGGGTGGATTTTGGAAGCGGTGGGTGTTCATGGACGTCGGCGTACTTAGCCCCCTGCTCTTGCTTCCAATGGCACCAGATGCTCCCAGCTCTGGCTGGGGGCATGCGAGCCTTGCTGACCCGCGGCTCGCCCACGTCTGGCGTCGGCTGACCAGGCTGAAGGATCTCGGGGTGACAGCTCCCATGGTGGTGAAGGAGTTCATCCGGCGCCGCATTGCTCCGCTCCAGTGCGACTCTCGATCGATGTGGACCTTCTCCGGCAACAAGGACCCCATAGGCTTCACGTGCCTGAGCTTCCTCCTGAGGCACAATGGACTGTGCTTGAGTTCCTGATGGGTGACCAGACGCCATCCAATCTACCGGAGGAGGGCTGCCCCTTGTACTGCTGCTCGAACAGGATGGAGTTCACGAGGCAGATGCCCCTATTCGACCAGTGGGGACTGCGCCCAGTCGGCCTGGAAGGGCCTCGCAAGAGCCCTGTCTTCGTGGTTCCCTTGCCCGCCACCAGCGCGGTGCTCACCCCAGAAGTGGACGCAGGGGGCGATCGCTGTCGAATGTTAGCGATGCGGCTGCTGAAGGACCGGCATCGCTCGGGGCTTTCGAAGTGATGACCCCTGGGGCTCGGGTGAGCCGCCCTGAGGAGGCGGCTGGAGGGCTGACGCAATCCGGCGCTCCTGAGGCGGAAGCCCCCGAGGCCCGGGCGAGCCGTCACAAGGTGGAGGCTGAGGAGTCGATGCAGCCCGACACTCCTGAGGTCGTATCTTCAGGGGCCTCTCCAGCCACTGGTGACCGCCCCCAGGGCTTCGGCCAGCTTCGCCTGGACTTCGAAGCGCTCCGCAAGAGGAAGGGGTCTCCAAGATGCAGTGGTGACGCCTCCCGGCCATTGAAGCAGGGGCAGTACATTGTCATAGACGAGTGAGTACCTTATCTTCGTAATTTCCTGAGTGCAGCATCTCCTCCTGACCGCAACTCTTTAGGGTCCCTTCAACCAGGGTGGCGAAATCTCCCGAGAAGCAACCTCCGTCCGCTCCGGGCCCTCCGCTGGCCCTGAGCGCCCCCTGCCAGACTGCTGCGTCTGGCGCAAGGCCTGCTGGGGAGGTGGTCACGCTAACCAGATGCCTCGATCCTGCGCTCTTGTCGTCCCTGCTTCATGGTCCTGCCTGGGGATCTGAAGGTGTGCCGAATGCCCCTCCACTGGTCGTCACCCGCGGCTCGGCGACCTCAGCTTGGGCCTCGTCATCGAGCAACGAGGCTCCGCCCCGCAGGGCCTCCGCTGAGGCCCGGAAGGCGGCGGGGAAGGCACCGGTCTTCAGCCCCCTGCTAGGAGCAGGTGGGCCACCTCAAGCTTCCCCGACGGTTATTAGTGCAGAGGACGAACCCGGCTACGTGTTTGAGCTTGCGTGCGGGCGCGGCGCTATCCACCACGAGCTCTTCCGGGAAGCGATGGGCGCGTTGAGCCGGCTCGGGGAAAAGCTTGTCGATGTTGATGCCCGCCTTGAGACGGAGGGCCTCCGGCTGGCGGAAGAAAGGCATCAATTGAAGGTGGTCATCAACCTTGGGCGTCTTCAGCGTGAGCGCGCCAGTGCGAAGGCCAAGTCGTCCCTTATGGCCTCGCGCGAGGCCAGCGCCCAGGCCTTGGAGGAGGCCAGGGAGGCTGATCACCGCCACGAGGCCGCCGAGGAGCGTGAGCGGGAGTTCCAGGCCCTGAACGCCATCCTTGAGCAGTAGGTTGAGGCGTGCAAGGCTGTCTTGCCATCCATGAGGGGAGCGCCTTCCGAAGAGAAGGAGATCTTGAGGCGCGAGGAAGCGCTGATGCTGGAGGCCTCAGAGCGTAGTCTCGAGCTTAAACGGTTGGAGACGAGGGATTGCCAGGTGGCTCAGGCTGAAGACGCCGAAGTGCGCGCGAAGCTGGGATCCGGGAGGAGGTTGACCATAGGGTGGCGAAGGCTCGTGCAGATCTTGCCAACAGGTATGACCTAAAGCTGAAACTCGTGGAGGCCGAAGCTGAGGGCAGAACTGGCACCCTTAGGTCGAGGCTGGACAAGGCGGAGCAGAGTGAGAGAGCCGCCGTGGCGGCCCTGACCTCAGTCCAGTCCGACCTGGCCTCCGCTCGTGCTGATCTGCTCTCGCTCCAGCAGCAGGTTGATGGCGCCGCATCCCTCGCGTAGCAGAATAGGGAGGAGGCGTATCGTCGGCAGATGCTGCAGCGTGAGCACGTTCCTATGCTCCAGGACCTCAGGGTGAGGGCCAACCGGGCGCTGGGCGTCATCTGCGAAGAGCGCCCCCCCCCCCCCATCCCCACGTGGAAGACTATGCGTGTCTATGGGAAACGACACCTATGGGATCACGGGAATCCCTACTACGGTTGTCAGGGCGCAGCATTGTGAGAAGAGCAGGGATAATAGACAGCACAAGGATCGTTTACCCAGATTCGGGCCGCAAAGATGCGTAAAACCCTAGTCCTGCTTTGGAGGAAGTATTGGGTGTTCTTGAGCTCTCCAACTAGCTATGGTGGTTGTCTAGTTCAAAAGAGCCGAATCCCCCTCCAGTATGCCATGGGCCTCCTTTTATAGTCGAAAGGGGCTGCCACAGCGGCACACAGGAGGTGGAAAGGCCTACAGTGTCGCGAGCTCATCGCTCGTATTACAAGACAAGATGCATTTAATGCATCGCTTAGGTGTCCCCTTACTTTATTGGGGACGGAAACGAGGCTCGTCCCGTCCGTCGCCGCTCCTCCTCGCTTCGACACGCGCCATGGCCAGCGATGCATGCGGCACCATGTAGGCAGGCAGGCAGCTGAGGTGGCATGGTGGTAGGGTCTTCACGAAGATCTGCATGCCGCCACGCGGGCGCTTGCTGAGTTGGCCTGAAAGCTGCATATTGCCACGCAGGTGCCTGCCTAGCTGGTTGGACTGGCAGCTGCATGCGAACGGCGGTGGAGACTTTGCTGGTGCGGGCCTGGCAGTGGCCCTGCTGGCATCCTCGGTGAGGGCCTTGCCGGGTGGCCCGGCAAGGGTCTTGCCGTGGCGTGCCGTCGTCCCCGGCAAGGATCTTGCCGGGGGTCTTGTGGCTCTCCTCGAGGAGGATCTTGCCGAGGATCGTTGTCTTTTAATCCTCATCTGATATTGAATATTCCTTGTCTTCACAAAGATCTGCATGCTACCATGGAGGTGCCTCCCGAGCCCTAGATCCAACGTGGTTGGTTGAGTTGGAACCTGTGGGCTCAAGGGTGGCTCACTCAGTTGGTGAGTACGAGCCGCCCCGGCAAGGGTCTTGCCGGGGCCGCTGAGGCTGCCCCCGGCAAGGATCTTGCCGGGGGAACCCGCTTCGCCTCTCTGCTTCTTTGTGTTCTTGGCCGTGGCGTTGCCTTGGCTATCTTGTACTTCGGCTTTTCTCCGGCTTCCCTCCTTTGCCCTGCTACGTGTGGTCGTGGCGCGTGGCTCTGACTGCCCGTGCACAAGTAAAGGGGTGAAAAGGAGAGCCCCTACTTTTGTACACCGACAAGAGCCCCCGAGCCTGGGCCACACATAAGCGTGACACGTTGTTGGGCCAGGCCTAGAACGGTGCGCGGGCAGGCGGGGCAGATTTTACCGCAGTGACTCTTCGTCCGCTGCGCTTCCCCACGACCTGCATAGAATGCGCGACGTGAAGGAGTGCGTGTGTGACATGGGTGGCATGCGTGGGGCGGTTTCCGCAAGCATGCGTCACATCATGGTAAAGAGGCGGCTCGCAACTTCTCCATAAAAGAGGGAGGCGTGGAGGCGCGGCTCATTTACTAGATGGACTCGGGTCACAGTCTTGAAGGAGCCCACGCCCCTTGATCACGGGGTGGGGAACGGTCACCTCACCCGTCCTTTCGACCCTGCATGTTCGCCATGCGTCCTTCATGCAAGTGGCGGGCTGTGGAGGCGGGAAACCCGGCCATCGCTGATTGGGGCAGCGAGTCAGTCCTGATTCCCTGCGCCTCCGCCGGCTGGATTGGCTGAGTGGGGCGGCTGGGTCTCGACCCCGCCCCTTTATAAAGAGGGGGAGAGAGAGTGCGCCACCCCACATTCTTCAGTATCCATCCTCCTTCATATTTGCTTCTTTCTTCCACCTGCCATGGCGAGAGGAGGTGCTGGGCCTTCGATGGTGGCAGTGAGGGTCGTTGCTCGTCAGCGCGTTCCTCCTTCCCTCGAGCCCATGGCGGCAGAGCCAGCCACAAGAGGAAGGGGGAGGGGGCGTGGCCGAGGTCGCCGCAGTGGTCGGGGGAGAGGGGCACGAGGTGGCGCGGCGGTCGTGCCTCTGCCAGCGGTGCCTCCCGCGATGGAGGGCCACGTCGAGGACCGGCCCCACGAGTTCTTCATCAGGCTGCGTCGGCCACCGCGTCGTCGTCTCCGTCTCCCTACCCCCTTCACAGAGGAGATGGAGCTCGATCCACCGCAGACCCTCAGGTTGCACATGAGGGGCTGCGGGACTGGCGGCATGCGGGTCGACGTCGACTTCCCTGCTCCTCACGTCATGTATCTCCATCGCGGATGGAAGACATTCACCCGCTTCCATAGCCTGACGGTGGGGCTCGTCCTCTAATTCAAGTTAATGGAGGGCGGCCTGCTCTCCGTCAAGGTCTTCGGAGATCTTGGCACTCTCCTGAAGTGCTGCGTGGAGAGCTCCTCCGACGATGAAGATTCCTCCTCGAGCGAGAACGACGAGGAGGACAGCGACAACGACGATGAGGGTAGTAGGCGGGAGGATGACGGGTCCGACTAGGTGTCGGGCCCGCCGTCCCGGGGCAATGTTGGCAGCAACAGCATCTGCACTGGGCCCTCTGAACTTCTCGGGGTCGCCTCCTTGGGCGGCTGGCGTAGGAGGCCCGAAGAAGGCGGGTGGCGGGCCGTCAAGTTGGAGTACGCGGGCACCGACGCCTTCGTCACGTATTGCCGGTCCTGCCGCCTCGTCTTCCAGCTCTTCTCCCGTCATCATCACCACCAGCCTCTCCCTGGGATGGCCACCGGGATGTTCTCCTGGTGCCTTCTGCTGCTCGTGCCTCGCCTAGGCGCTCTTTTCGCCCTTCCGTCATCTTGCTCCATTTCCTGAGGAGAGGGACAAGAAGGGGATTACGGGCACCTTATCTTTTTTTTAGTTTGTAAGCCTGCGGGCACTTGTTAGATTTGAAACTTGTAATCCCGTTGCTCATGTTTTTTATTCTGTATGAACTGTACATGTATGGGACGTTTTTAATGAAAAGGGGTGCTTGCCGGGTTCTTCGTGCGTGAGCGAGGGCCATGCCAAGGATGAATCCTTGTTATTTTTATAATAAACGTTATCGCCCGGCAATAGGCCTTGCTGTTTCTCTTCTTCAGCCGACTGTTCTCGCGCTTTTGGCGGAGATAGGGGCAAAGTAGAGTTAGGCTCCTCGTTCATCTCTTCGCCACCGCAACTACTACCAAATTCCAACCGAGGAAGTTGTTGGAAATATGCCCTAGAGGCAACAATAAAATGGTTATTATTATATTTCCTTGTTCATGGTAATTGTCTATTGTTCATGCTATAATTGTGTTATCCGGAAATCGTAATACATGTGTGAATACATAGACCACAACATGTCCCTAGTGAGCCTCTAGTTGACTAGCTCGTTGATCAACAGATGGTCATGGTTTCCTGACTATGGACATTGGATGTCATTGATAACGGGATCACATCATTAGGAGAATGATGTGATGGACAAGACCCAATCCTAAAGCATAGCGCAAGATCGTGTAGTTCGTCTGCTAGAGATTTTCTAATGTCAACTATCATTTCCTTAGACCATGAGATTGTGCAACTCCCCGATACCGTAAGAGTGCTTTGGGTGTGCCAAAGCGTCTGGCATGCTGGGTGACTATAAAGGTGCACTACGGGTATCTCCGAAAGTGTCTGTTGGCTTGGCACGAATCGAGACTGGGATTTGTCACTCCGTGTGACGGAGATGTATCTCTGGGCCCACTCGGTAAGACATCATCATAATGATCTCAATGTGACTAAGCGGTTGGTCATGGGATGATGTGTTACGGAACGAGTAAAGAGACTTGCCGGTAACGAGATTGAACAAGGTATCGGGATACCGACGATCGAATCTCGGGCAAGTGTCGTACCGATAGACAAAGGGAATTGAATACGGGATTGATTGAATCCTCGACATCGTGGTTCATCTGATGAGATCATCATGGAACATGTGGGAGCCAACATGGGTATCCAGATCCCGTTGTTGGTTATTGGCGGAGAGTTGTCTCGGTCATATCGCATGGTTCCCGAACCGTAGGGTCTACACATAAGGTTCGATGGCGCTAGGGTTGTAGAAATTAGTATCACGGTAACCCGAAAGTTGTTGAGTCCGGATGAGATCGAGGATGTCACGAGGTGTTCCGGAATGGTCCGGAGGTAAAGATTTGTATATAGGAAGTCCAGTTTCGGTCATCGGGAAAGTTTTGGGGGTCACCGGTATTGTATCGGGACCACCGGAAGGGTCCCGGGGGTCCACCGGGTGGGGCCACCTATCCCGGAGGGCCCCATGAGTTGAAGTGGGAAGGGAACCAGCCCCTAGTGGGCTGGTGCGCCCCCCATGGGCCTCCCCCTGCGCCTAGGGTTGGAAACCCTCGGGGTGGGGGCGCCCCACCAAACTTGGGTGGCAAGTTCCCCCCTTGCCCCCCCTTGAGATGGGATCTCTAGGGTCCGGCGCCCCCCTAGGGTCCCTATATAAAGAGGGGGGAGGGAGGGCTGCGCACCCTAGCCCCTAGTGCCTCCCTCTCCCCGTGACACCTCTCCCTCTCGCTGAGCTTGGCGAAGCCCTGCCAAGATCCCCGCTGCTTCCACCACCACCTTGATCGTCTTCTTTGGATCTCCATCAACCTCTCCTTCCCTTGCTGGATCAAGAAGGAGGAGACGTCTCTCCTAACCGTACGTGTGTTGAACGTGGAGGTGCCGTCCATTCGGCGCTCGGTCATCGGTGATTTGGATCACGACGAGTACGACTCCATCAACCCCGTTCTCTTGAACGCTTCCGCTCGCGATCTACAAGGGTATGTAGATGCACTCCTCCCCCTCTCATTGCTAGAAGACTCCATAGATTGATCTTGGTGATGCTTAGAAAATTTTTAATTTCTGCAACAATCCCCAACAGTGGCATCATGAGCTAGGTCTATGCGTAGTTTCTATGCACGAGTAGAACACAAGATGTTGTGGGCGTCGATTTTGTCTTGCCGTTACTAGTCTTATCTTGATTCGGCTGCATCGTGGGATGAAGCGGCCCGGACCGACCTTACACGTACACTTACGTGAGACAGGTTCCACCGACTGACATGCACTAGTTGCATAAGGTGGCTAGCGGGTGTCTGTCTCTCCCACTTTAGTCGGATCGGATTCGATGAAAAGGGTCCTTATGAAGGGTAAATAGAAATTGCCATATCACGTTGTGGTTTTGGCTTAGGTAAGAAACGTTCTTGCTAAGAAACCTATAGCATCCACGTAAAAATTTGCAACAACAATTAGAGGACGTCTAACTTGTTTTTCCAGCATATGTCGTGTGATGTGATATGGCCAAAAGGATGTGATGAATGATATATGTGATGTATGAGATTGATCATGTTCTTGTAATAGGAATCATGAATTGTATGTCGATGAGTATGACAACCGGCAGGAGCCATAGGAGTTGTCTTAATTTATTTATGACCTGCGTGTCAACATAAACGTCATGTAATTACTTCACTTTATTGCTAAACCGTTAGCCATAGTAGTAGAAGTAATAGATGACGAGACAACTTCATGAAGACACGATGATGGAGATCATGGTGTCATGCCGGTGACAATGATGATCATGGCGCCCCGAAGATGGAGATCAAAAGGAGCAAGATGATATTGGCCATATCATGTCACTATTTGATTGCATGTGATGTTTATCATGTTTTTACATCTTATTTGCTTAGAACGACGGTAGCTTAAATAAGATGATCCTATAATAATTTCAAGAAAGTGTTCCCCTAACGTGCCTTTGTTGCGAAGGTTCATTTTTGAAGCACCACGTGATGATCAGGTGTGATAGATTCTAACGTTCGAATACAGCGGGTGTAAGCCAGATTTACA
This sequence comes from Aegilops longissima, assembly GCA_021605205.1. Taxonomy (NCBI): domain Eukaryota; kingdom Viridiplantae; phylum Streptophyta; class Magnoliopsida; order Poales; family Poaceae; genus Aegilops; species Aegilops longissima. The sequence goes on along the minus strand of CM038679.1, from coordinate 121,859,635 downwards.
CATAATACACTTTGGTTGACTTGCGAGCCTAGCATGTACAGACATGGCCTCGGAATCACGGAATACCGAAAGGTCGAACATGAGTCGTATAGAAGATACGATCAACATGAAGATGTTCACCGATGATGACTAGTCCGTCTCACGTGATGATCGGACACGGCCTAGTTGACTCGGATCATGTATCACTTAGATGACCAGAGGGATGTCTGTCCGAGTGGGAGTTCATTAAATAATTTGATTAGATGAACTTAATTATCGTGAACTTAGTCTAAAATATTTAGAATATGTCTTGTAGATCAAATGGCCCACGCTAATGTTGCCCTCAACTTCAACGCGTTCCTAGAGAAAACCAAGCTGAAAGACGATGGTAGCAACTATACGGACTGGGTCCGGAACTTGAGGATCATCCTCATAGCTACCAAGAAAACATATGTCCTTGAAGCACCGCTAGGTGAAGCACCACCCCCAGCAAACCAAGACGTTATGAACGCTTGGCAGTCCTGTGTTGATGATTACTCCTTGGTTCAGTGCGGCATGCTTTACAGCTTAGAACCGGGGCTCCAAAAGCGTTTCGAGCAGCACGGAGCATATGAGATGTTCCAAGAGCTGAAAATCGTTTTCCAAGCTCATGCCCGGGTCGAGATATATGAAGTTTCCGACAAGTTCTACAGTTGTAAGATGGAGGAGAATAGTTCCGTCAGCGAGCACATACTCAAAATGTCTGGGTTGCACAACCGCTTGACTCAGGTGGGAGTTAATCTCCGGATGCCTTGATGGTTAACAGAATCCTTGATCGCTTCCACCGAGCTACAAGAGCTTTGTGATGAACTTCAATATGCAGGGGATGGAAAAGACCATTCCTGAGGTATATTCAATGTTGAAATCAGCGGAAGTGGAGATCAAAAAGGAACATCAAGTGTTGATGGTGAATAAAACCACTAAGTTCAAGAAAGGCAAGGGTAAGAAGAACTTCAAGAAGGGCGTCAAGGAGTTGCGGCGCTGGTAAGCCGATTGCGGGAAGAAGCCAAAGAATGGACCCAAGCACGAGGCCGAGTGCTTTTATTGCTAGGGAAGTGGTCACTGGAAGCGGAACTGCCCCAAATACTTAGCGGACAAGAAGGCCGGCAACACCAAAGGTATATGTGATATACATGTTATTGATGTGTACCTTACCAGTACTCGTAGTAGCTCCTAGGTATTTGATACCGGTGCGGTTGCTCATATTTGTAACTCAAAACAGGAGCTGCGGAATAAGCGGAGACTGGCGAAGGACGAGGTGACGATGCGCGTCGGGAATGGTTCCGAGGTCGATGTGATCGCCGTCGGCACACTACCTCTACATTTACCTATGGGATTAGTTTTAAACCTCAATAATTGTTATTTAGTGCCAGCTTTGAGCATGAACATTGTATCAAGATCTCATTTAATACGAGATGGCTACTCATTTAAATCCGAGAATAATGGTTGTTCTATTTATATGAGAGATATGTTTTATGGTCATGCCCCGCTGGTGAATGGTTTATTCTTAATGAATCTCGAAAGTAATATTACACATATTCATAGTGTGAATACCAAAAGATGTAAGGTTGATAATGATAGTCCCACATACTTGTGGCACTGCCGCCTTGGTCACATTGGTGTCAAACGCATGAAGAAGTTCCATGCAGATGGACTTTTGGAGTCTCTTGATTACGAATCATTTGACACGTGGCGAACCATGCCTCATGGGAAAAATGACCAAGACTCCGTTCTCGGAACAATGGAGCGAGCAACCAACTTATTGGAAATCATACATACTGATGTGTGCGGTCCAATGAGTGTTGAGGCTCGCGGTGGCTATCGTTATGTCCTCACCCTCACTGATGACTTAAGTAGATATGGGTATGTCTACCTAATGAAACACAAGTCTAAGACCTTTGAAAAGTTCAAGGAATTTCAGAGTGAGGTGGAAAATCAATGTGACAGGAAAATAAAGTTCTTACGATCAGATCATGGGGGAGAATATTTGAGTCACGAATTTGGCACACACTTAAGGAAATGTGGAAACGTTTCACAACTCACGCCGCCTGGAACACCTCAGCGAAATGGTGTGTCCGAACGTCGTAATCGCACTCTATTGGATATGGTGCGATCTATGATGTCTCTTACCGATCTACCGCTCTCATTTTGGGGCTATGCTTTAGAGACTGCCGCATTCACTTTAAATAGGGCTCCGTCGAAATTCGTTGAGACGACACCGTATGAATTATGGTTTGGGAAGAAACCTAAGCTATCGTTTTTCTAAAAGTTTGGGGATGTGATGCTTATGTCAAGAAACTTCAACCTGAAAAGCTCAAACCCAAGTCGGAAAAATGCGTCTTCATAGGATACCCTAAGTAAACCATTGGGTATACCTTCTACCTCAGATCCGAAGGCAAGATCTTAGTTGCCAAGAACGGATCCTTTCTGGAGAAAGAGTTTCTCTCGAAAGAAGTAAGTGGGAGGAAAGTAGAGCTTGATGAAGTACTGCCTCTTGAAACGGAAAGTAGCGCAACTCAGGAAGATGTTCCTGTGGTGCCTGCACCGACTAGAGAGGAAGTTAATGATGATGATCAAGGTACTTCGGATCAAGCTCCTACTGAACTTCATAGGTCCACAAGGACACGTTCCGCACCAGAGTGGTACGGCAACCCTGTCTTGGAAATCATGTTGTGGGACAACGGTGAACCTTCGAACTATGAAGAAGCAATGGCGGACCCAGATTCCGACAAATGGCTAGAAGCCATGAAATCCGAGATAGGATCCATGTATGAAAACGAAGTATGGACTTTGACTGACTTGCCCGATGATCGGCGATCCATAGAAAATAAATGGATCTTTAAGAAGAAGACATACGCGGATGGTAATGTGACCATCTATAAGGCTCGGCTTGTCGCTAAGGGTTATCGACAAGTTCAAGGGGTTGACTACGATGAGACTTTCTCACCCGTAGCGAAGCTGAAGTCCGTCCGAATCATGTTAGAAATTGCCGCATTCTATGATTATGAGATATGGCAAATGGGCGTCAAAGCGGCATTCCTTAATGGTTTCCTTAAGGAAGAATTGTATATGATGCAGCGGAAGGTTTTGTCGATCCTAAGAATCTTGACAAGGTGTGCAAGCTCCAACGCTCAATCTATGGGCTGGTGCAAGCATCTCGGAGTTGGAACATTCGATTTGATGAGATGATCAAAGCGTTTGGGTTTACGCAGACTTATGGAGAAGCCTGTGTTTACAAGAAAGTGAGTGGGAGCTCTGTAGCATTTCTCATATTATATGTGGATGACATACTATTGATGGGAAATGATATAGAATTCTTGGAAAGCATAAAGGCCTACTTGAACAAGTGTTTTTCAATGAAGGACCTTGGAGAAGCTTCTTATATATTAGGCATCAAGATCTATAGAGATAGATCAAGACGCCTCATTGGTCTTTCACAAAGTATGTACCTTGACAAGATATTGAAGAAGTTCAATATGGATCAGTCCAAGAAGGGGTTCTTGCCTGTATTCCAAGGTGTGCGATTGAGCACAGCTCAATGCCCGACCACGGTAGAAGATAGAGAAAAGATGAGTCTCGTCCCCTATGCCTCGGCCATAGGGTCTATTATGTATGCCATGCTGTGTACCAGACCTGACGTAAACCTTGCCGTAAGTTTGGTAGTAAGGTACCAAAGTAATCCCGGCATGGAACACTGGACAACGGTCAAGAATATCCTGAAGTACCTGAAGAGGACTAAGGATATGTTTCTCGTTTATGGATGTGAGAAGAGCTCGTCGTAAAGGGTTACGTCGATGCTAGCTTCAACATAGATCTGGATGACTCTAAGTCACAAACCGGATACATGTATATTTTGAATGGTGGGGCAGTTAGCTGGTGCAGTTGCAAGCAAAGAGTTGTGGCGGGATCTACATGTGAAGCGGCGTACATGGCAGCCTCGGAGGCAGCACAAGAAGCAATCTGGGTGAAGGAGTTCATTACCGACCTAGGAGTGATTCCCAATGCGTCGGGCCCGATGACTCTCTTCTGTGACAACACTGGAGCTATTGCCCTTGCCAAGGAGCCCAGGTTTCACAAGAAGACCAGACACATCAAGCGTCGCTTCAACTCCATTCGTGAAAATGTTCAAAATGGAGACATAGATATTTGTAAAGTACATACGGACCTTAATGTCTCAGATCCGTTGACTAAACCTCTTCCTCGAGCAAAACATGATCAACACCAGAACTCTATGGGTGTTCGATTCATCACAATGTAACTAGATTATTGACTCTAGTGCAAGTGGGAGACTATTGGAAATATGCCCTAGAGGCAATAATAAAATGGTTATTATTATATTTCCTTGTTCATGGTAATTGTCTATTGTTCATGCTATAATTGTGTTATCCAGAAATCGTAATACATGTGTGAATACATAGACCACAACATGTCCCTAGTAAGCCTCTAGTTGACTAGCTCGTTGATCAACAGATGGTCATGGTTTCCTGACTATGGACATTGGATGTCATTGATAACGGGATCACATCATTAGGAGAATGATGTGATGGACAAGACCCAATCCTAAAGCATAGTGCAAGATCGTGTAGTTAAATGCGCTAGAGCTTTTCTAATGTCAACTATCATTTCCTTAGACCATGAGATTGTGCAACTCCGGATACCGTAAGAGTGCTTTGGGTGTGCCAAAGCGTCTGCAATGGCTGGGTGACTATAAAGGTGCACTACGGGTATCTCCGAAAGTGTCTGTTGGGTTGGCACGAATCGAGACTGGGATTTGTCACTCCGTGTGACGGAGAGGTATCTCTGGGCCCACTCGGTAAGACATCATCATAATGAGCTCAATGTGACTAAGGAGTTGGTCACGGGATGATGTGTTACGGAACGAGTAAAGAGACTTGCCGGTAACGCGATTGAACAAGGTATCAGGATACCGACGATCGAATCTCGGGCAAGTGTCCTACCGATAGACAAAGGGAATTGAATACGGGATTGATTGAATCCTCGACATCGTGGTTCATCCGATGAGATCATCGTGGAACATGTGGGAGCCAACATTGGCATCCAGATCGCGCTATTGGTTATTGGCCGGAGAGTTGTCTCGGTCATGTCTGCATGGTTCCCGAACCCGTAGGGTCTACACACTTAAGGTTCGGTGGCGCTAGGGTTGTAGAAATTAGTATGCGGTAACCGAAAGTTGTTGAGTCTCGGATGAGATCCGGATGTCACGAGTGTTCGGAATGGTCGGAGGTAAAGATTTGTATATAGGAAGTCGAGTTTCAGCCATCGGAAAGTTTGGTGGTCACGGTATTGTACCGAGACCACGGAAGGGTCGAGGTCCACCGGTGGGGCCACCTATCTCGAAGGGCCCCATGGGCTGAAGTGGGAAGGAACCAGCCTGGTGGGCTGGTGTGCCCCATGGGCCTCCCCTGCGCTAGGGGAAACCACAGGGGTGGGGCGCCCACCAAACTTGGGGGGCAAGTTCCCCCCTTGGCCGCCCCCCCCCCCCTTGAGATAGGATCTTTAGGGGCCGGCGCCCCCCCTAGGGCCCCTATATAAAGAGGGGGGAGGGAGGGCTGTGCACCCTAGCCCCTAGCGCCTTCCTCTCCCCATGACACCTCTCCCTCTCGCTAAGCTTGGCGAAGCCCTGCCGAGATCCCCGCTGCTTCCACCACCACGCCGTCGTGCTGCTGGATCTCCATCAACCTCTCCTTCCCCTTGCTGGATCAAGAAGGAGGAGACGTCTCTCCCAACCGTACATGTGTTGAACGCGGAGGTGCCGTTTGTTTGGCGCTCGATCATCGGTGATTTGGATCACGACGATTACGACTCCATCAACCCTGTTCTCTTGAATGCTTCCGCTCGCGATCTACAAGGGTATGTAGATGCACTCCTCTCCCTCTCGTTGCTAGAAGACTCCATATATTGATCTTGGTGATGCGTAGAAAATCTTTAATTTCTGCAACGATCCCCAACAGAAGTAACTCTCGGGTACAGGAAAAAGGGAGCACGGTGGTTTTAAGACATAAACGAGGCTTCACATGTCCCAGTTCCATACGGAAACGCATAGCAAGGGGATGAAAGACTTATCTGAATCCGCAGCCCCTGTCAACCTTGGCTCGCTGTGGTTGGACCCTTACATCTTCAGCCCCTGGCAGCCTTGCCTTGCCGGGGCCGGAGCGCCAGTTTGTTCTCCTTTTCCCAAGTGGCTCAGCAGAAGTGCCCTGCGAACCAAAGAAAATAGAAAGACGCACACTCGACCTCTAGGCTAGGGATTAGTCGCCGCTAAGCACTATCAACCCTAACCGAGGAAGAGACTCAACCTAGCATACATGCTATAACTTAGGGCGCCAACACTTCGTTTATTTATGCTCAGGGTCTGCGCCTGGCTTTGTACAGAGGGTTACATGCCTTGCCGGCAAAGCTTTTACAAAAGGTGGCCTTCCGGGGGCGGCAAGCCGCGCCTTATGGGTAAAACTTGCGAAGATGCTCGATGTTCCAGGAGTTGCTCACTGGGACAGCATCTTCGGTCTCCAGGCGGACTGCACCGGGCCTGGTGACTCGTATTACCCGATAAGGGCCTTCCCACTTCGGCGTCAACTTGTTCGTATTCTTGGCCGACTGAACGCGCCAAAGAACAAGGTCACCTTCCTCAAAACATCGGGCATGAACCTTGCGGCTATGGTAGCGTCATAAGGCTTGCTGGTAGTGTGCTGCTCTCAAGCCACCCGAAGACGATCTTCCTCAAGGAGCGTTGCGTCATCTTGCCGCAACTGCTCTTTCTCAAGCTCATCATAAGCGACCCGTATATGAGTTCCGTGGGGAGAACTGCCTCCACCCCATATACTAGGGCAAAGGGTGTCTGACCGGTGGCTCGATTTGGTGTCGTCCTGATCGACCAAAGAACCGCCCGCAACTAATCAATCCAGCGCCTTCCGCTCTTGTGCAGCCTGTCAAAGGTCTTCGTTCTCAGGCCTCGCAACACTTCAGCATTCGCCCTCTCCGCTTGGCCGTTGCTCCAGGGGTGTGCCATGGAAGCAAAACAGACCTTGTTGCCAAGGTCTTGGACATACTGCATGAAGGTGTGGCTCGTGAACTGCGTGCCGTTGTCGGTGATAATTCTGCTTGGCACACCAAAGCGGCAGACCAATCCCTTGAAGAACTTGACGGCTGACTATGCTGTCACCTTTCTCACTACTTCCACCTCCAGCCACTTTGTGAACTTATCGATTGCAACGTACAAGTACTCAAAGCCCCCAACAGCACGGGGGAAGGGGCCTAGTATATCGAGCCCCCAGACCGAAAATGGCCAGGAGAGAGAGATTGTTTGAAGGGCTTGAGCTGGTTGACGAAGCTTCTTTGAATGGAACTGACACGCTTCACACTTGGTTACTAGTGTCGTCGCATCCTGGAGGGCGGTGGGCCAGAAGAAACCTTGCCGGTATGCCTTGCCGGCAAGGGCCCTCGACCCTATGGTGGAGCCACATATGCCTCCATGTATCTCTGCCAACAGCTCTAGTCCTTCCTCCTGGGGGATGCACTTCAATTTCACACCGTTCGGCCTTCTCACATGCAGGGGCGTCATCGGCGAACTGGTGCAGGCAGACCGACAGGCTACTTCCGCTTCTTCCTGCTCCTCGGGAAGTTCCCTGTTGGAGGAATTGGGCGGTATGTTGTGCCCATGCGGAGCACAGGGCTCGGCAGCAGGACCAAAGGCATCTCTTACGCCATGGGAGCGGTTGTCTCCACGGCCAGGGCTTGACGCCCTGCCGGAGCCAGTTGCTCTTTAGCAGGCTCAGTGTGCATGGAAACATCCTTGCCGGCAGCCCCAGGGGGCTTGGCGGGAAAGTACTTGTCGGGACCTGATTTCCTCCGCTTGTTCTGCCCCGTTGACGGTTCGAGGGATGGATGAGTTAACCGGAGCAAAAATGTACCTGGTTCCACAGGTAGCTTGAATGCCGCACGCTTCGACAGGTAATTGGCGATGTCGTTCTCCGCTCGGGGAACGTGCTCCGCTTGGATACCGTCAAAGCGCTCCTCCAGCTTCCTCACTTCATCTACGTAGGCCTCCATCAATGGGCTCTGGTAATCCTTGTTGACTTGTCTGACGACAAGCTGCGAGTCACCCCTGACGATTAGCTTCTTCACCCCGAGGTCTGCGGCGATCCTGAGACCGGCAAGCAGCCCCTCGTACTCAGCAGTGTTGTTTGTGGACATCTCCCTGGGAAAGTGCATCTGGATCACATACTTGAGGTGCTCTACGGTGGGTGCGACAAGCAGCACACCGCACCGCGCCTTGCAGCGAAAGCCCCATCAAAGTACATGATCCGATCGCGGTATGCTTCCTTGCGGGAGAAGCGGTCTCTGGATTTCTTCGTCGAGCGTTGAGGTCCATTCTGCAATGAACTCCGCCAAGACTACGCTTTCTGGATTGTAGAGGTACTTTCAAACTTCAACCCAAAGCTCGACAACTCCAGAGCCCATTCCACAATCCTTCGGGTCGCATCTGGGTTATGCAGTATCCGTTGCAACGGGAGGCGGGTGACGACAGTGATCTCGTGGGCTTGGAAGTAATGATGCAGCTTCCTCGAGGCCGTAAGGAGGCCGAAGAGCAATTTCTGCACACCGGAGTACCTTGACCTAGCCCCTTGCAAGAGGGAGCTGACAAAGTAACCGGGTGCTGCATGATCTTCTTCTTCTGCACCACCTAACTCGACTGCGCGGGCACTGCCCTAGTGGCATCAGACTCTGCCGGGGGCCTCGCCTTGCCGGCACCAGGCCCTGCTGGGGGAATCTTTGGCTTGCCATCCGCTGGTTCTGCCGTCTCCACTGCCTCCTCGTCGACCTCCCTCTATGCCACCAGTGCGGCGCTGACCACTTGATTCGTCGCCACCAGATACAGCAGCAACGGCTCTTGTGGTTTAGGCGCAACCAGTATTGGCGTGGAGGAAAGGTATTTCTTCAGATCCTGCAACGCTACCTCGGCTTCTGGGGTCCACTCCATTGGGCCTACCTTCTTCAAGATTTTGAAAAAAGGAAGGGCGCGATCGGGGGACTTGGAGATGAATCGGCTCATGGCGGCGACGCAGCCGGTGAGCCGACGCACATCCTTGATATGCTTGGGCGCCTCAATCTGTTCAATAGCCTTGATTTTGTCTGGGTTTGCCTCGATCCCGCGTTGCGACACAAAGAATCCGAGAAGCTTGCCGGACGGAACACCGAAGACACACTTCTTAGGGTTCAGCTTAAGGTTGATCTTGCGCAGGTTGGCAAATGTCTCTTCCAGATCTTGCACAAGAGTTGCTCCGTCCTTGGTTTTGACCACTATGTCATCCATGTATGCTTCCATATTTCTATGGAGCTGGGGTTCAAAACCAATTTGGACTGCTCTTGCAAACATCGAGCTAGCACTCTTCAACCTGAAAGGCATCCGTAAAAAGCAATACGTACCACATGGGGTGATGAATGCTGTCTTCTCTTCATCTTCTCTTGTCATGAAGATTTGGTGGTAGCCCGAGTAGGCATCGAGGAATGACAACAGATCACACCCGACCGGCACTACCCCAGACGCTGAGCCTGCCAAAGGGCAACTGGCTCCGGCAGGGCGTCAAGCCCTGGCCATGGAGACAGCTGATATGTCTCCAACGTATCTATAAATTTTGATTGCTCCATGCTATGTTATCAACTATTTTGGACTATTTTGGGCTTTATTTTCCACTTTTATATTATTTTTGGGACTAACCTATTAACCGGAAGCCCAACCCAGAATTGCTGTTTTTTTTGCCTATTTGAGTTTGAAGAAGCGGAATATCAAACGAGTCAAGCGGAATGAAACCTTCGGGAACGTGATTTTCTCACAGAATATGATCCAGGAGACTTGGACCGTACGTCAAGAAAGCCAGGAGGTGGGCACGAGGTAGGGGGCGCCCCCCCCTAGGGCGCGCCCCCCACCCTTGTGGGGCCCACGGAGCTCCACCGACGTACTTCTTCCTCCTATATATACCTACGTACCCCCAAACGATCAGATATGGAGCCAAAAACCTAATTCCACCGCCGCAACCTTCTGTACCCACGAGATCCCATCTTGGGGCCTGTTCCGGAGCTCCGCCGGAGAGGGCATCCACCACGGAGGGCTTCTACATCATCACGATAGCCCCTCCGATGAAGTGTGAGTAGTTTACCTCAGACCTTTGGGTCCATAGTTAGTAGCTAGATGGCTTCTTCTCTCTTTTTGGATCTCAATACAATGTTCTCCCCTCTCTCGTGGAGATCTATTCGATGTAATCTTCTTTTTTGCGGTGTGTTTGTTGAGACCGATGAATTGTGGGTTTATGATCAAGATTATCTATGAACAATATTTGAATCTTCTCTAAATTCTTTTATGTATGATTGATTATCTTTGCAAGTCTCTTCGAATTATCAGTTTGGTTTGGCCTACTAGATTGGTTTTTCTTGCAATGGGAGAAGTGCTTAGCTTTGGGTTCAATCTTGCGGTGTCCTTTCCCAGTGTGATGAGGGGCAGCAAGGCACGTATTGTATTGTTGCCATCGAGGATAACAAGATGGGGTTTTTATCATATTGCATGAATTTATCCCTCTACATCATGTCATCTTGCTTAAGGTGTTACTTTGTTTTCTTGAACTTCATACTCTAGATGCATGCTGGATTGCGGTCGATGAGTGGAGTAATAGTAGTAGATGCAGGCAGGAGTCGGTATACTTGTCTCGGACGTGATGCCTATATACATGATCATACCTAGATATTCTCATAACTATGCTCAATTCTGTCAATTGCTCAACAGTAATTCGTTCACCCATCGTAAAATACTTATGCTCTTGAGAGAAGCCACTAGTGAAATCTATGGCCCCCGGGTCTATCTTCATCATATTAATCTTCCATCACTTTAATATTGCTTTGCTTTTTTACTTTGCTTTTGTTTTACTTGCATCTTTATCACAAAAATACCAAAATATTATCTATCATATCTATCAGATCTCACTCTCGTAAGTGACCGTGAAGGGATTGACAACCCCTATTCAGGTTGGTTGCGAGGAGTTATTTGCTTTGTGTAGATACGAGGGACTCGCGCGTAGCCTCCTACTAGATTGATACCTTGGTTCTCAAAAACTGAGGGAAATACTTACGCTACTTTGTTGCATCATCCTTTCCTCTTCAAGGAAATCCAACGCAGTGCTCAAGAGGTAGCAAGAAGAATTTCTGGCGCCGTTGCCGGGGAGTACGCAAAAGTCAACATACCAAGTACCCATCACAAACCCTTATGTCACATCCCTAGTTCTGGTAATGCTTAGTGCTTGCATTAGAGTGTTGCATCATGTTTAAATTCTATTTAAATTGAAATGGGGATTGATCAAACCCTAGCATCAGAAAGAATTCAACTAGGTTCAAATAAAAATCATTTTCAATGAATCCAAAATGCCTTTGAAAATGTTCATGATTTTTGATAAAGGTGAAAACCTCTGCCAACAAATGGTGGACATATTTTTAGGTCATCTTTGATTTTTGAATTAACACAAAAGTATTTGAATTGGAGCCGTTTAAATGCTATATATATTTTAAATGGTCCAAATATTCTGAAGTTATTTGTGGAGCCTGAAATAATTCAGTTAACCACCAAAATAATTTCCAGAATTATCTAAAATGATTTAGTTCCTAAACTAAATCAGAACAAAGAAAAACAGAAAATAGAAAACAAACAGAAATGAAAAACTTTTACCTGGCGCCACCCAATGGCCCACCTGCCGGCCCAGCCCAGCCGCTTGCTTAGCAAGCTGCTTAAGCAGCTAAGCTAAGCAGACGAGCAGTCTTTCGACAGCGAGCACAGCATCGTGCCACGCAGCTGGCCGCCGCCTCACCGCTTCCTCGCCGAGAGTGTCGGGCGAGGCTCTCCCCGAGCCCGCAGACACCTTTCCTCCTCCCAGCTCCTCCCCTCGCTCTCCCACGCCACCGCAGCCGCTGCGCAATCGCCGTGGTCGCGCTCTCCGTCATCCTTGCGCCATTTAAATGCGTGTCTAGGAGCTCGGCCGCCCTCCTCTTCTTGAGCTAGCCGAGCCCGGCCTTCGCGTGGCCGAGGCCTCTGCACCGACCTCGCCCGACTCCGCCGTCGCGGAGATCCCCTTGACGTCACCGCCGCACCAGCTCGTCCCCGACCGCACCGTTTGCTTCCTCGAGATCGCCGTGAGCCCAGCTACCTCCCCTCCTTCCCTTTCTCGCTCCCGAGCCTTGTAGCAACCTGCGAAGCTCACCCTTGACGCGCCGCCACGGAGCTCGTCGCCGGCGTGCTTCCGGCCATCCACCGTCACCCACGGTGTCTAACGTGCTCACCGCGTCGCGTCTGATCTAACCCACTACTTCACGCACCTCGCCGTACCCGTAGCCACGAGTTCGTCATCACCGAACTCGGCGACCGCCAAGGTCATCGCCGGCGCCATTTCCGCCACCCGAGCCCAGCCAACGCCACCAAGAGTTGCGGCTTGCTCCCGACCACTGCGTGAAGCGCCCTCGCGGCTCATTTGGTTGCCGGGCGCTCAAAACCACTCTCGCCGCCGCGTCGGCTCGCCGGGCTAAGCGTCGGCGTAGTTGACACGACTTTGACGAGGCGAGCCCTGGTTGACTCTCCTGAGTCTATGACAGGTGGGCCCCCCTGCTAATTAACTTAGTTAGTTTAAACTAATTCTAATTAGTTAAATTAAGTCTTGACATCGGGACCCACTGGTCAGTTTGACCTGGACGTCCCTGTTGACCTCTGGCGTCACCACGGCGCATTCTTGTGTGATAAATGAATTCTGGAATTATTACATTATAGGAAATTCCAGAAAATGTCCTAAACTTCTAAAAATCATAGAAAATCAACCGTAACTCCAAATCAAACAAGTTATATATGAAAAACTATCAGAAAAATTCAAGGAATCCATCTGTACCATTTTCATGCATGTTTGAGCAATATCTGTTCTCTGTTTTGGACAAAACAAATAAATTACATTTAAATAATCATATATGGAGTTGGAATTTGAATCATGTATTCAAAACAACTTCATTTAAATCATAGCTAGACGCATTAGCTCAAATCACAGCATATTGCCATGTCATGATCATGCATCATATTGTGGCATTGCATTGATTGTGTTCTTTCTCAGTTGCCGGTGTTTGTCCCTCTCGATGAGCGGCGTCGGCGATAAGTTCGCTGACACCGATGAAGAACTATATTATCTTGGAAGTGCGGGCAAGCAAAACCCGCTTGTTCATTCCGATACAATCCCACTCTCTCGCTTCTGCTCTCTTTTACTGCATTAGGACAACAACGATTCAACTGTTACATGTTGCGGTAGATGAACCCCTTTATCCTTTGCATGACCTGTCATTCCACAGTAAATAGATGAAACCCACTAGCATGAGTAGGAGTTGTTTGAGCCCTGATGTGCCTACTCATTCATGCTTGTTTGTCATGCCTGCTACTGCTTAGAGTTGAGTCAGGTCTGATTCATCGAGGATGAATCAGAGGTGAGAGGTGTGTGAACATGTCCTACTGTGTGTGAGCTAAGTGTGTGAACACGATTTGAGTAAGCAATAGCGGTGAGAGGCCATGTAGGAGTACATGGTGGGTTGTCTCATTGCAGCCGTCCTCGAGGAACTGAGTTACGTGTTTGTGATCCATGAAGCAGTTACTACCACACATTGGGTTCCGTAACTTTCGACCCCTCTCGGCTTATTAATCGCCTCGATCTCTGTCCGGGAGTTGCAACTAGTTTCGGTGTTTGTAGGATATGTGTTGGGGGCGTGCGTGGCGCTGACCCTAGGGGTGAGCTATGTTGCGGTAGAGACACGAGGCCGCGGTGTGCCGAGCGCCCGTTTGGTGCCTCGGGAACCCTGCTCTCATCGTTTGGGGCCGTGGCGACACCCGGCGGATCTCCTCGTGGATGGAACCCGAATAGGCGATAAACCTGGACTAGAGACTTGTGTGGTTAGTCGGTCGTGGCCGACTCCTCGCCAGAGTTTCCGCTTGAAGGTTACCGAGATACACGAGGTGTACATGGCGATAAGTGGCGAGGCGTGTGTGAAGAAGTACACCCTGCGGGGTTAATATGATCTATTCTAATAGCCGTGTCCACGGAAAAGGACTTCTGGGTTGCCTATAACAGTTCATAGACAAGTGAAAGTGGATACTCTAAAATCGCAAGATAGCGTGAGTGCTATGGATGGCGTTCTCGTGGGAAGGCGGGATCGGATCCATAGTGGTGTATTGATATGGTGAATATGTGGACTCGTGTGCGCCACCTCAAAAGAGTTACTTGCAGTCGTAGTTCAGGATAGCCACCGAGTCAAAGCTGGCTTGCCGCAGTCAAACTCCACCACCCCCTTTGTTGATAATGATGCATATGTAGTTAGCTCTGATGTAAGTCTTGCTGAGTACGTTTGTACTCACGTTTGCTTATTTTATGTTTTTGTAGAGAGACGTCAGTCTCGCTAGTAGTTCCGCTTGGACTTCGACGTTTAGCTTGTTACCTCAGCTACGATCTTGTGCCCTCGGCAGGATCTGGTAGATAGTCAGGCTTCTCAGCCTTTTCCATTTATAGTTGTTTGTACTCAGACATGTTAAGCTTCCGCATGTGTTTGACTTGTATGTTTTGATTGTTGGATCATGAGACCCATGTTTGTAATATCTCGCTCCTCGGAGCCTAATGCATAAATATTTGAGTCGTAGAGTTATGTTGTGATGCCATGTTGTATTTACACATATTGAGCATATTGTGTGTATGTTTGAAATGCTTGGTATGTGTGGGATCCGACAATCTAGTTGTTTATCCTTGGCAGCCTCTCATATGGGAAATGTAGTCTAGTGCTTCTGGCGATAGTAGTCCGCTACAGCCCGGTTCACGGAGTCACGCTAGCCCAGCACTACTGCTTGGACACTTGACTGGCGGCATGTGTTTCACCTCGTTCCTATATACATCCCTTTGGGAAATGTCACGCTGGTGATATTCGAGTCCTGCCTAGCCTGCTACAGCCGGTTTACGAGTCCTGATAGCCAGTGCTCTTGCCGGATTCATACGTTGATGACCGACATGTTCGATGACCGACCATGGGTTAGCGCCGCTTTGGGTTCACGACTAGCCATGTCGGCCCGGGTTCTCTGTCATATGGATGCTAGCGACACTATCATATCGTGAGCCAAAAGCATAAGCGGTCCGGGCCATGGTAAGCGACACCGTGGGAATACCGTGCGTGAGGCCGCAAAGTGATATGAGGTGTTACCGGCTAGATCGATGTGACGTGGAATCGGGGTCCTGACACCTTATCTCCCGCATTACATTATTTGCCATTTGCCTCTCGTTTTCCTCTCCCCCACTTCACCCTTGCCGTTTTATTCGCCCTTTCTCCGTTCGTCTTTTCGTTTGCCTTGATGTCTTACTTGGCTCGTTTGGTTGAAATAGTTGAGTATTTATTCCTAAACAGAGAAGCTAATATCTATTGATCCTCATCCTCTTGCCAATATTTTTAAGAGATCCAATTATGATGAACAAATTCCTGGTGATTTGGATGCACTAGATTATCTTTATAAGGTTTTGCCTGAAATCCGTGAATCTGAAAATTGTGATGAAGTGCTTTATGAAGTGATTCACGATAGATCTTTGAATAAAAAGCATGATTGCAATGATGTTACTATAAATTCTCTTGATGTCAATTGTGCTAATAATATGCAAAACCCCAAGCTTGGGGATGCTAGTTTTGCTATGTCTACTATTTTTTTGCAATGATCATGATTGGGGTGATTCTTCTTATGATCTTGAAAATCTATTTAAGCCCCATGATGAACATGAGATTGATAATAATGTTTGAAATAATATTGAAAGTGGGTTTGGAAGAGTGCCAACTTTAGATCCCACATATTTGGATAATGTTCAATCTTATGAAGTTTTTGATAAAAGTGGGTTTGGAGAGGTCTTGACTTTAGTTAATGTTAATCCCACTATTTCGGAAGAGTGTCAACTTTGCATGCATGTGGATCATGTAGAGAAAATTTTATGTGATAGCTATATGGTTGAATTTTCTTTTGATCCTTCATGTAATTATTATGAGAGAGCAAAATATGATTTTAGGAATTTTTCATGTTACTAAATTACCTCTCGTCATGTTGAGATTGCTATCATCTCTTTCCTTGCATATGCCAATTTTTGCTTGCTATGATAATTTGTTTGCTTATAAAATGCCTATGCATAGGAAGTATGTTAGACTTAGATGTGTTTGTCATGTGTTCTATGATGCTCTTTTTGCGCTTCAATTCTTGTCTTTCATGTGAGCATCATTAAAATTATCAATGCCTAGCTAAAAGGCTTTAAAGAAATGCGCTTGTTGGGAGACAACCCGATATTTTTACCTGCTGTTATCCAATAAATCTTTGATCTAGCCTCTGGTTAGATGTGTTTTTATTTTTTTTAATTAGTGTTTGTGCCAAATTAAACCTATAGGATCTTCTTGGATGATAGTTATTTGATCTTGCTATAATTTCCAGAAACTTTTTGTTCACGAAAACAATTGTTAAAAATCACCAGAACGTGATAAAATAGTGATTCCAATTGCTGCTGATCTATAAACAAATTTCCTAGATCTTCTTATTTTGGCTGATTTTTTGGAGTTCTAGAAGTTTGCGTTAGTTACAGATTACTACAGACTGTTCTTTTTTTACATATTCTGTTCTTCATGTGTTGTTTGCTTATTTCGATGAATCTATGGCTAGTAAAATAGTTTATAAACCATAGAGAAGTTGGAATACAGTAGGTTTAACACCCATATAAATAAAGAATGAGTTCATTACAGTACCTTGAAGTGGTCTTTTGTTTTCTTTCGCTAACGGAGCTCACGAGATTTCTGTTGAGTTTTGTGTTGTGAAGTTTTCAAGTTTTGGGTGAAAGATTTCGATGGATTATGGAAAAACCAGTGGCAAGAGCCTAAGCTGGGGGATGCCCATGGCACCCCCAAGATAATCTAAGTACACCAAAAAGTCAAAGCTTGGGGATGCCCCGGAAGGCATCCCCTCTTTTGTCTACTTCCATCGGTAACTTTACTTGGAGCTATATTTTTATTCACCACAGGATATGTGTTTTGCTTGGAGCGTCTTGTATGATTTGAGTCTTTGTTTTTTAGTTTACCACAATCATCCTTGCTGTACACACCTTTTGAGAGAGCCATACATGAATTGGAATTTTTTAGAATACTCTATGTGCTTCACTTATATCTTTTGAGCTATATAGTTTTGCCCTAGTGATTCACTTATATCTTTTAGAGCACGGTGGTGGATTTGTTTTATAGAAACTATTGATCTCTCATGCTTCACTTAGATTATTTTGAGAGTCTTAAATAGCATGGTAACTTGCTTAATAATTTTAATATACTTGGTATTCAAGATTTGTAAAACTTTCTTTTGAGTGCGTTGCATACTAAGAAAAGTTTGATGCTTGATAATTGTTTTGAGATATGAAGATGGTGATATTAGAGTCATACTAGTTGAGTAGTTGTGAATTTGAGAAATACTTGTGTTAAAGTTTGTGATTCCTGTAGCATGCACGTATGGTGAACCGTTATGTGATGAAGTCGGAGCATGATTTATTTATTGATTGTCCTCCTTATGAGTGGCGGTCGGGGACGAGAGATGATCTTTTCCTACCAATATATCCCCCTAGGAGCATTGCTACCTCTTGAGCACTGCGTTGGATTTCTTTGAAGAGGAAAGGGTGATGCAGCAGTGTAGAGTAAGTATTTCCCTTAGTTTTTGAGAACCAAGGTATCAATCCAGTAGGAGGCTACGCGCGAGTCCCTCGTACCTACACAAAACAAATAGATCCACGCAACTAACGCGATTAGGGGTTGTCAATCCCTTCACGGTCACTTACGAGAGTGAGATCTGATAGAGATGATAGATAATATTTTTGGTATTTTCGGTATAGAGATGCAAAGTAAAATAAAAGGTAAAGTAAAAAAGCAAAGTCATAATAATGTGTTGGGAGATTAATATGATAAGATAGACCCGGGGGCCATAGATTTCACTAGTGGCTTCTCTCAAGAGCATAAGTATTCTACGGTGGGCGAACGAATTACTGTTGAGCAATTAACAGAATTGAGCATAGTTATGAGAATATCTAGGTATGATCATGTATATAGGCATCACGTCCGAGACAAGTAGACCGACTCCTGCCTGCATCTATGAAACGCCCCCGATGCGGCTATATCTCCCACGTGTCGAGGCACGACTTAGAGGCATAACCGCATTGAAAGCAATGTCGCAAGTGAGGTAATCTTCACACAACCCATGTAATAAATAAGGGAAAAAGATACATAGTTGGCTTACAGTCGCCACTTCACACAATACATAAATAAACATCCATCATTCAGAGTACACTCAAGGTCCGACTACGGAACCAAAATAAAGAAGATACCCCAAATGCTACAGATCCCGAATCGTCCCAAGCTGGGCACCACTCTGATCATCAGGAAAAGACACATAGTAACGACCACGTTCCTCGTCGAACTCCCACTTGAGCTCGGTTGAGTCACCTGCACTGGCCTCGTCGGAACCTGCAACTGTTTTGGAAGTATCTGTGAGTCACGGGGACTCAGCAATCTCACACCCGCGAGATCAAGACTATTTAAGCTTATAGGAAGGACAGAGTAGTAAAGTGGAGCTGCAGCAAGCGACTAGCATATATGGTGGCTACATCGCAAAAGAGAGCGAGAAGAGGAGCAAAGCACGGTCGTGAAGCTAATAGCGACC
The DNA here is from genome assembly GCA_021605205.1 of Aegilops longissima. Classification (NCBI taxonomy): domain Eukaryota; kingdom Viridiplantae; phylum Streptophyta; class Magnoliopsida; order Poales; family Poaceae; genus Aegilops; species Aegilops longissima. The sequence goes on along the minus strand of CM038679.1, from coordinate 121,840,839 downwards.
AAGAAGTGATCCTGAACTACTTACGTCAGACATAACTCCAACACCGTGTTCACTTCCCGGACTCCGCCGAGAAGAGACCATCACGGTTACACACGTGGTTGATGTGTATTTTATTTGAGGTCAACTTTGGGTTTTCTACAACGGACATTAACAAATTCCCATCTGCCTCATAACCGCGGGCATGGCTTTGAAAGATATTACCTGCGGGGTGTCCCAACAGCCCATTATAAGCTCTCACGGTCAGCGAAGGATATTCCTTCTACGGGAAGACCCGATCAATCTCGGAATCCGGACTACAAGACATTTCGACAGACAATAAAACAAGACCAGCAAAGCCGCCCGAATGTGCCGACAAATCCCGATAGGAGCTGCACATATCTCGTTCTTAGGGCACACGGATTGTCCAAACTTCCGATAGGCCAGCTCGAGTTGCCCCTGATGGCCACCGGGCGGTGACAGTTTGGACCAGCACTCGAGGAGAACTGGCCCGGGGGTTAAAATAAAGATGACCCTCGGGCTCGCGAAAACCCGGGGAAAAGGCTTAGGTGGCAAATGGTAAAACCAAAGTTGGGCCTTGCTGGACGAGTCTTATTCAAAGCGAACTGTCAAGGTGGTCCCATAAATCACCCAACCGTGTAAGGAAGCGAAATCAAGGAACATAACACGGTATGGCGGAAACTAGGGTGGCAAGAGTGGAACAAAACACCGGGCATAAGGCCGAGCCTTCCACCCTTTACCAAGTATATAGATGCATTAATTATAGTAGAAATATATTGTGATATCCCCAACAAGTAAACATGTTCCAAAAGGAACAACATCTCCATGTTCAACAAGGAACAAACTTCAGCTTCACTGCAACTAGCAGCGCTATAAGAGGGCTGAGCAAAGCGGTAACATAGCCAATCAACGGTTTGCTAGGAAAAGGATGGTTAGGGGCTGACATGGCAATATGGGTGGCATGATATAGCAAGTGCTAGGCATCGCAGCATAGGCATAGCAAAAGAGCGAGCAACTAGCATAGCAAAGATAGAAGTGATTTCGAGGGTATGGTCATCTTGCCTGCAATGTTCTCAGAGTTGTCGAAAGCTTGATCCTCATAAGCATTCTCAACAGGTTCCTCGTTCACGTACTCGTCTCCCGGCTCTACCCAAAGAAACAACACAAACAAAGGAACCACAATAAATCACGGTGCAATGCACAATCAACATGATGCAAAACATGACATGATATGCGAGATGTGATATGCAATGCTTATGTGCGCTCCGGAAGGTAAATGATGAACCAGGCATCAACTTGGCAAACCAAGTATGCCACTGGAAAGATTAGATGATTTCGGTTGAAATCGATATAAAGATCACCGGAATCGGATGCACGGTTTGGAAATGACAAGCAAAACAAGAATGGCACAAATCTGCCATTAACAGCATGATGCCACTTAGCAAGCAACAATTAATTAAGCTACTGCACCCAAACGTATCAACAAAGCACATGGCAGTGATCTACACAAGATGCTCGACAAAATATGAGCACTGAGCTACGGCTAGTTCACATCATAACAGGTTCAAACAAGCATGGCAAAAGTGCACAAAATATCAGGCTGGACATGGCAAAAACAGCATCAGGTTGCAATGTTCAGAGCAGCAAAACTACATGCTACAGGAACTTAAAATAGCAAAACATGGCATGCCATGAATCTACTCAAAGCATAGAACAAAAGTCCCTTACTGACCATAAGCCAAAAAGGATCAGAAAATATAGTAACACCCATGTCAATATTGAAAGTTTCGTTAACAGATTCAGCAACATGGCATGTCAAAAACTGATAACAAGTAGGCATGTTTACAAGCTCAATGCACTCACTACAGAGCCTTAAATGATAAACTAAGCATACATACATGAAGAAGACATGACATAGAAGACATACATGGCAAGAACAATAACATAGCATACATGGATCATCCACAACAACCTAGGCAAAATTGAATAACATGTAAACAATCTGCCAGGAAACATTTGATAGCAAAAGTAGAGCTCGATTGACTCAAGCTATGGCACTCCATAATTGCAAAAAAAGGCATGGATGGATAGACCAAGACATGTTTAACAAAACATCCTTACTGAAGTATCTCAAAATATGCATGGATCTCTCGGTATCATCAAGTTAACATGGCATCAAAATCAGCTAAAACAGGGCTGAAATCAGCAACATCAGGACACCTACTTTGCATGCTTGTGCTAGTCACCACATAGATCACAAAAATACATGGCATACACCCCTGGAAAGATGGCATGGCATATTTCAAAACACATGTAGGACTCAAATTCATAGGGTGCACACATTAATCATGGAAAAAATAACAAAAGTGTTAGTTCTGTTAAGAAACAGAAACTAACATCACATAGCACTCTTCCAACAGCATTTCGGGCATCAAGATGAGCTCAAATTAAAATGGTGCAATGAGATGAAATGATCTACTCTTCTAGGCGAACATTTTGACATATTATACGCGCAAAAAGGACCTACAGATGCAAAGTTACACTCGGTTGAAAATGCAACAAAATTCAATAATATACAAAAGACTTAGGGAAAAAGGAGGGGGAGAGAGGTCAACGGGCGCGCGACCCGAGGTCGAATCTGGATCGGGCGACGGGCGGCGGCTGCGCGGGCTCGCCGGAGAAGGCGGTGAGGAGGAGGAAGGTGGCCGGGCTCGCCGGCCGGGAGGAGGAGAGGTGGCCGGCGGAGGCCGGCCGGTGACGATGGCGGCGACGCTGAGGCAAGGCCGGCGCGGAGAGGCGGCGGCGAAGGGTGGCTGAGCGGCGGGCGGCACTGGCGGGCGAGGTCGCTGGGCCATGGCGGCGGTGGCGAGGCTGGAGCAGCCGAGGAGGCGGGCGGCGGGGGCGGGGAGGCGGCGGCGTGCTTCAGGCAGGCGGGCAGGCGGGCTCATGGTGGGCAGCGGGCCCAATGTGGCGGGAGCTGACGTGGCGGGCGAGATTGGTGGGCGGTGGGCGGCGGCGGCGGACGACGTCCGTGCGGGCGGACACGTCGGTGGCGGCGGAGGCGATTTTAGGGTTTCGGGAAGGATGATCCGGATTTGGAGGCGGTTTGCTTAAATAGGCATAGAGGAGCTAGGAGAGTCCAAATGAGGTGTAGTTTTCGCCCACACGATCGTGATCGAGCGACGGAGAGCATGGAAGTGACTTAGATGGGTTATTGGGCTGTTTTGAAGGGTGTTGGGCTGCAACTTAAAAGAGGCCTTTGCGAGAGTCGGTTAACCGTTGGAGTACCAAACGAGCTCAAATGACCGAAACTTGACCGGTGGTCTCTGGTGGTATACCAAGGCCACTAGACAAACCTCGGTCCATTTCGAGAAGGTTTTGTACCCGCACACGGAAAAAGCGTAAAAGGGGCGCGGGGAAGATAGGAGTGCGGATTGCAAAAGCGGACAACGGGAAAAATGCTCGGAATCATGAGGCGAACACGTATGCAAATGCGATGCACATGATGACATGATAAAAATGCATGACATGGACAAAATGCAAAATGAAGAAAAACCCAACCACGGAGGGAATATCATATATATCAATGCCGAAAATGGCAAGAGTTGGAGTTACAAATGGAAAGTTACTTCCGGGGTGTTACAACACTCCACCACTACAAGAGGATCTCGTCCCGAGATCTAGGACTGAAAGAACTCCGGATATTCGGAATGGAGGTGATTCTCGCGCTCCCAGGTAGCTTCTCGGTCGGAATGGTGTGACCACTTCACTTTCAGGAATTTGATTGACTTGTTGCGAGTCTTGCGCTCGGTTTCTTCAAGAATAGCAACGGGGTGCTCATGATAAGAGAGATCTTCTTGAAGGTCAATCTCTTCGAAGTTGATAGTGCGTTCAGGAGTCTTGAAGCACTCGCGAAACTGTGACACGTGAAACACATCGTGCACGTTTGCAAAGTTGGATGGAAGCTCAAGTTGATAGGCGATATCGCCTCTTTTCCCAATGATCTTGAAAGGACCCACGTATCTAGGGGCAAGCTTCCCTTTGATACCAAAGCAACGAGTGCCTTTCATTGGAGAGACGCGGAGGTAGACATGGTCTCCGATTTCAAAAGCCACATCACGGTGCTTATCATCATAATAGCTCTTCTGGCGCGATTGCGCGGCTTTGAGATTCTCACGAATGACTTGGCACATTTCTTACATACGTGATCAAGTCATTGCCAAGAAGTTGGCGTTCACTGTCTCGGACCAATTGAGAGAGTCGGCACTTTACGCCATAGAGAATTTCAAATGGGGCCTTGCCGAACTCGCTTGGAAGCTGTTGTTGTAGGAGAACTTCGGCATATGGAAGACAATCTTCCCACTTCATACGAAAGAAATGACACAAGCCACGAGCATATCTTCAAGGATTTGATTAACTCGCTCAACTTGGCCACTTGTTTGAGGATGGAAAGCTGTCTGAAAGCGAATGTTGGTTCCCATGGCCTTCGAAAAGAATCCCAAAACTTGGAGGTAAAGATGCTGCCACGGTGCAGAAGATATCACTTGTGGAATGCCGTGCAAGGAGACAATCTGGAGGTGTATAGCTCGCCAACCGAGCTGCTGTGATGGATTCTTTGATAGGAAGAAAATGAGCCACTTTAGTAAGCTTGTCAATGACAACAAAGATAGCATCATTTCCACGCTTGGACTTTGGAAAGCCGATCCACGAAGTCCATTTCAATATGATCAAACTTCCATTCGAAATAGCAAGAGGTTGAAGGAGACCAGCTGGTCTTTGGTGTTACCTTTCACTCTTCTGCAGACATCACATTCATTCACGAATTGAGCAATTTCTCGCTTCATTCGAGTCCACCAATATGACTGCTTGAGGTCATGGTACATCTTCGTACTTCCAGGATGAATGGATAGAAGCGAATTGTGAGCCTCGTTCATAATGACTTTTCTCTGATCACCCTTAGGAACCACAATCCGGTCCTCAAAGAAAAGAGTGTCTTTGTCATCAACGTGGAAGCACTTGTACTTGGAAATGCCCTTGTCGATACCACGTTTCACCTTTTTCACCATGGTATCCAGAAGTTGAGCCTCACGAATCTGATCTTCCAAAGTAGGAGATACTATGAGGTTGGCAAGAAAGCCTTGAGGAACAACTTGAAGATTCAGCTGCGGAAAGCTTCACGAGATCCGGTGAAAGGGCTTGAGGATTAGGCTGTTGCGATAAGCTTTCTGCTCAAAGCATCTGCAATGACATTGGCTTTGCCGGAGTATATTCAATACTTGGGTTGTACTCTTGAATCATTTCGACCCATCGAGTGCACTGAGGTTGAGGTTGGGCTGAGTGAAGATGTACTTGAGGCTCTTGTGATCAGTGAAAATGTCCACTTTCCTTCCCAACAAGAGATGTCTCCACGTTATCAATGCATGGACAACTGCCGCCAACTCAAGATCGTGAGTGGGGTAGTTCTTCTCGTTGGGCTTCAAGCTGGCGAGAGGTATAAGCCACAACTCTCTTCTCTTGCATTAACACAGCACGAGACCTTGAAGAGAAGCATCACGAGAAAACTTCAAATGGCTTGGATTCATCGGGAGGAGTCGAGAGCAGAGCTGTGACGAGTTTCTCTTTGAGGGTATTGAAAGCAACGTCACACTCGGGAGACCGGACATACTTCACATGCTTACGGAGAAGGTTGGAAAGAGGCTTTGCAATCTTGGAGAAGTTCTCAACGAATCTTGACAATAACTTGCAAGACCAAGAAAACTCATGGAGCTGCTTGACATTACGAGGAGGTTCCCAATTCACAATTGCGGACACCTTCTCGGGATTAACTGCGATACCCTTGGCGGAGATGATATGACCAAGATAAAGCACTTCATCAAGCCAAAATTCACATTTGGAGAACTTAGCATAGAATTGATACTCTCGAGCTTGTCTAGCACCAATCGCAAATGTTTGGCATGATCCTTCTTATTCTTGGAGAAGACCAAAATATCATCAAGATAGACCAAGGCGAATTCATTGGTGTAGGGGTTGAATATGAAGTTCATCATCCGAGAGAATGTTGGAGGAGCATTGACGAGGCGAAAGACATGACGGTATATTCATAAGAACCAAAGCTTGTTACGAATCTGTCTTGGGAATATCTTGTTCACGAATCGAATCGATGATACCCCACGAAGGTCAAGCTTAGAGAACACTTGTAGCACCTTTGAGTTGCTCGAAAAGCTCATTGATGTTGGGAAGTGGATACTTGTTCTTGATTGTCTTCTTATTCAATGGGCGGTGTCGGCGCAAAGTCGGTCCGTGCCATCCTTCTTCTGGACAAAAGAACACCACAACCCCAAGGAGATGAACTCGGTGCGATCAAACCAGACGCTCTTGTTCATCGAGCTGCTTCTTCAATTCCTTCAGCTCATCAGGTCCAAGCTTGTGGGGCGCTTGCAAGCGGGTTCGATGCGAGTTCAAGATCGATAACGAATTCAAGCGGCGATGAGGAGGCATACCGGAAGCTCTTACGGAAAGACATCTTGGTACTCACAAGCATTTGGAATCGAGAGATAGCATTCAGTTCGCCCTTCTCATTGAGAGAAAACAACCGAATGGTTTCATCACGAGCGGCATAGATGATCACATCATTAGAAGAGTGAGTCAATTGAATTTCCACAGCAGCACAATCAAGCTGAGCTTTGTCTTGATAAAGCCGATCCATTCGAGAATAAGATCAATATCCGAGTCACCAAGGACAATTGGTTTAGGCAGAAATCTATAATCGCCCATCTTGATAGAGACATCCGGAACCATGTAGCTTGCATTCATGCATTTACCGGAGAGACAACTGCTAATGGTCTAGGCAAATCTAGGAAAGACAAGTCATGCTTAGATGCAAATGGTTTAGAGATGAAACTAAGCGATGCACCAGTGTCAAAGAGAACTTTTGCAGGAATATCATTAACAAGAAGATTACCCATTAACACATCGAAGATTCCTCTGCTTGAGCTGCATTCATCATATTGACCTTTGCAAACTTGGGATTATGCTTGACCTTTGCATTGCTGGAAGATTTCACGGAGGAGGAGGCGGAAGGCGCCTTTGGTTGAAGCATTTGTTAGCATAGTGACCTTCTGCGACATTTGTTGCAAGTCACCTCATAGAGCGGATGGTGGTAAGGAGCACTTGACCTTGGAGCTTGAGAATTAGACTTGTTACGATAGCTTGGGTTGGGTGGGTGGGAAGATCCACGGCCACCTGAGTTCTTCTGCTGATAAGGGTGACGGAATGGAGGAGGAGGAAGGTAGAACTTCTGCTTAGCTGCCACTTGAGAGGAAGAAGAAGACTGAACTGCATCCTGATTCTCTTCTTAGAAGCCTCACATTTGAGCTGGGCAGCTTCTTGCTTGAGCCATGTTGTAGAAATCATCATACTTATCGGCTCAAAAGCACAAGAGCTAATTGCAGATCTTCTCTCGGACCACCTCTGAATTGATAGATCATACTCTTTTCATCAGCACGTCTTGCTTAGCAAAGCAGCGAGCTTACAGGCTGGATATTGTATTGATAGACAGACATGTTGCCTGCTTGAGATTGCGGAACTCCTCACGCTTGCTCTCAACAACACTTTTGGAATGTGATGAGCTCTGAAATCTCGGCGGAACTCATCCAGTAATGACACGACCTCCTCTGGAATCTTTGTATTTCTGGTACCACTCGGCAGCTTGATCCTTGAGTTGAAGCGATGCAAACTTGACAAAGTCCTCAGGTCGACATTGCTACAATCAAAATGCTTGCAGATGTCCACTAACCAATCGTCGGCGTCGTGGCCTCGACACGTAAACCGAAAGACTTGACTGATTAGCGAGGAACCGGTCGAGAGTAGCAAAGTGTGGCTGATTGTTGCCTTGACCTTGATTTCCTTGATTGCCTTGCCCGAGATGCGTTCTTGCAAGAGCTGCAAAATCATCGAGCATTGGCATTGGTGGCTGCCATGATAGCTTGCCGAGCCTCGGAGGCGGAGGTGGAGGTGGAGGTGGAGGTTCGGTGATCCCCATCATTGCGATCCGGATTGAGACGCGTTGGCGGAGCCATCTGAAGAGGGTGACATCCGTTAGTCCTTTGATAGACAAAAGATAAGTAGAATCAGCGGATAGAAATTGCAACATATAGTCTTCACAATAAACATTGAACAAGAATGAGCGAATGAATTCAAAGTTAATCATCACACGTCCATTAAGGTGAGAAGCCACTTAGATAAAGATATGGAAACAACAACTGTCTTAGAAACAAATCGAATATCACAACTGAAAACAAAAGATTGGCTTCTAGAATGAGCGGAACAAACACATGATAGAGATTTACGCCCAAAGTGTTAGTGGTGGGGCCCACACGGACACGACGTATAGCGGACGTCACGAATGACAAACAAGGCGTCCCGAATCAGCATAGCCAAGGATTCTTTAAGGCGTCTCGCGACCTTTGTAAATCGACCGTGAATGGGCGGACCACTAAACGTTGAACCCCAATCTCAAATCATACATCATCGGAAAGAATATCACGTAAGCTACTAGAATTCCCACCTATAAACTCCGAAACTTTACGGTTATGCAATCTGGTGTTGGGGATCTGAGGGACACAAAATATATCACCCAAACTAACAATACCTAGATCCATTTGTATCCATCCGTCAACACATAACCAAGAAATCCTCGAAATCGTGTACCTCGACCTTGAAAAACATCCGTTATACAAGTCATGGCAATACTCCCTTTTCGCCTCGATCTTTGGGCTATCAGGTTATCTCACCAACAACTGCACAAAAGAGATTTCGATGTCGGTAAAACTCAGGTATTCGAAGCGCAACAATAAAATTGTGGCGACAACACCTTGGAGCTCAACTCCCGGGACACCGCCACAACCCCTAAATGTCGGGAGGCACCAAGAACAATGTTCTCGTCACAAAACCATCGAACGATTCCAAGATACCCACGTGATCCTAAAAAATTTTAGTGAAATTTGAGAAGAGGAGAGTCAAAATTCTCGTCGGGAGACCTCACAGAGCGACGAAAGGACTGGGGAGTAAAAAGAATCCTACTATCCGATATATATAATCCTAAGACTCAAAACATTTTCCATTCTAGACTCAACAACATGACAAACAATCAAGTAGGGGTTCCTAAGTGGGAAGGCTCGATTACCAACATAGCGCCCGATGCGGCTATATCTCCCACGTGTCGAGGCACGACTTAGAGGCATAACCGCATTGAAAGCAATGTCGCAAGTGAGGTAATCTTCACACAACCCATGTAATAAATAAGGAAAAAGATACATAGTTGGCTTACGATCGCCACTTCACACAATACATAAATAAACATCCATCATTGAGTACACTCAAGGTCCGACTACGGAACCAAAATAAAAGAAGATACCCCAAATGCTACGGATCCCGAATCGTCCCAACTGGGCACCACTACGATCATCAGGAAAAGACACATAGTAACGACCACGTTCCTCGTCGAACTCCCACTTGAGCTCGGTTGAGTCACCTTTGGCCTCGTCGGAACACTGCAACTGTTTTGGAAGTATCTGTGAGTCACGGGACTCAGCAATCTCACACCAGCGAGATCAAGACTATTTAAGCTTATAGGAAGGACAGAGTAGTAAAGTGGAGCTGCAGCAAGCGACTAGCATATATGGTGGCTACATCGCAAAAGAGAGCGATAAGAGGAGCAAAGCACGGTCGTGAAGCTAATAGCGATCAAGAAGTGATCTGAACTACTTACGTCGGACATAACTCCAACACCGTGTTCACTTCCGGACTCCGAGAAGAGACCATCACGGTTACACACTTGATTGATGTGTATTTTATTTGAGGTCAACTTTGGGTTTTCTACAACGGACATTAACAAATTCCCATCTGCCTCATAACCGCGGGCCCGGCTTTGAAAGATATTACCTGCAGGGTGTCCCAACAGCCCATTATAAGCTCTCACGGTCAGCGAAGGATATTCCTTCTACTGGGAAGACCGATCAATCTCGGAATCCGGACTACAAGACATTTCGACAGCAATAAAACAAGACCAGCAAAGCCGCCCGAATGTGCCGACAAATCCCGATAGGAGCTGCACATATCTCGTTCTCGGGGCACACCGGATTGTCCAAACTTCCGATAGGCCAGCTCGAGTTGCCCCGATGGCCACCGGTGTGACAGTTTGGACCAGCACTCGAGGAGAAGCGCCGGGGTTAAAATAAAGATGACCCTCGGGCTCGCGAAAACCGGGGAAAAGGCTTAGGCGGCAAATGGTAAAACCAAAGTTGGGCCTTCTGGGCGAGTCTTATTCAAAGCGAACTGTCAAGGGGTCCCATAAATCACCCAACCGTGTAAGGCAGCGAAATCAAGGAACATAACACGGTATGGCGGAAACTAGGGTGGCAAGAGTGGAACAAAACACAGGCATAAGGCGAGCCTTCCACCCTTTACCAAGTATATAGATGCATTAATTATAGTATAAATATATTGTGATATCCCCAACAAGTAAACATGTTCCAAAAGGAACAACATCTCCATGTTCAACAAGGAACAAACTTCACTTCACTGCAACTAGCAACGCTATAAGAGGGCTGAGCAAAGCGGTAACATAGCCAATCAGCGGTTTGCTAGGAAAAGGATGGTTAGGGGCTGACATGGCAATATGGGTGGCATGATATAGCAAGTGGTAGGCATCGCAGCATAGGCATAGCAAAAAGCGAGCAACTAGCATAGCAAAGATAGAAGTGATTTCGAGGGTATGGTCATCTTGCGCAATGTTCTCGAGTTGTCGAAAGCTTGATCCTCGTAAGCGTTCTCAACAGGTTCCTCGTTCACGTACTCGTCTCCCGGCTCTACCCAAAGCAACAACACAAACAAAGGAACCACAATAAATCACGGTGCAATGCACAATCAACATGATGCAAAACATGACATGATATGCGAGATGTGATATGCAATGCTTATGTGCGCTCCAGAAGGTAAATGATGAACCAGGCATCAACTTGGTAAACCAAGTATGCCACTGGAAAGATGAGATGATTTCGGTTGAAATCGATATAAAGATAACCGGAATCGGATGCACGGTTTGGAAATGACAAGCAAAACAAGAATGGCACAAATCTGCCATTAACAGCATGATGCCACTTAGCAAGCAACAATTAATTAAGCTACTGCACCCAAACGTATCAACAAAGCACATGGAAGTGATCTACACAAGATGCTAGACAAAAGATGAGCACTGAGCTACGGCTAGTTCACATCATAACAGGTTCAAACAAGCATGGCAAAAGTGCACAAAATATCAGGCTGGACATGGCAAAAACAGCATCAGGTTGCAATGTTCAGAGCAGCAAAACTACATGCTACAGGAACTTAAAATAGCAAAACATGGCATGGCATGAATCTACTCAAAGCATAGAACAAAAGTACCTTACTGACCATAAACCAAAAAGGATCAGAAAATATAGTAACACCCATGTCAATATTGAAAGTTTCGTTAACAGATTCAGCAACATGGCATGTCAAAAACTGATAACAAGTAGGCATGTTTACAAGCTCAATGCACTCACTACAGAGCCTTAAATGATAAACTAAGCATACATACATGAAGAAGACATGACATAGAAGACATACATGGCAATAACAATAACATAGCATACATGGATCATCCACAACAACCTAGGCAAAATTGAATAACATGTAAACAATCTGCCAGGAAACATTTGATAGCAAAAGTAGAGCTCGATTGACTCAAGCTATGGCACTCCATAATTGCAAACAAAGGCATGGATGGATAGAGAAAGACATGTTTAACAAAACATCCTTACTGAAGTATCTCAAAATATGCATGGATCTCTCGGTATCATCAAGTTAACATGGCATCAAAATCAGCTAAAACAGGGCTGAAATCAGCAACATCAGGACACCTACTTTGCATGCTTGTGCTAGTCACCACATAGATCACAAAAATACATGGCATACACCCCTGGAAATATGGCATGGCATATTTCAAAACACATGTAGGACTCAAATTCATAGGGTGCACACATTAATCATGGCAAAAATAACAAAAGTGCTAGTTCTGTTAAGAAACAGAAACTAACATCACATAGCACTCTTCCAACAGCATTTCGGGCATCAAGATGAGCTCAAATGAAAATGGTGCAATGAGATGAAATGATCTACTCTTGAGGCGAACATTTTGACATATTATACGCATAAAAAGGACCTACAGATGCAAAGTTACACTCGGTTGAAAATGCAACAAAATTCAATAATATACAAAAGATGGGAAAAGGAGGGAGAGAGGTCAGGCGCGCGGCCGAGTCAAATCTGGATCAGGCGACAGGCGGCGGCTCTGCTGGGCTCGCGGAGAAGGCGGCGAGGAGGAGGAAGGTGGCGGGCTCGCCGGGAGGAGGAGGAGAGGTGGAGGGCGGAGGCCGGTGTGACGGGATGGCGGCGCTGGCGGTGGCCAGGGCGCCAGGCGGAGAGGAAGGGTGGCGGGCGGCTGGCGGCGTGCGGCGGGCGAGGTCGCTGAGCCTTGGGCGGTGTGTGAGGTGTGGCGAGAGAGGCGCGGCGACGGGAGGCAGGCCATGTGTGGCCTTCGGGCCGAGGCGGCCGGCGGGCGGGCTCATGATGGGCAGCAGGCCATGGCGGCGGGAGCTGACGTGGCGGCGCGAGATTCGGCGGGAGTGGCGGTGGCGGACGACGTCCGTGTGGCGGACACGTCCGTGGCGGCGGAGGCGATTTAGGGTTTCGGGAAGGATGATCCGGTTTGGGGGGTTTGCTTAAATAGGCATAGAGGAGCTAGGAGAGTCCAAATGAGGTGTAGTTTTCGCCCACACGATCGTGATCGAGCGACGGAGAGCATGGAAGTGACTTAGATGGGTTATTGGGCTGTTTTGAAGGGTGTTGGGCTGCAACTTAAAAGAGGCCTTTGCGAGAGTGCGGTTAATCGTTGGAGTACCAAGCGAGCTCAAATGACCGAAACTTGACCGGTGGTCTCGGGTGGTATACCAAGGCCACTAGACAAACCTCGGTCCATTTCGAGAAGGTTTTGTACCCTTTACGGAAAAAGCGTAAAAGGGGCGCCGGGAAGATAGGAGTGCGGATTGCAAAAGCGGACAACGGGAAAAATGCTCGGAATCATGAGGCGAACACGTATGCAAATGCGATGCACATGATGACATGATAAAAATGCATGACATGGACAAAATGAAAAATGAAGAAAAACCCAACCACGGAGGGAATATCATATATATCAATGCCGAAAATGGCAAGAGTTGGAGTTACAAATGGAAAGTTACTTCCGGGGTGTTACAATCTACTACTATTACTCCACTCGTTGACCGCTATCCAGCATGCATCTAGAGTATTAAGTTCATGGAAACAAAGTAACGCCTTAAGAAAGATGACATGATGTAGAGGGATAAATTCATGCAATATGATAAAAACCCCATCTTGTTATCCTCGATGGCAACAATACAATACGTGCCTTGCTGCCCCCCTCGGCTTTGGGAAAGGACACGCAAGATTGAACCCAAAGCTAAGCACTTCTCCCATTGCAAGAAAAACCAATCTAGTAGGCCAAACCAAACTGATAATTCGAAGAGACTTGCAAAGATAACCAATCATACATAAAAATAATTCAGAGAAGACTCAAATATTGTTCATAGATAGACTCGATCATAAACCCACAATTCATCGGTCTCAACAAACACACCGCAAAAAGAAGATTACATCGAATAGATCTCCACGAGAGAGGGGGAGAACATTGTATTGAGATCCAAAAAGAGAGAAGAAGCCATCTAGCTACTAACTATGGACCCGAAGGTCTGATGTAAACTACTCACACTTCATCGGAGAGGCTATGGTGTTGATGTAGAAGCCCTCCGTGGTGGATTCCCCTTCGGTGAACTCGGAACAGGCCCCAAGATGGGATCTCATGGATACATAAGGTTGCGGCGGTGGAATTAGGTTTTGGCTCTGTGTCGATCGTTTGAAGTGCGTGAGGTATATATAGGAGGAGCGAGTACATCGGTGGAGCAAAGGGGGCCCATGAGGCAGGGGGCTCCCTCCACCCTCGTGGCCACCTTCCTTCTTTCTTGACGTGGGGTCCAAGTCTCCTGGATCATATTCGGTGAGAAAATCACGTTCCCGAAGGTTTCATTCCGTTTGGACTCCGTTTGATATTCCGTTTCTTCGAAACACTGAAATAGGCAAAAAACAGCAATTCTGGGCTGGGCCTCCAGTTAATAGTTAGTCCCAAAAGTAATATAAAAGTGGAAAATAAAGCCCAATATGGTCCAAAACAGTAGATAATATAGCATGGAGCAATAAAAAATTATAGATACGTTGGAGACGTATCAGGCATCCCCAAGCTTAATTCCTGCTCGTCCTCAAGTAGTCAAATGATAAAAGAAAGAATTTTTGATGCGGAGTGCTACTTGGCATAATTTCAATGTAATTCCTCTTAATTGTGGTATGAATATTCAGATCAGAAAGATTCAAGACAAACGTTCATATTGACATAAAATAATAATACTTCAAGCATACTAACTAAGCAATTATGTCCTCTCAAAATAACATGGCCAAAGAAAGTTCATCCCTACAAAATCATATAGTTTAGTCATGCTCCATTTTCGTCACACAAGAATGCTCTCATCATGCACAACCCGATGACAAGCCAAGCAATTGTTTCATACTTTAGTAATCTCAAACTTATAAACCTTCACGCAATACATGAGCGTGAGCCATGGACATAGCACTATGGGTGGAATAGAATATGATGATGGGGGTTATGTGGAGAAGACAAAAAAGGAGAAGATCTCACATCAACGAGGCTAATCAATGGGCTATGGAGATGCCCATTGATTGATGTCAATGCAAGGAGTAGGGATTGCCATGCAACAGATGCACTAGAGCTATAAATGTATGAAAGCTCAACAAAAGAAACTAAGTGGGTGTGCATCCAACTTGCTTGCTCATGAAGACCTAGGGCACTTGAGGAGGCCCATTGTTGGAATATACAAGCCAAGTTCTATAATGAAAAATTCCCACTAGTATATGAAAGTGACAAAACAAGAGACTCTCTATCATGAAGATTATGGTGCTACTTTGAAGCACAAGTGTGGAAAAGGATAGTAGCATTGTCCCTTCTCTCTTTTTCTCTCATTTTTTTATATGGCCTTTCTCTTTTTTTATGGCCTTTCTCTTTTTTTTATGTATTCCTCACTTGGGACAATGCTCTAGAAAATGATGATCATCACACTTCTATTTATTTACAACTCAATGGTTACAACTCGATACTAGAACAAAGTATGACTCTATATGAATGCCTCCTGCGGTGTACCGGGATATGCAATGAATCAAGAGTGACATGTATGAAAGAATTATGAACGGTGGCTTTGCCACAAATACTATGTCAACTACATGATCATGCTAAGAAATATGACAATGATGAATGTGTCATGAAGAACGGTATGGTGGAAAGTTGCATGGCAATATATCTCGGAATGGCTATGGAAATGCCATAATAGGTAGGTATGGTGGATGTTTTGAGGAAGATATAAGGAGGTTTATGTGTGAAAGAGTGTATCATATCATGGGGTTTGGATGCACCGGCGAAGTTTGCACCAACTCTCAATGTGAGAAAGGGCAATGCACGGTACCGAAGAGGCTAGCAATGATGGAAGGGTGAGAGTGCGTATAATCCATGGACTCAACATTAGTAATAAAGAACTCATATACTTATTGCAAAAATCTACAAGCCATCAAAAACCAAAGCACTATGCGCATGCTCCTAGGGGGATAGATTGGTAGGAAAAGACCATCGCTCGTCCCCGACCGCCACTCATAAGGAGGACAATCAAATAACACCTCATGTTTCAAATTTGTTACATAACGTTTACCATACGTGCATGCTATAGGACTCGCAAACTTCAACACAAGCATTTCTCAAATTCACAACTACTCAACTAACACAACTTTGATATTATCACCTCCATATCTCAAAACAATTATCAAGCATCAAACTTTTCTTAGTATCCAACGCACTCAAAATAAAGTTTTACAAATCTTGAATACCAAGTATATTATTATTATTAAGCAAATTACCATGATATTTAAGACTCTCAAAATAATCTAAGTGAAGCATGAGAGATCAATAGTTTCTTTAAAACAAATCCACCACCGTGCTCTAAAAAAATATAAGTGAAGCACTAGAGCAAAACTATATAGCTCAAAAGATATAAGTGAAGCACATAGAGTATTCTAACAAATTCCAATTCATGTATGGCTCTCTCAAAAGGTGTGTACAGCAAGGATGATTGTGGTAAACTAAAAAGCAAAGACTCAAATCATACAAGACGCTCCAAGAAAAACACATATCATGTGGTGAATAAAAATATAGCTCCAAGTAAAGTTACCGATGGAAGTAGACGAAAGAGGAGATGCCTTCCGGGGCATCCCCAAGCTTTGACTTTTTGGTGTCCTTAGATTATCTTGGGGGTGCCATGTGCATCCCCAAGCTTAGGCTCTTGCCACTGGTTTTTCCATAATCCATCGAAATCTTTCACCCAAAACTTGAAAACTTCACAACACAAAACTCAACAGAAATCTCGTAAGCTCCGTTAGCGAAAGAAAACAAAAGACCACCTCAAGGTACTGTAATGAACTCATTATTTTTTATATTGGTGTTAAACCTACTTTATTCCAACTTATCTATGGTATATAAACTATTTTACTAGCCATAGATTCATGAAAATAAGAAAACAACACACGAAAAACAGAATCTGTCAAAAACAGAACAGTCTGTAGTAATCTGTAACTAACGCAAACTTCTGGAACTCCAAAAATTTGGAAAAAATAGGAAGACCTAGGCAATTTGTTTGTTGATCAGAAGCAATTTAAATCACTATTTTATCATGTTCTGGTGATTTTTAATAATTGTTTTCGTGAACATAAAGTTTCTGGAAATTACAGCAAGATCTAATAACTATCATCCAAGAAGATCCTATAGGTTTAACTTGGCACAAACACTAATTAAAACATAAAACCACATCTAAACAGAAGGTAGATGGATTATTTATTCCTAAACAGAATCAAGAGCAAAAAAACTAAAAATAAAATTGGGTTGCCTCCCAACAAGCGCTATCGTTTAACGCCCCTAGCTAGGCATAAAGGCAAGGATAGATCTAGGTATTGCCATCTCTGGTCTTAGGGAAGAAAAGAGCAAACTTGCTATCTATGGAATTAATCCTTCAATTTTGACAAAGAACATGGCCATTAATGGTAGAAGAAAGATTAAGTATGTTGCGGAAATTGGCATCTAGGCTAGCTTTTATTCTATGATAGATTCGTTTTGGTAGGAAAGCAAAAGAGATGTGATTTCAACTTTCTCGTTAATGGGGTGCCCAAACATAGTTTTCATCTTTTCATAGGTATCTATAGGGTCCCCTTCAAGAAAACCCTCTTCAAAAATAGAATCCAAGACTTGTTTGAATGAAGCGGGCAACCCAACATAAAAGTTTTTTAAGTAAACCTCAATTTGGTATTGAGGTACATAGCTAGCACAAATCTTTAATAGCCTATCCCAAGCATCTTTCAAAGATTCATCAAGTAAGTAGCGAAATATTCCAGAATCTTCTTCATCAGAATTGCTAAGGTTTTCATTGATAAATCCGGCAGGTTTTTCCATAGTATTTTTAGTTATGAGTTTAGATAAGATAGCAGGATTGTCTAAAGCACTAGAACTGGGAGAGAACCCCAAGTCTTTTGGTTCCCACATGGCGAGGCAAAGTGAGCGAGAAAGAGGCAAGCGGAAAGAGAGGCGGATAAAGCGACAAGGGTGAAGTGGTGGAGAGGAAAATGAGAGGCAAATGGAAAATAATGTAATGCGAGAGATAAGGGATTGTGATGGGTACTTGGTATGTTGACTTTTCGTAGACCTCCCGACAGCGGCGCCAAAAATCTTATGTTACCTCTTGAGCACTGCGTTGGATTTCCTTGAAGAGGAAAGGGTGATCGGCGAGTAGAGTAAGTATTTCCCTCAGTTTTGAGAACCAAGGTATCAATCCAGTAGGAGGCTACTTGAGTCCCTCGTACCTACACAAAACAAATAGCTCCACGCAACCAACGCGATTAGGGGTTGTCAATCCCTTCACGGTCACTTACGAGAGTGAGATCGATAGAGATGATAGATAGTATTTTGGTATTTTTAGGTATAGAGATGCAAAGTAAAATAAAAGGTAAAGTAAAAAGCAAAGTAATAATAATGTGTTGGGAGATTAATATGATAAAGATAGACCCGGGGCCATAGATTTCACTAGTGGCTTCTCTCAAGAGCATAAGTATTCTCGGTGGGTGAGCAATTCTGTTGAGCAATTGGCAGAATTGAGCATAGTTATGAGAATATCTAGGTATGATCATGTATATAGGCATCACGTCCGAGACAAGTAGACCGACTCTGCTGCATCTACTATATTACTCCACTCATCGACCGCTATCTGACATGCATCTAGAGTATTAAGTTCATGGAAACAAAGTAGCATGTAAGCAAGATGACATGATGTAGAGGATAAATTCATGCAATATAATAAAACCCCATCTTGTTATCCTCGATGGCAACAATATAATCGTGCCTTGATGCCCCTACTATCTTTGGGAAAGGACACATAAGATTGAACCCAAAGCTAAGCACATCTCCCATTGCAAGAAAAACTAATCTAGTAGGCCAAACCAAAGCTGATAATTGAAGAGACTTGCAAAGATAACCAATCATACATAAAAAGAATTCAGAGAAGATTCAAATATTGTTCATAGATAGACTCGATCATAAACCCACAATTCATCGGTCTCAACAAACACACGCAAAAAGAAGATTACATCGAATAGATCTCCACGAGAGAAGGGGGACATTGTATTGAGATCCAAAAAGAGAGAAGAAGCCATCTAGCTACTAACTATGGACCCGAAGGTCTGATGTAAACTAATCACACTTCATCAGAGAGGCTATGGTGTTGATGTAGAAGCCCTCCATGGTGGATTCCCCTTCCGGCGGAGCTCCGGAACAGGCCCCAAGATGGGATCTCGTGGATACAGAAGGTTGCAACGGTGGAATTAGGTTTTTGGCTCCGTATCTTATTGTTTGGGGCTACGTAGGTATATATAGGAGGAAGGAGTACGTCGGTGGAGCAAAGGGGGGCCCACGAGGCTGGGGGATGCGCCCTCCACCCTCGTGGCCGCCTCCCTTCTTTCTTGACGTGGGGTCCAAGTCTCCTGGATATATTCGGCGAGAAAATCACGTTCCCGAAGGTTTCATTCCGTTTTGACTCCGTTTGATATTCCGTTTCTTCGAAACACTGAAATAGGCAAAAAACAACAATTCTGGGCTAGGCCTCCGGTTAATAGGTTAGTCCCAAAAGTAATATAAAAGTGGAAAATAAAGCCCAATATGGTCCAAAACAGTAGATAATATAGCATGGAGCAATCAAAAATTATAGATACGTTGGAGACGTATCAAGCATGCGCGTAATACTTTTCTTTGATAACTTGTAGATTTTTGCAATAAGTATGTGAGTTCTTCATGACTAATGTTGAGTCCATGGATTATACGCACTTTTCTTCGGTCCACCATTGCTAGCCTCTCTAATACCGCGCACTTTTCACCGGTGTCATACACCCACCATATACCTTCCTCAAAACAGCCACCATACCTACCTATCATGGCATTTCCATAGCCATTCCGAGATATATTGCCATGCAACTTTCCACCATTCCGTTTATTATGACACGCTCCATCATTGTCATATTGCTAGCATGATCATGTAGTTGACATCGTATTTGTGGCAAAGCCACCATTCTTAATTCTTTCATACATGTCACTCTTGATTCATTGCATATCCCGGTACACCACCGGAGGCATTCACATAGACTCATATTTTTGTTCTAAGTATCGAGTTGAAATTGTTGAGTTGTAAGAAAATAAAAGTGTGATGATCATCATTATTAGAGCATTGTCCCGGTGAGGAAAGGATGATGGAGACTATGATTCCCCCACAAGTCGGGATGAGACTCCAGACGAAAAAGAAAAAAAAAGAAAAAAAGAGGCCATAAAAAAGGAGAAAAGGCCAAAAAATGAGAAAAAAAGAGAGAAGGGATAATGTTACTATCCTTTTACCACACTTGTGCTTCAAAGTAGCACCATGATCTTCATGATAGAGAGTCTCTCATTTTGTCACTTTCATATACTAGTGGGAATTTTTTTATAGAACTTGGCTTGTATATTCCAATGATGGGCTTCCCCAAAATGCCCTAGGTCTTCGTGAGCAAGCGAGTTGGACACCCACTTAGTTTCTTTTGTTGAACTTTCATATACTTATAGCTCTAGTGCATCTGTTGCATGGCAATCCCTACTCACTCACATTAATATCTATTGATGGGCATCTCCATAGCCCGTTGATACGCCTAGTTGATGTGAGACTATCTTCCCCTTTTTCTGTCTTCTCCACAACCACCATTATATTCCACATATAGTGCTATATCCATGGCTCACGCTCATGTATTGCATGAATATCGAAAAAGTTTTGAGAATGTCAAAAGTATGAAACAATTGCTTGGCTTGTCATCGGGGTTGTGCATGATTTAAATACTTTGTGTGGTGAAGATAGAGCATAGCCATACTATATGATTTTGTAGGGATAACTTTCTTTGGCCATGTTATTTTGAGAAGACATGATTGCTTTGTTAGTACGCTTGAAGTATTATTATTTTTATGTCAATATGAACTTTTGTCTTGAATCTTTCGGATCTGAATATTCATACCATAATTCAGAAGAATTACATTGAAATTATGCCAAGTGGCTTTTCGGCATCAAAATTCTTTTTATCATTTACCTACTCGAGGACGAGCAGGAATTAAGCTTGGGGATGCGATCGTCTCCAACTTATCTATAATTTTTATTGCTCCATGCTATATTATCTACTGTTTTGGACTATATTGGGCTTTATTTCCCACTTTTATATTATTTTGGGACTAACCTATTAACCGGAGGCCCAGCCCGAATTGTTGTTTTTGCCTATTTCAAAGTTTGAAGAAGCGGAATATCAAACGGAGTCCAAGCGGAATGAAACCTTGGGGCGTGATTTTCTCACGAATATGATCCGGAGACTTGGACCCTCGTCAAGAAAGCCAGGAGGTGGGCACGAGGTAGAGGCGCGCCCACCCCTAGGGCGCCCCACCCTCGTGGGCCCCAGAGCTCCACCGGCGTGCTTCTTCCTCCTATATATACCTCGTACCCCAAACAATCGACACGGAGCCAAAACCTAATTCCACCGCCGCAACCTTCTGTACCCATGAGATCCCATCTTGGGGCCTGTTCCGGAGCTCCACCGGAGAGGGCATCCACCATGGAGGGCTTCTACATAATCACCATAGCCCCTCCGATGAAGTGTGAGTAGTTTACCTCAGACCTTCGGGTCCATAGTTAGTAGCTAGATGGCTTCTTCTCTCTTTTTGGATCTCAATACAATGTTCTCCCCCTCTCTCGTGGAGATCTATTCGATGTAATCTTCTTTTTTGCGGTGTGTTTGTTGAGACCGATGAATTGTGGGTTTATGATCAAGATTATCTATGAACAATATTTGAATCTTCTCTAAATTCTTTTATGTGTGATTGGTTATCTTTGCAAGTCTCTTCGAATTATCAGTTTGGTCTGGCCTACTAGATTAGTTTTTCTTGCAATGGGAGATGTGCTTAGCTTTGGGTTCAATCTTGTGGTGCCCTTTCCCAGTGACAGTAGGGGCATCAAGGCACGTATTGTATTGTTGCCATCGAGGATAACAAGATGGGGTTTTTATCATATTGCGTGTATTTATCCCTCTACATCATGTCATCTTGCTTAAGGCGTTACTCTGTTTTCTTGAACTTAATACTCTAGACGCATGCTGGATAGCGGTTGATGAGTGGAGTAATAGTAGTAGATGCAGGCAGGAGTTGGTCTACTTGTCTCGGACGTGATGCCTATATACATGATCATACCTAGATATTCTCATACTATGCTCAATTATGCCAATTGCTCAACAGTAATTCGTTCACCCACCATAAAATACTTATGCTCTTGAGAGAAGCCACTAGTGAAATCTATGGCCCCCGGGTCTATCTTCATCATATTAATCTTCCATCACTTTAATATTGCTTTGCTTTTTACTTTGCTTTTATATTACTTTGCATCTTTATCACAAAAATACCAAAAATATTATCTACAAGGAGATGAACTCGGTCCGATCAAACCCAGACGCTCTTGTTCATCGAGCTGCTTCTTCAATTCCTTCAGCTCATCAGTCCAAGCTTGTAAGGACGCTGTAAACGGGTTCAAGTGCCAGTTCAAGATCGATAACTAATTCAATCTGGCCGATGAGGAGGCATACCCGAAGCTCTTCCGAAAGACATCTTGGTACTCACAAACGATCGAATCGAGAGATAGCATTCAGTTCGCCCTTCTCATTGAGAGAAAACAACCAATGGTTTCATCACGAAGCGCATAGATGATCACATCATTAGAAGAGTGAGTCAATTGAATTTCGGCAGCACAATCAAGTCGAGCTTTGTGCCGATAAAGCCACCATTCCGAGAATAAGATCAATATCCGAGTCACCAAGGACAACTGGTTTAGACAGAAATCTATAATCGCCCATCTTGATAGAGACATCCGAACCATGTAGCTTGCATTCATGCATTTACCCGAGAGACAACTCGCTAATGGTCTAGGCAAATCTAGGAAAGACAAGTCATGCTTAGATGCAAATGGTTTAGAGATGAAACTAAGCGATGCACCAAAGGTCAAAGAGAACTTTTGCAGAATATCATTAACAAGAAGATTACCCATTAACACATCGAAGATTCTCCGCTTGAGCTGCATTCATCATATCGACCTTTGCAAACTTGGGATTATGCTTGACCACCGCATTGCTGGAAGATTTCACAGAGGAGGAGGCGAAGGCGCCTTTGGTTGAAGCATTTGTTCGCATAGTGACCTTTCTCCGACATTTGTTGCAAGTCACCTCATAGAGCGGATGGTGGTAAGGAGCACTTGACCTTGGAGCTTGAGAATTAGACTTGTTCTCGATAGCTTGGGTTGGGTGGGGGAAGATCCACGCCACCTGAGTTCTTCTCACTGATAAGGCCGACGGAATGGAGGAGGAGGAAGGTAGAACTTCGCTGCTTAGCTGCCACTTGAGAGGAAGAAGAAGACTGAATGCATCCCCGATTCTCTTCTTAGAAGCCTCACATTTGAGCTGGCAGCTTCTTGCTTCAGAGCCATGTTGTAGAAATCATCATACTTATCTCGCTCAAAAGCACAAGAGCTAATTGCAGATCTTCTCTCGCACCACCTCTCAATTGATAGATCATACTCTTTTCATCGTGCACGCCTTGCTTAGCAAAACGAAAGCGAAGCCTCGAACTGGATATTGTATTGATAGACGACATGTTGCCCTGCTTGAGATTGCGGAACTCCTCACGCTTGCTCTCAACAACACTTTTGGAATGTGATGAGCTCAAATCTCGCGAACTCATCCTGTAATGACACGACCTCCTCTCGAATCTTTGTATTGTTGGTACCACTCAAAGCAGCTTGATCCTTGAGTTGAAACGATGCAAACTTGACAAAGTCCTCGTGTCCGACATTGCTACAATCAAAATGCTTGCAGATGTCCACTAACCAATCGTCAGCCTCTGTGGCCTCGGCTACGTAAACCGAAAGACTTCGCTGATTAGCGAGGAACCGATCGAGAGTAGCAAAGTGTGGCTGATTGTTGCCTTGACCTTGATTTCCTTGATTGCCTTGCCTCGAAAGTACGCTTCTTGCAAGAGCTGCAAAATCATCTCGAGCATTGGCATTGGTGGCTGCCATGATAGCTTGCTGTGCCTCCGGAGGCGGAGGTGGAGGTGGAGGTGGAGGGTCTGATCGATCCCCATCATTGCGATCCGGATTCGTACGCTACATGGAGCCATCCTCAAGAGGGTGACATCCGTTAGTCCTTTGATAGACAAAAGATAAGTAGAATCAACGGATAGAAATTGCAACATATAGTCTTCACAATAAACATTCAACAAGAATGAACGAATGAATTCCAAAGTTAATCATCACACGCCCATTAAGGTGAGAAGCCACTTAGATAAAGATATGGAAACAACAACCGCCTTAGAAACAAATCGAGTATCACAACTGAAAACAAAAGATTGGCTTCTAGAATGAGCCGAACAAACACATGATAGAGATTTCACCAAAGTGTTCGTGGTGGGGCCCACACGGACACGACGATAGCGGACGTCACGAATGACAAACAAGACGCCCCGAATCAGCATAGCCAAGGATTCTTTAAGACGCCTCACACCATCAGAATCGACCGTGAATGGGCGGACCACTAAACGTTGAACCCCAATCTCAAATCATACATCCGTCGGAAAGAATATCCCGTAAGCTACTAGAATTCCCACCTATAAACTCCCGAAACTTTCTGGTTATGCAATCTGTGTTGGGGATACAGGGACACAAAATATATCACCCAAACTAACAATACCTAGATCCAACAGTATCCATCCGTCAACACATAACCAAGAAATCCTCGGAAATCGTGGTACCTCGACCTTCAAAAACATCCGTTATACAAGTCATGGCAATACTCCCAAGACTCGCCCAAGATCGGGCTATCAGGTTATCTCACCAACAACTGCACAAAAGAGATTTCGATGTCGGTAAAACTCAGTATTCCGAATCGCAACAATAAAATTGTGACGACAACACCTTGGAGCTCAACTCCCGGACACCGCCACAACCCCTAAATGTCGAGGCACCAAGAACAATGTTCTCGCCACAAAACCATCGAACGATTCCAAGATACCCACGTGATCCTAAAAAATTTTAGTGAAATTTGAGAAGAGGAGAGTCAAAATTCTACGCCAGAGACCTCACAGAGCGATTAAGGACTGGGAGTAAAAAGAATCCTACTATCCGATATATATAATCCTAAGACTCAAAACATTTTCCATTCTAGACTCAACAACGCCAAAGAAACAATCAAGTAGGGGTTCCTAAGTCGGGAAGGCTCGATTACTAACTTGTATCGCCTCGATGCGGCTATATCTCCCACGTGTCGAGGCACGACTTAGAGGCATAACCGCATTGAAAGCAATGTCGCAAGTGAGGTAATCTTCACACAACCCATGTAATAAATAAGGGAAAAGATACATAGTTGGCTTGCAGTCGCCACTTCACACAATACATAAATAAACATCCATCATTCAGAGTACACTCAAGGTCCGACTACGGAACCAAAATAAAAGAAGATACCCCAAATGCTACACAGATCCCCGAATCGTCCCAACTGGGCACCACTACTGATCATCAGGAAAAGACACGTAGTAACGACCACGCCTCGTCGAACTCCCACTTGAGCTCGGTTGAGTCACCCGCACCGCCTCGCCGGAACTCGCAACTGTTTTGAAGTATCGTGAGTCACGGGACTCAGCAATCTCACACCCGCGAGATCAAGACTATTTAAGCTTATAGGAAGGACAGAGTAGTAAAGTGGAGCTGCAGCAAGTTTACTAGCATATATGGTGGCTACATCGCAAAAGAGAGCGATAAGAGGAGCAAAGCACGGTCGTGAAGCTAATAGCCACCAAGAAGTGATCCTGAACTACTTACGCCGACATAACTCCAACATCTGTTCACTTCCGGACCACCGAGAAGAGACCATCACGGTTACACACGCGTTGATGTGTATTTTATTTGAGGTCAACTTTGGGTTTTCTACAACCGACATTAACAAATTCCCATCTGCCTCATAATCCGGCACGGCCGGCCGAAAGATATTACCCGCAGGGTGTCCCAACTTAGCCCATTATAAGCTCTCACGGTCAACGAAGGATATTCTTCTACCGGAAGACCCGATCAATCTCGAATCCCGGACTACAAGACATTTCGACAAAGAATAAAACAAGACCAGCAAAGCCACCAATGTGCCGACAAATCCCGATAGGAGCTGCACATATCTCGTTCTCGTGGCACACCGGATTGTCCAAACTTCCGATAGGCCAGCTCAGAGTTGCCCCCGATACACCGGCGGTCGATAGCTTGGACCAGCACTCGAGGAGAACTGCCCGGGGTTTAAATAAAGATGACCTCGGGCTCGCGAAACCCGGGGAAAAGGCTTAGGCGGCAAATGGTAAAACCAAAGTTGGGCCTTGCTGGACGAGTCTTATTCAAAGCGAACTGTCAAGGGGGTCCCATAAATCACCCAACCGTAAGGAACGCTAAATCAAGGAACATAACACCGTATGACGGAAACTAGGTGGCAAGAGTGGAACAAAACACTGCATAAGGCCGAGCCTTCCACCCTTTACCAAGTATATAGATGCATTAATTATAGTATAAATATATTGTGATATCCCCAACAAGTAAACATGTTCCAAAAAGGAACAACATCTCCATGTTCCAACAAGGAACAAACTTCAGCTTCACCTGCAACTAGCAACGCTATAAGAGGGCTGAGCAAAGCGGTAACATAGCCAATCAACGGTTTGCTAGGAAAAGGATGGTTAGGGGCTGACATGGCAATATGGGTGGCATGATATAGCAAGTGGTAGGCATCGCAGCATAGGCATAGCAAAAGAGCGAGCAACTAGCATAGCAAAGATAGAAGTGATTTCGAGGGTATGGTCATCTTGCTCGCAATGTTCTCAGAGTTGTCGAAAGCTTGATCCTCGTAAGCGTTCTCAACAGGTTCCTCGCTCACGCACTCGCCTCCGGCTCTACCCAAAGCAACAACACAAACAAAGGAACCACAATAAATCACGGTGCAATGCACAATCAACATGATGCAAAACATGACATGATATGCGAGATGTGATATGCAATGCTTATGTGCGCCCAGAAGGTAATGATGAACCAGGCATCAACTTGGTAAACCAAGTATGCCACTGAAAGATGAGATGATTTCGTTGAAATCGATATAAAGATAACCGAATCGGATGCACGGTTTGGAAATGACAAGCAAAACAAGAATGGCACAAATCTGCCATTAACAGCATGATGCCACTTAGCAAGCAACAATTAATTAAGCTACTGCACCCAAACGTATCAACAAAGCACATGGAAGTGATCTACACAAGATGCTAGACAAAAGATGAGCACTGAGCTACGGCTAGTTCACATCATAACAGGTTCAAACAAGCATGGCAAAAGTGCACAAAATATCAGGCTGGACATGGCAAAAACAGCATCAGGTTGCAATGTTCAGAGCAGCAAAACTACATGCTACAGGAACTTAAAATAGCAAAACATGGCATGGCATGAATCTACTCAAAGCATAGAACAAAAGTACCTTACTGACCATAAACCAAAAAGGATCAGAAAATATAGTAACACCCATGTCAATATTGAAAGTTTAGTTAACAGATTCAGCAACATGGCATGTCAAAACTGATAACAAGTAGGCATGTTTACAAGCTCAATGCACTACTACAGAGCCTTAAATGATAAACTAAGCATACATACATGAAGAAGACATGACATAGAAGACATACATGGCAATAACAATAACATAGCATACATGGATCATCCACAACAACCTAGGCAAAATTGAATAACATGTAAACAATCTGCCAGAAACATTTGATAGCAAAAGTAGAGCTCGATTGACTCAAGCTATGGCACTCCATAATTGCAAACAAAGGCATGGATGGATAGAGAAAGACATGTTTAACAAAACATCCTTACTGAAGTATCTCAAAATATGCATGGATCTCTCGGTATCATCAAGTTAACATGGCATCAAAATCAGCTAAAACAGGGCTGAAATCAGCAACATCAGACACCTACTTTGCATGCTTGTGCTAGTCACCACATAGATCACAAAAATACATGGCATACACCCCTGAAATATGGCATGGCATATTTCAAAACACATGTAGGACTCAAATTCATAGGGTGCACACATTAATCATGGCAAAAATAACAAAAGTGCTAGTTCTGTTAAGAAACAGAAACTAACATCACATAGCACTCTTCCAACAGCATTTCGGGCATCAAGATGAGCTCAAATGAAAATGGTGCAATGAGATGAAATGATCTACTCTTCGAGGCGAACATTTTGACATATTATACGCGCAAAAAGGACCTACAGATGCAAAGTTACACTCGGTTGAAAATGCAACAAAATTCAATAATATACAAAAGACTGGGAAAAAGGAGGGGGAGAGAGGTCAACGGGCGCGCGGCCCGAGGTCAAATCTGGATCGGGCGACGGGCGGCGGCTGCGCGGGCTCGCCGGAGAAGGCGGCGAGGAGGAGGAAGGTGGCCGGGCTCGCCGGCCGGGAGGAGGAGAGGTGGTCTGGCGGAGGTCGGCCGGCGTGGCGGCGGAGCGGCGACGCTACGGGCGGGCGGCGCCGGCGGAGAGGCGGCGGCGAAGCGGGTGGCCGGAGCGGCCGGGCGGCGCGGCGGGCGAGGTCGCTGGGCTGCTGCGGCGGGCGGCGGGCGCTGGAGGCCGGGCGGAGAGGAGCGGCGACGGGAGACGGGTCAGAGCTGGCGGGCGCTGGCCCGAGGCGTTCGGGCGGGCTCGCTGGGCGAAAGCGGTCAAGGCGGCGCGGGAGCTGACGGGCGGCGCGAGATTCAAGGGCGGCGGCGGCGGACGACGTCCGTAGCGGGCGGACACGTCCGTGGCGGCGAGGGCGATTTTAGGGTTTCGGGAAGGATGATCCGGATTTGAGGGGGGTTTGCTTAAATAGGCATAGAGGGAGCTAGGAGAGTCCAAATGAGGTGTAGTTTTACCACACGATCGTGATCGAACGACGGAGAGCATGGAAGTGACTTAGATGGGTTATTGGGCTGTTTTGAAGGGGTGTTGGGCTGCAACTTAAAAGAGGCCTTTGCGAGAGTGCGGTTAATCGTTGAGTACCAAACGAGCTCCAAATGACCAAACTTGACCGGTGGTCTACGGTGGTATACCAAGGCCACTAGACAAACCTCGGTCCATTTCGAGAAGGTTTTGTACCCGCACACGGAAAAACGTAAAAGGGCCGCCGGGAAGATAGGAGTGCCGGATTGCAAAACGGACAACGGGAAAATGCTCGAATCATGAGACTAACACGTATGCAAATGCGATGCACATGATGACATGATAAAAATGCATGACATGGACAAATGAAAATGAAGAAAACCCAACCACGGAGGGAATATCATATATATCAATGCCGAAAATGGCAAGAGTTGAGTTACAAATGGAAAGTTACTTCCGGTGTTACAATCTACTACTATTACTCCACTCGCTGACCGCTATCCAAAGATGCATCTAGAGTATTAAGTTCATGGAAACAAAGTAACGCCTTAAGAAAGATGACATGATGTAGAGGGATAAATTCATGCAATATGATAAAACCCCATCTTGTTATCCTCGATGGCAACAATACAATACGTGCCTTGCTGCCCCTCATCGGCACCGGAAAGGACACCGCAAGATTGAACCCAAAGCTAAGCACTTCTCCCATTGCAAGAAAAACCAATCTAGTAGGCCAAACCAAACTGATAATTCAAGAGACTTGCAAAGATAACCAATCATACATAAAATAATTCAGAGAAGACTCAAATATTGTTCATAGATAGACTCGATCATAAACCCACAATTCATCGGTCTCAACAAACACACCGCAAAAAGAAGATTACATCGAATAGATCTCCACGAGAGAGGGGGAGAACATTGTATTGAGATCCAAAAAGAGAGAAGAAGCCATCTAGCTACTAACTATGGACCCGAAGGTCTGATGTAAACTACTCACACTTCATCGGAGAGGCTATGGTGTTGATGTAGAAGCCCTCCGTGGTGGATTCCCCTTCCGGCGGAGCTCCGGAACAGGCCCCAAGATGGGATCTCATGGATACATAAGGTTGCGGCGGTGGAATTAGGTTTTTGGCTCTGTATCTGATCGTTTGGGGGTACGTAGGTATATATAGGAGGAACGAGTACATCGGTGGAGCAAAGGGGGGCCCATGAGGCAGGGGGCTCCCTCCACCCTCGTGGCCACCTTCCTTCTTTCTTGACGTGGGGTCCAAGTCTCCTGGATCATATTCGGTGAGAAAATCACGCTCCTCAAGGTTTCATTCCGCTTTGACTCCGTTTGATATTCCGCTTTTTCAAACATCAAATAGGCAAAAACAAAGCAATTCTGGGCTGGGCCTCCAGTTAATAGTTAGTCCCAAAAGTAATATAAAAGTGGAAAATAAAGCCCAATATGGTCCAAAACAGTAGATAATATAGCATGGAGCAATAAAAAATTATAGATACGTTGGAGACGTATCAGGCATCCCCAAGCTTAATTCCTGCTCGTCCTCAAGTAGTCAAATGATAAAAGAAAGAATTTTTGATGCGGAGTGCTACTTGGCATAATTTCAATGTAATTCCTCTTAATTGTGGTATGAATATTCAGATCAGAAAGATTCAAGACAAACGTTCATATTGACATAAAAATAATAATACTTCAAGCATACTAACTAAGCAATTATGTCCTCTCAAAATAACATGGCCAAAGAAAGTTCATCCCTACAAAATCATATAGTTTAGTCATGCTCCATTTTCGTCACACAAGAATGCTCTCATCATGCACAACCCCGATGACAAGCCAAGCAATTGTTTCATACTTTAGTAATCTCAAACTTATAAACCTTCACGCAATACATGAGCGTGAGCCATGGACATAGCACTATGGGTGGAATAGAATATGATGATGGGGGTTATGTGGAGAAGACAAAAAAGGAGAAGATCTCACATCAACGAGGCTAATCAATGGGCTATGGAGATGCCCATTGATTGATGTCAATGCAAGGAGTAGGGATTGCCATGCAACAGATGCACTAGAGCTATAAATGTATGAAAGCTCAACAAAAGAAACTAAGTGGGTGTGCATCCAACTTGCTTGCTCACGAAGACCTAGGGCACTTTAGGAGGCCCATTGTTGGAATATATAAGCCAAGTTCTATAATGAAAAATTCCACTAGTATATGAAAGTGACAAAGCAAGAGACTCTATCTATCATGAAGATTATGGTGCTACTTTGAAGCACAAGTGTGGAAAAGGATAGTAGCATTGTCCCTCTCTCTTTTTCTCTCATTTTTTATATGGCCTTTCTCTTTTTATGGCCTTTCTTTTTTTATGTATTCCTCACTTGGGACAATGCTCTAGAAAATGATGATCATCACACTTCTATTTATTTACAACTCAATGGTTACAACTCGATACTAGAACAAAGTATGACTCTATATGAATGCCTCCTCATGTGTAATCGGATATGCAATGAATCAAGAGTGACATGTATGAAAGAATTATGAACGGTGGCTTTGCCACAAATACTATGTCAACTACATGATCATGCTAAGAAATATGACAATGATGAATGTGTCATGAAGAACGGTATGGTGGAAAGTTGCATGGCAATATATCTCGGAATGGCTATGGAAATGCCATAATAGGTAGGTATGGTGGATGTTTTGAGGAAGATATAAGGAGGTTTATGTGTGAAAGAGTGTATCATATCATGGGTTTGATGCACCGCTAAGTTTGCACCAACTCTCAATGTGAGAAAGGGCAATGCACGGCATCAAGAGGCTAGCAATGATGGAAGGGTGAGAGTGCGATAATCCATGGACTCAACATTAGTAATAAAGAACTCATATACTTATTGCAAAAATCTACAAGCCATCAAAACCAAAGCACTATGCGATGCTCCTAGGGGATAGATTGGTAGGAAAAGACCATCGCCGTCCCCGACCGCCACTCATAAGGAGGACAATCAAATAACACCTCATGTTTCAAATTTGTTACATAACGTTTACCATACGTGCATGCTATAGGACTCGCAAACTTCAACACAAGCATTTCTCAAATTCACAACTACTCAACTAACACAACTTTGATATTATCACCTCCATATCTCAAAACAATTATCAAGCATCAAACTTTTCTTAGTATCCAACGACTCAAAATAAAGTTTTACAAATCTTGAATACCAAGTATATTATTATTATTAAGCAAATTACCATGATATTTAAGACTCTCAAAATAATCTAAGTGAAGCATGAGAGATCAATAGTTTCTTTAAAACAAATCCACCACCGTGTTTCTAAAAAATATAAGTGAAGCACTAGAGCAAAACTATATAGCTCAAAAGATATAAGTGAAGCACATAGAGTATTCTAACAAATTCCAATTCATGTATGGCTCTCTCAAAAGGTGTGTACAGCAAGGATGATTGTGGTAAACTAAAAAGCAAAGACTCAAATCATACAAGACGCTCCAAGAAAAACACATATCATGTGGTGAATAAAAATATAGCTCCAAGTAAAGTTACCGATGGAAGTAGACGAAAGAGGAGATGCCTTCCGGGGCATCCCCAAGCTTTGACTTTTTGGTGTCCTTAGATTATCTTGGGGGTGCCATGTGCATCCCCAAGCTTAGGCTCTTGCCACTGGTTTTTCCATAATCCATCGAAATCTTTCACCCAAAACTTGAAAACTTCACAACACAAAACTCAACAGAAATCTCGTAAGTCTGTTAGCTTAAAGAAAACAAAAGACCACCTCAAGGTACTGTAATGAACTCATTATTTTTTATATTGGTGTTAAACCTACTTTATTCCAACTTATCTATGGTATATAAACTATTTTACTAGCCATAGATTCATGAAAATAAGAAAACAACACACGAAAAACAGAATCTGTCAAAAACAGAACAGTCTGTAGTAATCTGTAACTAACGCAAACTTCTGGAACTCCAAAAATTTGGAAAAAATAGGAAGACCTAGGCAATTTGTTTGTTGATCAGAAGCAATTTAAATCACTATTTTATCATGTTCTGGTGATTTTTAATAATTGTTTTCGTGAACATAAAGTTTCTGGAAATTACAGCAAGATCTAATAACTATCATCCAAGAAGATCCTATAGGTTTAACTTGGCACAAACACTAATTAAAACATAAAACCACATCTAAACAGAAGGTAGATGGATTATTTATTCCTAAACAGAATCAAGAGCAAAAAACTAAAAATAAAATTGGGTTGCCTCCCAACAAGCGCTATCGCTTAACGCCCTAGCTAGGCATAAAGGCAAGGATAGATCTAGGTATTGCCATCTCTCGGTCTTAGGGAAGAAAAGAGCAAACTTGCTATCTATGGAATTAATCCTTCAATTTTGACAAAGAACATGGCCATTAATGGTAGAAGAAAGATTAAGTATGTTGCGGAAATTGGCATCTAGGCTAGCTTTTATTCTATGATAGATTCGTTTTGGTAGGAAAGCAAAAGAGATGTGATTTCAACTTTCTCGTTAATGGGGTGCCCAAACATAGTTTTCATCTTTTCATAGGTATCTATAGGGTCCCTTCAAGAAAACCCTCTTCAAAAATAGAATCCAAGACTTGTTTGAATGAAGCGGGCAACCCAACATAAAAGTTTTTTAAGTAAACCTCAATTTGGTATTGAGGTACATAGCTAGCACAAATCTTTAATAGCCTATCCCAAGCATCTTTCAAAGATTCATCAAGTAAGTAGCGAAATATTCCAGAATCTTCTTCATCAGAATTGCTAAGGTTTTCATTGATAAATCCGGCAGGTTTTTCCATAGTATTTTTAGTTATGAGTTTAGATAAGATAGCAGGATTGTCTAAAGCACTAGAACTCGGGAGAGAACCCCCAAGTCTTTTTGGTTCCCACATGGCGAGGCAAAGTGAGCGAGAAAGAGGCAAACGGAAAAGAGAGGGCGGATAAAACGACAAGGGTGAAGTGGTGGAGAGGAAAATGAGAGGCAAATGGAAAATAATGTAATGCGAGAGATAAGGGATTGTGATGGGTACTTGGTATGTTGACTTTTGCGTAGACCTCCCCGGCAACGGCGCCAAAAATCTTATGTTACCTCTTGAGCACTGCGTTGGATTTCCTTGAAGAGGAAAGGGTGATGCGGCAGAGTAGAGTAAGTATTTCCCTCAGTTTTTGAGAACCAAGGTATCAATCCAGTAGGAGGCTACGCGCGAGTCCCTCGTACCTACACAAAACAAATAGCTCCACGCAACCAACGCGATTAGGGGTTGTCAATCCCTTCACGGTCACTTACGAGAGTGAGATCTGATAGAGATGATAGATAGTATTTTTGGTATTTTTCGTATAGAGATGCAAAGTAAAATAAAAGGTAAAGTAAAAAAGCAAAGTAATAATAATGTGTTGGGAGATTAATATGATAAAGATAGACCCGGGGGCCATAGATTTCACTAGTGGCTTCTCTCAAGAGCATAAGTATTCTACGGTGGGTGAACGAATTACTGTTGAGCAATTGACAGAATTGAGCATAGTTATGAGAATATCTAGGTATGATCATGTATATAGGCATCACGTCCGAGACAAGTAGACCGACTCCTGCCTGCATCTACTATATTACTCCACTCATCGACCGCTATACAGCATGCATCTAGAGTATTAAGTTCATGGAAACAAAGTAACGCCTTAAGCAAGATGACATGATGTAGAGGGATAAATTCATGCAATATAATAAAAACCCCATCTTGTTATCCTCGATGGCAACAATATAATACGTGCCTTGATGCCCCTACTATCACTGGGAAAGGACACCGCAAGATTGAACCCAAAGCTAAGCACATCTCCCATTGCAAGAAAAACTAATCTAGTAGGCCAAACCAAACTGATAATTCGAAGAGACTTGCAAAGATAACCAATCATACATAAAAAGAATTCAGAGAAGATTCAAATATTGTTCATAGATAGACTCGATCATAAACCCACAATTCATCGGTCTCAACAAACACACCGCAAAAAGAAGATTACATCGAATAGATCTCCACGAGAGAAGGGGGGGACATTGTATTGAGATCCAAAAAGAGAGAAGAAGCCATCTAGCTACTAACTATGGACCCGAAGGTCTGATGTAAACTAATCACACTTCATCGAGAGGCTATGGTGTTGATGTAGAAGCCTCCATGGTGGATTCTCTTAGTGAGCTCCTAACAGGCCCCAAGATGGGATCTCGTGGATACAGAAGGTTGCAACGGTGGAATTAGGTTTTTGGCTCCGTATCTTATTGTTTGGGGCTACGTAGGTATATATAGGAGGAAGGAGTACGTCGGTGGAGCAAAGGGGGGCCCACGAGGTGGGGATGCGCCCACCTCGTGGCCGCCTCCTTCTTTCTTGACGTGGGGTCCAAGTCTCCTGGATATATTCGGCAGAAAATCACGCTCCTCAAGGTTTCATTCCGTTTGACTGCTTGATATTCCGCTTCTTCAAACACCAAATAGGCAAAAACAACAATTCGGGCTAGGCCTCCGGTTAATAGGTTAGTCCCAAAAGTAATATAAAAGTGGAAAATAAAGCCCAATATGGTCCAAAACAGTAGATAATATAGCATGGAGCAATCAAAATTATAGATACGTTTGAGACGTATCAAGCATGCGCGTAATACTTTTCTTTGATAACTTGTAGATTTTTGCAATAAGTATGTGAGTTCTTCATGACTAATGTTGAGTCCATGGATTATACGCACTTTTCTTGGTCCACCATTGCTAGCCTCTAATACCACAGACTTTTCACCGGTGTCATACACCCACCATATACCTTCCTCAAAACAGCCACCATACCTACCTATCATGGCATTTCCATAGCCATTCCGAGATATATTGCCATGCAACTTTCCACCATTCCGCTTATTATGACACGCCCATCATTGTCATATTGCTAGCATGATCATGTAGTTGACATCGTATTTGTGGCAAAGCCACCATTCTTAATTCTTTCATACATGTCACTCTTGATTCATTGCATATCCCGGTACACCACCGGAGGCATTCACATAGACTCATATTTTTGTTCTAAGTATCGAGTTGAAATTGTTGAGTTGTAAGAAAATAAAAGTGTGATGATCATCATTATTAGAGCATTGTCCCGTGAGGAAAGGATGATGGAGACTATGATTCCCCACAAGTCGGGATGAGACTCTGCATTTAAAAAGAAAAAAAAAAGAAAAAAGAGGCCATAAAAAAGGAGAAAAGGCCAAAAAATGAGAAAAAAAGAGAGAAGGGATAATGTTACTATCCTTTTACCACACTTGTGCTTCAAAGTAGCACCATGATCTTCATGATAGAGAGTCTCTCATTTTGTCACTTTCATATACTAGTGGGAATTTTTTTATAGAACTTGGCTTGTATATTCCAATGATGGGCTTCCCCAAAATGCCCTAGGTCTTCGTGAGCAAGCGAGTTGGACACCCACTTAGTTTCTTTTGTTGAACTTTCATATACTTATAGCTCTAGTGCATCTGTTGCATGGCAATCCCTACTCACTCACATTAATATCTATTGATGGGCATCTCCATAGCCCGTTGATACGCCTAGTTGATGTGAGACTATCTTCCCTTTTTCTGTCTTCTCCACAACCACCATTATATTCCACATATAGTGCTATATCCATGGCTCACGCCATGTATTGCATGAATATCGAAAAAGTTTTGAGAATGTCAAAAGTATGAAACAATTGCTTGGCTTGTCATCGGGTTGTGCATGATTTAAATACTTTGTGTGGTGAAGATAGAGCATAGCCATACTATATGATTTTGTAGGGATAACTTTCTTTGGCCATGTTATTTTGAGAAGACATGATTGCTTTGTTAGTACGCTTGAAGTATTATTATTTTTATGTCAATATGAACTTTTGTCTTGAATCTTTCGGATCTGAATATTCATACCATAATTCAGAAGAATTACATTGAAATTATGCCAAGTGGCACTCGGCATCAAAAATTCTTTTTTATCATTTACCTACTCGAGGACGAGCAGGAATTAAGCTTGGGGATGCCTGATACGTCTCCAACTTATCTATAATTTTTTATTGCTCCATGCTATATTATCTACTGTTTTGGACTATATTGGGCTTTATTTCCCACTTTTATATTATTTTTGGGACTAACCTATTAACCGGAGGCCCAGCCCAGAATTGTTGTTTTTGCCTATTTCAAAGTTTCAAGAAACGGAATATCAAACGGAGTCCAAACGGAATGAAACCTTCGAACGTGATTTTCTCACCGAATATGATCCAGAGACTTGGACCCCACGCCAAGAAAGCCAGGAGGTGGGCACGAGGTAGGGGCGCGCCACCCCTAGGGCGCGCTTTCACCCTCGTGGCCCCACAGAGCTCCACCGACGCATTTCTTCCTCCTATATATACCCACGCACTTCAAACAATCGACACGGAGCCAAAAACCTAATTCCACCGCCGCAACCTTCTGTACCCATGAGATCCCATCTTGGGGCCTGTTCCGGAGCTCCACCGGAGAGGGCATCCACCATGGAGGGCTTCTACATAATCACCATAGCCCCTCCGATGAAGTGTGAGTAGTTTACCTCAGACCTTCGGGTCCATAGTTAGTAGCTAGATGGCTTCTTCTCTCTTTTTGGATCTCAATACAATGTTCTCCCCTCTCGTGGAGATCTATTCGATGTAATCTTCTTTTTATGTGTGTTTGTTGAGACCGATGAATTGTGGGTTTATGATCAAGATTATCTATGAACAATATTTGAATCTTCTCTAAATTCTTTTATGTGTGATTGGTTATCTTTGCAAGTCTCTTCAATTATCGCTTGGTCCGCCTACTAGATTAGTTTTTCTTGCAATGGGAGATGTGCTTAGCTTTGGGTTCAATCTTGTGGTGCCCTTTCCCAAAGGATGAGGGGCATCAAGGCACGATTGTATTGTTGCCATCGAGGATAACAAGATGGGGTTTTTATCATATTGCGTGTATTTATCCCTCTACATCATGTCATCTTGCTTACATGCTACTCTGCTTTCTTGAACTTAATACTCTAGACGATGTTGGATAGCGTTGATGAGTGGAGTAATAGTAGTAGATGCAGCAGGAGTTGGTCTACTTGTCTCTTGACGTGATGCCTATATACATGATCATACCTAGATATTCTCATACTATGCTCAATTATGCCAATTGCTCAACAGTAATTCGTTCACCCACCATAAAATACTTATGCTCTTGAGAGAAGCCACTAGTGAAATCTATGGCCCCCGGGTCTATCTTCATCATATTAATCTTCCATCACTTTAATATTGCTTTGCTTTTTTACTTTGCTTTTATATTACTTTGCATCTTTATCACAAAAATACCAAAAATATTATCTATTAGATCTCACTCTCGTAAGTGACCGTGAAGGGATTGACAACCCCTATTCGCGTTGGTTGCGAGGAGTTATTTGCTTTGTGTAGGTACGAGGGACTCGTGCGTAGCCTCCTACTGGATTGATACCTTGGTTCTCAAAAACTGAGGGAAATACTTACGCTACTTTGCTGCATCATCCTTTCTTCTTCAAGGAAATCCAACGCAGTGTTCAAGAGGTACCAACAGCCGCGCCCATGGCTGAGGAAATGCCTTTGGTCCTTGCCGTCGAGCCCCAGGCTCCAGCATGGGCACAACATACTGTCTGATTCCTCCAAATAGGGGAGCTTCCTGAGGAGCAGGAGGAAGCGGAAAAAGTAGCCCACTGGTCCGCCCTGTACCAGTTCGTCGATGACGTCCTGTATAGGAGAAGGCCGAACGGTGTGAAATTGAAGTGCATCCCTCGGGAGGAAGGCCTGGAGCTGTTGGCAGAGATACATGGAGGCATATGTGGCTCCCACATAGGGTCGAGGGCCCTTGCCAGAAAGGCGTTCCGGCAAGGTTTTTTCTGGCCCACCGCCCTCCAGGATATGACGGCACTAGTAACCAAGTGTGAAGCGTGTCAAATCCATTCAAAGAAGCTTCATCAACCAGCTCAAGCCCTTCAAACAATCCCTCTCTCCTGCCATTCTCGGTCTGGGGGCTCGATATACTGGGCCCTTTCCCCCGCGCTATCGGGGGCTTTGAGTACTTGTACGTTGCAATCGACAAGTTCACAAAGTGGCCGGAGGTGGAAGCAGTGAGAAAGGTGACTGCACAGTCAGCTATCAAGTTCTTCAAGGGACTGGTCTGCCGTTTTGGTGTGCCAAACAGAGTCATCACCGACAACGGCACGCAGTTCACAAGCCACACCTTCATGCAATACATTCAAGACCTCGGCAGCAAGGTCTGTTTTGCTTCTGTGGCACACCCACGGAGCAACGGCCAAGTGGAGAGGGCAAATGCTGAAGTGTTGCGAGGCCTAAGGCAAAGACCTTTGACAAGCTGCACAAGAGTGGAAGGAGCTGGATTGATGAGTTGCTGGCGGTTCTTTGGTCGATCAGGACGACGCCAAATCGAGCCACCGGTCAGACACCCTTTGCCCTAGTACATGGGGCGGAGGCAGTTCTCCCTACGGAACTCATATACGGGTCACCTCGAGTGCTCGCTTATGACGAGCTTGAGCAAGAGCAGTTGCGCCAAGATGACGCGACGCTCCTTGAGGAAGATCGTCTTCGGGCGGCTGTGAGAGCAGCACGCTAGCAGCAAGCCTTGCGCCGCTACCATAGCCGCAAAGTTCATGCCCGAAGCTTTGAGGAAGGCGACCTTGTTCTTCGGCGTGTTCAGTCGGCCAAGAATTCCAACAAGTTGACGCCAAAGTGGGAAGGCCCTTATCGGGTAATGCGAGTCACCAGCCCGCAAGTTCGCTCGAGATCAAGATGCTGTCCCAAAGGAGCAACTCCTCGAACATCAAGCATCTTCGCAAGTTTTACTCAGAGGCGCGGCTTGCCGGGCCTCCCGGCAAGCCACCTTTTGTACAAGCTTTGCTAGCAAGGCATGTAACCCTTCGTACAAAGCCAGGCGCAGACCCTGAGCATAAATAAATGAAGCACTGGCGCCCTAAGTTATAGCATGCATGCTAGGTCGAGTCTCTTCCTTGGTTAGGGTTGATAGTGCTTAGTGGCGACTAACCCCTAGCCCAGAGGTCGAGTGCACGTCTATCTATTTCTTTTCTGTCCTCCTTTGGTTCGCAGGGCACATGGGCACTTCTGCTGAGCTACTTGGAAGAAAGGAAACGGACCGGCGTCCCGACCCCGGCAAACCAGAGTTACCGAGGGCTGCAAGCACAAGGATCCCACAGCGGCAGACCTCGGGGTGACGAAGCTCATCGTCAGGGGTGACTCGCAGCTTGTCGCCAGGCAAGTCAACAAGGACTACCAGGGCCCATTGATGGAGGCCTACGTAGATGAAGTGAGGAAGCTGGAGGAGCACTTCGACGGTATCCAAGCGGAGCACGTTCCCCGAGCGGAGAACGACATCGCCGATTACCTGTCGAAGCGTGCCACATTCAACCTACCTATGGAACCAGGTACCTTTTTGCTCCGGTTAACTCAGCCATCCGTCGAACCGTCAATGGGGCAGAACAAGCGGAGGAAATCAGGTCCCGGCAAGTACCTTCCCGCTGAGCCCCCTGGGACTGCCGGTAAGGATGTTGCCGTGCACGCTGAGCCTGCCAAAGAGCAACTGACTCCGGCAGGGCGTCAGGCCCTGGCCGTGGAGACAGCCGCTCCCACGGCAGAAGAGATGCCTTTGGTCCTTGTCGTCGAGCCCCAGGCTCCGGCGTGGGCGCAACATACCATATGATTCCTCCAAACAGGGGAGCTTCGTGAAGAGTAGGAAGAAGCGAAAAAAGTAGCCCGTCGGTCTGCCCTATACCAGTTCGTCGATGACGTCCTATACAGGAGAAGGCCGAACGGTGTGAAATTGAAGTGCATTCCCCGGGAGGAAGGACTGGAGCTGTTGGCGGAGATACATGGAGGCATATGTGGTACCCACATAGGGTAGAGGGCCCTTGCCGCAAGGCGCTCCGCAAGGTTTCTTCTCGCCCACCGCCTCCCAGATGCATTTACACTAGTAACCAAGTGTGAAGCATGTCGGCCCATTCAAAGAAGCTTCATCAACCAGCTCAAGCCCTTCAAACAATCCCTCTCTCCTGGCCATTCTCGGTCTGGGGGCTCGATATGCTGGGCCCCTTCCCCCGTGCTGTCGGGGGCTTTGAGTACTTGTATGTTGCAATCGACAAGTTCACAAAGTGGCTGGAAGTGGAAGCAGTGAGAAAGGTGACAACACAGTCAGCCATCAAGTTCTTCAAGGGACTGGTCTGCCGCTTCGGTCTGCCAAGCAGAATTATCACCGACAACAGCACACAGTTCACGAGCCACACCTTCATGCAGTACGTTCAAGACCTCGGCAGCAAGGTCTGTTTTGCTTCCATGGCACACCCCCGGAGCAACGACCAAGCGGAGAGGGCGAATGCTGAAGTGTTGCAAGGCCTGAGAACGAAGACCTTTGACAGGCTGCACAAGAGCGGAAGGCAC
Organism: Aegilops longissima; assembly: GCA_021605205.1. Lineage (NCBI taxonomy): Eukaryota > Viridiplantae > Streptophyta > Magnoliopsida > Poales > Poaceae > Aegilops > Aegilops longissima. The sequence continues at coordinate 121,799,482 of CM038679.1, read as the reverse complement.
TGGATTGATGAGTTGCCGGCGGTTGTTTGGTCGATCAGGACGACGCCAAATCGAGCCACCGGTCAGACACCCTTTGCCCTAGTATATGGGGCAGAGGCAGTTCTCCCCATGGAACTCATATACGGGTCACCTTGTGCTCGCTTATGATGAGCTTGAGCAAGAGCAGTTGCGGCAAGATGACGCAACGCTCCTTGAGGAAGATCGTCTTCGGGCGGTCAGGAGAGCAGACGCTACCAAAGAAGCCTTGCGCCGCTACCATAGCCGCAAGGTTCATGCCCAAGCTTTGAGGAAGGAGACCTTGTTCTTCGCTGCTCACGGCCAAGAATTCCAACAAGTTGACGCTGGTGGGAAGGCCCTTATCGGTAATACGAGTCACTGTGCCTGTGGCGCTCGCTCGAGATCGAAGATGCTGTTCCAAAGGAGCAACTCTCGAACATCGAGCATCTTGGCAAGTTTACCCATATAGGCGGGCTTGCCGGGCCCCGACAAGCCATCGCTTTGTACAAGCCTTGTGGGAAAGGCATGTAACCCTTTGTACAAAGCAGCGCAGACTCGAGCACAAATAAATGAAGGCCGGGCGCCTAAGTTATAGCATGCATGCTAGGTCGAGTCTCTTCCTTGGTTAGGGTTGATAGTGCTTAGCAGCGACTAACCCCTAGCCTAGAGGTCGAAAAGTGCGCTCTCTGCTCTTTTTCGCCTCCTTTGGTTCGCAAGGCACATGGGCAATTCTGCTCAGCTACTTGGAAGAAAGGGAACGGACCGGCGCCCCGACCCCGGCAAACCAGAGTTGCCGGGGGCT